>JAUALY010000003.1:31187371-32437371 GCA_030819805.1 Penstemon newberryi var. newberryi | reverse complement strand
TCGGGATTGTTTTTAGTTTTCATTAAATTATGTATTTATTGCAGATCATATTTTGTTAGTTGATATTTTGCATTATCTCCATTATATTTTCTATAAAACTTTATTTAAGTTTATTTATAAATATAAAAAGTTGTAATTAGTTAGTGAATTTACATTTAACTTATCAGAAAACAAAAAATATTGAAGTTGAGAATGTTGAAATCGCAAAATCCGCCCCAACCCGAGTGAACCGCAAAGTGCAATCTCAAGACTTTTTGAGTTGGGTTTGGACTAGAGTATTAAAAACAGTAAATATTGGATTGGGTTTGGGTGAGTACAAAACCGCACTAGACCGTACCGCGAACACCCCTATGTTAGATAATGTAAATGAATACCATGTTATAGTAAATTTCCAAACAACTTATATACGGAGTATTTAGTAAATTATTTTTTCAAATATTCCTTAAAAGTTCTTACTACAAGCGGAAATATTAACGTAAAATATCAGTTAACATAGTATTTTTTTACCAACATATGATTGGTCTAGTGGAAGAGGCTAATCACTACAAAGTAGCGAATCCATGTGCAAATCCCTGTTGGGAGAGGTTCTCACTTATTGTGTCCGACGCGCCACGAAAAGAATTAAACCCTTGGAAAACCAAGAAAAAAAAAACACAATAATTCTTTGTAAAGATATTGGCCGCGACAAATAAAACATTGTTCATACTATTTTTTTGATAACTAACATTGTTCATACTTTGGTGCAAGGAAATTAAACAAACTAATAAAGACAAAGTTCAACGAATGAGAAAGGGAAAGATGATACAACTAGTTTGGTTTAAGTCATTTTCATTTGAATGAAAATCGCTTCCAACTTAAGCTCGTTTGGTTATTGCTTTCTTCACTTCCAATATAGTTCAGCCTGTGGTCTTATGGTTGAGATTTCATGTGATCACATGAAATGCAATTTTCTTCTGCCAATTTATATGATTACTTAAATGCGCAATTTTCCTAGAACTTTGTTTTTTTAATTAGAAAGAGCAAGAAATTTATAATAATATCCTTATGGGTCAGACAGTCACAATGGTGGGAAAAATCTTACCCATATCGGGTTTGCCCGAACTCAAATAAACTACAAGACAAGTGCAAAACACTTGCGTTAGGATTTGATGTAACTTCCAGGAGAGTGACCAATCACAAAACAAATGCAATATACTTGCTTAGTGGTTGGTTGGATTTGGCCAAGCCAGATTTGAACAATAATTTTCCCACAATGGAGTTATAAAACTTCCAAGCACGCAATACCTCTAAATTGAATGAATTGAAGACACATGTTAATTCGCTTACTAGTTAATGATATAAAAAATAATACTTTAATATATATCTAGCGCACTCTAAAGATCAAAAGACAATATGACTTTCATCCACATTGCGAAAAATGCACGATACTATCCCATGTTATGTGAAACTTGCACCAAACTACTATGTAATATATTTTTTGCACCAAACTTTCTTGTACTTTCAAAAACCCTGTATAAAATACCCAATCTTCGTTATTCACTAACACTGTTAATTTTTAATTGAATTTTCTAAGTTAACCCTAGATATATTTAAAAGTACAAGGGAGTTTCGTTCAAACGTTCAAAAGTACAAGGAAATGACTTTTGAGCAAATATTCAAAAGTACAAGGAAGTTTTGCACAGTAATCAAAAGTACAAGCGAGTTTTATGCAAACAAAATTATGCAAAAATTAATGATGTTTATAGCTAATGCATATTGGGTGTTTTATGCAAGGATTTTGAAAATACAAGGGAGTTTGATGCAAAAAAAATTCACATGGTAGTTTTGTGCAGGTTTCGCATAACACATAGTAGTATCATTGTGTACATAATAAATATGGGGGACTTGGAGAGTATTTTCTATAAACTAGAGAAAATTAGAGAATTCTCAAAATGTAGAGACGTGTAATATGTTTGAATTAATTTTTGAAAATTTGAATTCAAAAGTATAGAATAAAGATTGTGTTTTCAAATATAAATAAATATATGTACGTTAGTTATGTGCAATTAAATTTCTTTTTGGTTATTAATTATGAACTGTCAGATCGAGGGGGCTTAATATATAAGAATAGGAAAATGCATTGTTTTGTACTATAAATATTTAAGAAAAGTGAGGCATATTTGTGGCGTCTTTAAAAAACATATCAAACTTTTAGAAAAATGAAATAAAACGAGGCTTTTTTTTTTTTTTTTCGTTTTCTATTTGTTGTCATATTACATCAAAATGGTTATTAACAGTGTAATACGTTCAAATGGATAATAAAAATATATTCAGTTTTTAATTCCAAATAAGAACAAAATCAAATCATCAAAGCAACAGTATGACATGTACTAAATATAATTATTAATTTTATTCTATTTTATCATTCTATATATATTGTCTCCCGAATTGGACGGTATGGCCGGTGGCTCGGGACTCAAAAATTCATAAAATTAAGGACTGAAAATGACATTTCGAAGAAAACTAACAAAAGGTATGGCTGACTGCAAAGTAACAAAGCTTTTCTGTGACCATCTTTTTCCTTTTTCACAAATAAAATTAATAATAAGTGTTTGTATTAAAATTATGTAATTTAAATAATAAGGTAAGTCTAATCTCAACAATTATACTATTCTCTAGTGTTTTTAAATAAACTAAATTAACTGCACCACATTATATACAACAATATTTGTACGTAAAAACAATTCATTCACTTGTGATAAAAAAAACAACCCTTTCACTTGTGGTACATCATCATCATCACCTATGATACACGGATATTTCGAAAAAAGACAAAGTATTATATCGGATACACGGAGATATCGATACGCGTATGATACGTGTGGGATACGTATTCGATACACCATGTGGCGTATCGATAATAAAAATAAATAAAAATTAAAATAGATACATGTTGGATACACTAATTGGGCATCAGGATACACCGATAGGTTTTTATGTGATATCTCGGGTCATATTAAAATTATTAAAAATAATAAAGTCTCTAGGGTTAAACATAAACGATTAGTATCACTACTCTTTCTTTTTATTCAAGTCTATCTCCTAAGTCATGAAATCTCAAAATGAAATCCTTCCATTGATGCGTTATGTTAAGAATGAATTATGTTTGCTTTTGGAGTTATATAACTTTTGTTTATATCATAGTAGATTATTTTTGCTTTTAGTACTTAAATTGAATGATCTAGTTGCTTAGAAATTAATTTAAATTATATTTTTACATCCGTATCTATGCCGTATCGTATTCAATAAATTTCAAAAATTCGTAGCGCACTGTATCCGTATCCATGTATCTGTATCCGTGCAACATAGATCATCACAAGTTTCAAACTTTGCACCTAAAAGCACATCAAGTACAAAACTGACTTAAAGAGGTGTTTGCAATAGCTTCTCCAAATGGAAAAACAATTATTTTAGCTTAAAGTAATACAAAAGTGCTTTTAAAAAAAAAAAATGGGTGTTTGCAAAATAAGGTAAAAAACAGCTTAAAACAATTATTTAGGTGTTTGCAATTTCTGAAAAACATAATATAATAAATCTTTTGTTTTATATAAAATTTGTTACAAGCCCTATTTTACTCTTAACTTGGCGTGTTCATACATTAATTTTGTTTAATTTTTGAAAACGTCTTTTTGTAAGACACACGTCTTTTAGCAACTAAGATCAAAACAAACAAGGTTATAATTATATAAATAAACAATTGACTAAACTTTATCAAATCAAATGGATCAAACAAGATTATTATAAATCATTAAATAAGTTTATATTGAATTATAATGAATCAACAAAACCACCTAAATTATTAACTAAGTTTTTGTCAAATAAAAATGAAAAAAATCAAGGTTATTTAAATCATTAACTAAGTTTATATTGAATAAGAATGAATACTTTGGTAAAATAGAAATAAATAAGATATTAGTGAAATCAAAACAAACAAACAATTTAAGCATAAAAGGCTAATTACCACTGTAAAAAGCTTATTTAGCGAACAAACAAGAATAATAAAACCCTAAACAAAACTAAAAATGGCTACAACAATGCACAAAACTAAAAAAAAAAAAAAAAAAAAACACACAACATATTCTGAATTGTGACACAAAAACAAAAATAATTTTTTGTTATAAAAAATTAATATCACGTGTTTTTATAGTCATTAACCGCAAGAATATAAATAAAATTATGAAAAGTAAAAATAAGTAGCTTCAATTACATAAAATAGAGAACTAGGGTATTATTGGAATTAAGAGATAGTATTAATGATATTTAATAAAACTGAAGACATTAAAAAACTCATAAAGTGACTCGTGATTAATTGTTCAACAACTGGCACTGGTACATTATCTTACCCAACAAACATTAAATGTGATCTCATACAATATAAAAGTCCCTATTTTGCACTTTTGATCCCACAAGACCATCTCAATTTTGTATTTTTGGTTCCAAATTAGATGAAAATAGGTGTATAGGACCAAAAGTACAATTTAGTAAAGTGATGGCACTTGTAAGTTAGGAGTCTAATCCTGTCGGACTAAGAATACAATTTTACCTTTTCTCTGAACAGATATACAAACAACATATTCTTATTTGCTTACAAGTAAGCATAAACACAGGGACAACAAATAAGGTAGCCACAAAAACTTGAATTGGATGGATAAAACAAGAAATGCTGAAGAGGACATGGAGCAAACTTATATAATGGGATAAAGGAAAAGATAAAGCATAAGAGGACCCCCACCCCCACCCCACCCCACCCCACCCCACCCCGCAGGGCCCTCCAATTCCAGTAAAGGAACATGTGAAATTTTGAATTGTACCAATCAATCACAATTATATCCTAAAAAGATCAATGGCTGGCCAGTGTATTGAATTCAATGTATTTATTAAAGAATGAAATTCAATAATGAGAAAAAAGAGGTAAATATAAAATATGTACATATGTATTTCAAATTCATTTTTAGTTTAACTTGAATAAGTTATATTTAATGGAACAGTGATAAAATAAAATAAAATAAAAGCAAAGAAAGTTGGGTGGAATCTAAAATAGACAGGGAAAGATACCCTTACCTGGAAAGAGACAGAAAAAGTCAGAAACTACTTTCCATAGACAACATGATTTCAGGCACCAGAGAAAACATTGAGCAACTAAATCTATGTTAAAACTTAAAAGAGAACCACCACAATTTTGACACAAGAAATTTGGGAACATTGCAATATTAGTGCAAGGTGACTACATCTTCAACAGTTTTGGTACCAATTTTTTAGAATTTCTGCACATTTGGTTCCATCGTCTTCTCTATGAGAGCAAAAAGCCAAATAGGAACTATTCTGTTAGACCAGAAAAGCAAAATATTTTAAAGAACTGGAACCACATGTACAAATTTATAAAATTCGGAACCAAAAATGCAATTTTTTAAAGTAAGCAACCAAAAGTGGTTTCAGTCATGTGAGACTAAGATGCAAGTTTGCCCTATATAAATTAAATTTATACCCTGTAAAGTTACTTAAGAACAACCCAAAACAAATCACTAAAAAAAACAAAGATATCAATAAGAATTCTACATAATCAACCGGGCGAGGCTGCGGTTTCTTTCTACTCGTTTTTCGCTGTAGTATTTTTTATTGAATTTTGTCTTGGCTTCATTGGCTTCAAGAAGCAAGCCTGGAAACTAACCATAGCTCTTAAAACCTCGATTATTCTAGACTCGATTTCAATTCCGTTAGGCTCGAGGACTCGTAAAAACCTGGCAACTGCTTCCATTGTACTCATACATCCAGCAAATGGTTCTTTTCTTAGAATCAAGTCCGAGTCGAAAATAGTCCCACCATCAACCTTTGCATCAAAATCCAAACATACTTGAACAGCAAAAGAGGATAAAAACGATAAACTTGCAAGCATCATTTCCTTGGCATGCTTCCAAGTTCCGTCAAAAACGATTAGAACAAGTTCGTTCACGTTGACAGGACCAACAGAGGAATTATCTCGACTGATTTCAGTAAATGGCAAGGCATTTGAACCTACATGATTGTATGTGTAATATCAATGATTACGGTAGAAAGAATCAGAAATGGACACTAAAACGGCAATTATTTATTCATTACAGCTTCTACCATGTTGTTGGACAGCATAATTCCAGAAAAAGTTTCCATCTTGCATCACCAGAGATTGTAATGATTAATTTGAGTCAATAAATTATTCCAGGCAACAATAATCAAACACAAAAACAGCATTTAAATAGCACAAAATCGGCTTCTTTTTTCATACAAACGCCATTAAATATATAGGAATTTGATGTATAGAACCCAAATAGCCTCTTTATCCTTTCATCTCAGAATTGAAACTCCATCTTGACTTTAGATTATGTAGCAAGTACGAAAGATTATATCTTTAAGAAACATACAAACTACTAATAGATCTCACACTCTTGTGTTTGGTTACAGAAGAAAAACGAAGAAACTGCCGTTACAATCAAGGAAGACCATTTTCATAAACACATATAAGGGTGTAAACGAATTGATTGTTCAAGGTTGATTCAAATTCTTGAAATTGCATTTGTTTGATTGTTTAAAGAACCTAGTTTGAACGAGCTTTTATACTGATTAACTTGAAGCTCGAGTCAATTTTTTTTTTTCAGAGTCTAATATTGATTACTTTGATACTTTACACATTATTTTCAGCCTATCGAGTGGAGCTTGAACAGGAATTTAAAAGTTATCTAACGAAAATATTGTTCAAACTCGTTTGATTGAAATGTATAACGATTTGAGCTCGAAAGAACTTTTATCAAATGAGTTCGAGTTCCGTTTGGTGATTTTCAGGCATATACGCTTTGTTAATTTAGAAAATAAGAGGTCTATTATTTGACACATACCAGGGAAGAGATAAAGAGCTCGACGGAAGGGCAAATTGGGGTTTTCGCATGCTCGATCGTGGAGAGAATCGAGAAGCTTCGATTGTCCGTACTTTAACTTACGTCCGACGATGATTTCGCAGTTGAGGAGGCATTTGGAGAGGAGGGGGACGGTGGCGAGCTTGTGGCGGCGCTCGTGGGGGTGGTGGAGGATAATAACATCTGTGGTGGTGGGCAGAGGAGTTGAAGGGAGGGTATGGCACAGGCACACGTTTATAGGGCGGCCGCAGCCGGCGGTGCAGATTCTCCGCCGTGTCGTTTTTTCGTCTGCGGAGGTTGGTTTTTCCGGCGAGTCCATTGGGCTTTTTGTTCATATGAATGGATAATGTGATAAAAGGAACTGAAGTGGGCCTTCTTAGATTGATTGTGCAAAAGCCCATTAAATAAATGGACTGTTTAATTAATGGTCCAAAATTGAGAATAGTATCTTAATTGAGTTGGGCTAAATTTCAATCTGAATCTGGTCCAAATCCTAGGGCTGTCAATGGGGCGGATTTTAATACGGATCCGATCCGATTTATTAGGATAATTGTCCGATTAGTGATTCGGTGGACCTGATACGATTAAGAAGATCCGTAATCCGAAATATATGGAGCGAATATGGATCTAGGTTGATCCGATCCGATACATATCCGTATCCGTTATATATTATGTATTTAAACCAAATAAAAATAAACTATCCATGTTCCACTAAAATCTTTTACTATATTAAAAATAATCTTAAAAAAAAATACACGAGATATGTTGTTAGACTGACCTGATAACTAACTGGGTCTACAACATATTAGTTTATGCTATTTAATAAGAAAAATCAAAACCCCTAACCATTCATCCTTCAATTTTTATCTTCTCTTCCATTTCTCAATATTGAGTTTTCTTCTTCTCGGTCCCAGTTTATATCTTTTTTACTTATATTTTTGTTTTAATTTTAATCGTTTATATTTGCCCACCACATTCCATCTTATACAATTTTCAGGCAATAGTTTCGATGAAATAAGTAAAATTTTACATTTTAATTCATGATGGTGGAATCTGCAAGAGATTTGAAGGAAAACTGGAAAAAAAATTATTGTTAAATCTGCTAAACGGATCCGGATAATTTATCCGGATCCGGGATATCCTCCGAATTCGGATCCGGTTACTAATATTCAAGATCAGGACGGGTAGAAGAAATGTAAGTCGGACTCGGATCCTGATCGGCCCTGATCCGGTCCGAGTCCGACCCATTGACAGCCCTACCAAATCCAATCAAGATTATTAAATTTGTATCGGAATAGAGATTTGGTAAATCTAATCTAATTTATAGCACCTAATCTAATCTATCGGATTAGAGATTCGATAAATCTAGTCTAATTTATAGCACCTAAGAGAATATAGGTCTTATAGACAAGCACGTCTTACACTCCATAATTATGATTATGTATACAATATTTTATCGTTAAAAATACATTAAAAACATATTACCATTAATTTAATAATACATGAATTAATATTTTATTTATGATCTCATTTATATGCATACTTTTATCTAGGGGTGGGCAGATGGTGGGTTTGGGATGGATTGGGGACTAGAGACATGGATGTAGTAAATTTAGGAATTGATACTTTCAATCTCAAACTCTTCTCATAATAATTCGGGTACCATAACTATTGCGGGACGGGATAGCGGGTTTATATTTTTTAAACATAATCAATTTGTCATCTTTTTTCTTTTTGATAAAATGAATCATTTTTTTTATCTATTATTAACATAAAATATAACAAATTAACAATCATTTCAAACATATCCAAATTGACCAAATACGATCTAAAACTATATAACGAGCAAATAGCAAAATAGGATTTAAAGCACGTTACAATAAAAAAAAATCAAATCCATACCACCTCCAGCATCTGTATTTTAATGGAATTCACCACCGGAACTAATGCCAGTAATTCTTACCCGAATCAATTTATACCCAATTTTCTAATGTAGATAAAATTTCAGATCCCAAAAATAATTAACAAAACCCCAGCCTCGAAATTATTGTGAGTCAGTGATGATTGTGGGTATTTCAATTCTTGTTTATTTCTAATATGTCAATGAGTTATCAAAAATAAAGTTCCACGACTAAACCTCTCCATTCTCCTCACTTCTACGACGGTAGGTAGTGGGGGTGGGGGTGGTGAATTTGATTAAGGGATAGTAACGCCGGAGAATTGGTGGCATGGCTGCAGGGTGGCGGTTGCAGTGGCAGTGGCAGAGGATGACGGTGGGGCGAATTGGGGAAAAAGGTTATAGAAGACATTTTTTGTTTTATTTATTATTTTAAATTATCATTAAAATTTTACAAAAAGGGTATTATGGAGAATTTAAAATAAACTTAATGTGGCTGATAGATGTGTTCGCGGTGCGGTCTAGTGCGGTTTTATTTTTACCCAAATTCAACCCAATATTTACGGGTTTTTAATACTCTAGTCCAAACCTAACTCAATAAGTCTTGAGATTGTACTTTGTAGTCCATTCGGGTTGGGGCGGATTTTGCGGTTTCAATATTCTCAACTTTAATTTTTTTTTTTTGATAAGTTAAATGTAAATGCACTAACTAATTACAACTTTTATAATTAATGAATAAATTTTCTTAAATTTTCATAGAAATATAATGAAGATAATGCAAAATATCAACTAACAAAATAAAATATTAAATGGATACATAATTAATGAAAACTAATTAAAATCAATCCCAAATACTAGCTAGGTTAACAAGTTTTCCTTACAAAAATAAGCTAGAAAAAACACTTTAATCTTCAGCTATTTTGGCTTGATAAAATCCTTTTTGTTTTTTGTTTAGTTAGTTTTTGTTCTTTTGCATGATATTATTTAACCTTTTGTATTCTACTTTCGAGTCCTTTTAGGATTTTTTCTGGCACTAGAAGTTGGCAGGTTACGTAAGGCATTAAGTTGGGCTTTGGGTTGTGAAATAAGATTAATTTGTTAAAGTATATGATTAAATTATATTTCTAATTTTCTTGATTTTAGGACTAAATTAAATAATAAATATAAAATGGGTTTTTGGCATTTTACACCCTAGAAATATAAAGTTTTGGCACTTTGCATTATTGTGTGTGTTTTAGTGAGAAAATTTGTTAGTGGAAGAGTATAATAGTCAATTTTGAATAACTTTGCACCCTGAAATCATAGATTTAGTCACTTTGCACCCTACAAATGTAAAATGTTGGCACATTGCACCCTGGAAAGATAATTTTTTTGGCACATTCCACCCGATTCAAAAAAATTGGCACTTTCCACTTTAGAAATATGTTTTTTTGGTATTTTGCACCTTAATGTCGTCGGTGAAGAGATAAAATGGTCATTTTCAATTCTCAACAATCAAACATAGGATTTTTTTTTATATATTTACATTTTTCCTTAAATAGACACTAATTAGCATCATTTATGATATTCATGCATAATTATACATTAGTTAAAAATTTTTTTTTCCGAAAAGTTTCTGCGACATACTCTACAAATCTATAATTATTATCTACTAACATATCAAATTTAGGAATTACAAAAAAGAAAAAGGAGTTCTTACCTAATTACTAATAGCTTAGTAATTTGGTTAAAAAAAAATGTGCGAAACTTTTAAGTCAAGGTGGAAAGTGCAAAAAAATTATATTACATTTATTACGACAAATAATATGAAGAGTGATTTGCGACCGGATCCCCTGAGGTTCGGTCGTTTTACATGCAATCCCCCATGTATTGAAAATTACAAGGAGACCCCCTTTGGTTTAAACTATATATCAAAATACCCCTTACAATTTCAATAATTTTCACAAGAACCCCCAAATATATTTACAAAACCCCCTTAAGGATGTCCTTGTAATTTTTGAAGCTACAGGGTCTTTAGTCAATTCTGAATAGGGGTGTTCATAAACCCGTCCCACCCGATCCACCCGCCCGACCCGCTCCAACCCGCCCGCAACCCGCCGGTTTTATTTTTAAAATAATCAAGTACGGGTTGGTAATTTGTAAACCCGCACGTTATGGGTCGGGTGACGGGTTTGATGGTTAAAAAACCGACCCACCCGCAACCCGCACTTAATCATCCTTGATGTACTTTTTATTCATTGTTTAATAAAAGTGTGAAATAAATTACATTTATTAACAAATGAATAAGAACAAATAAAGAAACTTTCTTAAACTTTCTTGTTTATATTAATGTTAATGGTACAAATATGTTAGCACATTATTTCCTAAAGAGTTTGTTGCTGAAAAATTGAGAAGAAACTTCACTAATTTGTTATTGTTTGTAATGTGTGAGTGATGATTTGTAATGAATTTTTTTGTAGGGATTTGTAATATTCTTTTTTGTGGAGACTATTGATTTAATTAGTAAGAAATCGTTGATTATATTATAGTTTTGTATTTTTTGCTTTTTGGATTTAATTTTAAAATTAACAGTGAACACATTTGACACATTTTATTTGTTGTTTGAAGAACTTAAGATTATATGCTTGATTGTTTATATTTGGATGTCAAGATTTGATGACATTGTTTTCGTTCAATCCGCCAACCCGACCGCCACCCGCCCGCACCCATTCCACGCCCGCACCCATTCCACCCGAACCGGACGGTTTATGAAAATAACAATGCGGGTGCGGTTTAAAAAATTGGCAACCCGCACGTGTTGGGTCGGGTTGATTTTTTCATGCAAACCCGCCCAAACCCGACCGCGTTCACCCCTAATTCTGAACCAGTAAAAAGTACTTTTAATAAAAAAAAAAAAAGTGATACACAAACGTGTGTAATTAATTTTTGTTCTAACTTTTGTATCATTCCAATTTTCCAATGAAAGGTATGATGATCATCTGGTATGAAACTAAGATACCTGGACCCATGAAACAACACAGAAAAAATATCAATCCCTTTTCACTTAGGGTCACAAACTCATAATGAGAAATAGTGACATGAAAATCTCTCATTTTATCATCATCCACACTCCTCTTCCTCTCCAATTCACTGAAAATCCAAACCAACCAATCACAATTCAGCAAACTTCACCCCCATCAGATTACCAAAAGTACCAACTGTGAAACATCAAAACTCAACCTCATAATACTCTCTTGACACGTGTCCCATACTCTCACCACTAACCAGAAAAACTACCTGTATTTCTCATTCCCCCCCTCCATTCATAAAAGAAGATGAAATAAAAGCTCTATATACAGAGAGGTTTGAGTTTCCTCTTCTTCTTCCATTGATTCTACTCTGTATTTGTATATACATTTCATCTCTGCTACTCTGTTTCTTGATGTTCTAGAGCTTGAATAAAAATGGCTTCTTTGGTTTCTTCGCCATTTACACTACCCAACACAAAATCAATTACACAAAGGAATTACTTCCTCCATTCATTTCTCCCCAAGAAACTCAACCAAAAACAAAAATCCCACAAATTCAAATGCAATGCAATTGGTAATGGTTTGTTCACTCAAACCTCGCCCGAAGTCCGTCGAATCGTACCCGAATCATCTAATGGGCTTCACACTGTTAAAGTTGTTTATGTTGTTCTAGAAGCTCAATACCAATCATCACTCACAGCTGCAGTGCAAAGCCTCAACCTTAACAAAGAGTATGCTTCTTTTCAAGTGGTGGGCTACTTGGTTGAGGAGCTTAGAGATGAAAATACGTACAAATCTTTCTGTAAAGATCTTGAAGATGCTAATATCTTTATTGGGTCTTTGATTTTTGTTGAGGAATTGGCTTTAAAAGTTAAGTCTGCAGTGGAGAAAGAAAGGGACAGGCTTGATGCAGTCTTGGTGTTTCCATCAATGCCTGAGGTAATGAGGCTTAACAAATTAGGCTCATTTAGTATGTCTCAACTCGGACAATCGAAATCTCCGTTTTTCCAATTGTTCAAGAAGAATAAATCCTCTGCAGGCTTTGCTGATAGTATGTTAAAGCTTGTAAGAACTTTGCCTAAGGTTTTAAAGTACTTGCCTAGTGATAAAGCACAAGATGCTAGAATGTATATACTTAGTTTGCAGTTTTGGCTGGGGGGTTCACCTGATAATTTGGTTAATTTCTTGAAAATGATATCCGGGTCTTACGTGCCCGCTTTGAAAGGGACGAAAATCGAGTATTCTGACCCGGTTTTGTACTTGGATACCGGGATTTGGCATCCTTTAGCTCCATGTATGTATGATGATGTTAAAGAGTATTTAAATTGGTATGGAACTAGAAGGGATGCAAATGAGAAGCTTAAGAGCTCGAACGCGCCCGTTATTGGACTGGTTTTGCAAAGGAGTCATATTGTTACTGGTGATGAGAGTCACTATGTGGCTGTGATTATGGAGCTTGAAGCTAAAGGTGCTAAGGTTATACCGATTTTCGCTGGTGGGCTCGATTTTTCGGGTCCCGTTGAGCGGTATTTCATTGATCCAATCACGAAGCAGCCGATGGTGAATTCAGTTATTTCACTTACCGGTTTTGCCCTTGTTGGTGGGCCCGCGAGGCAGGATCATCCGAGGGCAATTGAGGCATTGATGAAGCTTGGTGTGCCTTATATTGTGGCTGTGCCTCTGGTGTTCCAAACGACGGAGGAGTGGTTGAATAGTACTTTGGGGCTGCACCCTATTCAGGTGGCTCTGCAAGTGGCTTTACCGGAGCTTGATGGGGGTATGGAACCGATTATATTTGCTGGCCGGGATCCCAGAACAGGCAAGTTATTATTATTATTTTTTAATTCTTACTAATTATTGATTGGTCATTTTGTAGATTGTTTGGAATAGATTGTGAATAAATTCTTACTTTATTCTGAAATGATGATATGTGATTATAGGAAAATCGCATGCTCTTCATAAAAGAGTGGAGCAGCTTTGTACAAGAGCTATCAACTGGGCTAATCTGAAGAGGAAAACAAAGGTAACATACTGCTTTTTTTTTTTTTTTAATAAGGTGTAAATAAAATTGAATAATTTGTATACTTGTTGTCTACAATACTAAGGTTATGTTTGGTTCTTGGATTTCAAAAATGAGACTGAACGAAAAATGAAGGTTATTGTTCTGTCATTTGATGCAAGGAAAACTATCTTTTTGACGTTATACTCAAAATAATGATTTGAAATGTAATGAAATCAATGTAATACAAACTTGTGTGTGGTTAAAGTAGTTCTGGTGCACTACATGATTTGTTTACGCTTGCTTTCATGAATAACTATGTTTCTTATTACATAAAAAGTTATTTACTTCTATATATGTAACGTAACTTAAAGGTAAAAGTGAATTAGTAATAAATCATTTGACTTCGATGAATTCTTGAGTTTATGAAGCGTTTTAAATAATATTGCTTCTAATATATGTACTTTCCAAAAATAATTAGCTTTACGCATCACTGAATTAGAATGGCATGTTATTCTTCAACTAAAAGTTTTGTTTTATTCGTTTGTAGGCGGAGAAGAGGGTAGCTATAACTGTCTTTAGCTTCCCCCCAGACAAAGGCAACGTAGGAACTGCGGCTTACCTAAACGTCTTCTCTTCCATTTACTCCGTCCTAAAAGATCTAAAAGAAGACGGCTACAACGTAGAAGGCCTTCCGGAAACTTCCGAAGCCTTAATCGAAGAAGTAATCCACGACAAGGAAGCTCAATTCAGTAGCCCAAATCTCAACATAGCATACAAAATGAACGTAAAAGAGTATCAAACTCTAACCACTTACGCCAAAGCTCTCGAAGAAAACTGGGGCAAACCACCTGGTAACTTAAACTCCGATGGAGAAAATCTCTTAGTTTACGGTAAACAGTATGGAAATGTATTCATAGGCGTGCAGCCGACATTTGGTTACGAGGGTGATCCAATGAGGCTTCTTTTCTCGAAATCCGCAAGTCCACACCATGGTTTCGCAGCTTATTACTCGTATGTCGAGAAAATCTTCAAAGCTGATGCAGTTCTTCACTTTGGAACTCATGGCTCACTTGAATTCATGCCTGGAAAACAAGTGGGAATGAGTGATGCTTGTTTTCCCGATAGTTTAATCGGTAACATACCTAACGTGTATTATTATGCGGCCAATAATCCATCGGAAGCCACGATTGCTAAGCGTAGGAGCTATGCAAATACCATTAGTTACTTGACTCCTCCTGCGGAAAATGCGGGACTTTACAAGGGACTCAAGCAGCTAAGTGA
Organism: Penstemon newberryi var. newberryi; assembly: GCA_030819805.1. Taxonomy (NCBI): domain Eukaryota; kingdom Viridiplantae; phylum Streptophyta; class Magnoliopsida; order Lamiales; family Plantaginaceae; genus Penstemon; species Penstemon newberryi. The sequence continues at coordinate 32,422,260 of JAUALY010000003.1, read as the reverse complement.
GTTAATAGCGTCTTACCAATCTTTGAAAGACACTGGACGGGGCCCACAAATTGTGAGCTCGATCATTAGCACGGCTAAGCAATGCAATCTCGATAAAGACGTGGATTTGCCAGAAGAGGGTGCTGAGATTTCGGCTAAAGAACGGGATTTGGTGGTTGGGAAAGTTTACTCAAAAATCATGGAGATTGAATCGAGGCTACTCCCTTGTGGGCTTCACGTTATAGGTGAGCCTCCATCTGCTATGGAAGCAGTGGCGACATTGGTCAACATTGCTGCATTGGATAGGCCTGAAGAAGGGATTTTTGCACTTCCGTCTATATTGGCGGAGACAATGGGTCGAGAAATCGAGGATGTTTATCGAGGAAGTGACAAAGGCGTGTTGAAAGATGTCGAGCTTCTTCGCCAGATCACTGATACTTCTCGAGGGGCGGTGTCCGCGTTTGTGGAGAAGACTACTAATGAGAAGGGTCAAGTCGTTAATGTTTCCGATAAGATCACTTCGATTTTTGGGTTCGGGATTAACGAGCCATGGATTAATTACTTGTCGAATACTAAATTCTATCGAGCTGATAGAGAAAAGCTCAGAGTGTTGTTTCAGTTTTTAGGTGAGTGTTTGAAGCTTATAGTGGCTGATAATGAGTTGGGAGCTTTGAAACAAGCTTTGGAAGGGAAGTATGTGGAGCCGGGTCCGGGTGGGGACCCGATTAGAAACCCGAAAGTCTTGCCTACGGGTAAGAATATCCATGCTTTGGACCCGCAATCTATTCCTACAGCTGCAGCTTTGCAAAGTGCGAAGGTGGTTGTTGATAGGTTGCTCGAGAGGCAAAAGATCGATAATGGAGGGAAATATCCGGAAACCGTTGCTCTTGTACTTTGGGGAACGGATAATATTAAGACGTACGGAGAATCATTGGCTCAAGTCATGTGGATGATCGGAGTTCGACCCATTACTGACACGTTTGGACGTGTGAACCGGGTCGAAGCCGTAAGCCTTGAAGAGCTCGGAAGGCCAAGAGTCGATGTTGTTGTCAATTGTTCTGGTGTGTTCAGAGATCTCTTCATTAATCAGGTATATTCATATTTCTTCTGACTTCATTTTTGGGACTATGAAAGATTTCTTTGATAGAGAAATGCAAAAATACTCCCTATGCTTTGCCTAATTAGTGAAACCCCGTGTTATTTTTTTATTAGCAAACAACCCCTCTTACGTGTATTGCAGCAAAAATGACAATCATATCCCAACAAAAAATTGCAAAAACACCCCTATTTACCTAAAAATTAGCAATAATCCTCCTGTTAACTTTAAAAACTTGCAATAACTCTCTTGTTCACTTAAAATATTGGTAATAACCTCCCTATTGATTTGTGAAGGAATTTCAAAAGGGGTGTTTTACTAATATAAAAAGAACACAGGTTTTTTTTTGCCAATTAGGCAAAGCACAGGGGGTATTTCTGCATTTAGCTCATTTCTTTTACTATAAATCTAAGTTTTTGTTTCTATCTTGTTTGTAGATGAATCTCTTGGATCGAGCGGTGAAGATGGTAGCCGAGCTAGATGAACCCGAAGACCAAAACTACGTAAGGAAACACGCTTTAGAGCAAGCGAAGACCTTAGGAGTCGAAGTACGTGAGGCTGCATCGAGGATCTATTCAAATGCATCAGGCTCGTACTCCTCAAACATTAATCTTGCGGTCGAGAATTCATCGTGGAACGATGAGAAGCAACTTCAAGATATGTATTTGAGTCGAAAGTCGTTTGCGTTCGACTGTGATGCTCCCGGTACAGGCATGACTGAGAAAAGGCAAATCTTTGAGATGGCTCTTAGCACAGCTGATGCCACCTTCCAAAATCTCGATTCTTCGGAGATTTCCCTTACGGATGTTAGTCATTACTTTGATTCTGACCCGACAAACCTTGTACAGAACCTTAGAAAAGATGGAAAGAAGCCTAGTGCTTACATTGCCGACACAACTACAGCTAATGCACAGGTAAATCCAGTACTACTTACATCTCTTTGATTGAAATGCAAAAATATCCCCTGTACTTTGTATAATTATCAAAAATCCCCCTGTGCTAATTTTTATTAGCAAAAAATCCATCCCAAGCCAAAATGGCAATTATACCCTCTTCAAAGGATGCAAAAACACCCCTATTAACCTATTGGCAATAATCCCCCTGTTAACTTTGAGAATCGGCAATAATGCCCCTGGTCACTTAAGAATTGAAAAGGGATATTTTGCATTTAGCTCACTTCACTTTCATCACATGTTGGCTTAATTACAAGAATATATTTCTCTAACTTTTTGATGATGATTTAGGTTCGTACATTGTCTGAGACCGTACGTCTTGATGCAAGGACAAAGTTATTGAACCCGAAATGGTATGAAGGAATGCTGTCAAGTGGGTATGAAGGAGTTCGTGAGATCGAGAAACGTTTAACAAACACTGTCGGATGGAGTGCAACTTCAGGACAAGTCGACAATTGGGTGTATGAAGAGGCAAACACGACTTTCATCAAAGACGAGGAAATGCTGAATAGACTCATGAACACGAACCCGAACTCGTTTAGGAAGTTGCTTCAAACGTTTTTGGAGGCTAATGGGCGTGGATATTGGGACACTTCCGAAGAGAATCTTGAGAGATTGAAGGAGTTGTATTCTGAAGTTGAAGACAAGATTGAAGGAATCGATCGTTGAATCTCGTTTTGATATAAACAAAATGCAAATAACATTGGGGAATTTCCAAGAATTAGAGCCTAATTCTTTTCACAAATTGTACAATTAATGTGTTTAGTTTTGAAGAGTGGTTGTTTTTGTTGTGTTGTAAGTAACTTGTAAGCTACTGATTCACATACATTCTGTTATCAGCCACTGTTATTAGTATATATTAATGATGCTAATTTTACTTTAACTGTGCATCATACAAAAGAAAATTTCCTGATTTTTGTTGAAACTTTGCAATTAATTACAAATAGATTGTTTACAATCTATTAACACTCATAATACTAGCATAATACATAATTCTGATTATGTCTAGCATTTCAGTAGAAATTGAATCACGTGTACATTACGAGCATTCATTAAAACCAAACAAATTAATTCATGTTCATAATATTCACGTGACATGTAGCTTGTAAAACTAAATCATTCTTTATTTATGGAACAAAACTTTAGATTAATCACAAAGAGATGATTTAAAATTTACAAAAAACATACACGAATAGGGTTGAAGATTTTTACATCGACGAGCGCATGTAATGTGTACGACTGTACGCGATTGTAAAACATGATGTTCTTGTTTATTTTCATTTTTCTTGTCATTTTATTTACTGAAATTCAAGAATCAAATGTATTCTTATACAAAAAGTTGACGAAAAGAGGAAACAAAATACTGAAATTTTTTTTGGTGCAACAAAAAAAAAATGTTAGTAGTATGAATGTCAAGTTTACATTGTGAAATAAGTTCAATAACACTTCTTCTGTTTCAAACTTCAAACAGCAAAAGGGGAAACATAAACAAAAATATACTTCTTCAAATTCTTTTTCTGTTACATCTACAATCAGTAAACTTACAAAAAAAAAAAAAATCTACAAAGAATAGTACAAATGAAAAAAGCTGTAGTATATGCCTGCCCTTGGGGACATATCTTTCTTTTTGCATCAAACTAACTCCATTAACAAAGGATCACCTGCAGCCATGATTCTTATCAACTTAATAAAATCTTGCTCACTCGAAACATTCCACGGGTGCACCGCAGCTACTCCAGGGGAATAAAACGACGTAGAATTACTCTGTAACTTTTGTTTATATTTCATTGAGTCGAAAACCGAGTCAAAATTCTGAGGAGAGTCCATTGCTAGAAAGAACATTGGTATCGCTACTTTGTGATGGATATCTAAATCGCCCACTAGATTCACAAGGTCGATAAAATCGGGTACAAAATGCCGAGGAACGTAGAATACCTCTGAATTGCATATTGTGAGGCTTTGGTGATCTTTTACATTTTCTTTGTAGTTGACTTGTAAGTGAGCCGGCATTGTGTTGACCAATTTGTTGACCGTTTCCGCTTGCTTCACATACCAATCGGAGCTTCCAGCAATAGAGACGCTGGTCCATGACTTGTTTACCTATTCGTATTAGTGAAAACGAGGATTAATCAGATAGTCATATACACATCGAACTCGTTTGGTAGCCAATATTAGGTGAGATATTTTCTCATCTTTTGCCTTATTTTACTAAGTTGCCACTACTTAAGAGTCTTAGACAGTTCTACTAATGAAATCCAAAAATCATTAGTATTATTCAATTTGTATTGACATATTTAATAGGAGTTAAATGCAAAAATACCCTCTCTGATTTGCCTTATTGGCAAAAAAAAAAAAAAAAACATGTTTTTATTAGCAATAATTCCCCCGTGTTCTTTTCTTATTAGCAAAAAACCCCATTTGAAATTTCTTCATACGTCAATAGAGAGGATATTGCCAATTTTTTAAGTGAACAAGAGGGTTATTGCCAAATTTCAAAGTTAACAGGGGGATTTTTTAGGTGAGTAGGGGTGTTCTACTTAAACAGGCTATCTTCTTGTATTTCTTAATATATTTAGCCAGATTCAGCAACAGTTTAAACCTAGAAACAGAGCAAATACCGAAAAATATGAAAAAATAAATATATTTTACCTTGTTTGTGATCCAGAGTTTCGACTTATCAGCTTGGAGCAAGTTCCAGTAATTAAGAATTGTATCATCCATAAGAAATAAAAAGCCTTCCGCGCTTGTGTATCTATCGAACAACTTTGGCAAATACCTAAACAAAATCACAAGAGAACTTACATTAAAAAGAACCACATGGATAATATAAAAAAAAAGATGCAAATTTTCAATTCACTTACTTGTAAACATAATCCAACTGGCCTTGTTCCACAGCTAAGTCCACATTTTTCTCCTTAGATAACATAATAACTGTCTTAAATATCCTTCCGTAAAGTAATCTCCACTCCAATGCAGTTCTTTCCACGGGCCCTGAACAGAACATTATAAGTACAACGTTCCCAAAATTCTTCCTCCATTTTATCAAATTCCCAATTTCATTATTAACTGTTCCTATTTCCTCGACCCCAAGATGCACAGACGGTATTTTCCGAGGCACAAACTCCTTCCTATCACCGTGGCCAATACTTGCCCGTGGCCGGTCTATTTCAAGAGACATGAGTCGAGGCTGTTGGTACCCTACGGCAAGCAAATCTTGTAGCCATGCAGCGGTAAACTGCAAGTCTTTTTCGGTCCAAAATCCTTCCTCAGCCATAACATAACTCAACTCCAATATTTTCTCAAACAATCTATGCTTACTCGATCTCCAATCAACCAAAAACTTAATCAAACGGCCCACATTTACATGAAGATCTTTCTCTTCTGAAAAAGGGTACGCTTCGATTCTATCATAGCGGTGCACGGTAGGAGGATACACCACGACATACCCACCGATTTCCCATAAAATCCTTTGCGCAAAATACCCTCGTAAAACATCAGAAGCCATCGAGCTAACAGAAACCGGAAGCATCAATCCCCAAAACGCAGATGAATGAAAAATCGTGTTGAATGAATTAACGGGTACCATTATACCCTGAGGTAGCGCCACCTTAGGGGCATTTTCGTCAAAACGAATGTCGAATGGTTCTAACTCAGGTTTCCTAGTGAAGTAGAAAACCGAATCCACATCGGGTAATCCGTTTGAAATCCCTTGTTGTATATATTGTTTTCCACCAAAGATTTCGGTGTAGAACTCCTCGTGTCCAATTTTACCTACATTTTCTAAGGGTAACCCCCTCGGCCAAACAGACCTTTGTCCGAAATGTATGTAAGGGTTCACTATGGTTCGATTAGGATTCTCATGACTATATTGTAAGATAACTTCTTGTCTAGCTCCCTCGCCAAACAAATCTACATCGAAATGTTTTCCTATGTCATTATCAATCACATTACCACGATCATCTACGTCGTAAATCTTTTGAGCACCATGTTGTATAGCGAATAAATACCCAACGGTTTTACGAACATATGAATCGTAAGGCAAGTAATCAACCACTCTAAATTCCAATTGAGCTTGCATTTCCAATGACAAATAAATAGCCCCTATCATAAAATATTTAAAAAAACAAATAATCAATATGCTAGACATTTCCACCATTTATCACCAAGAATTCATATCAATATCAAATCTCACATATCATGACTAAAATAACTAATCAAATGCATCAAAATTAAGCTAATAGATTTAATAATACCTTTTAAGTTCCAGTCTTTGGGAGTCTTAGAATTCCCAATTGCAAGAACTTGCCACCCTTTAATCTTAGTCAATTTCGTCAAAGAATCCGATGGGTAATCCGAAACCGAAACCACGATCCATTTTTCGGATCTAAAGCTTGAAAAAGGAGTAACCTCATCAACTATCCGTGGAATATTCCAGTTAAACTGAGGTAACTTGGGGTGCATTGAGTGAGACTGAGTGGACTGCAAGCAGAGCAGCGCCGCCGAGTCACCACCGGCGGTGGAGTAGTTACGGAGGAAGAATAAGGCGGCGACGGTGGTGATGAGTAGAATAATTGTGATGATTTTGTAGAGATTTTCCGAAGCCCATGTCGGGAAATCGAGATTCTTTGAATGAATCGAAAAGGGTTTGTTTCTTGATTTGGGATTGTGGGGTTTTTGAGCATCGGAAGGATCTTGGACGAACATTTTTAATTTTTTTTTTTCAATTGAAGTTAAATTTGATTTGATCCACCCCAACAAAAAGAAACACACACACAAAAACGCACTGAAAAGAAGAGTGTGGAGTTTATTTGTTTGAGTCTTGTGTAATTCAGTGTAGTATTGACTAGAATCTGGTTTCTTGTTTGGTCTAAAACAGTGCGTGTGTGTGTGTGTGTGTGTTGGGAGGTGGGGTGGGGGGTGGGGGGTTACCGACAGGGAAAGAGAAGGTGGGTGTGGTTTTGGCTTAAGCTTGAATCCAACTGCTGCTGTTGGTTTGGTAAGGAATTATAAATATACAGTGATGTGTCGTCGTCTTCTTCTCTTTCCTTTATTATGAGTTAAATGCAAAAACACTCCCTACTTTGCCTAATTATTAAAACCTCCCTGTATTATTTTGTTAGCAAAAACTTACCTTTGTTCTTTTTTAGTACCAAAATAATCCCTATATCGACATTTTATTAGCTCAATACACCTAATCGAAATATCTACCTTAATCAGTAAGGGGTTATTGTCATTTTTTAAGTGAACACGAGGTTATTGTCAGTTTTTAGGAATTTTATCGTGTAGGTCTACAAATTATGTACTTTGGAGGACTTTTGTTAATTAGGCAAAAGCATAGGGGTATTTTCTACTTCATGTGTTATACATTTGTTTTTTTAAATTTTTTTTTCTGTTTTCTTTTTCTCTATGATCTGGAATTGGGATAATTTCAAATTATTCATTTGATAAAAGAAATACATTTATTTAATTGAATACTAAAATATTTTGAAAATATAACGATTAATCATAATTATATGACACACGTGTAAATATCCTTGTACATTTTCTTTGATATTTGGTGTGTGATTAAACTATATATATATATTCCTAGAATTGTTTGGGAATGAGATTTGACATGTCAACTAATATATTTTTTTAAAAATTATTGTTGTTTTACCAGTTCACCGATAACATTTGCCATGTAAAATAACACAATTATTTTCTTTGACTTGATGAAGAAATAAATGAAATGCATAAATGCTTGAACATTTCTAAATCTGTACATAAATATATTATAATTAAAAATACACATGATGCATTTATGGATGACATAAGCAATCTCCATAATAATTTAATAATGAATTGAAATATATAATTAAAATGTAACTTTTCAAGATCTAAAAGTATAAAATTCTAATGTTTATGAAAGAATCACGTATGAATGTCATCAGTACAAATACAACCAACAAATGAGAAAAAGACAAATTTGGTAATGCAAAAAACTTAAAATCGCAAGATTCAATCATTTAATGTGATGGTTTTTTATGAGTTAATGGCAATTTAGCATATGTGGTATTTATAATATTCAATTTACCTTTCTGTGATTTGAAAAATAACATTTTACCTCATGCAATTTTATAAAAGTTTCACACCGCCTTCCTGATATTTTTTTATGTGACGCTTTACCCCCGGTGTCATGATAATGTGGCAATATATCCCTAGTGCTATGATAAATGTGGTTATTTACCTCTATCTTATGATTAGGGCTGAAAATCAAACCAAGTTACTCGATACTTGCCATTTGTAAATAAAAAAGCAAGTTGGATTAATTATTTGTAGTCAACTAATTAATTTTTAACTGCTGAGGATAAGTGAATGCACATGGAGCAATTACTCTGTGATATTGAATTGATCCAATCCAATATTCATTTTTTTTAATGAACTTAAAATATATATATATATATTAACTTACGTAAATATATAACTAAAACATTGTGTTACTAAAATGCTATATTTTCTCTATAGGTAGTGCTGTGTCGGATTTCAATATGAATTCAATTCGATTTATTAGAATTCTTATCCGATTAAAGATGTGGATCAATTTAATAATGAAGATCTGTAATCCAAAATACATGAAGTTAATATACGTCTAAGTCGTTCCGGTCTGTTAAAAATTCGTATCCGAAAATAAATTAAAATATTATATATATATATATATATATATATACACACACACACATAAGATTTATTGAGATAAATAACATTAATCATATTTCATTTTATTTTAAAAAGATATTAGTAAATAATTCATTAATATCTCATTTTTATGCATATTGTAATATTGAAGCATGAGTATTAATTAAAAAAAATTGAACACGTGAGCTAAATTATCCTGACAAGATTCGATGATATCAAAAAAATTATATCTGAGTAATATAGAAATTCGACCTGAACCAATATACATGGAGCCGAATCTAAATCAACAGAATCCAATTTGAATTTGGCCCATTGACAGCCCTGTCTATCGGTTAGGGCCCAATGCACCCCGTCCCCACCCAAAAAGGAAAAGGCCATGGGCCTTTTCTCCACCTCCTACATTATTGGGCTACAGAAACTCGATAAGTTCGAATTATATTAATAATTAATATAATTCAAAATCAAATCAATACCTAGTGAAATTCTAGGGCCTGTTTGTTTGGCATTTTCCAAAATTATTTCGTGTTTGAGAAATGCCAAACAAACATGTTTTTTATTTTCTGAAATAAATTTTTCACCTTTCAATTTTTTCAAACTACTCTCTGAAAAGTCAAACAAACAACAATTTTCTTATCTCTAAAAATAATCTATACAAACTCTACTTTGATTTGACATAAAGTAATATATCTCTAACACAATTTATCTCATATAATAAACATGATTTGACATAAAGTCTCATAAATCTTACATCTACAATATAACTCTTCCAAAAAAACTACACCTACTTTATTTCTCAAACCACTTTCTCAAAAACAAACAAACAACATTACGCAAATCGGAATTATTTCACAAACTTTTACTACTTTCCCAAACACCAAACAAACATGCACTAGAAGTTTAAATTGTAAAAGTCGAGAAAAGGTAGTAGACTCTGTCAGTCTGATTGATTTATGGTCGCAGTGTAATAATTGAAAAAAAAAAAAATTTGGGTTTTGTTTCCTACTTCCATTGTTTATAGAGGCTATTAGACATTTTGATATTTTTGTCGATCATACGAAAAAACAGAATTTCTAGTTTATTTATTTCACATTTTGTGGGTTTAATTGTCAATGATAGGTTAGATTGACCAAGTCTATTCAACGTAATGTGTTATTTGGTATGTTATACCGAATACCGGGTCGGTCCATCATAATTTACCTCTTATAATTTGCGCCTGATAAATCAGCCATATTTCTTATTGGATTACCAAACACCTAGGTTGCACGGATACTCCGAAAATGGCCCCGTGCAGTATCCAGTACTCCGGGAATATGGATACGCGTCCGATACGCGTACAGTACGCCATCTGGAGTATCCTAATTAAATTAAATAAAAAATAATTCGGATACGGGTACAGTACGTTTTTTTGGAGTATCCTGCAGGTTTTGGACACGTTTTGGATACGCACTGAGTGTTTTTGTTAGTTTTTCAAAGTTATGGGTTAAAAATTAATAAATTAAAAGTTAAAAAAAAAGTGTATTTTGAATGGTCTTGGATACGGGTATCAATACTCGTGATGTTTAGTTGAAAATTTCAAATCAATTCGGGTTTTGTCTAACTTTCCCAACTTTTGATATATAACTTTTGTGTATTTTGAATGGACTAGGATAATTTTAGTGTATAACTTTTTACCCGAAATTAAACTCGTAGACAATATATACTTTGAATATGATCTATTGCTTTTGTGGTATAATAGAAGGATCTAATTAGTTATGTTGTTATGTATAATATAAAATTATTTTATTTTATATGCGTATCTTTGCCGTATCGAATCCTATAAATTTTAAAAATCCGTATCGCCGTATACGTATCGTATTATATCGTATCGCCGTACCCATATCCGTGCAATCTAGCCAAACACCTTAGAATCATAATCTTAGGACTTTGATTTTTTATTTTTGGCTGTCTAAATAAATAAATGAGGAGGTCAATACGGGAAAAAAAAATAGAGAGAGATTTTCACTATTCTAGAAGGCTGGCGATATTGTCAGGGCAGAGAAACTTTAAGAGTGTATGTGGATGAGTTTTGGCTCACCTAAGATACTGAGCCAAAACCATTTCAAATGGGTTTTTGCCAAACCCATATAACCATCAAAAACTTATTTGTTAACTCACACTCAAGTTCTTCAAACCTATAAAACATTGATTTGACACCTACCACCTATTTTTTCCCCCAAATTTCACTAGAAAAGACATTGAATTGACACCTACCACCTACTTTTTCTCTAAACCCCAACATCCAAACTCAATCCAAGTGAAGCTTAAACTTATTCAAACTACAAAACCCATCCAAATGAGGTCTCAAAGGTTTCATCGAAAGTCGAAACCATTCAAACCATTTTTTTTTAAATCGAGACTCGCGAATTCGAGCTAAAACCCATCCAAATAGACCATAATAACTCTTCAATTTGCCCATTCTAATCAAGAATGATAAATATTAAACTTTTTAAATTTCCATAATGCCCATCGTTACAAAATTGGTAAGTTGTTAATTATTGCAACTAAATGTCTCCCTTTTGTATAATTATTCTCTTTCTCAAGTTAAAATTTTTAAACGTGAGAAAAATAACAGTCAACTTTAAGCAATCTCCTAAATTAATTCTTAAAACAGTTAATAATTCTTTTGCTAGTTCTCAATAATTTACAGTCTTCCAAGGTACACTCTTATAATTCATACGTGAACCAAGGTAAAAAAATTGTTTGATACATGTGTGCCCTCAATTTATGTTTGAGTTTGATTTAATTGTTAAATAAACTGTTCAAATCAGTAGTCGAACCAAACACAAATTTAACTTATCACATTTATAAATATGTTGAGCTCAAATCGAACTTCGAAATTTATCATTTGTTCAAACTTGATTTGATATGCATAATGAATTAAATTACCCGAACCGAATATCGAAGAATTTAGTTTAAATATAAGTGAAAATTACACACGTAAGATTAAGTAATCGGATGAAAAGATAGATAAAGGTAAATAAAATAATTTGAAATTGATCCTTAGTAAATGAACACATTTACTAGATCTGGAGCTCTAGCTTGATCATCAATATTAAGATCATGCTGCCTTCAAGACAAAAAGAAAAGTGAACATGAAAGAAAAATGGACATGGACGTCAATGGCAAACAAGAGATCAGGAAATTGAGAGAGACGATTTTAATGATGATTGAGATGCCTTAAATTCGATAGATATATTTCCAAATATGATGAAAAGAAAAAAAAATTGATAATTTAATTATGAAAGAGAAATTTAGTTGTTGATTATGATTAACAACTTACCAACGTTGTAATGATGGGTATTATGGGAATTAAAAAGTTTAGTATTTATCACCTTTATATAAGATGGGTAAATTGGGGAGTTATTAAAATTTGCTTTGGCAACAACATTTTCTGCTCTGACAATATCACGAACCTAAATTTTTACTTAATTTGAAAAATGAAACAAAATTTGAAGTGTTTAATTTGTTTTTTTATTAATAAAAAGTTGAATATAACTTTATTTAACGCTTATCACATACAATATCACCATTCAAAAATTTAATTCAAATTTGAATTAGTATTTCGTGAAACCTGACCAAAATAATTGAAGTTGCATTCGTACAATTTTATGGGAATTATTTTCAATTACGAGTAGTTTATGATTTTCCCATTTTTTTCTAATTTTTTTGAAGGAAAATCATAAATTAATTTATCATTTCTTTTAAAACTATAAAATAAATAAATATTTTTTAGAAATAAAAGTCCGTTAATTCACTAATACAGCCAATACAAACAACATCACATGCAATCATAATTTCATGCGCAAAACACAAAACAGTAGTTTCACAGCAATTTCATTTTCGGAAATTTAAAAGCCTCCCGCCATTTTCAAAATTGAAAAGTATGGTTTCGAAAACTATGAAAGCTTCATTTCCTTCAACACTTGAACGCACTGTTGCCTCCGCTCTTCTTCTCCTTTCATCTTCTCCTCCAATTACAAAGTAAGATGTTCATTTTCAAATTCTCATTATTAAATTGAGTTGAATTGAATTGAATTCGTATTTTGGAAAAAAATTCAGAGTAATCTGCAGTACTCCGGAGAGCAACGGGAGTGTTGATGGAGCATCATCTGGATCTCCTCGGAAGCTGAGGCTGGTTGCTTACGTGTCAGGCGTCAATGATATGAAGTTCAAGGTGATAGGCAGATCGCTCGTTGTTGTTCATTTGATGAATCTGAATCTGAATTTGCTATTTGTAGTGATTAAATCGTGATCTAAATCATAATATGAGATGCTTCTGGAGTTTTAAACTGACTGAGATGAAGAATTTCAATGATCTGAAGTTCAAGGTTATAAATAGGCAGATTGCTTGTTGTTGTTCATTTGATGAATTTGAATTTGCTACTTGTTGTGAGTCAATCGTGATCTTAAATCATTATCTGAGAAGCTTTTGAAGTTTTGAATTGATTAAGATTGAAGAAATTGCTAGATCTCTGTTTCTTTTAGCTGAGCTGAAGACTTGTTGCATTGTTTTTGCATATAATTTGAATTGTAGCTTATTTCATGAATCTGTTGTTTCTCTGTGATTTGAATTAATTTAATTTTGTATTATAATTATATTGAGTGTCTTCTGAATTCAAAATTAGTGTTGAACATTGTGGCCGGTTGTTTCTATGATGTTCTATGTTTTAGTTTTAATTGGAACGGTTGCTTTGTGATTGAACTGCATGTTCGTTTTACTAGATGAATTTTCTAAATGTAGTTTTCATCTGGCAGATACTTGTGTCTAATTGTTAAGTTATTAATGTGATCTATATGCTGATGCTCTGTTTTATATGATCTCTCAGTTGAAGATGGCTTGTTTTTGTTGCTTAAGTTTCAATTTGATTAATTCATACTTCTAACAAGAATCAACAATTTGTATACATCAATTTGCTAGTTATCTTGATTGTAGTGTTGTACATTCAGCAAAAATGTTAACTACAATGTAATGATTTTAAATTTGATCCCTAGATATGGTAGCTAATTTGAACTTGAAGGCCATTCAGCTAAAGTATCACTAAACAATAATCAGCTAACTACAGATGCTTCTTGTTTTCATCCTATATTCTTTCTAAATATCTTCTTTTTTTGCTCTGAAATCACTCATTGAACCATCAGATAGTGCGAAAGAAACGTTCAAGGAGCATATGGATCTCCAACGACAAGAAACTGAATATCATCGAGCCTAAACCAACCTGTGCCCCAGCATCATCTGACTGTGTCTCTGAAATAACCACGGCTGATACTTCGTCTTGCTTGTCCAGTGCCTCAAGCACAAATAGTTCCATCAATAAAACTAATGCTGCTTATAAGCAGAAAAAATCAATTATTTCATCTCAGTTGAGGCACCAAGCTGAGGCCATACTGAGGATTCTGTCTAATGGGAGCATTTCTGAATTGAGGATTCGCCAGTTGCTTGGTGATAGTCCTACCACTAGCAAAGCCTTAAGAATGTACGTATGATCTCTCATACCCTCTATCTATATATGACTGCAATTCTGAAATTTAAACAAATTTTTATGCACAGATAGTATAACTTGGGGAGGTTTGTTGGTATATTTTAATAGATAGAGAATGCTGTACCCCCTTCAGTTGAAAAGGGAAGAAAACCAATATTTCCTTAGCAGTAAATACCATGAAATTCAGTTTGAGTGTGTGTTATCTCCATAGAAGATTGAGTTTCATGACATTGAATATGATTCTTGAACAGATTGCTGCAAAAAGAGGAGGTGAAGAGGAGTGGTCATGGAGGTCGCTCCGATCCTTATATATACATGGTAATTATGCTACTATTATTCGCTTCATAAGAAAGGCCAAGAATTGTGAATTGTGATAATCTATAAAGTTGAGGAGGATATATAAGTGCAAACACAATACATTTAAAGATCAAAATGGTCTAAAGTAGGGGATAAAATATGATTTTCTCTTTTTAAAATGACGATAGCCTTATGAAATTGCTCTTGTATTTTGATTGACTCTACTGGGTTGTTGATTTTTGCTTATAATTTTGCAGATAGCATGATAAGTTACACGGTATGCCAACAAAAAGGAATTCGTATTACAAGCTATCCCTAATTGTTAATACTTACCAGTACAGGTATTATACCATTAATTACTAAGTGCAAGCTAAGTTGTATATGCATATAATTGCCTAGTTTTAGTATAGAAAATACATTTTGATCGTGTATTAGAGTAACATAATCTTAGCAATAACTATATATATATATATATATATATATATATATATGATGATAATTGGTTTGTCTTGGTATAACTATAACTTTGATTGATGAGTTACTATTCCAATGTTTTATATGATTATTTACTTAATAAGCAACAATAAATAATATAATAGTCTCTAATTCGTTGAATAAATTTGCTGGCGCTTGCTGTTAACAATAGCCAGCCCCAAAGTCTAAATGCTAACATACCACTTCATACCTGTTGTTGCGTATAAAAGCTCTTCAAACAACCCAACAGCCCATTTTTATATTTTTTTACTCTGCAATAACATAGTTTAATATTGTGTAAATCAATATCATGTTGCGCAGTATGTAACTTTGCTGTTGGGGTTGGCCTCCATTATAACGAGCCCTTTTACGTATTTCCTAGTTAAGTTGTTTTTCCTTTCGGAAAATTTCCTAGTTAAGTTTTAAATAACATAATTAGGCCTATGAAAAAAGCTTAATTAGCGAATCACATTCTAAAATCTACCCCGTCATTAATTGTGCTAAAAGCTATATATGATCAAATTACATTTTGGCCCACACACTATATGCCTCTTTGTCATGAAGGCAATTACTATCATACTGAGGTCAAAAGACACCTCCATAATAATTG
Source organism: Penstemon newberryi var. newberryi (assembly GCA_030819805.1). Taxonomy (NCBI): domain Eukaryota; kingdom Viridiplantae; phylum Streptophyta; class Magnoliopsida; order Lamiales; family Plantaginaceae; genus Penstemon; species Penstemon newberryi. The sequence continues at coordinate 32,406,657 of JAUALY010000003.1, read as the reverse complement.
TCCAATTGAGAATCGAACTCATGACATTGACACTAATACTAATTTTAGGTCTTATGTCATTGGCTAAAAGCTATAGTTGATTGTAACAATATAACCAAAAAATTTAAAAGTATACAACAATTCAAGTGTTCAACTATGTAGATTCATGGATCAAAATTTCGTTTCGAGTGTATGTTTCAGTCAGTCAAATATTGGAATTTTTTTGCAACTTTTCGGAACTGTGTCGGAAACACTAAGGAAATGTTGTAATTTTTTTTACTAAATTAAGAAAAATAAGAGAGTCTCACGCAAACAAATATTTTCGAAAAATATATCTTATTTTCGTTTCGCTTGATTCAAAAATGAAAACTGTACGATGTTTTCGACGAAAAATATGAAAATTTTGATCTAGGCCAACAATATATACATTAAAAAATACATGTACATACATACGACCACACGCTAATAAAATTAGCAGAATGAAGAAAAGACCAAGCCAAAGGCATCCCATAGTTGACTTGTCTTTGTTCATTTTTTCCAACTAGTAATAAACTATATACCTAGTTCCGCAACAAAAGCCACATTGGAAATAGTCACAAGTCAACTACCCATTTACTAGTAAAACACACGTACTTGGAACACCTTAGTTTAATTAAAAGTCAAATGTTATGTACCTATGTATACACATTACTACTTGTCTCTCTTTCTCCCTCAAGAACAAGAAAAATAAACCTTTACATTTAATTTGTTACAATATTGCAATATTCAATTATATTCTTTAGAGTAAAGAAAACAAAATTATTCTCAATGGGAAAGTACGTAGAGATTTTGGATTTGGGGATCAGAATAGCAGCAAGATTTCATTCTCACTGCCCTCTAACGGCTCGCCTTTACTACCACCCTCCCGCCGCCGAGGATGACCACCACCACCACCACCACCACTTGCTCAGCCTCCTCGACCACCATGAGATCTCATGCAGCGACGGTGGCCGAACCCATGAAGGGTTTCAAGAGTCGATGAATTTGGGTAGCTCTAGCGCCAAATCTGTCACTGAATTTGTTGTTTATTCTTTGGTATGAACTGTAAAACAACGCACGATGAAAATTCATTGTTCATTGTTAGGATTTTTTTACCATTTTTTTTAGTTTTACCAATTGATTGGAAAAGCGTGGAAAATTTGGGATATTTTTATTTTTAACCGTGAGATTTTTGGTTTTGGAGTTACGATAATTTTTTTGTAATAGTCTGCAATGAGAAAGAATAGTTAGGATTTAGAGAAATTTAAAAAAAATTAAAGGCTCTATATTATTTGTTCATTCAATTTCAAGGTAATTATCATGAAAATAAAATCAAAAAATTGGAGTTTCGGATTGAGAAAAAGAATTGAATAATTGTTCTCTATTTCAAGTTGGACATCTAATTGAGATCTTGAACTTTGACATCTTGTGATCGAGACTATGTCTGTTTGGGGACATGTTGAGTAGCGGCCTCACTTTGGCCTGCCTCTACGAATATTTAACTTATCAATTATCATAAGACCATCTGTAGCACTCATAGCTACTGCTCTAACTCGATTATTTCCTAATAATTGTTGTACCTCACAAGTCACATTAATTGGTTGCTCAACAGTATCTCAACCTTTAACTACCAGAGAGTTATAAATATTAGGCATCTTGCCTGGCGGAAAGGCTGCATCTGGTATTGGACCAATGATTTGGACGATGCGCCCCAGTTTTTTTTTTCATTGTTCAAATCTTTGACAACACAAAAAACCATTGATCAACTCTTTGACAACATGAAAAAGCCAAAAGCTCTGCCCTCCCTCTCTATCTATCCAAGGGATAGAAGGGCAGAGGCCTTTGATGTCCCTTCCAGTCAATAATCGTACTTCTATTTATCGACAATATCTTCCGTTTCGTCCAAGCAGGATCCAAAGTATCGGCCCTATTGGATAGAATGCCTTCCGCTGTCGTTTATCAACCCACCCTGAGTATAACCTATGTTTTTGTACATAAATTAAAATTTAAATACATATTGGAAAGTAGTGAGGGACTCCCAAAATAAAATTAAAAAAATTCATGAGGAAAATGGTCGTAAATTTATATACATGTTTTATTTGCAGCACAAATTTGAAGTGTTGTCTACGGTCACATGCTTTTGTTTTAGTTAATGTTGTTCATTGGTTTAGGATTGCTAAATTGAATTTGTACGATAAATGTTAGATTTAATGTTAATAATATATCTTCAGAACAGGATTAATGTTAATGTAGCTTCAAAAGACTAGATCAAATTCAATAAACAAGAATCAAATGACCCTAATATAATAAATTTCCTCTAGAATTTGAGTGGGCACAAAAAGAAAAGAAAAAGAGGAGCTAATAAAGTCAAATGCAGATACAAAAATATAAAGAAGGGCCCAACCGGGTTCGAACCGGTGACCTCTTGATCTGCAGTCAAATGCTCTACCACTGAGCTATGGACCCTTTTTGTGATAACTGTAACATTTAAAAAATATAAACGAAATAAGTATCTACCGAGATGTACTCTAATTGCAGAGCTATGGCTTCTCCAAAACACCCGTTTTTGCTTATTTTTCCAAACCAACTCCGTTGAGAAATATAGTTGTTTGGAAATTTCTAAAATAAGCAATAAAGTAATGTTTGCAATTGCATAAAATCAGATTTTGTTATTGGTGTAATTTTTTTGTTAATGACAAAGTCGCCCTCATTTCTTACACGTTTCTTGAATAACTGGAAAAAGCATGTCTTATGAGAACGTTTTTTTAGGTTAATAAAATTAACATTAAAATCAATTGAGAAAAACAATCACAATTATATCAATTCTCCATTTGAGAAACATTCAGGTATAATATATGAGTATAAATTTTGGGAAGTGCATTTCTTTCAAAATAAAAGATTGGATCAGACGAAGATCCAAATCATTCTTGAAATCGTGTGCATTAATAAATTCACTAGTTTTAGTTTAGTCCCACTGAATAAATTCAATTTGCTACTTTCATATTTATCTTTTTTGTTTCAAATTTAGTGTGCATTATTATGGATTAGAATTTTGTATAAGATAACGTAAATTATTTGGTACCTATTCATGATGTGTTCTAGCCCGGTCTCATGAAACTGAGCCCAAACTCTTTCAAATGGAATTTGACAAGGCACACAGAATCCCAACAATTTCACAAGTGAACTAAAGCACGATGTAGATATATACGGATATTATGAAACGCGACAAGCATGGCACAATCAAACGGTGGTACTCATTTAACAATAGAACCCCCCCATACCACACACAAGGAAATCAAAAGAAAAAAAAGAAACCCTAGAAATCGAATTAAGTTTCTCACTTAACGGGAGCTGTGTCTATTACATACCTACTTGACATACAAAAAACAGAAGAAACTTTTAAGAATCATACCCTGCAAATTAACATTTTATACTGGTTTTGTGTTTTCTGCTATAAATATAGTAAACCATCCCGATCAATTTCTTAACAAATATGCACGTTGTTTGATTTCCCCTGGACACAATTTCACAACCAGGTCTTTTGGCAATCTCCCTAATCTTTAACATTAACATAAATATTTTTATTTTATGGCTCACAACTTGACATGGCCAAACCCACCTTTAAATGAACCATAAAGGGGTCGAGATCTTCTGAAACTATAAATATCTTCAATCTGAACAACATTGGATTCAGTTTTTTGGGAATTATCTGCCTTGTACTCGGAAGAATGTGCACTCCCATATACTCGAATGCTCAAACCTTTCTTTTGAAGAGCACCAACTTTGATATATTCGTTGAAGAAATCTATCAATTCTTGTTGGGTCAGTTGCTTCAATGCTGCGACCTGTTTCATCGAGTGTGTAAACATCAAAGATGTAGAACCAGCTTTTCATCGTCAAATTAGTGAATTATCTAAAGAATACCTCGCATTCTCTTCGGTCAAATTTCAGGGTTCCATCAGATATTTCTCTCCAGTAAAATCCGGACTCTTCTCGTAAATTTTTGTGCTTCTCAAGCTTCATCTCAATAAGTGCATTCACATTGCTCTGTGTAAAATACAGGCAATCTAAAGGTAAGTCATATCTCACCAAGTAGATTATCATAATAAATGAAGTGAAACTAGAAAATTACCAATAAGAAAAAAACTATATTATGTTAACTTTATATTGACATATAAATCAATTTAGTTGTCATAATATACTAAATGAGTTCAAGAAAATAAATTACCAAATTTTAAAATAGGTATAAAAGCCTAAGGTGTACCTTGATCTAGGTTTTCTATTATTAAATTCAAAGGTAATATATCAGTATCCTTCTTTACCAAAGCCAAGTATTTAAAAGGGAACGTCTACTTAATTCAATGTAATGATTCCAGTAGAAACTCATCCTTCTGTATCAAAATAGTAGTCCTACTTGTTTAGTTGATCAATTAACTTGTACCGAGCTCCAAATGAAATTTACAGAGTATGTACTATGGTCCCCACATAAGTTTGATTAATTAGACTAGCTCAGAAATCTCAAATTTTACAGTCAGTAAGGATGTAATGGAACATAGATACCTGTTTCACAAAAAAGGTCGTGCAAGTTCTAGATTAATGCCAGTCTTTGAAAACTCTTACCTTAAATTCATCACTGGGCAGCTCATATAGCTTAGTCTCAAACATCTTCAGAAAAGATTCCACTCTCAAATCAACTTGGCCAGGACCCTGTCAAGCTCAAAGGGGTTTGCATGAAATATGAAGAAAGCATATTATGCAAACAAGATCTACAAACACTAGTAGCATCATTGGCGCAAATAATACCTTGGCACTGGATTGGATGATAAATTGCACGCCTCGGACACCAGAGTCATTCCTGAAGTGGGTCGCATAAAGTTATAGGAGCATTATTTTCTGACCAAAAATGGTTGTAGCACGACTGAAGACTTTAAAGAAAGGAAACTTTGCCTACCTCTGCATAAGTATAGTAATGTAACCAAGTTGCTCAACTGATCTTAGTTGGTGAAAAGCAGGTTGCTTTGCTATCACAGCAAAAAGCTGGAGCTTAGCATTCAACTTGAAATCATCCTGGTGCACCTATATATTGCAAAGGCATGTTATATTGAACAAACTCAGTACCAAAGGTAAAGGGTGATGGAAGGGTAATACAGAAAACACGCTGCTCTGAGGAAAAAAAAAAGTCCAATTTCTCAGTTCGAGATAACTTTCTAGCATTTTGATCAATTTGATGTTATTATATAATCTTATATTGCTTTAATTAGACATACACACACACACACATATATATATGTATATATAAATATATATAAAAAACCTGTCCAATATCCGCGTTCAACAAGAAAATATAAGAAACAACTTATACCTTAATTTAGTATGATAACTTAGTTGTAGCTCAAAACAATTATGTGCCAAAGTCTAGACAAATTCCAAGGCACTATCAAGAGCCGAGAGGAATGCGGGGGGAAGGGGTGGTATAGACAAATACATTCCCTCTATAACACTCATTGACATCTTCATTGCAGAAGCCTAGAAACGTGAAAGAACACCACTTTATAATAGTTAATTTTGCTTTACAAGTTTTGGGTATTTCTTGTTGCTTTCCCTTGGTAATCACAAGGAGGTATTATAGCAGGACATGTGGGGGAATTTTGAAGCAAGCATTGCACAAGGAGAGTAATACAGCAATGTGTGGTGCTTCTGTGATCAACTAGGATGTTGGGAATTAATGAGGCTGATTGTGGTAACTGTCTTAAATATTTCGATTTAACAAATAATGAGTGGGAGTTTGGGGTTTGGGGTTTACAGAGTAACATAGATTTACGGCCAGATGGTAAAATAGGTTAAACAGGTCACTTGGTAATCCTACAACTTAGGTCTCCCTTGCTGGCAGGCTTGCGGTGTGACACCTTTGATTAATAAGAAATGATTATCTATTTACTTGTAGATTATATCCAACGAACCTGAACCCAAAAGTCATAAAAATGTAAAGAATATTTTATAACATTTGCAGCCACTTATTAGTAATTCTCAGTAGGTAATTGGTTGATTGGTCTTTGGACCTTCTTTGATGGTTATGACATGTTATTGAGGTGAACTAGATTGATTAAAGTGTAAGATTCTAGATTGTTGATAAAAGTTACAAGGTTTTAAACTGACATACTTCCACTATATCATCCCAAGTTTATACATACCTGAATATAATGGACAAGGGCAGAATTTTCATCACTAGGATTTAGGCCTTCTGCACTGTAGAAGTAATTTATTCCCCTCTCAAGCTTAACAATTCTATTTGTCATGAATTGAGAAGCAAATAAAGCCTGAGATATGGGATTAGAACTTTTAAAGAACACATTTTCAACATTCTGAATCATCGACTCTGCTTCATTTGGCTCAACATTTCCTACACATGCAAACAGTTACATGGTGAATATATAAGCAAACCAAAGAAGCACGAAAAATTCACCAATGACCCATCAAACAACAGGTAGAGTTAGAACCTGCAATGTAGCATTCCAAGAAGGTCCTTGATAGCATTAGAGGAAAGAATTTAACAAGACTATCTGCGTCAAGACGAGGAAGAACTTCAAGTCCATAAGTCCAGGGCCATGTTTGGTCTTGTAGTATTAATGAACAATAGTACATAGCTTGCTGGTATGGCTGTTGGAACTTCAAATTCTGATATTCCTTGGTTACCAGTTCCTGTTCATGTGCAGCAAGTACATGAAAGAGGAAACTCAAAAGATAGCTATTGAACAAAAGAATCACAGAATAAAAGAATTTCCTAACTCAAATCGTCAAGTGCTGAAGTATATAATTACCAAAAATAAAGAAGATTACATTGATAAAAATAATCACATGGGCCAAGAGTGCCACAATTCATTTGCAAACCACCTATCAAAATCCAGGTCTGAAATCTGAGTGAATTTTGACAGTGTGCATTACTTGATCAAACTAACAGCTTCCAAGTAGCTCAGTTAATAGTTAGAAATTGTTATTTAGACATCTTGGTAAATGAATAAGCACTTTTGCTTGAAACAAAAAGTTTTCAATCTTATATATAATTCTGGTTTACGACCTACTTAAGGTTTGAAGCATGATAAAATTAAATTCCAGGCATATATTCATCAGGATCCTATAAATACCTGAAAATCGTGTTGATTAAAACTGAAAGTTACACAACAGTGATTGGTTAGGGGAATGAGTAACGCCTAACCTCATTTCACACCACAGAGAGAAGAAAGCAGACCTTGAATATAATAAAAAATAAGGACAAAGAAATTCTATTACATTTGCAGTTTTTCATTGACAAAACAACGTTCATATGACATGGTCCAACTAAAATCAGTGGAGAGTTATTGATTTCTGAGTTCATTGCCTCCTCTGAACACCTCAACTATTGGAAGGATAAAACAATGAAAATGCACTATTATCCGAGACGTTATGTTTTCAATCTTTAAACTATTCTGATTAGGACTAACTTAAAGTTGGAAGCACGATAAAAATAAATTCCAGGCATATATTCATGACTCATGAGGGCCCTGTATATACCTGAGAATCTTGTTGAATGAAACTGGAAATTATACAAAAGTGACTAAACAAGGGGAAGGAACAATATTTACTCTAGCTCTGCAGTTCACACGGTAGAGAAAATGCAGAACTTGAATGTAATAAGAAATTCTATTACACTGTTAATAGGAGATGTTGAAACTAAAATTAGTGGGAGTTTTTGGCTTGACTTAAATAACTCCTCTGAACTCCTAAAGTTGGAGATTAGAACATTGAAGTGAATCACCATTCATGTTTGTTCACCTCCTCCCCCCCCCTTCCTTCCCCAACACACACACACAAAAGAAAAGGTCCACAGTCCTCCAATCCCATCCCCCCACCCCTCAAATCCTTCACAGCTAACGGAGTCTTACGGAAAAGAAGAAATTTACATGGATGAACTGAAAAGCAACAAAACCAAGACCATACACGAAATAAAACACACCGACTTTGAGGTTTACGTGTTACCTTTTACATGAGTTATGCAACAATACTTTGCACTTGGGTGCAAAGTTTAAAGGCCAATGTAACAGATAAAATAATTCAGAGACAACAGGGAACATCAACAACTCAAAAGATATATACAACATGATCAAAAAATAAAAAAGGGGTGAAAAGAGACGGTGCTCGCGTCTTATGTGCAAGACAGTACAATGAAACTTATGATACTCTGGTAGCAAACATAGATTTAAAGGGAATGGGACTTGAAGTAGCAAAATATCATTGTTAAGTAGTTACCCCTTACCTTGATAACAGAGAACCTTTCAGGATTTACTTCAAAGTTGGCGATTCTTTGAATTACGGTCTCCAGTAAGATCTTTAGTTTGTCATTGTATCCAACCACAGTGACCTATTAAAAACGTAAAAGATAATAATGGATAAGAACAATTATTTCTAAGGCGAGTGCATTAACAACAACAAGCAGAGTGGGACGGAGGGAGATTTTGAACCCTATATATGAAAGGTTGTAAATATTTTTATAGAATTTGAGTATGGCAAAAGTTCATAGAACTGATACAGAAAGCAAGAGAAGAAAGAAGTTGGAGAAGGTGGCTAATTCTGGTATGTAGTCAATAGTTTATAAATAGAACAAAGAGAATGTCGAAATTACTCGTACAGAACAGAAACCATGTAATTCTATATATTCACAACAATATGTAAAACCGGATAGAAGCTTAGATATATTAGAAATATAATAATCAGTTTAAATGAATAAAACAAAGCCACCAAAATGAATAATACCTGATACTTAAATATAGGAAGAAACAGTACCTGAAAACCACAGTCGGCGTTGCTAACTCCATAATAAAGACCAGCAACCTGGGCATCATAGGCTGAAATATGACAACAAGAACAGAAAAAAATAGTTTTATGACTTGTTTGTGAAATGAGGATTGCAATGGATCCATAAAGATGCACTACAAAATGTAGGTCTCAAGCCTTATCAACTAGATGAATTAGTCTCTGATGGTCATGAAAGAACAAAATTTCAATTGTATTCCATCGACAAGTTACCATATTCATTTAAGTAGTCCATCAACAAACGCGTAAATATTTCTGTAAGGACTTCTGATTCAGGGGAACTTCCAGAAAAAGGACAGTTGAAATCTATCTTAACATATGCTTTGGGAGAGGAAAATGATGTATCTGGTTTGTACCACAACCTCGAGTACATGGTTTTCCTCAAGAGAACTGGTAAATTTATCTGTTTAGAATGTAAAATGCATCAAAAACGTCAGGAGTTGATAGCAAGTTCAAACAACCAAAAAATCCAAATGGCACCAATTGAAGTTATAACAATAACTTACGTGTTCTGAAACAGCCTTAAGAGATAGGTCTGTAGGAATAAAGACATTAGGGTCAGGCAAATGCAAATCTTCTTTACGAGCTCGTTCAATCCATTGCTGCAAAGCAAAGGACATCGAAGAGTATTTATCATATACGAAATACATTATATCGATCTAAACTGAGAGAAAGGGATTTGATCACATTACACAGACATAAGAAACCAACCTCAATTGTGGAGCCAGTTAATTGCTCTTTTGAATACGCAGTTCCATACCAGGGCTCCTTTGAATCTGTAAGTCCTTCAAACTTTGTTGACTCCCAAAATATTCTGTGGACCACAAATATGATGCCACAAGGCAATAAAATGTCAATACAACTTAAAATTTCTGGACCATAGTTGGGGAAAAAAAATGGTTAAAGCCAACCATACATGTGAATGTTGGCATAACTTATTTATTAATATAGCCAAAAATAATAGTGGAGAAAAAACCGTTATGCACAAGAATGATGAGAATCCCACGAATCTTGGCAGACTCACCTAACTCTGTAAGGGCTGAGCTCTTCTAATGCTGACTGAATTAAGCCTGGATTAAACTTTGAAGGCAAAGATGATCCCACCAGCCAATCTTTCGGAGGATAAAACTGGCATATATTTTTCAGAAGTAACAAAAAGTAAGCTGAACAACCAACCAAATTCTTTTGGAGGATAAACTAGCATATATTTTTCAGAAATAACAAGAAATTAAGCCGAACAACCAATCAAACAGTCACATTATTCTGAGTGGAAGAAGGTAAATCAAATGAATAATATTGATTTCCAAAGCAAAGATAACAAACCAAGAAATTTTCAAAAATTATGAACTATACCAAAAAAATGGAAAAGTGCCATGCCTCAGCTGCATGCATAGGTTACATGATTCCAGTATGAAAAACAAGCATTCCAAAATCATTTCTTTCACTGTATTAACAAGACACCCTTTAAGAAAATGGTGTGAATTTCCACATGATCAGATTGAAAATTATAAATGAGAATGGCTTGCTCACTAGGGAATTAAATACATAACCTATTTCACAAACAGCTTTAACTGAATGATCACTCTATTTCAACAAGCATCTAAATATTTTTTTCCTTATATTAGATTTCTAAATCACCTGACTTCTATCATTGCATCTAAGTGCAAAACACAATTTACTTTTCCTGTTATTACGAGAATACGAATATTTGATACTGTCACCTGAAATGCTTTACATACATCATGTAAATGTACAGACTCTGGACATGACTAATTCTTTGATTGTAAAATGTGTTTTAGAATGAAATACTACTGTTACTGGACAGTGGACACACACAAAGAAAGATCATGTTACCTGCATATTCAATGCAACATCAACCACATAATCAATGGGACGAATCTTGTCTTGATAGTGGAAGGAAGTCTCAGAAATGGCTGCAAGCTTCATTAATAAATGAGGATGACATGTTAAAATTTTAAGAGCAAAAATAAAGACAAATTTTCAACAAAATATACAAATGAAAGTGCAGCATGGAGGTAGTAGCAGCTAAACAGGGCCCTCAAATCCCTCTATGGTTAAAATTCATCATAATTCAGCTCAAATTAGTGTTATAACAGTGTAAAAGAATCTAAACAGATAGCTAAGCAGCTGATTGTAAGTCATGAGCATGGTCATACTTCACACATGGAAACTAGATGCATGCTCAAGGTAGTGAACTTCCTCACTTTCAAATATTACTTAAACAAAAACCTCCCTCACTTTCTGTTAATTTGTCAAGTACGTGGGTTATCAGCAGGGTTTATTCCATAGAAAACTTGTACGTCTTTGTTAACAACAAAGGGAAAAGGGACACGTTGACTATTAATATGACCAACTTCTGCTCACTCACCATGATGGGCCCAATGCCTAAAAGTGGAGATGATTGCTTAAAAAACAGCTATATGCTAAAACTCCCATGAAATAAGGTAGTCAACATAAATATCAGCTGCATATCTAATAAGTAGTGCACATTAGCTAATCAAGATAAGCATTGAACACCTATAATTGCATAGGACACATTTGCAATGCACAAGTGGTGACTGGTGAGTATCAAGTTTATCAGCATGAGTAATGTAGTGCAAATTTAAATATTCCACCAAAACAACCAGAGACTACGTTCATCTCACCACTTCAGGATTTTATTCCAACATCTTTTATTGGTGGATAGAGATTCTTAAAGCTATTAAATTACATGTAGCAGGCAAAGTGTAAATTAATATAACTTCATTGCATGTAACAAAGAACTCTATACGAGATGTGACCATGTAATAAAGTGGTAAGAGATGTGATCAGTTTTACCTCATCAAATATCCATTGACAGGGGCCAGATTGCTGTAGGAGGTGAACATATTTGAATAATAGCGCCACAATATCCTCAAAATGCTCTGTGTTTATCATAAAAGGTACAATGTTACCTCAAATCTCACAAGGAAGTCTTTTAATAATGTACTAGACTAACAGAAATAAGGAAATTATCCATCATTAGCTTCAGGCCTCCTCCACTGAAATGAAAGAGAAACAGACGACTTGATCTAGAGCACTTACCATGACCAGCATCAGTCAGATCAATACCCACTTTAAAAAAAGAGAAGTCGTAAGTCGATGATGATTCTCCGGCAGATAAACTTGTTGCCCAGCCTGCAAGAGTTCATGGATGAACTAATCACTATAGCTTTTTATACAGAAATAATTTCAATAAGAATTTCCACAAGGTTTGATGCCACTAAGATGTCATTAGTGCTAAATAAAAATAATTGAGCCCTGCAAGTATATATACCAAAATGAACTAAATATAATATAAACAGATAATTATTTCCATCAGTGCAGTACAACACAAAGTGAGCATGTCACAATTCTGCATACATATTACCAGCAGATAAGATTTCTTTCAAATATAACGAAAGTCCTGAAAAACTCGTCATTTAAAAAGTATCGGGCCATCATTCTATAAGTGAGAAATCTTGTTTATCAAGTTTAAGAAATACATCCTAAAAAATCACACAGCCGGATTCCCATAACAAAGTTTGTAATAGGAGTAACTTTAGTCCATGGAGAGATATTACAACTCCGTCAGAAGCTCCTTCATTTCTCTTGAACCGTGTACAACACAATGAATCATTACAAACATCCTGATTCTTGTTTCTCATGAAAAGACAAGCTCTGCAGGATCACCTGCACTGGACACCTAAGACCAGCTTTCCTCAAAAGCATCTGATCATATGTGAAAAAAGAAGCTAAAGAAAAAAGGGGGAAATAAAGATGGGGAGACAGAAAGAGATGATTTGATCTAAATTTGTTATGAATACTTTGGATCAAGCACCATTGCGTGAAAATAGCACGTCTCCATATAAAAAGTAATGGTACAATATATACACATATCCAGCAAAGCACACAAAATAATTCAAGGTCATGCATCCTAAAGCTATCAAGATGATCTACAAAGGTACAATGGGGAATGATGCAAACTAAAATATATTAATTGACCCAATAAAATTTTGATTGCTACATTTTAATTTTGCACCCCACATTACAGCTCAAAACCTTGTGATTTGCATTAATGTTTTGTATGACCTTTTGAACATGTACCACAATGCAAGTTGGGCCTAATCAGACTTCAACTAAAAAGGACAGCTCTTTCATGGCTGAAATTCATAATTTCTAATGGCAATACAAAATAACAAAGCAAACAGTTATGCACTTTGAACTTCTCAAAAAATTATCAGTGCTACGCTATGCCAAATAATTACTACCACAAATTCTGAACTAAATTGGAATTTTAGGTAAGCACAATTAACAAATATCCATTATAAATTGTTTCACCAGCATATCCAAGGAGGGGAGTTGGGTATTTGACATGGAAGGAAATTCAACACCCACCCAGCTTTTTCAATATGTAAAACAAAGACCCTTCTCCTTCATGGCCAATCAAATGACTGAGATACCTTGTCGGCCCTTCCTTGTAATTACGAATTCCAGGAGTTATAGGCCATACAAATTTCAACTTGTGACCTTGTTTAATGGGGACGGTTTTGACAAGAATCTGAATCAGAAACAAAAAAAAAAGTGGTAGACCATCATTATCTTACCTTATCACCTATAATTAGAAATATCTGCAAACCTACTGCATTCAATCAACTAAGAAAAATAGATAATTGAGCCCGGCTACTAAACACAAAGCAATTAGCTGTTCATATAGTACCTGAAGATGTTCTGAATCACAAGGTTGACCAGTAAAACTAATACAACCTCGATCTGTATTCCGAATTTCCTGAAATTTGCTCCGTACTAGGCTTTCAGACTTATCAAGGCCATCTGAACCAATCAAAATTAATAACTTGATATATTTAAATCTCAGTATCACATTAACCAGGTGATAAATCCTAATCATTACCTTTTGTATATATTACAAGATGCATGTGGTTGGCTGAGTAATATTCATTATAAAATTGTAGAAGCTCCTGCCTTGTATCCAACCCTCTTTGTTTTGGCCGGATCTCCAGAGTGTCCCAATTTCCTATCCAGATAAAAAGAAAATCAAGACGATGAAAAGAATGAATTGGTTTATCACCAATAAGAACACCAATACACCATTCTCCTCGTCCATTTGGTTTAAAGCTTATCATCTCATCAAGGAACAACATCGTATATTGTATCAAAAACATATTTGAAAAGGAACTTGAAACTGAACCACATAAGAATAAAAATGCATTTATGTTCGACCAAAATATTTATGCTTTCCAGCTAAAGTACATACATCTTTTTACTACAGTATCATCATATAATAATTGTTTGCTGTTCTAGGTTATGATTCTGACACAATCACACCAAAGTGAGTAAACACATAACAAAAAGAGTCTCAGTATGATGGGAAGAATGACAACTTTCACAGAGAGAGGAGATAAACAAAAAGGGAAGGGAGAGGGGAGGAGTACACAAATATGTCAGGTCCTCTGGGCTTATTTCGACCCTGAAATTCCAAAGGTTAGCCTAGTATCGCACATCCAGTCTATCAACTCTAATCGAAATGTGGGTGCAATGCCTTAATTCCACAAGATCTTAAATAAGTAAATCAGGTGCAGTCCCAAATTTATTCCAAACCCTATGAAGTCAAAAAGTTTCTCATTTGTCTAGTTACGTAAATGTTTTTTAAATATTGCATCCTACTCAGAAACCAGGCACCAGAGTATAACTATGTCTTCTTTAATTCAATAGCAGAGTCAAACATCATGAAAGCAAGATATTCTTTGCCTATGAATTTGCTTAACATTACAAAGACGAGCAACATTATATTTATTTTTCTTTATTCTAATTGTAAGCTCCCAAGTTCTGTTCATTAATGCCAAAGCAGCCTCCAAACTTACTAAAACTGCTTCTCTTATGAGAAACATTCCTCACCAATTAGCAAACTTTGACCATATAATCTACATCAAACAACAACGTGAATCACATGAGGATTGAAGATAGTTTCTAAAGCCATCTCATTAATTAGATAAATTCTGATATAATGAGAAGTCATCAGTTTTGGGACAATAAGATGCGTTTGACGATCAATCATACTGAAGGCTAAATAGTGTAACAGGAGAACAAAATGTATCAAAGAAATAAAGGTCATGCAAGTAAAAGAGTTTCAGTTTCCAAAAATATGATAGTTAAGACAGCTTTTGATAAGTTATGGTTTAAGAGTTATGAAAATTATATCACCCCCCAGTAACCAAACCAATGCTAGGGGAGTTTATCAGTGCAAAATAGAAATAGCATGAGATTAGCAATGATACTGCAAACCTGTGCTAAATTTGTGGTATGGATGATCTTTCGAACTAAGATGTTTCTGAAGCTGAAAGCATAGAAAATAAATGAAGGACTTCATTAGTTTATTTGCAAATAGGATAAAGAATCTGATTGTTTAGGATATAAAGAAAAAACAGAATACTGCTTTTGGTGATTTTTCATTCATCTATTCCACACAATGATCTCTTTTTCTTAGCTTCACTTAAAACTTATAATCAAGGTCTACGAATTTGCATTTCTTGAAATCTAAACCATAAATTGCTGCAGTTTCAATAATCCAATTTGCAACATATGCCCGAATAAAGTAATGAACTTGACTTGAAGTGATGAGATCAATCACTTTCAGTTAAGACTGATGAAATTAATTTGACCGGGTATGAAGAGATACTAGTTCAATAATCAACCAAATAAATTGATAAATTCAAAATCACTCTACACAGCTTCTTCCATTCAGAATCTTCATCTATTCCGTCTATACATTTACTTTGCCAAGATATTTGCCAACTTAAACATAAGCCTGAAGTTAAAGTTGAAGGCAGAGCTACAAATGTGAAAACTGTAACCAATAGAAGATGCCACAAACAATGGAAAGATACTCTAGGTAATTTCGATGGCATGATGGTGACACACCTATAACATGAATAATAAAAGGACAGGAAACTGATCAGGTGCTAAAGTCAACGAAGCTCTTTAAAATTTGGTTTAAATAATTAATCTAGGACATTGAGATTACTGTGAAAGGGAGAGCACATCTTAAAATAGAAGCAGCGGTGATCTATCCAGAATTTAAGAAACATATCTAATGAATAAGATAAAGGAGTCCTGCAAAAATAAAGCATTGGTACCAAATTGTCTGAATCAAAATGAGAGTAATTTATAAAGTAAACTGAGAACAAGAAATCAATAAACAGACAAAGTGAGAAAAGTCAGAAGCATTTCACTAATTACTTCCATGAGATGAAAATGATAAAGATATACGTTTTCATAATGAAATTGGAGATGTAGCCTAAATATTGAATAAAAAGTACCTGGTTCATTCTCCAAGCATCAGCCAGTAAATTCTTCTGATTCTCTGAGATTGATAATAACAGGAGGAGTCATCAAAAAGCATTGAAATGTAGACATTTGACAATTCCAGATAAAATGCTTACCAGAGTCAACTGCTTTAATTTCCCTTGTGGTAGCATCAGCCGACATTAGCGGTTTGATGAAAAACTGGGCAAATCTAAATATAAACCGCAATAAGCCATCTCGAGGACAGAGGTAATAAAGAAACAGCCAAAAATAACTTCATATGATTAAACTATTCTACCTGTCCAAAGCTTCGTCAAAACTGTCGGGATTAACATCAAAATAGTAGTTTGTGTCTTCAGATGACGTAAAAGCATTTGTACTACCTCCATGCTAAACATGAAACTTACAAGAAATTAGGTATGTGATTGCCACAGTAAAATATGTACACATATATATATATATATAAATATATATATATATATATATAAATATATATATATATATATATATATATATATGTGTGTGTGTGTGTGATCATAATGTAGCATAAACAGGACTATAGAGACAAAAACACATCAGAAAAATCATATTTGACAGAGGATATGCAAGCAGTAAAACCAAACCTAAGGGTTTGTATCCACGGAGAAATTAGTTAATTAAGTTTCAACAATATCAAGAAAGGACCAAGCAAGTACCTCGCTGATATATTTCGAGTAACTGTCCTCCAAAGGATACTTCTCGCTTGCATAAAAAAGCATATGTTCTGTAATACAACCACATTACAGTGAGAATGAACTACGAGAAATTTTACAAATGCATAGTAATTGACAGAAGCCACAAATATATAGATAAAGAAAATATATATGAGATGAAGCGCGCAATTGATGAAGTAAGAAACTACACAGGAAGAATCAGAGAATGGGCTGGCCTTGTCCACTATTGCAGCCTTGGAGCTAACTCATTCGTATTTAACTAAATCCTCGGCAATCATACAAACACTTAAACAATTACTTTTTGGATTTATGAGAAACCAATTTTTCTAATACAAGAACTGAGTGACTTAATGAACAATTTGTTGATTTCTCGGCTTTGAAAAAGATCTTATTCTACTCATTGAATTGTCTATCATACTATTATGCATCAGTGCTTGTCAATACTCAGCTACATAACCCTACAAAAGCCTGTGATTTCTGATACACCTTCCTTTACATGGATGCTTTAAATCTGTTCATACTTTTCCTATTTCAAAACAACTGTGCATACATAAAAAACTAAAAGAACTTATATTTTCAGGATCAAAACTCAAAATTTTTCGTCTATAATGAACCCAACTCACTTTTATTTTGATGACTAAAACCTTACCTAAACACATAAAACTATCACTAATAGTATGTCTAGACATAATAATAAGAAAGTACCAACAGTTAATTATCTAAAACACATATTAAAGAAAATGAATCACTGCAAAAAGTATTCAATTTTATATAGAAGTTAAACTTACTGGGTAAAAGGTTAAGACACAATCTCCAAGTCAACGCGAAAAATTATTAATTACCTAACAAAGTCAATATAGAATATATTCCAGACATTCACAAAGAACATTCCAAATAAGATATTCCTGTATCCCTAAGAATAAAGTGATTAAAACTGACAAATAACCCAATCTGTCTCACCAAGGAAATGCGCGAGGCCTTCAAGTCCCTCAGGATCACTGAAGGAACCAACACGAACGTCCATTGAAGCAGCGCACTGCACCAAAAACACATCCAAACGACAAGATTCAAAACAAATTCCCTAAAACTCAATTAAATTTCAAAAAGAATAGCACAAAATCAATAAAATTTAACGGGAGATGACGAACTTTGTCGGTTTCGGAATCGCTGATGAGGAGAACTTGGAGATTATTCTGCAGAACGACTCTTCGATACTCTCTTTTATCATTGCGCGGCTTTATTATCTCCACTTCCTCAGTTATTGCTCCCACAGCCATCGTTTGTGTGTGTTGGTGTGTGCGTAAATGGAGATTGACTTGTTACAGAGACTTTGGGATGACTTTAATGGATCTTTTATACTGTAGAAGAGGTGTGAAATGTGACGCATATGAACTATTAGCAAGGTTGGACCCTGTGCAGTTAATATATATTTTGTTCTTTACATTCGTTTATTTTTCTATTTTTTTTAATGAAAATCTGAAAGTTAAAATGGAGTAACCATTTAATAAATTTTGTCTTTAGATTTTTTATTTGTAATAAGAAATTTAAAATCAAGATGAATTTTAGTTATATATAATATTAACATCGATGAGTACCACGTCTCAATGCTCAGTTAAACTAAGAAAATTGGTTGGTTCATAGACTAGTGTCACAAACAAATTTAATTTCAAAGTTCTTTCTCAATCACTAGAGAGATATTAGAAAAAAAATGTATAATGTAAAGCGTTGATTCAGCGCCTCTTCGACTCTCCCGGTTAATAATTTTAAAAACTTATGGTCGGCCAAGATACATAACCGCTTGAAGCTCTTTCTTGGAAGCTTATTCACAACATTCTTCCTACCAATCCGTTGATCATGTGAGTTGTCCTATTTGCAATTTGAAAGAGGAAACGATTGACCATTGTTAACTCTATAAAATAGAGTTAATTTCTATATCTTTATGCGAGGAATTACATTAGTTTCATGAGTTATTAGGTTGTTTTCCTTTAGGTTTAGCTTGGTTTATCTCGTTGGTGATTCCCATACTTATATTGGTGTTTTTCATGAGAATATTTTAGATTTTATCTTTATTTTTGAAAGTGCAAACAACAGTCTCTCTGCAAGAGCAAAATCACAGAGCAGACAAAAAATCTTGGACAGCAGCGTCTCCGCTGAGGCGAGACGACTTCTCCGTTGGAGTAGAAGACTTCCGCAGATTTTATTAATAAAACCCTAGTTTAACTTGGAAAATGATATATCTAAGTGGAAGAAGAGAGAGAAAAATATATTTTAGACACCTTCTGACGCGAGCAAAACGCCAAGACCAAGAAAATATCATTGGGGAGCGTGGAAAACATCATAGAAGACGAATTATGAAGATTTGAAGACGGATTTACACCTTTTTCTTATCTTCTCCAATTTTTTATCTCTTTTGTGATCTAGTACTCATGCCTTTTATTATTCTTGACCATGAACTAAATTTACTTTTCTAGGATTGCAATGTTATTCTTTGTTTGTATTGATTGTAATTTGTTACTTATTTTCCCTTATTCTATTTTATTGAGATTTATTGTTTATCCATTCTTGTGATTGAATTTCAATAGCCTTATAAACTATTGTTTCAAAAATCTATTTGAATCGGAAGAGGAAATTAAGTTTTAGGTTAAGATTGGGTAACCTTTGTACGAATTGCACCCAAATTGAATTGGGTAATTTGTTTAATTGCCTTAGGTAGTCAAAATTAGGGCTTGTTCTTGATTCAATTTAACCTAACTTCATTGGCATAGGAATATAGCTCTCTGATTAGGTTAGATTAGTTTTATAATATTCTGGAAAGAAATTGTAAAAAACTTAAGTGCCCTGGACTAGCAATGAAACTTAATTGAAGTAAAATTATTGGAAAAATAAGAACAATTAGTTTGACATTGAAGGAAGTTGTGATCCTAGGCTTTAATCATCATAGTAAATCTTGTCATTTTAGAATTCGGTTTAATTCCATTGTGTTTAGTTATAATCGGTTAATTTGGATAAGAACAAGGGTGATCTTTTAGCTCATTAATTCCCTGTGGAGACGATACTCTTCTTATCATTATATTACTAATTGCGATAGCTTATACTTGCGTTTACAAATCTTGCATCAACCATCTTTTTCTACGGTGCCCCTTTGCAAAAATCGTGTGGTTCAAGTCTAAATGGAGCTTTCGGATTGATTCATCTAGTCATGAACCGCTTGCCTTCTTAATTCGTTTCTTGAACTCAAGTCTCGACTCTTCCCCGACGAAATGGACCGTTTGGAATTCCTCATATTCGATGTAGAGCCTTTGGAATCTATTTGGACTCATCGTTGTTCAAGGTAAACCAAAAAATGAGATTAATAAATTTCTTGAAGTCATAGAATTTATAAGTGCTCAGCACTTTCATGCCAATAAACTTATTACCAAGGGCGGACCTCTTAAGGAACTAGGGGAAAACCATGCCCCCCAAAAAAAATTAGATAAATTACATGTATATGTATATATGTACACACATAAATGAAAGTGGTCTGGTGGTAGAGTTCCCAATAATGCTGAGATAGGTCCCAATTTCGACTCCTTAAATACGTTGTTTATGTTAATTTTTTTTCCTTATGAAAATATAATAATTTTTGGATATTATATACTCCAATTTCTTAAACAAGCTATTGTATAGTTAGATCTTAGTGTTTGATTTGCTCTAAAAAAGTAGTATGTGTTTATTTCAAGGTTCCTTTTCGAGTTTGAAAATTGAGGTTATTTTATTTATTTTTGCCATTTCACCCTCGGGTTCATTGAAGTATTCATTTTTGTAGTGCTCGTTAATCAATTTTTTTCATGACCTCTTCGTTTATGCAAGTTTTAAATTCTCTGTTGGTCCCAAGTGGTCAAAAGGTCTACCGGGGGGCGAAGGGGGGGAGGTTGAATAGACCTTATGTGATTTTTCTTTTCTTAACAATTTTAATGAAGTCTGTTTTGTTTAGGAGTCTGTTCTTAGGTTTAACAGGCTTCAAATAAATATATGTTCTATGTATAACAGTTTCGTAAATCAGAGTTTGATGTTTTATGCAGCGGATATATGTTTGAATATGGATTTCAAACTCGTTTTCCCCTCAACTTAATACCTGGTTCCTTAAATGCACAAAGTGAAAACCTGTCAGCTAAGCAGTTTATATATGAACATAAAGGTAAATGTGCAGAAAGTAAAGAACACCACATTTATAGTGGTTCGGAGGTGAAACAAGCCCCCTAGTCCACTTTTCTCAAAAATGTTGAGGAATATACTGAGATCACTAAGCACAGTAACTTTGGACACTAAGTCAGTTCAAGTAAGACCAGATCTCTAAGTAGGCCAGTAGGAAAACAATGGTTTCCTAGAACAACACCAGTTATACACAAATGATTTTGAGTGGTTTGTGTTTTTCAACTTTTGAAGATGAATCTTTTCATCACTTGGAAGTATTTGCTCGTGTGTTGTTGTTCTTCACTTCATCTTCAACTTCTATTTATACTAGTTGGTAATCTGCTCATTGAAAGAGGCAAATTACTGAAACACCCTCCAACTAAGCAAGTTACATAAAAAATGACTCGTTACAACAAGACACACCCTGTATTCGGCGCCTGTTGTACAATATACTTCGGTAGCCTGACTTTGCTTATCAACTCTGCCTTTGCATTAAATGTGATGGTACTTATCAGGTAATTTTGAATTAAAGACTGATGATTAGACTTCAATACCCATGAGTCTTGATATTTCAATGCTTCATTTAATTTGTCGATTTGTGCCCAAACACCTTATCCTCGTACTTTAGCTCTTATCACTTTAACTTATCTATCAAGGCACTTTTCTTGTACTGTGTTTAGAATGCGGCTTATGAAGTATGTTGGAAGTACGCTTCTGTTGACAGATTACTTCGTTGTTGGCGTTAAGCTCCTAAGTTACTTGGTTGTCCACTTAGCTGGTCTAGTAACTTGGTTGTTCACTTGGCTGATATTGACTTCTGCATTATACTTTCATTCTCTGCCCATGTTAAGACTTTAGACGCCATCTCTTACAGCTTAACATGATGGCTATCTTTCTTGTACTAAGTTGTTTTAATCATATTGACTACTTAATAAATTTTTCCTATTAAGGTTGATGATATATAATTTGCTCTTTTGTTATCATCAAAACATAATTACAAATTGTCTACCTTATTACAACTTAATTACATTATATTTAATCATTTTGGATTGTAATAATAAATTGTACAATTTGCTATGGTAGGATAAATTTGTGTTGAATTATGAGATCAAAATTATACGTAAGAAAGTAGAAATAGATTTTCCTTTATATCACAAATATTAATGGTCCATTAGCCTTTTCCATTCTCCAAGCAACATTTAATTGCTTTATGTTCAACTGAATTGCATTCCATCTTGCATGTTCATATTGACTATTTAAGAACCCTTGTGGATATTTTTTTTGACCTTTTGCTGGATAAAAGCATAGTATTACTTTATCTTAATTTAGTTTTGTTATTTTATTAAACATCGAAAAAATATTGAATTTGCTACCAAAAATATTGAATTTGGACACCACCTAGGTTGGAAGGATTAAAGGTGAACTCAAACGCCTCTTTCATAGATGGTTTTGTTGCTTTTGCCGTCATCGTCCGTAATTCGAACGGGTCTATCCTTTTTATTAGTGTTGGCTGCGGAAGTCCTCTCTTTACACCTAGCTTGCTTGGTTTCTCATTAAATGAAAAATTGATGAAACATGCATTGAAAACGATTGTCTTAAAGTAATTTTTGAAATCTCCAACAATTGGAAGGTGTCGAACTGGTCCGCTCGTGACTTAATTGAAGAAATTAGGAAATTATGGGCTTCTTGGCCAAGGTGGAAATTCAAATTTACGTCGAGAAATTCAAACTTTGCCGCGCACAATCTTGTGGCGTAGGCCTTTGATTCCGCCTTTTTCTTTAATTCTAGTAAATGTTTGTTGTGACGGGAGTTCCCCCGTTTTTGACATATATATATATATATATATATATATATATATATATATATATATATATATATATATATATATATATATAATTGCACTTTTGGTACCTCGCTTTTGGTCAATTCTCATTTATGGTACACCGCTTTATGTGTCCAACACATTTGGTACCACGTTTTAACAAATTGCAACACATTTGAAACTGCCGTTAATAATCACCGTTAAGTGGTGATGTGGCAGTTAAGTTTTATTGTAAAGTTGTGTCATTACTTATGTTGACTGACAATTTTACCCCATAACATTTCAGGCTACCAAAATTGCCCCACATCTCCAAATTTAGTCCACATAGTTGCCAAATTTCAAAATTGACTCGAATAAGACCACACGTGGACCAATTTGGAGATTTTACTTATTATATTTAAATACCTAATTTAATTTAAATTAAATAATACTTTCACATAAATTTCAAAAAAAATTAAGAAAACATATTCTTTTCAAATCTAAGATTTATATAATATTATTAATCTATTTAATATTTATTAAATTATATAATTAAAAACTATTTAATATTTATTAAAATAATAAATTATAAATAATTATAATTAAAAAAAAACTAAACCCCCCCCCTCCCCCCCCCCCCCCCCCAACCACCAATTCCCAGGCCGGGGATCTTCGGTCCGTGGCCGATAATCTTTTACTATTAAACATTGGACACTAAACCCTCTATCCACACAAATTTTGACAACCTTTTTAGTACATATGAGGATTTCATGTCAATTTTTAATAATACATGAGACTATGTGCAATAGACACTTTATATGACAGATCTAGCCGACTATACATCTTTTTGTGAATGTACATATGGTGAATATGGAGTTAGCCTAAATATACAAAATACATGTATATCAAAAACTCAATTCTTTATTTATTGTAAAGACGCAATCAATTCATAATACATTTTCAGACATTGTAATCTTTTCGAGAAAAACAAAATCAAATAATAAAACTTAAACATGGACAAACAACATTTGCTTTCTCATTAAGTATGTCAAAAAGATTCAGCGTAATGTTCTACAAACTACTCCAACTCGTTTTCACCTCGAGTATAAAACTCATTCGAGCTCATTTTCAATTTAACAGTATTGTCATCATCAAAAAGAGTGTCCAAGAGTAGAGTCAAGTGATTCGGATGATAGTTCAGCAGAAGATTTCCAGACGGTTGGAGTATCTCTACGTCAAACGATGGCTTTAAAGGTAGCACCATAACTTGAACATGATTGATGTTGCAGTGTTCAAATGGCAAGATTCAAACCCAATTTATATTAATTCTACAAACCAATGGAATAATGATAATACTTAACAAAATCCATGTGGTATAATGAGATGAATGGAAGGCTGACCATATATAGAATCGTACATCATTTTCTGCCCTACGAACCTTACCCAACAACTCAATTTGCAGAAATCCACCAATGCATAACACATGTGTTGGTAGCTTGAATTGCTGCAAGAATCTATTATGTTTCATAGGAAACTCCGGTGAAGTGTAAGTCCATTCAAAATTGTGTTTTTGATGGTCCATTCGGAACCGCACAAACCTTGATGAGAATACAGGACGCCTCGACTCCCAATACACTAGGAAAAACAAGTAACACCAGCAATAAAAAGAACATATAATAGTTAGCCCAAATTAATTCCATAAAAAAATTCATCATGAGATTATAATATATGAGAGACTTAGTTTATAACCTCAAAAAGGTTGTATATTATTTTGAGTAACAATGGAAATGTTAGCACTAAGACTGTAGATTAATGTCTCAGGCATGTTAGGATCAATGTGTCTTTTACTTGACCAGTAAGATTTTCTTCCGGGATACAGAGAATTGTCAATGCTTTCGTAAGGATAATCATTTGTGCTGGAAGCACTAATTGCACATAATTTGCAATTCCTTGGAGATTCTTTTGATTTAAGGAGTATCTGAAGCATAGAACCATATACTCTATGATCTCTATCAAGAATCACAAGTTTAGTGTCATTACTAGATTTAACATTCAAGGTATTCACTGATTTAGCTTCCGATTCAACTATACGAGAAATTTTAGAAAGTTGAGGAAGCTCCCTCAAATAAATGTTTGGAAATTCCATTAGCAATAACTGCAGGAAAAAAAATGTTAAGGAATTTCATATGTAGACAACAAAGGCATCATTATCTTTATCAAGCTTATGGGACCCAGTAGTAAGAACCGGTGATCAAGGACTATTTGTTGGGTTTTTGAGGTTGAATCAATTGTAGAATTGATATCAACTTGATGATTTGTTTATTAATTATTTTTGTTGTTAGTTGGAGGAGAATGATTTTTGGAGATTTTTTTTTCATTCAATTTATCTTACAATTTTGGTGGTACATACATACCATAGATATTAATTATTTCTAGAGTATTCAACCACTAACTATCCTAGGATTTCTTAAGATATATCTAGATTCTCCTACCAAGTGCTTATTTACATAAATGAGAACTTTCTAGAACCTAAGCAAAAACTCTCGATTTTAACGCTATTTATACACCCGAGCAAATCTCAGTGCTTGCACATATATATAATGATGTGTTAAACTTGCACAATTTATATGATTAAGAATGCAAATCAGCCAAAAAAAATATTAAAATTTACAACCTAAGATGCAGTTACAATTTTATATGACTTGAAACTATGTCTTAACTCTGTTACTATAAATAGTCCTCAATTTGACACTTTGATATCATGCATTTACTTATCAAATAACTAAGTTTTCAAGCCTTATCAATTGTTCCAATGTTTAAACGTGAAATCATGTCACAACTAAGGCCTCATTTTATAAATTATAAAATAATCAAAATACGCAAGTTTTCCCGAATAATACTGCTCTTACAACAAACACCTTACTAACTCTAGGTTTTTAGCATCACCATACTGTAAATGGTTATATAGAAGATAACACACTACGATAAACATAGAATACTTGTATCAACTATGATGAAACCAATTATAGAGCTACAATTGTACCCATAATGCTATAATTTAAACCAAGTTATATAACATGACTCCTATAGAGAACAGAGCTATTTGTTCATCATTTGTATGTACAATATTAGTAGCCCAATAAAACGTAAAATGACAATCGGTTTTTATAGCTCAACAAAATGGCATCATAAAAGAAAATTATAGCCAATTATTGAAAAAATAAGAACTTGACACAAACAATAACAACACCATGACACATAACAAATAGCATATGATATCACACAAAATCAAAAGGGAATATTTTCCCTCATACGTGTCCTTCTCTTATTAGAAACCGAACTAATGCCATTTGTACTATTTATGTAGACTACTGTAGAACTGAATATTCATTCAATGAAATACAATTGAAATCTCTTCTTCTCTGTTTTGTTACCATGTCAATTTACGGCTCTCAATACCAATAATTAATAAATGAATACTATAGAAAGCTCACCTAATTGGCGCCAAAATCGCGACACTACACTAGCACGAACTAGATTAGCCGGAATTTTTAAGAGCATCAAGATTTTTACGACGACATCGGTTTCTAGGTATTCCAAGAAATCCACACGTTTCTTCTGTGCCCCTTAAAGAAACTTTATGTTCAAGAATATATCAGATATGTATTATAAATAGCCACTTTGGAGTTCTTTATTTACAAAATCAGCAATACAAAGGAAACATAATCAATATAATTAATAAAACGTTTGGTAAAAGAGAAAGTTTTGTTTCTACCAATTAAATGTTAGAGGAAGAAGAATTAATACAAGAAACCAAATTCAAGTCCAACTAGTCTAAAAAGATAATTACATATTCAAAACTAGATAAACATATCCCAACCAAACTCTAACTCTAACTCTATTAAATGTCTAAATCAGAATTCTATCATTATCTATTAAAAGCCCCAAACCAGAAACACATTTCTTGTACATTCATGAATCAACTTCTGGGTTTTCAAATGCAGATTGGAATATGTACAAACACACGATTGAACAATTACCAGTTCCAACAAGTTCAAGAGAT
Source organism: Penstemon newberryi var. newberryi (assembly GCA_030819805.1). Lineage (NCBI taxonomy): Eukaryota > Viridiplantae > Streptophyta > Magnoliopsida > Lamiales > Plantaginaceae > Penstemon > Penstemon newberryi. Next base: position 32,379,722 of record JAUALY010000003.1, on the reverse strand, counting down.
AGGGAAAAACGATTAATTCTTGTTGAACAGTAATAATATAAAGAAGCACATTAATACATTTTATAGAAAACCCCTTCGCCTACTCCTATGTAGTGTTTAAGTGAGAATGTCGGACAATTTTTCTTGAAATATTTCGGAATTTCTCTTAGATTTCTCAATCTCATGTTGCTCTCTTTTAATATTTGGTTCAATTTTTAATTGATAATGCCCGAAGATTCAGAGAGCTAGAGAAAGAGCGGGAGAGAAGAATAGAAATAATTTATGAAGAAACTAAAATATTATTATTAGGAAAAATTGTAAATTTGGTACCATACAATAGAGTATTTTGTAATATTGATACCTCTAGATACATAAATGCCCATTTAGTACCACAATTTAAATATTGATTGCAATGTTTATACCACCGTCAAATAATTGAACATAAATGGATGAAATCGGCCACGTGCACCGCAGTGACTGTTGTCTCGTCTTTTGGAGTGAAAATCATTACGTGAAAACGTGAGGGAAACGTTATAATTTTTCCTCCAAAAGATGAAATAATGTGATAATTTTTCCTCCAAAAGTGAGGGAAACCTGAATATTTTCTCTCCAAAAGACGAGATAGCGGCCATGTGCAGTGTATGTGGCCAATTCCAGCCATTTTCGTCCAAAATTTGACAGTGGTATGAACATTGCAATCGAACTTTAAATTATCGTACTAAATGTGCATCTACGTACTCAGCGATACTAAGATTGCAAAGTGTCATATTATATGATACCAAATATGCAAAATTTTCCTATTATTATTGATTAATTCTCAAGTAATGAGTTGGTTAAGGCGTTAACCGATTTACTCTAACTAATTATAGTGATGGACCAATATTTCTATAGTTTCGTGAAATATAGAAAACTATCTATATTTGAATAAGTGAAAACAAAATTAGGTGTAATTTTAAAATTCTTTATTTGCTTTAAAACTTTCTAATTTTATTAATTTTAATAATTAATTTAATTGTAATTTTTCCTATTATTTAAAAAAATTGATTTTAAATAGTTTTTGAAAAAAATATAATATTTAGTTGATCAAAACATACACCATTAACATAAATTCGTACCATAATTACAACTATCACCATAGAACAAAATTTTCATTTCTAATGTATGTTTCAATTAGCTAAGTATTAAAAAAATTTCGAAAAAATTTCAGAAACATTTTAAAATCACCATGAAAATTTATAAATAAACTACTAAATTAAGAAAAATACGAAAACCTCAAAACAAACTTTCGACCAAATGAAGGAAATTTTAATCATTAACTATCACAACTAGCAAATCATATTAATAATTGCAAAAAAGTACAACTCAGCTGTAATTTTACGATAAGCTCCCGATTGTAGGGCTGGGCGTTTGGGTCGGGTTTTTTGGGACCCGTTCCAACCCCATCGGGTATTTCCAGTTTGGGACTGAAAACCGGGTTTTTTGACATTTCGGGTTTGGGTACCTGAACCTGAAATATATTTTCGGATCGGGTTTTGGGTATTACATTTACACCCAAATGGGTATTTCGGGACCCGTTCGGGTATTGAATAATTTTTTTTTACCCAATTTATTATATATGTGTCTATTGTAACTTTTAATTTGATTGTGATATTTTGATGCTTGTAGTTTGATTGTAATATTGTTGAATGTTGAAGACTTAAGACTTGTATGTTGTGTTTTGTTTAGGAATCTTTGATTGTAATATTGTTGAAGCCTTGAGACGTTTGTGTTGTGTTTATTTTGAAGTTATTGTGTAAAATTGAATGTTTGAATTCATTTATATATATATTAAAAAAAATAAGATTTCTTGTACATTTATATATATATATATATTAAAAAAAAAGAAGTGAAATTTTGGGTACCCGAAAATTTTGGGTGCCCGCCAGATCGGGTCGGGTTTTGGGTGTGAAAATTCAATACCCGTCGGATCGGGTACCCGACCCGAAATACCCAATACCCTAAATACCTGACCCGCGCCCAATCCTATAGGATTGGCTATTTTTAGCCCATGTCTGAATACTTCTTCAGCTAAAATCGTTTCTTTAAAAAAATAAAAGGGTAAACACCACTAATGGTCCTCCTTATCATGAACTTTTTACATAGTGGTTCCTCTTGTGTTTTTTTCCCATCCTACTTTAGTCTCCACTATGAATTATTTGTTTCACTTTGGTCATTTACAAGGGATCTTTTACTTATAGTGTTACACTTAGTCCCTCATAAAATTATTTTGTATCAATTTAATCCATCATAAAACTGTTTCCTTATCAATTATTTGAAAGACGTGGAATGGATATGAATCTAGATCAATATGATATACTAAAGATCCGTATCTGACAACAAATTTAAAAAGTTAAACATACACATAGTGTTTCTGTAGAAGAATGAATTTTAGTTCCCAAATCAATATTGCCAAATTTGAGAAATATTGCAAATTACATTAAATTTCCACAAAGAAATCAATTTTGTATAGGAAATTTTAATGCAAGGCAAGATTTGCTAGGAAATTTCTACACAATACAAAATTTGCATAGAATATCTTATTCAAGGCAATAATATATATTCAAATTTATTTCTTGTCACTAAAGATATTAGGAGCCAATCAAATCGCGCCATCTTCAAGAAGAAAATGACAACTCAAAAATCAATTCCAAAGCACAAAATTGTAGAAGGGCAAAATCATCTCTACAAAATTCTTCATCAAATTCAAGGAGTTCTTCATCAAATCACAGGAGTCATTCATCAAGTTAAGGCGTTCTTCAACAAATCCAATGTTTAATTCGAGATCAAGTAGCTAAGCCCTCAAATTAACGTTATTGGAGATTCGCGACGTTCCGAAGGAAATCAAAGTCCAACAAGATCAAAGCGTTCGAGGCGGCGTTCAATTTTCTTTTTTTGCACTTTTCACCCCGACTTAAAATTTTGGCACATTTTTTATTTTAACCAAATTACTAAGCTATTACTAATTAGGTAAAAACTCCTTTTCTTTTTTGCTATTGCTAAATTTGACATGCTAGTAGATAATAATTATAGATTTGTAGAGTATGTCGTGTAGAATATTTTTGACATAACAATTGCTCTGACAATGGGAACATCGCTCTGTCTATATCAACAGCCCCATATATATAACATACCTCATTCATTTTACCTATACCTATTTGAGAATGAGTTATTTATTAATCAAAAGAAAATTAGTATCTAAGATAGAAAAGGTTGAATTTTGTTCTAATTTTTTTTTTCTTTTTATCAAAAAGGGAACATTGATTTAAACTTTCGTTCAGATCAGCTAATTAGAAAAGGGAAATATCAACGAAAATGAGGGAAAAAAAATTGAACAGTATTGCAATGATTTATTTTCCGGGACATTTTACACTTTGCACCTTGACTTAATTTTTTTGGCACTTTGAACCCTAGAAATATGTTTTATTTGGCACTTTGGACTCTAGTGTGTGTTTTAATGAGGAAATTTAGTTGCAAGAAGGGTAGAATAGTCATTTTCAAATTTTCTTGGTACTTTACACCCTAAAAATATAGATTTTGACAATATACACCCTAAAAATATAGATTGTTGGCCAATATAATTCTTTTGCACTTTTCACCCCGACTTAAAATTTTGTCACATTTTTTATCTTGATACTTTGCACCCTAAAAATATAGATTTTGGCACTATGCACCCTGAAATTAAATATAGATTGTGGGCACTTTGCACCCTGAAAATATAATTTTTTTGCACTTTCCACCCAGACTTAAAATTTTGGCACATTTTTTATTTTAACCAAATTACTAATCTATTTGTAATTAGGTAAGAACTCTTTTTTATTTTTTGTTATTCCTAAATTTGACATGCTAATAGATAATAATTTATAGATTTGTAGAGTATGTCGTGTAAAAAAAAATTGAAAAAAAAAAAACTTGTATCTATTGTATAATTTTGTATTGAATATCACAACTAATGCAAATCAGTGTCTATTTAAGGACAAGTTACACATATAATTTGGAATCTGTTTTGGATTATTTTTGTGATTGAACTCGAAATAAAAAAAATTGTTTCCTATGTTTGATTTGTTGTGCATTGAACATGACAATTTTATCTCTCCACCAACGACATTCATGAGTTTTTTTCAAAGAAAAATATTAGTGTGCAAAATTCCAAAAAATATATTTCTAAGGTGCAAAGTATTAATTTTTTTAATTAGGGTGGAATGTGCCATAATTTTTTTTCCTTTCTTATAGGGATTTTGCAAATGCTTTTTATAATTACTTTTCTACTTTTTTTTTTTCTGCTTAAATTCGATCTAACAGACTCACCTCAAAATCTAAGAAATGAATTGTGAACAATATCAAGGGTTTTTTGCACTTTGCACCCCCGAAACATGGTAAATAGGCACTTTGCACCCTCAAAACATAGATTTAGCACTTTGTGTTGGGGTTTTTATATGTGAATGAAATAAATAAGAGTAAGAGATGTGTCTATTCGGTCCAAAGAGGTACCCTTTGAACCGAAACATTGTGTCCCTTTCCAAGAGGCACTTTTGTGTCTATAAATATGAGACAGAATCTGGCCAATTCTGAATCAATTCGATAGTAACAAAAAGGAAAAACACTACTCTCTCTTTCTCTTACTTCCGTAAAAATTTAGTCCAAAATTTCTGTTTGTTCAAGTTCGCCGTGGGTTCATTATTTGTGCAAATAATGAACAACAGACTGTTGTATCTTGGGAGACTACCGGGAATCAAACTGTATGCACCGTGGCAGCCCCGAAAATATTGTCTTAAGGAAATTTGTTTCGACAAGACTCAGTCTTATTTCCTAGTTATGTGTTGATTAAAGTGTTCTACGAAATGATAAGTATAATTTACATGCTTTAATAATGCATGGATTTATTTGTTAGAATATTATTTGCTATATTCTATGTTTTGTGAAATATAGAACTGCACAGATTGTTAGACACCAACAATCTTAAGACAATAGTACTCGTTTAATTAATCTGTGTTGGTATGACTATTTACGTACTATATATGATGATAATCTAAGCAAATCAACAAATTTTAATGGTAAAGGAAAATAGGGATAATCTTAACTGTATTTTGGAACCCATTGTGCGGTATTCAACTCTCTGGAACAAAGAAGATTACAAAATCATTTGGTTTCCAAATAACATAATAATTGTTTCCTGTATGAACTTTGATACTTAGAAGTAAGTTTTATTATTTCCAAAATTGAATGCTAATCGTTGTAGGAAAACAACAGAATTTTTTTTTTATGTGAGAAAAAACTGAATTGCTAATAAGCAAATGTGCAAAATCAAAACTTCATTACTTTATGAGTAAATAATGAAGAAATGTAATTTCTGGAATAATTTGATGGATTTTGTGATAAATAGTTGAATTTTGTCTAGAAGAAATTTTAGACTTCATAAATTTACTTCAAAATCTTATAAACGCTCAAATATGGAAATGATTCTGTGGAATGGATAAGTTCATGTATAGTTGTATATGTATGTGAAACATTACATGACTACATGAAGTGATGTCAATTTTCAAAGTTAAAATTGCATATCCTAAGAGTCAAAATATTGGAGAAGTTTTCAGCCTTCATAAAACCATTGAGACGTGAATCTTCATATGACGAAAGTGGTTTCTGAAATGGGCTGCCGAAGAGGTGTTTCGGTTTAATTTTGTGGAAATGTTAATTTAAAAAAAAAAAAAAATTGGAGAAATAATGAGAATAAGAATTCTCGAAAATGGGAAATGAACTATGATTTTGACAAAATCAATTTGAACGGGTGTTGTAAAATACGAGGACACTTCACTTTCAAATTGAAGAGTTGGTGGTGTATTACTTGCAGTGTCCATCTCATCTTGAAGCAGTGTCAATAATATGTTAACACAGTTTAATTAGTTTCATTCGAATGAGCCATAATTGTTTAACTTTAGAATTAAAGTTGCTGAAATATGGAAACCCATAATTATATGAACAGACGTAACTTTCTGGAATAATGGCCATACAAATTATTCGAAGATTGGAAAATAGGAATGTGTAATTCTTACACCCTCAATTGAGACGTCAATATATAATTGACTAAGAATTAATTTTCAATTCTTGTTTTAAACATGTGTTTCTATTTGAATTTTGATTGTGAATTCAAACAGAAAGCTATTTTTCTACTTTGAAATGAACGAGGGTATGGTCAACATAGTTTCAAATGGAAGAAGTAACGCACAAATTACTTCTTATATAAATATTTTAGTGGTGGAATAATTTATTTATTTCCTTGTTGAAGTAAATCATATGTGTATGTATTATTCAAAAATCAATATTTTAATTGACAAATGTTGATTCATGGTCAATATTTTATTGAGAAAATATTGAAAAAAAAATTATTTGTGAAAGTAATTATAAATTACATCATATCAATATTTCATTGAGGAAATGTTGATAATATTTTATTTGTGAAAATAATTATAATTTATTTACAAAATAATTATAATTTATGACAATATTTATTGTGAAAATATTGAAAATTTATTTGTAAATGTAATTATAATCTATTTGAAAAATAATTATAATTTACTATAATATCAATATTTTATTGAGAAAATATTGATAATTTATTGTGAGAAATAATTATAAATTATTTGTGAGATAATTATAATTTTATTTGTTTGCGAGACAAATTATCATGTGTGTAAGAGTTCAGACTTTTGGACTAGTTCCGTGATTTTAATTCATTACTAACTCGTGGAGTGTAAATGTATTTGATCACATGTATTTTATTGCGCTATTTATTGAATAATAAATAAGAGGCAATAAAAGTATTTGCAAAATACAAAGAGATGCATTTGTGAACTACAAATCTAGAAAATGGAATAAGCAAATTTTAAATTCTTATATCCAAATTGTGGGGGTAAATACGAATATATTCATTTACACAGAAGTGTGTTAAATTTGGAATAATTCGTCAAATAATTTACCTAGCTCAACTCAATTGAATTTGGTAGCTAAAATAACAGAATTTTAAGATGTGGTTAAACATCAATCTTTGAATTCAGGTTTACTTGACAACTTGTGGGGGAAAGCTCGTTAGATATCTAGAGACATACTAAATCGAGTTTCATACAAGAAAGTCAATTATCATTCCATATGAGTTATGGAAGGGAAGAAAAATCAAATACCTTAAAATGTGGGGGTACTTGGGGTCATATTTCGGTTTTTACCACCGAAATAGAAAAATAACTTAAAAAATATTAATTACTACTAGCTTATGCGATAAATAGTAGCAGTTCATATTTTTTGTGTTTAAATCTGAAATAAATGTAATCATGTTAACTGAGTCATGTGATGTAACATTAATTGAGAATGTAAGAAGAATTTGAGAATAATTTCTTATAAAATTGATCCTTCTTTTGGTTCAGATTTATTTTCAGTAAGTGTGATTTACTGATATTAAAATATGATAAAGTATTATATTACATAAACATTTTTATAGTTTATAATTAGAGTTAATTATAAATTATTTATTCTGCGAGAATAAATATTATAGTCTAACCCGTTTTAGACTAGAATATTTTTTTTAAAATTCATAGAATATTTTGCGAAAATATTTAATTGATTTTGATCAAGAGGATCAACTTTGTGAAGTTTATAATTATATTTAATTATAAACTACTATAATCTGCGAGAATATACATATGAATATCTCTAAAGATGTCAATCTCTTACTTCAACATGAGTTTGTTGACGAGTTGAAGAGACAAATGAGCTAAAAGCTCGAAGTTATTTGATCCAGATATTCTAACTTATATGTTAAAGGATTAACCTCAAACATATAAATAAATTATGTCAAATTCCAATATCGTGGATTGGAAAGAGGCGATTGACAGTGATTTACATTCATAAAATTGGTAGACCTCGAGGAGTGAACCAATTAAATGTCGACGGAGTGCCTTACTCATATTCACTAGCGATTAGGATGACATTCATTTGAATGTTAATAGCTCTATGAGCTATATACAATGGACTTTAAAATTGTCTTCCTTAATGATGAATTAAATGAGAATATTTATGAGGAGTAACCAGAGAGTCTCGTTGTTAAAGGAAAAGAAAACATACTTTGCAAAAATTTTATAGTTTCTTGTTGACCTTTAACAAGCTCCTAAACAATGACACGAAAAATGTGATAGTGTCGTCAACAAATTTTGACTTTCATATTAATAAATATGACAAGTGTGTCCATATAAACAAATTGGATAATTGAGTATCAGAGTTTGTTTATACGCAAATGATATGTTAATATTTGAGACTAATATTGAAAATATTAAATCCATGAGGAAATATTAACTTATGATATGAAAAACTTTGGTTTAATCAATTATGATTTGGAGGTCATGTGATGACATTAAATTATCTCAAGCACATTACGTGGATGAGTGATAGATAAATTAAATACTTATGAAATTAAGGGATTTCATAACTCTATTTAATTAATATCTTGTGTGCTACATGAGAACAAATGTGATATAATATCACAATTTGAGTATGCTCATAAAATTAGATGTCACGCATATATCGCAAAATGCAAGAGGCCAGACATCGTCTCTTTAGTTAATAAACTAAGGAGACATGAGCAATCTTAGCAAGATTCGTTGGGATGCATTAATGAGAATGCTTGAATCTTGAAAGAATACATATGTATGTGCATTATATTTTGGAAAAATATCCTAAGATCCAGGCGGGATATAGTAATGCAAATGAAACTTCTGATTTAGAGAATCAAAGTTTATAAGCGGATATGTATTCAATTTAGGAGGCACCGCTATTTCTTGAGAATCTTCCAAACAAATGAATATAGCTCAATCCACTATGAAATTAAAGTGCATAGCATTGGATAAAGCTAATGAAGAATTTGAGTGGCTTCACAAAATTCATGGAAGATATTCTAATATGATTGGAAATTGTGTCAGCCATACGTAAAATGTGATAATCAAGCGGTGATACACAGAGCTCAACAAACTCTATGTGTAATGGTAAAGTCACGGCAGATTCGTTGTCGTTGATACAATACCGAGAGACATCTACTTTCAAATGGGAGGACTTTATGAAGTCAAAAGATAATCCTAATTCCGGATATTAAAGGTTTATCTAGAGAGTAGTATGTGCATCGAGAGGAATGGGCCTAAAGCCTAATTTAGACTAAGTTAACTCGTACGGAAACCTAACCTGGCGACTGGAGATCCCACGGACCAGGTTCAATAGGACAACCAGTCTTGGCTAACTTAAAAGAAAGCACTTAAGAGTATAACTCTATCCCATTCTTATGATGCAATAAGTGCACGCCTACCGCGTTATTTTACAGGTTAAGCAAATGCTTTTAATGATGTCTATATCTTGTCAAAACAAGTAGAGTATGGTAGGATACTCTTGATAGATGCGGTCACCTATGTTAGTGTGAGCTGGGTCGGCTCGTTGAGAATTTCTTTATAGGCTGAAATTCTCTAAAGCAGTCGCATAACCAAGAATGTTCAGGGCCAAAACGAACACAACCGAGAACTTGAAACAAATCGGTTTAGTACCGTGTTAAGTTTATTGTCTTGGTTTACACAAACAGCCGACGGTTCAAGATGAAATATTTCACCGATTGGCTAAGTAAATCCGATAAGCTTTAACTAGGGAAGGTTCAAGATGAAATATTTCACCTATCCCGATGCGGTATTATTCCTAAAGAAATTTCGACATGATATATCTCATGAGAAGGAACTCGAAGAACAATTTCATTCATGTGGGGGATTGTTGGGGTTTTTATATGTGAATGAAATAAATAAGAGTAAGAGATGTGTCTATTCGGTCCAAAGAGGTACCCTTTGAACCGAAACATTGTGTCCCTTTCCAAGGGGCACTTTTGTGTCTATAAATATGAGACAGAATCTGGCCAATTCTGAATCAATTCGATAGTAACAAAAAGGAAAAACACTACTCTCTCTTTCTCTTACTTCCGTAAAAATTTAGTCCAAAATTTATGTTTGTTCAAGTTCGCCGTGGGTTCATTATTTGTGCAAATAACGAACAACAGACTGTTGTATCTTGGGAGACTACCGGGAATCAAACTGTATGCACCGTGGCAGCCCCGAAAATATTGTCTTAAGGAAATTTGTTTCGACAAGCCTCAGTCTTATTTCCTAGTTATGTGTTGATTAAAGTGTTCTACGAAAAGGTAAGTATAATTTAAATGCTTTAATAATGCATGGATTTATTTGTTAGAATATTATTTGCTATATTCTATGTTTTGTGAAATATAGAACTGCACAGATTGTTAGACACCAACACTTTGCACCCTATTTTATTTTTCTCAAAAAAGCAGGTAATTCATTTTTGGATCTTTGACACTTTGCACCCCCGAAACAAGAGAAATGAGCATTTTGCACCCCGAAATAGAATTAGCACTTAGTACCCTCGAATTAAGAACAACTCATCAACTTGCATCCCCGAAACACGAGAAATAGACACTTTGGACCCCCTAAACACAAAATTAACACTTAGCACCTCAAATTAAGAAAAACTCAACAACTCGCACCTCTTCGTTTTTTCGGGCAAAGTTGACCACCGGGGTAAAAAAAACCTAAGGACAAAAGTAGGTAATTTATTTTCTTTTTTCCTTAAATTTGAAAATACAATTATAAATACTCATGGGAGGGAGATTTTTCTCTGAATATGACGTCGTTTAGATCTTGGGAGGGAGATTTTTCTCTGAATATGACGTCGTTTAAATTTGAAAATACAATTATAAATACTAATAATTCATTATGACTCTTGCCCATTCAAGAGTCACGGCATTTTATGCCTATTTTTGGTGTATAGTGTGTATGTGTGTATGAACCTAGCAATTTATAATGTACACAATGAATTGACAAGAACACCCATTACAAGTCTTCTTTATTTCCATTTTACCCCTCTCATTTAATTTACATTTCTCTCTCTCTTCTTCCTAAATTCACAACACTGCTCACACACAAAATCACCGCCTCACACACCTGGCCACCGGAACGGCAAGACTTCGTCGCCGTTCTGGTCGCCACCAACAGAGGCGGCCTCGCCGCCGTTCTGGTGCGACCAGAACAGTCCAGGTTGAAGACGATTTTTTTTTTTTTGTTAATTTTTTTTAAATTTAATTTAATTATATTTTCAAACTATGGAGGTCAACGACGCTGATGAATCGGCTGCTCCGACCACCTGAAAAGGGGAAGGAATTAAAAATTGGTTTTATATGTGTATTTCATTCCTTCAATTGTTACTGTACAAAGTTCAATTGTTACTGTACAAAGTTGTGTTGGGGAAGATGATATATTTGCACATTCAGCCCCCAAGCTCTATCCCTGGTCAAAATCGCCCTCAAACTTTCAATTTTGCTGAAAAATTAAAGATTTTGTAAGATTTAATAAAGTTTAAAATTTTATAACGTGATTTGTTTAAATTTTTAAGTCTGAGATTTAAAAGATACGAAATAGCTAGTATGAATATAAAAGAATACGACTTAATAAGAATTTCTGAAAAAAAACTTAAATAAATCTTAATTAATACAGAACACGTCTTAAATAAAAAACACAACTTTTTTTTTCGAAGATGGTGAATTTCCTTTTCTTTTCTTTTTTTAAAATTTTAATTCATTTTTTAAATTACAAATTCATTTGATTTGGTTTTTTTAAATTTCGTAATTTGAAAAAATATCGATAATTTAAAAAAAAATTATTGACTCGGTCATTATTTCGATCAAATTGTCTTTTAGATGGTTATGTAACACTAACTCCTCCGTAATTTGAAAATATATTGATAATTTTAAAAAAATTGATGATTCGGTCATTATTTCGATCAAATTGTCTATTAGTTGGTTATGTAACACTATGTCCTCCGTAATTTGAAAATATATCAATAGTTTTTAAAAATTTGATGATTCAGTCATTATTTCGATCAAATTGTCTATTAGATGATTATGTAACACTAAGTCCTTCGTAATTTGAAAATATATCGTTAATTTTTAAAAAATTAATGACTCGATCATTATTTCGATCAAATTGTCTTTTAGATGACTATGTATCTCTAACGTCTCCGTAATTTGAAAATATGTCGATAATTTAAAAAAAATCGATGATTCGGTCATTATTTCGATCAAATTGTCTATTAGATGGTTATGTAACACTAAGTCCTCCGTAATTTGAAAATATATCGATAATTTTTTAAAAATTGATGACTCAGTCATTATTCCGATTAAATTGTCTATTAGATGGTTATGTAACGCTAAATTCTCCATAATTTGAACATATATCGATAATTTAAAAAAAATTGATGAGTCGGTCATTATTTCGATCAAATTGTCTATTAGATGGTTATGTAACACTAAGTCCTTCGTAATTTGAAAATATATCGATAATTTTTTAAAAAATTGATGACTCGGTCATTATTTCGACCAAATCGTCTTTTATCACCAATTCCTCCGTAATTTGAAAATGAGTCGATAATTTTAAAAAAATTGATGAGTCGGTCATTATTTCGATTAAATTGTCTATTAGATGGTTATGTAACACTAACTCCTCCGTAATTTGAAAATATATAGATAATTTTTAAAAAAATTGATGATTCGGTCATTATATCGATCAAATTGTCTATTAGATGATTATGTAACACTATGTCCTCCGTAATTTGAAAATACATCGATAATTTTGAAAAATTTGATGAGTCGGTCATTATTCCGATCAAATTGTCTATTAGATGGTTATGTAACACTAAGTCATTCGTAATTTTAAAACATATCGATAATTTAAAAAAAAATTGATGACTCGGTCATTTGTGACAAAAATATCAAATTTCACTAACTATCGATTTACGGAGGGGTTAATTGTTAATTGATTAATTTGTAAAATGCTAATTGATTGAATTAATTGATATTGAGAGAAGAAAATGAAACAGCAAAATGTATTCTTGATTCTTGAAATTTACAGAAGTGAAAAATGAAAAGTGTGTACAAGTTTACATCCTAACACGTATTTATAACTAAATAACAGACTTCAGGGATAAAATAGTAAATACATAATTACTGAAAAAAGAAAAGCTAAACTAACTAATTAATTTAACTGAAGCCGCATAACTAAAATACAAATAACTCAATTAACCAATTTTGGGAATTAGGGCTCTTTACATTTCTTCCAATTTCATTCTTCTGCTTCTTCAATTTCATTCTTTTCCTGTAATTGAATTTCATTTAACATTAATGATACTACAAGATTAAGTTACCCGTTTGGGGTCAATTGTGACAAAAAATATCAAATTTCACTAATTATCGATTTACGGAGGGATTAATGATATTACGAGATTTAGTTCTCCGTTTGCGGTCATTTGTGACAAAAAATATCAAATTTCAATAATTTATCGATTGACGGAGGGGTTAATGATACTATGAGATTAAGTTCTCCGTTTGAAGTCATTTGTGACCAAAAACGTCAAATTTCACTAATTGCCGATTTACGGAGGGGATGATGATACTACGAGATTTAGTTATCCGTTTGGGGTCATTTGTGACCAAAAACATCAAAATTTACAAATTATAGATTTACGGAGGGATTAATGATATTACGAGATTTATTTCTCCGTTTGCGGTCATTTGTGACCAAAAATATCAAATTTCAGTAATTATCGATTTACGGAAGGATTAATGATACTATGGAATTAAGTTTTCTGTTTGGAGTCATTTGTGACGAAAAAATCAAATTTCACTAATTATCGATTTACAGAGGGGTTAATGATACTATGAGATTCATTAACATAATATTCGATTTTCTATCAACCCAATTACAAGGATATCTTAAATAATAAAATCGAGTCTTAATTTATTTGCTAATAAAATATAAAGATATATTTTCCTTATAATTTAAATATTTTTCTAACATAATTGCATATCATTAAATATATTAATGTCATTGCCTATTTTCTAAAAATAGTTAAGATATTGTTTTATATAATTAAATATAAGAAAAAGAAAAAAAGAAAAAAAAGAAAGATGATCTGTTCATCTTCTTCGCCAGAAACCAGTGAAGGAATTTCAGAAAAAAAAAAAAAAGAAAAAAAAAAAGAGAGAGAAAGAGGAACTGTTCATCTTCTTCGCCAGAAACCAGTGAAGGACATCCATTGTTGAAGGCTGTTTCTTTACTCAAATCAGCCCCCTATTTCGTGTCCTCTTGCTAAAGCTCAAGAAATCAAAATTTGAAAATGGGATTCTTCAAAAAAAGATGAAAATTTAACAAGTTTCAACCAAATCAAATCGACCAACAAAGGGTTTCGCACTAGTTTCAACCAAATCAAAGCGAAGTCTTGCCGCTCACGTCGCCACCGGAATTAAAAAATTTAATTTAAAAAAAAAAATCGTCTTCAACCTAGACTGTTCTGGTTGCACCAGAACGGGGGCGAGGCCGCCTCTGTTGGTGACGACCAGAACGGCGATGATGTCTTGCCGTTACGGTGGCCAGGTGTGTGAGGCGGTGGTTTTGTGTGTGAGTAGTGTGGAGAGTTTAGGAAGAAGAGAGAGAGAAATGTAAATTAAATGAGAGAAATGGGAGGAGAGATTTTAATTTAATTAAAGGGTAATGTAGTAAATTTTCATTTGAGAGAGTTCATACAGGAGAGGTGGGGCTGGGGTCATACTAGGACACTTGTCTAATTTTTTTTCAAACAACTTGGGTGACTCTAAACGGGTGAGAGTCACCTTAGAGTGTCCCAACAAACAAACAAACATTGATCATCATATAGAGTATATAAATTATCAAAGTTGTTGGCAAGTCAACATAGCCAGACTGTGAGATATACATGTTGTCCATATTTTATTTATATGTTCAAAAGTTGACGTTATATAATATTTCATCAAAAAAGTTGACTTTATACATAACATGTTTATGCATTCTGAAACTTTAAACAACAGATCAAATTACTTGAGAAAGAAAGAAGAGAGTTGAGACCGAGATCAATGGCAACGGCTTATGCTGCTATAGTTTCTCTTATTCATCTCATTGAACAGATCCCAGCACAACATGCTCGTCGGCCAACAATATTTTCGGAGAAGCAATTGGGAGAAATTAAATCTCTCAAAGAAAAGTCATCTTACATACAAAATTATCTAGAAACTAGCCATTCACTTGGAGATAGCATTGAAGCACAAGATTTAAAGAGACGGATTGTAGATGCTTCTTATGCAGCAGCAGATGTCATCGAACTACGTATTGTGGATGACATCATGGATCAGGAAAACGAGGAAACTGTGTTTCAGTGTACCGAAACTTTACTTCATGTTTCTGAAGTTATACAAAAAGTAATGCAAGACGTCATGGATTTTGTCAAAGATAAGATGAAGGAGATTGAAGATCTTTATGAAGGTATAAAAAAAGTAATGCAAGACATGGATTTTATCACGAATAAGATGAAGGAGATTGAAGATCTTTCTGAAGTTATACAAAAAGTAATGCAAGACATGGATTTTATCACGAATAAGATGAAGGAGAAGATTGAAGATCTGCAGCCCAACAATCTATCACGTGTTGATCATTCATCGAAACCGAATCCTACTACGATTGATCATGATGCTATGGTGGGACTTGATGACCGCTTGACTCAGATAATGGATAAGCTTACCGGACAACAATCAGAACTTCAAATCATTCCAATCACTGGAATGGGAGGTATTGGTAAGACTACTCTTGCTAAAAATGTTTATGGCAATTCACTTATTGTGCGACATTTTGACATCCGTGGTTGGGTTACGGTATCTCAAGTATATAATAAAAAACAAATGTTTTTAGACCTTCTACGCGAAATTGGAGTTACTATAGCTCCTGAAGAACAAGAACATATTGAATATCATCATTTAGGCCAAATCTTACACCAACATCTAATAGGCCGAAAGTATTTGATTATAGTAGATGATTTATGGAATATTGAGGCATGGGAAGCGTTAAAGGTATTCCTTCCTGATTGTGACAATGGAAGTCGAATCATGGTAACTACGAGGCTAAAAGATATTGCTGACAAGGTTGGCTCTACTAATCCTCACGAGATTAATCTTCTTGATGAAAATAAAAGTTGGACTCTACTTTGTCAAAAAACATTTGGCCAAAAAAATTGCCCTCATCCTGAATTGGAGGAAGTTGGAAAGAAAATTGCAAAACAATGCCACGGACTTCCTCTATCAATTGCTGTGATTGGAGGAATCCTTGTAAAATCCAACATGATGCCAGAATCTTGGGAGTATGTTGCCGACAATATAAATAAAATTATAAGTTCAGATGATAGTAATTGCTCGGACATACTATTATTGAGTTATAGGCACTTACCTATTCATTTACAACCATGTTTTCTCTACATGGGAGTTTATCCAGAAGATCAAATTATTCGTGTCTCCGAGCTTATTAATATGTGGGTAGCTGAGGGGTTTCTCAAACCAAACAAACTCAAAACCTTGGAAGAGGTTGCAGAGGAGTACTTGAAAGATCTTGCTCAGAGATATCTTATTATTGTAAATAAGTGCGGGTCTCTTGGTACAATGAAAACTTGCAACGTTCATGATCTCTTGAGAGATCTATGCTTACGGGAAGCTCATAAAGAGAAGTTTTATTTTGTCAACAAAATGCATTAAGATTCAAGATTCATCACAGTTCACAATTGAGCATCGCATCACTATTCAACATGACGCGTCTTATGACCCAATTCAACATGCTTCTCAATCAACTTTATTGGTTCGTTCATTGACATGTAATTTGCCGTTGGTATTTTCTCACATTCCTAATTTCAAATTGCTAAGGGTATATAACTTACTTCACGCTTATAGTAATCAAGTTAACCTACTTAACTTACGGTGCCATATTTTATATGGAGAATTTCGTGGGATGCACCGACTATGGAATCTACAAACATTAGTCATTGCATACATCGGACCCAACTACAAATTTGAAAAACTTCAAATTTGGAAGATGCCACACCTTAGACATCTAATTTGTACTGGGTCCGATAGTATTTATATTTCCGATCCTCAACATGGTGAAATAGATGATTCAGTATTGGAAAACTTACAAACACTCTCAGGCATTCAAAGCTTCAAGTGTACTGAAGAGGTTGTTAGAAGAACCCCCAATGTCAAGAAATTAGTACTAGCATATAACACCATGTCAAATGAAATGGGGCCAGACTACTACCTCAACAATATTGGTCTTCTAAATAAACTCCAATCACTAACTTTGAAGTTGAAGCCCTTTTGTTCTCATACTTATGGAAGAGATTTTATCCGGAATTGTGTGTTCCCTCCTTCGCTCAAGAAGTTGGTTTTAAATGCCATGGGTAACTATCATTTGGAAGATATTATCACAAGGATTGGTTGGTTGCCTCATCTTGAAAAGTTGAACTTGGAATATGTTTGTGGAGAAAATGAGTGGAACCCAATTGAGGGACAGTTCCTTAGACTAAAAGTCTTCAAATTGGTACATTGGCCTAATTTGAAATTCTGGAATGCATATAGTTTCCATTTTCCAGTCCTTGAGCACCTTCATCTTAAAAATACGTCTGGATTGGAGGAGATCCCCTCTGACATTGGAGAGATCGAAACACTTCAATCAATTACCTTAATAGGATGCAAGAATTCAGTTGTTGAGTCGGCAAAGAATATGTTGGAGGAACAACTTGACCTGGGGAACGAGGGTTTTCGTCTAGATTACTCCAACGTCATCATCTAATAAGGTATCAATTGACGTGATACAAAATAAAATAAAATAAATTGAATTTATTTTTAAATCATGATCTTGTTATTATAATGAAAACAATAAGCTACTTCAGGTGTAACGCATGGCTTAGTACATGTGAATTGATCGACAATAGCTGGAGGAATCAAACCATGTATATATGCTTAATGCTCAATCGGTAAATTAATTATACATTCTCTATAAATTTCATGATTTTTTCTTATTTATTTTCTCAACTTATGATGGTTTGAGTTTTTTGATACAGATTGGATTGAGAATGACGAAGCCTTCTAACTCGGGGGACTATATTTTCTAGCGAAGTTGTTATTTTATTTTTTACTTTGATTTGGTTTTAGTATGGCTGTTGTTTGGTTTGTGCACAACTTTCAATTTTATTAATTTTGGCTGAAACTTCTATTTTGGCTTGGATCAGTAGTAACTTGTGATTTTGTATTTGATTTTCAAAGATTTTATTTTGGTCAAATTATATTTTTTGCACCTTGAAAACTCAAAATTTGTAATTAACATTCTTGAATTGAGAATAACCTAGCAAGTTACACCCCGTTATTATTTTCAACATAATTGACCAACCTAGTCAACAACGTCAGGGGCAAATTTGGTAATTCTTTTCCGAAATTAATAGAATAATTACTTCCCCTCCAAAACAACGATATTTGAGGGCAAAATTGGTTCTAACTAAAACTAACGGGCAAAAGGAGGAAAATGTATACCTGTAATGACAATTGGATGATTGTATTGCTTTACCGTGACAATTTTAATTGTTGAAGTTTCATATTGATTGTTCTTATATAATTTATGGTCCCATAACAAGCAATATGTATTTTCATCGTGCACATCCCTCGATTTATATCATTACTAGTTAAGGGACATCTCTGACACTGGAGGGGGATTTTTGGATTAACCTTTTAAAAAAATATCCTTTATTTCTATAGTCGTCAAATTGTTAAGTTCTTCTATTGGTGAGAGTGTGTGATTGTCCCATCACCCATAACATTTGGATAATTGAATGTATGTTTATATTGAAGTTGTTCCAGTTTTATATGCATAAAATTTGGCGGCCTACCTTGCATTGGATAAAATTTATGGCATTTTTTAATGAGATTGTGTGGTTTCACTATGCTTTGAACTAGAGCACATATTCATTTGCTTTTTAAGTTGAATCTAACAACTCGCTTTCATTCTTTTTATCGATTTTTTTTTTTTTTAATTCAACTTGCTTTTTAAAGGCAAGCAATTTAGGTTAGCTTTCATCAGTCCGCATAATCAGGACACTTAATTTTTCAGTATGCAAAATGAGGACACTTAATTTTTCAGCAAGCATTTTACATCCCTTAACTTTCACTGGTCCGCAGAATCAGGACACTTAATTTTCCAGCAAGCATTTTACGTCCCTTAACTTTCACTGGTCCGCAGAATCAGGATACTTGATTTTCCAGCAAGCATTTTACATCCCTTAACTTTCACTGGTTCGCGAAATCAGGACACTAAATTTTTCGGCAAGCAAAATACGTCCTGTAACTTTTCTATTTCCACAATTTTAGTTCACTTGACAGCAATTTCAGTCCTATAATTTTTCGAACATCCTATAACTTTACATCCATTATGCTCCTTTGTTTTTAGTCAGCTTAGGTATGTTCTTATTTATAGAGCACTATGCAAAATAAGTCATAGTTGACACATTTTGGCCACAAGACATTAAATTCCACTTGACAAAACAAACATCCACTTGACAATCACTTAACAAACTGTCTACAACTATTTAACAACATCAATATTAATTCAAATCCACAAATTAATTGTCCAGTTGGCAATTATGGAATTTTCAGCGAGTTGTGGACTGAAATTGCGGTCAAGTGGACTAAAATTGCGGGAATAGAAAAGTTATAGATTTCGAGGACCAGTGAAAGTTCAGGGATGTAAAATGCTTACTGAAAAATTAAGTATCCTGATTCCGCGGACCAGTGAAAGTTATGGGACTTAAAATGCTTGCTGGAAAATTAAGTGTCCTGATTTTGCGGATTAGTAAAATTTAAGGGACGTAAAATGCTTGCTGAAAAATCAAGTGTCCTGATTCTGCGGACCAGTGAAAGTTAAGGGACGTAAAATGCTTGCTGAAAAATTAAGTGTCCTGATTCTGCGGACCAATGAAAGTTAAGGAACGTAAAATGCTTGCTGAAAAATTATGTGTCCTGATTCTGCAGACCAATGAAAGTTAAGGAACATAAATTGCTATTTTGCCCTTTTTAAATTATTCCAATTTGACTGAATTTTGATAGAATTGGGTATGAGTAGCTTCATATTTAAAATGAGAGAATTGCATTTTTGGTACAGAGCTATAGGTCAATTCCAACTTTTGGTACATAGCTTTATGTATCCAACACATTTGGTAAAGAGCTTTAATAAATTGTGACACATTTGGTACAACCGTTAAAAATTGCCGTTAAAGGTTGACGTGGCAGTTAAGTCTAATTGTAAAGTTGATGCTATTTCTTATGTTGACTGATAATTTTACCCCATAATATTTCAGGTTACCAAAAAAGCCCCACGTCTTCAAATTTAGTGACAATTTTAGTCCACAATGTTGCCAAAATTTAAAATTGACTCGAATAAGACCACGTGCGGACCAATTTGAAAATTTTACTTATTTTATTTAAATAACTAATTTGATTTATAAATATTAATATATTAAATAATAATTTAACATAAATATCACCAAGATTAAGAAAACATATTCTTTTTAAATATAAGATTTATTTAATAGTATTAATATATTTAATATTTATTAAAATAATAAATTATATAATTAAAAACTATTTAATATTTATTAAAATAATAAATAATAAATAATTATAATTTAAAAAAAAATTTCCAACCCCACCCACCCACCCAACCCAACCCACCACCCCTCCCCTCTCCTCCCCCCTACCCCAATTCCCCGGCCGTCGGCCTGGGTTCTCCGATCCCAGGCCTCCGCAGCCTGGGACCGAAATTTTTTTTTAAAATTAAAATTATTTATTATTTATTATTTTAATAAATATTAAATAGTTTTTAATTATATAATTTATTATTTTAATAAATATTAAATAGATTAATGCTAATATATAAATTTTATATTTAAAAAGAATATGTTTTCTTAATTTTGGTGATATTTATGTTAAAATATTATTTAATTTATTAATATTGTTTATAAATTAAATTAGTTATTTAAATAAAATAAGTAAAATTTTCAAATTGGTCCGCACGTGGTCTTATTCGAGTCAATTTTGAAATTTGGCAACAATGTGGACTAAAATCGTCACTAAATTTGGAGATGTGGGGCTTTTTTGGTAACCTGAAATGTTATGGGGTAGAATTATCAGTCAACATAAGTAATGGCATCAACTTTGCAATTAGACTTAACTGCCACGTCACTCCTTAACGACAATTTTTAACGGTTGTACTAAATGTGTCACAATTTGTTAAAGCTCTGCACCAAATGTGTTGGACACATAAAGCTATGTACCAAAAGTGGGAATTGACCTATAACTCTGTACCAAAAATGCAATTCTCTCTATTTAAAATATTGCAATTGTAAGTTTATTGAATCGAGTTCGTTCAGAGTTTTAGAGGTCATCAAATGGTAACAAAATTTGAAAATTGTTATAAAACTTAGGAGAAAAAGGGATGAACAAAGTAATATGTAAAGGGAGATATAAGATTATGTAGTTGTTCTTGTTCTTATTCTTACAAAATGATGAATGAACTCACCTATTTATAGGAGTTCAAGATTACACATGTTATACAAAGAAGAGTGATGGGTGGCTTCATACATGTCTTACAAAGGAAAGTGATGGGTGGCTTCTCATGCATGGTGATACATGGCTATACTTAGAAGCATCCATTTGTTCTTGCCTTGCCACACTTCTTCTTGTTTTGACACATATTTGTGTTATGTGTTAATTCCTTATGCAACCAAGTGCAAGAGTATTATCTTGACATCACACAACTTGTAAATTGCAATGGCATCCATAACTTAAGTTAAATTTCATAATACTCCCCCTTGGATGCCCATTGCTTCTGGAGTATGCCTCGTTAAAACCTTGTCAAGAAAAACCCATTGGGACAAAAACTTGGACGAAGGAAAAAGAGTACATATCCATATGGGGCTTATAAGCGTGTAACACTGCCTCGTTAAAACCTTGCCAAGAAAAACCCATTGGGACAAAAACTTGGACGAAGGAAAAAGAGTACAGTGTAAGTGTCGTTAATTACACGCTCCCCCTGATGCTGACATAAGATCCACAAGTCGCCGCATTCCAATGTTGTAAACCATCTTTCTGAATGATGTAGTTGGCAATGCTTTAGTGAATAAATCAGCAAAGTTGTTACATGACTGAATCTGAAGAACGTCTATATCACCCTTTTTCTGAAGTTCATGGGTAAAGAAAAACTTTGGTGATATGTGCTTCGTTCTGTCTCCTTTGATATATCCATTTCTTATTTGAGCAATACATGCGGCATTGTCTTCATATAATGATGTTGGTATATTCTTTGTTGAAGACAACCCACAAGATTCTTGAATATATTGAACCATTGATCTCAGCCATAAACATTCTCGACTTGCTTCATGCAATGCCAAAATTTCAGCATGATTGGAAGAAGTGGCTGCTAGAGATTGTTTAACAGATCGCCATGATATTGCTGCGCCACCACAAGTAAATACATATCCACTTTGTGATCTACCTTTGTGTGGATCAGAAAGATAACCGGCATCTGCATAACCCACTACATGTGGGTCGGAATCTCTAGAGTAAAATAAACCCAAATCAATCGTTCCACGAAGATAACGCAAAATATGTTTAACTCCATTCCAGTGTCTTCGTGTTGGTGCAGAGCTATATCTTGCCAGCAAATTAACTGAGAAAGCGATATCTGGCCTAGTACAATTTGCAAGATACATCAATGCTCCAATTGCACTTAGATAAGGTACTTCAGGACCAAGCAATTCTTCATTTTCCTCCCGAGGACGGAAAGGATCTTTCTTTATATCCAAAGATCGGACAACCATGGGACTGCTCAATGGATGAGATTTGTCCATATAAAATCTCTTCATAATCTTTTCTGTATATGCCGATTGATGAATAAATATTCCAGTTGATAAATGTTCGATCTGCAGGCCGAGACAAAACTTTGTTTTCCCGAGATTTTTCATCTCAAATTCTTTCATCAAATAGTTTGCGGTCTTTGTGAGCTCTTCAGGAGTCCCCACAAGATTTAAGTCGTCCACGTATACCGCAACAATGGAAAATCCATTCTCAAATCTTTTAATGAAAACACATGGACAAATTGGATTATTAACAAATCCTTCCTTTACGAGATAATCACTGAGCCGATTATACCACATTCGGCCAGACTGTTTTAATCCGTACAAGGATCGTTGCAATTTAATTGAATACAGTCCATGAGACCTTTGATTATGAGATCCTTCAGGGATTTTGAATCCTTCAGGGATTTTCATATATATATCACTATCAAGTGATCCATATAAATATGCGGTAACCACATCCATGAGACGCATGTCCAGTCCTTCAGAGACTGCAAAGCTAATCAAATACCGCAACGTGATTACATCAATCACAGGGGAATATGTTTCATCATAATCAATTCCAGGTCTTTGTGAGAATCCTTGTGCAACAAGTCGTGCCTTGTATCTCACAATCTCATTTTTCTCATTCCGTTTTCGTACAAATACCCATTTGTACCCGACCGGTTGCACGTTTTCGGGCGTGCGAACTATCGGTCCAAAAACTTTGCGATTTTCTAGCGAGTTCAACTCAGCTTGAATTGCATCTTTCCATTTTGGCCAATCATTTCTATGTCGACATTCATCAACCGATATCGGTTCGGGATCTTCGGGATCCTTATTTATAATATCTAGTGCGACCCCATATGCAAAGACATTGTCTACAATTACTTTCTTTCTATCCCAGTTTTCTCGGGTATTTAAATAATTCAAAGAGATCTCTTCAAATATCGCCTCTTCAGGAGCATTAGTTTCATTTGCCTCTTCCGGGGCATTTCTTAGTTCAGACTGATCAGTTAATTTTTCTATAGCGCTTTGTGTTGAAACAGTTTCCTCTCCAGGAGGAATACATACTTCTGGTATCTTTTTCCTTCGGGGATTCTTGTCTTTTGCACCAACCGGGCGTCCACGTTTCATTCGTGGTTTTTCAAATTGTCCTGCAGGGATATGTCCTTCAGGGACGTCAATCCGTGCTGGTGCATTAACAGCCGGTATATAAGATTTTGTTATTTTCTTTGTATCAACAAATACATCCGGCAATTGATTTGCAACATTTTGTAAATGTATAATCTTTCTTACTTCTTGCTCACAAGTATTTGTACGTGGGTCATAATGAGACAAAGATGGCACATTCCATTCTATTTCACGCCGTTCTTCAGGAACTGGCTTCTTATCTCCCCCTAACGGCGGGAAAACTGTCTCATTAAAAATACTATCAGCATATCTTGCTTTAAACATATCACCCGTCAGGGGCTCAAGATATCTGATAATAGACGGGGAATCAAAACCAATGTAGATCCCAAGTCGTCTCTGTGGACCCATTTTTGTTCGTTGTGGCGGTGATATTGGAACATATACCGCACATCCGAAAATTCTCAAATGAGAAATATCAGGCTGCTGGCCTGTCACAAGCTGCAATGGCGAATACGCCTCGAATGAACTTGGTCTAATCCGGACCAGTGAAGCAGCATGTAATATTGCATGTCCCCAAACAGAGGTGGGTAAATTTGACCTCAAAAGTAAAGGTCTAGCAATTAATTGCAACCTCTTTATAAATGACTCAGCCAGGCCATTTTGGGTATGAACATGTGCAACAGAATGTTCAACATTAATTCCAATTGACATGCAATAATCATCAAATGCCTGAGATGTAAACTCACCGGCATTATCAAGACGGATTGTCTTTATCGGATAATCAGGAAATTGTGCCCTCAATTTTATAATTTGAGCAAGAAGCTTGGCAAAAGCCATTGTACGCGTTGATATTAGGCATACATGAGACCATCTTGAAGATGCGTCTATTAGGACCATAAAATAACGAAAAGGTCCGCAAGGTGGATCTACAGGCCCACATATATCTCCATGAATTCGTTGTAAAAACATTGGGGATTCAACACCAATCTTCATAGGAGACGGTCTGATGATTAATTTCCCCTGTGAGCATGCCACACACACATTTTCTTGCGGCAAAAGAATCTTCTGGTTCTTTAAAGGATGCCCGCTTGAATTCTTTATTATTCGACGCATCATAATTGCTCCCGGGTGGCCAAGTCGGTCATGCCAAAGCGAGAAAAGTTTTGAATCATTGAACTTCTGGTTCAATACAGCATTTGATTCAAAAACTCTTATGGTCGCATAATATAAACCCGATGAGAAAACTGGGAGTTTTTCATTTACATGCTTCTGGCATGAAACATGCTTCTGGCATGAAATCATGGATGTGATACAAAGATATTCCATATTCCCCTCATTCATGGTCTCAATATGAAATCCATTCAAACGTATATCTTTGAAACTTAACAAGTTTCTTTTGGATTTCGGAGAGTACAACGCCTCTTTTATCAAAATATTTGTACCCCCGGGCAATATTATATTTGCTCTTCCGGAGCCTTCAATTAATTTTGTAGTACCACAAATTGTACTTACATTAGCCTTTGCTAATTTCAATTTTGAGAAATATTTGTCATCTCGAAGAATCGTGTGTGTGGTTCCACTGTCAACCAAACAAATATCTCCATTGTTCACGCTCACATCAACGTTATTTTTCATTTTTTTCTATAACATAAATATAATGAGATATAAGTTAGAAAACATGCCTTTTATACATAGGTCAAAATTTGTATATATTTAGATATATATATACACATAATAAAAAAAACATTAAGATACATAATACAAAATGACAAGTTCATTTTCTATTGCCATCAAGTAATTCATCGTCATGAGCACTGCTGGGCTCAATGAGAAAATCGGCAACATCCAAATGAGTGGTTTCAACTGTATTGATAAAATTAGCTTCTTTTTCTTTTTCTTTTATAGAAGCTTGATAAAGATCAACAAGATGTTTTGGCGTACGACAGGTACGAGACCAATGTCCTTTAACTCCACACATATAGCAAGTATCATTTTTGTACCTTTTAGTACCCTTCCCTTTTTCATATTTAACACCACTATTGTTTCCCTTTGAGTGGTACGGTGCAGTCCTTTTATTAGGACCACCTCGGTTCCTTCCAGAGCCGCCACTATAACCGTGGCCGCGTCCACGACCACGACCACGACCACGATAGTTTCCATAATTACTTGCATTCACTTCTGGGAATGAAGCATTTGCATTTACTTCTGGAAATGCTTGGGAACCGGTGGGGTGGGAGTTGTGATTTTTCATCAACAATTCATTATTTTGTTCAGCCACAAGAAGGCATGAAATTAATTGAGAGTATTTCTTAAAATTCCTCTCACGATATTGCTGCTGCAGGAGCATATTAGAGGCATGAAAAGTAGTATATGTTTTCTCTAACATATCTTCATCAGTGATATTATCTCCGCACAATCTCAATTGAGATACAATTTTGAACATTGCGGAGTTATACTCATTCACTGTTTTAAAATCTTGCAGCCTCAGGTGCATCCACTCATATCGAGCTTTTGGGAGTATCACACTCTTTTGGTGATCATATCTTTCCTCCAAGCTCTCCCATAGGGCAGCGGGATCTTTCATCCCAAGATATTCAGATTTAAGCCCTTCATGGATGTGATGGCGAATGAAAATCATAGCCTTTGCTTTTTCTTGTTCGGTTGCCTCATTTCCTTTTTTAATAGCATTTCCGAGGTTCATTGCACTCAAATGAATGCCAACATCAAGAACCCATGTCAAATAATTCTTTCCGGAAATGTCAAGGGCAGCGAACTCGAGCTTGGTAATATTTGCCATTTTTCTATGGCGTAAATATAGTAGGCTCAAGCCGAAAATATACTCAAAACTTCGGGTTTGAGTTTTTCGCCTAGACTTTCTTTCAAGTCTTAAAATTTTCGAAGCTTTCTTTCAAGCTTAAACTTTAAAGCTTTATTTCAAGCTCAAAACTTATTAGGCTTTCTTTCAAGCCGAAAACAATTTGTTCATATTCGAATTTCAAGTTATTTATACTACGTATAAAATATGCATATTAATTCGAATTTCAAGTTATTTATACTACGTATAATAAAGTATGCATATTACTTGTTTGTCGATTTTAATCCTTTCGGATAGAGGCAATTGTTACTTTCCTCAACCCCTTTTTTTCCGTCAACTTCTGATGGATGCCGTGTCACCTACAGATGTTGTAAGGAAGATCCGAACGGTCAAAGTGAAGAACCTGGTGTGAGGAACCTTCGGTTAAAATTTGAGGATGATCCAACGGTGGAAATGGTCGGAATGAGTGAAAAACAGAAGCTGTTTTGTGCAAATCCGAAAATCTGCCTTTCAAAGTGTTTGCCTCATTTCTTTCTTGTTTGTGTGATATATTTTAGTGGTCAAGCTAAACTTCGGGAAATCGAGTTATGGAGCAAATTCGTGCTGATAACGTGTTATAAAACTTAGGAGAAAAAGGGATGAACAAAGTAATATGTAAAGGGAGATATAAGATTATGTAGTTGTTCTTGTTCTTATTCTTACAAAATGATGAATGAACTCACCTATTTATAGGAGTTCAAGATTACACATGTTATACAAAAAAGAGTGATGGGTGGCTTCATACATGTCTTACAAAGGAAAGTGATGGGTGGCTTCTCATGCATGGTGATACATGGCTATACTTAGAAGCATCCATTTGTTCTTGCCTTGCCACACTTCTTCTTGTTTTGACACATATTTGTGTTATGTGTTAATTCCTTATGCAACCAAGTGCAAGAGTATTATCTTGACATCACACAACTTGTAAATTGCAATGGCATCCATAACTTAAGTTAAATTTCATAATAAAAATTGATTTGTTATTAATAACGAATCGAGTCAAACAAGCTTTTACCTGTAAATTCACGAATAGTTTAATTTGATTTTTAGCAAGAAGTAAACTAATATATTTGATTTCATTGCAACTTTGTTACAAAGCCCAATTTTTCTTCAAAGTTAATGGTAATTTATCCCCTATGAAATGCATAATATTCAATTTATCTCTTTGTGATTTGAAAAAGAGCAATATACCCCCTGTAAAAAATTTAAAGAAGCAATTTATCCCTTTAAGCCGGAGAGTGTAACTCACTTGTCGAAATTGATAATGGGCATGAAAAATATTTTGTAACATAGGGGGGGAAATTGTCACATTTATCATAACACAGGGAGGTAGATCGTCACATTTATCATAACACGGGGGGGTGTAAACTGTCACATTATCATAATAAAAAGGGATAAAATGCCGCCTATAAAAATGTCAGGGAGACAGCGTAAAACTTTTTAAAATTATAGGGGATAAAGTGTTTTTTTTCAAATCATAAGGAGATAAATTGAATATTATGCATTTAATAGGAGGATAAAGTGTCATGTGGTACCAAAAAAATAAATTATCCTTTTTTTAAATGGTTGAATGGTACATGAGCTGACTTACGCGCATGTCGATTAATTTTGAGGCCACTTGAACACCTTTTTTTTCTTAGATAGTGAATACATTGTTATATCAGTCACTATATCAGGAAATCTATTTCATTGATATCAAAATACAAAGATAAACTAATTACAAAGACTTGTATTAGACTAGAGATATATTCACACTAGTGAAAATTGAAATCATAACCTTACAATTAAGTGGTTGGATCCACGGAATAATTTCATTATTCCAAGTATGATTTGGCTTTTCTTATTGAATTTAATAATGAATATTAAATTGAGTTGGTTTTTTAACGTATTAATCTCAAACAACCTTTAATTGATAAAAATGAGTCGAGCTCGAGTAGCTTGACATTTCATATTTTGTTTAACTTATTGAATTGAACTCAATTCAAACTTTACACTGTCAAGTAATAAATTATTGCTGATATTAATTTTGTTATACATGATCTTATTACTTAAATTCTAATCTAATCTTAAAGAAATAGTTTGAATTAGTCTAGAGAGGAAGACCCGAAAAGGTGTTCAGGGCCTGCAGACAACGTACTGTATATGGATCTAGTTTGCCTTGGTTTGGTTTCATTTAAATCGGGTCAAATCCCATCAAGTAAAGAGTTTGAAGAGGTCTTAGGCGAAACTCCAAGTTTCAGACAAATCGAAACATACAAAATCATACTTGAGACCTATAAAGTCATTAATTTGACATATGTCATCTATTTTCTACACATAAAGTTATTGATTTGACATCTACTTCCTACTTTTCTCCTTCAAACCCCAACAACCAAACCTCAATCCAAGTCATATCTCAAAGTTTCAAAATCCACTAACTACTATTTAATAATATTTTACAATCTCAACATTCCATAGAAACCATTATCCAAATCGAGTTTCAAAAGTTTCGCCGAAACCTCTGAAACCAATTATTAAGACCAAACCGAGACCAAACCCAGCCAAACTACTTCCATATTAACCCACGTGTGTTTGGGATAAGCCCATTCTATTTCCCCAACGGCCCCATATTTGCGAGTTATCACTATATATCAGAATCTTTTAAATACCACTATATGTTAATGTTACCAAAAAAAATAAAAAAATAGAATCTTTTAAATTTCTATTTGGTATTGTTGTTTGATTTAGGACTATCAATTGGGTGGATTTTAATCCGAATTCGGTCCTATTTAATAGGATCTTTGTTTGATCAGAGATACGGTAGAGATATGAACCTATCATGAATATCCTTAATTCGAAAGATGTGGAATGGATATGAATCTAGGTCAATCAAATATACTGAAGATCCGTATCTGACAACAAAATTAAAAAGTTAAACATACACATAGTGTTTATGTAGAAGAATGAATTTTAGTTCCCAAATCAATCTTGCCAAATTTGAGAAATATTGTATATTACATTAAATTTCTGAAAAAAAGGCAATTTTGTATAGGAAATTTTTATACAAGGCAAGATTTGCTAGGAAATTTCTACACAACACAAGATTTGCATAGAATATCTTGTTCAATGCAAGAATATATATTCAAATAGATTTCTTGTCACTAAAGATATTAGGAGTCAATCAAATCGCGCCATCTTCAAGAAGAAAATGACAACTCAAAAATCAATTCCAAAGCACAAAATTGTAGAAGGGCAAAATAATCTCTATAAAATTATTCATCAAATTTAAGGAGTTCTTCATCAAATCAAATGAGTCATTCATCAAGTTCAAGTCGTTCTTCAACAAATCCAATGTTTAATTCAAGGGCAATGATTTTTTTTTCCGGGTTTTGATATTTTACACTTTGCACCTTGACTTAAATTTTTTGGCACTTTGCACCCTAGAAATATAATTTATTTGGCACTTTGCACCCTAGAGTGCGATTTAATGAGGAAATTTAGTTGCAAGAAGGGTAGAATAGTCATTTTCAAATTTTCTTGGTACTTTGCACCTTAAAAATATAGATTTTGGCACTATGCATCCTGAAAATATAGATTGTTGGCACTTTGCACCCTAAAAATATAATTTTTTGCACTTTTCACCCCGACTTAAAATTTTGGCACATTTTTTATCTTGGTACTTTGTACCCTAAAAACATAGATTTTGGCACTATGCACCCTGAAAATATAGATTGTTGGAACTTTGCACCCTGAGAATATAATTGTTTTGCACTTTCCACCCCGACATAAAATTTTGGCACATTTTTTATTTTAACCAAATTACTAAAATATTAGTAATTAAGAACTCTTTTTTCTTTTTGTTATTAATTTGACATGCTAATAGATAATAATTATAAATTTGTAGAGTATGTCGTGTAAAAAAAAATTGAAAAAAAAGAAACTTGTATCTATTGTATAATTTGTATTGAATAACACAACTGATGCAAATCAATGTCTATTTAAGGACAAGATGTACATATAATTTGGGATTTTTTTTTGATTATTTTTGTGATTGAACTCGAAATAAAAAAATTGTTACCTATGTTTGATTTTTTTTTTTTTTTTTTGCTTCCCAAGGGTTTAATCCTTTTTCCTATGTTTGATTTGTTGTGCATTGAACATGACAATTTTATCTCTCCACCAACGACATTCATGAGTTTTTTTTCAAAGAAAAATATTAGGGTGCAAAATTCCAAAAATTATATTTCTAAAGTGTAAAGTGCCAATTTTTTTAAATCAGGGTAGAATGTGCCAAAAAATTTTGCCCTTTCTTATAGGGTTTTTGCAAATGCTTTCTATAATTACTTTATTTGTTTTCCTGCTTAAATTCGATCTCACAGACTCACCTCCAAATCTAAGAAATGAATTGTGAACAATATCAAGGGTTTTTTGCACTTTGTACCCCCGAAACATGGAAAATAGGCACTTTGCACCTTCAAAATATAAATTTAGCACTTTACACCCCCAAAATATGAACAATTCAGCACTTTGCATCCTCTTTTATTTTTCTCAAAATAGCTAGGGACAAAATAGGTAATTCATTTTTGGATCTTTGACACTTTGCACCCCTGAAACATGATAAATGAGCATTTTGAACCCCCGAAATAGAATTAGTACTTAGCGACCTCGAATTAAGAACAACTCATCAACTTGCACCCCCGAAACACGAGAAATAGACACTTTGGACCCCCTAAACTCAAAATTAGCACTTAGTACCTCAAATTAAGAAAAACTCAACAACTAGCACCTCCTCGTTTTTTCGGGCAAAGTTGACCACCGCGGTAAAAAAACCTAGGGTCAAAATAAGTAATTCATTTTCTTTTTTCCTTAAATTTGAAAATACGATTATGAATACTCATGGGAGGGAGATTTTTCTCTGAATACGACGTCGTTTAGATCTTGGGAGGGAAAAAAAAAAGAGAAAATATTTTAGGGGTACTATTCATATTCATATTGGCAGTACCCGTTATAAGTTTGTAATAATTTATGGTCAATAAGAAAGTTTGCATCTTGTTCAAGTAAGCACGTAAAATTACATCTTATAAAATAATAATTATAATAATAATAGTTATGACACTTTTAACAATAGTTTGACCTAAACAAACATTAATCATCATATAGGGTATATAAATTATGTGATAGCCAGGCTGTGAGATATACAAGTTGTCCATATTTTATTTATATGTACAAAAGTTGAAGTCATATAATATTTCATCAAAAAAGTTGACATTATACTTAACATGTTTATGCATTCTGAAACTTTAAACAACTGATCAAATTACTTGAGAAAGAAAAAGAAAGAAAAAGAAAGAAAAAGAAAGAAAAAGAAAAAGAGAGAAGAGAGTTGAGACCGAGATCTATGGCAACGGCTTATGCTGCTATAGTTTCTCTTATTCATCTCATTGAACAGATCCCAGCACACCATGCTCGTCGGCCAACAATATTTTCGGAGAAGCAATTGGGAGAAATTAAATTTCTCAAAGAAAAGGCATCTGACATAAAAAATTATCTAGAAACTAGCCATTCACTTGGAGATAGCATTGAAGCACAAGATTTGAAGAGACGGATTGTAGATGCTTCTTATGCAGCAGCAGATGTCATCGAACTACATATTGTGGATGACATCATGGATCAGGAAAATGCGGAAACTCCGTTTCAATGTGCCGAAGCTTTACTTCATGTTTCTGAAGTTATACAAAAAGTAATGCAAGACATGGATTTTATCACGAATAAGATGAACGAGGAGATTGAAGATCTGCAGCCCAACAATCTATCACATGTTGATCATTCATCGAGACCGAATCCTACTACGATTGATCATGATGCTATGGTGGGACTTGATGACCGCTTGACTCAGATAATGGATAAGCTTACCGGACAACAATCAAAACTTCAAATCATTCCAATCACTGGAATGGGAGGTATTGGTAAGACTACTCTTGCTAAAAATGTTTATGGCAATTCACTTATTGTGCAACATTTTGACATCCGTGGTTGGGTTACGGTATCTCAAGTATATAATATAAAACAAATGTTTTTAGATCTTCTACGCGAAATTGGAGTTACTATAGCTCCTGAAGAACAAGAACATATTGAATATCATCATTTAGGCCAAATCTTACACCAACATCTAATAGGCCGAAAGTATTTGATTATAGTAGATGATTTATGGAATATTGAGGCATGGGAAGCCTTAAAGGTATTCCTTCCTGATTGTACCAATGGAAGTCGAATCATGGTAACTATGAGGCTAAAAGATATTGCTGACAAGGTTGGCTCAACTAATCCTCACGAGATTAATCTTCTTGATGAAAATAAAAGTTGGACTCTACTTTGTCAGAAAACATTTGGCCAAAAAAATTGCCCTCATTCTGAATTGGAGGAAGTTGGAAAGAAAATTGCAAAACAATGCAAAGGACTTCCTCTATCAATTGCTGTGATTGGAGGAATCCTTGTAAAATCCAACATGATGCCAGAATCTTGGGAGTATGTTGCCGACAATATAAATAAAATTATAAGTTCAGATGATAGTAATTGCTCGGACATACTATTATTGAGTTATAGGCACTTACCTATTCATTTACAACCATGTTTTCTCTACATGGGAGTTTATCCAGAAGATAAAATTATTCGTGTCTCCGAGCTTATTAGGATGTGGGTAGCTGAGGGGTTTCTCAAACCAAACAAACTCAAAACCTTGGAAGAGGTTGCAGAGGAGTACTTGAAAGATCTTGCTCAGAGATATCTTATTATTGTAAATAAGTGCGGGTCTCTTGGTACAATGAAAACTTGCAACATTCATGATCTCTTGAGAG
The DNA here is from genome assembly GCA_030819805.1 of Penstemon newberryi var. newberryi. Lineage (NCBI taxonomy): Eukaryota > Viridiplantae > Streptophyta > Magnoliopsida > Lamiales > Plantaginaceae > Penstemon > Penstemon newberryi. The sequence continues at coordinate 32,346,041 of JAUALY010000003.1, read as the reverse complement.
ATCTATGCTTACGGGAAGCTCATAAAGAGAAGTTTTATTTTGTCAACAAAGTGCATAAGATTCAAGATTCATCACAGTTCACAATTGAGCACCGCATCACTATTCAACATGATGTGTCTACTGGCCCCATTCAACATGCCTCTCAATCGACATTATTGGTTCGTTCATTGACATGTAATTTGCCATTGAAATTTTCTCACATTCCTAATTTCAAATTGCTAAGGGTATATAACTTACTTCGCGGTTATAGTACTCAAGCTAACCTATTTTACTTACTTCACTATTATAGTAATAGACAAGTTAACCTACTTAACTTACGGTGCCATATTTTATATGGAGAAATTCATGGGTCGCACTTGCACCGACTATGGAATCTACAGACATTAGTCATTTTAAGCATCGGACCCCGCTCCAATTTTGGAAAACTTCAAATTTGGAAGATGCCACACCTTAGACATCTAATTTGCACTGGGTCCGATGGTATTTATATTTCCGATCCTCAACATGGTGAAATAGATGATTCAGTGTTGGAAAACTTACAAACACTCTCAGGCATTCAAAGCTTCAAGTGTACTGAAGAGGTTGTTAGGAGAATCCCCAATGTCAAGAAATTAGTACTAGCATATAACACCACGTCAAATGAAATGGGGCCTGACTACTACCTCAACAATATTGGTCTTCTAAATAAACTCCAATCACTAAGTTTGAAGTTGGAGCCCTTTTGTTCTCATACTTACGGAAGAGATTTTATCCAGAACTGTGTGTTCCCTCCTTCGCTCAAGAAGTTGGTTTTAAATGCCATGGGTAACTATCATTTGGAAGATATTATCACAAGGATTGGTTGGTTGCCTCATCTTGAAAAGTTGAACTTGGAATATGTTTGTGGAGAAAATGAGTGGAACCCAATTGAGGGACAGTTCCTTAGACTAAAAGTCTTCAAATTGGTATATTGGCCTAATTTGAAATTCTGGAATGCAGAGAGTTCCCATTTTCCAGCCCTTGAGCACCTTCGTCTTACATATACGTTTGGATTGGAGGAGATCCTCTCTGGCATTGGAGAGATCTGCACACTTCAATCAATTACCTTAAAAGGATGCAAGACTTCAGTTGTTGAGTCCGCAAAGAATATGTTGAGGGCACAACAAGACCTCGGGAACGAGGGTTTTCGTCTAGAGTACTCCAACGTCTTCATCTAATAAGGTATCATTGACGTGATTCAAAATACAAAAAAAAATTGAATTTATTTTTAAATCATGATCTTGTTATTATAGTGAAAACAATAAGCTACTTCAGGTGTATCGCATGGCTTAGTACATGTGAATTTCGACAATAGCTGGAGGAATCAAACCATTTATACATTCTCTATTAATTTCATGATTTTTTCTTATTTATTTTCTCAACTTATGATGGTTTGAGTTTTTTGATACAGATTGGATTGAGATCGACGAAGCCTTCTAACTCGGGGGACTATATATATTTTCTAGCCAAGTTGTTTGATTTGGTTTATGAATTGTTGTTATTTTATTTTTTACTTTGATTTCGTTTGGTTTGAGTATGGCTGTTGTTTGGTTGTGCACAACTTTCAATTTTATTAATTTTGGCTGAAACTTCTATTTTGGCTTGGATCAGTAGTAACTTATGATTTTGTATTTGATTTTCAAAGATTTTATTTTTGGTCAAATTATATTTTTAGAAAGTAGACACTGCATCTTGAAAATTCAAAATTAGCACTTAACATTCTTGAATTAAGAATAACAGCTAGCAAGTTGCACCCCCTACATAGTCAAAAACATCAGGGGCAAATTTGGTAATTCTTTTCCGAAATCATTAGAATAATTACTTCCCCTCCAAAACAACGATATTTGAGGGCAAAATTGGGTCTAGCTAAAAGAAACGGGCAAAAGGAGGATAATGTATACGTGTAATGACAATTGGATGATTGAATTGCTTTACCGTGACAATTTTAATTGTTGAAGTTTCATATTGATTGTTCTTATATAATGTATGGTCCCATAACAAGCAATATGTATTTTCATCGTGCACATCCCTCGATTTATATCATTACTAGTTAAGGGACACAGCTAACATAGGAGGGCGATTTTTCCTTCCGGATTAACCTTTTAAAAAAATATCCTTTATTTCTATGGTCGTCAAATTGTCAAGTTCTTCTATTGGTGAGAGTGTCTGATTGTCCCATCACCCATTACATTTGGATAATTGAATGTATGTTTATTATTGAAGTTGTTTCAGTTTTATATGCATAATTTGGCGGCCTACCTTGCATTGGATATGATTTATGGCATTTTTTAATGAGATTGTGTGGATTCACTTTGCTTTGAACTAGAGCACATATACATTTGCTTGTTAAGTTGAATCTAACAACTTGCTTTGATTGTTTTTATCGAATATATATATATATATATATATATATTTTTTTTTTTTATTTCAACTTGCTTTTTAAATTATTCCAATTTAACTGAATTTTGATAGAATTGGGTTTGAGTAGCTTCATATTTAAAATATTGCCATTTTAAATTTATTGAATTGAATTCGTTTAGAGTTTTTTAAAGGTCATCAAACGGTAACTGAATTTCAAACTTGATTTGTTATTTATAACAAATCGAGTCAAACAAGCTTTGACATGTTAATTCATGATTAGTTTAATTTATTTTTTAGCTAAGAAGTAAACTAATCTATTTGATTTGCCTAGAATAAGAATCAATATCATTGACCCCCTAAAAACAATTCGAAAGCACAAAATACAAAAACTGAATATGGTTTTAGCATTTTTCTAGGTCGTCTTTTTGATTTGAAATGTTGTTTTCCTCCTAAACTCTTTTCCGAGCACTTTTACGGTCAAATAGTTTAGGGAGAAAATGTAACATATAAGTTTAGGGTGGAAAGTGCAATAAGGGTATAAGTTTAGGGGAGAAATGCAACTTTGATGTAAATTTGTGGGCAAAACTCAACACTTTGCAATCAATTATAATTGAAAGTACAAAAAACAAAAATTATATATAATTCTAATAAGATATATAATACTCCCTCCGTTTTTTTTTATTTGTCGTTTTGACCAAAAAAATTGTTTACTTCTATTTGTCGTTTTAGGATTTCAATGTAAAATTAATGTTCTTTTACCAATTTTACTCTTCTTACTAATACTTGTCATTAATACTAATTAATGCTAAGAATATTTGATTAAAAGGATATTTAAGAATTTTTGCTTCAAAAAAAGTGGCTAGTTATGACATTCCTTAATTTGTGTGCAATTCTCCAAAACAACAAATAAAAAAAAACTGAGGGAGTACAAGATAAGCAAAAACTTTATTACAAAATTAACAAATACATTAAATAGATACTAATATATTAGTTCGACATTACAGAGTGAGAGATGAGTATAAACATATATTATGCTTTCATGTTTAGATTAATCTTGCAAGTTCTATATTACATTCTTCAAATTAGGTTTTCAATTGTTAACATTTGTAAAAATAAAGTTTGGCAATCTAAAATCGTGGAATTTTTAGTTGATAATTGACATTTGAAGAATAAAATAGCTAAATTTAGTAATTAAATAAGCAAATTAATATTTTCAAATAAGAAAATTATGTTTTTTTCCCTTGAACTTATAGCCGATGTGCACTTTCCCCCCTAAACTTGCACCTCTGTTGAACTTCCCATCCTAAATTTATATGTTGCACTTTTCTTCCTTAACTCTTTGGTCAGAGAAGTGCCCATAAAAGAGTTCAGGGTAAAAAAAATACAATATTAATGTAAGTTTAGAGTGGACACTGCAAAAAAATTATGTTCAGGAAAAAAATACAACTTGACTATAAGTTAAGGGGGTAAATGCGATTTTTTCTTAATCAAATTCACTTTCTTCAGAAAAAGTGCTAAAAGTTGTTGCAGAATAAATCATGGCGGCGAAGCTTTGGGATCGAGAGTACAATTTGTTCTGCAAGTAGGACAAGACGAATGCGAAATCAGCCATTTCTGAATGCACTGAACATGAAATCCATGACCACATTTCTCCAAAACCCTAATTTTATCCCCAATCGCAAACTCCGACAAGCAAATTATACACTCCGCATCTGCTCCCTTCAGCTTCATCCCTTCCGAATAACTCACCGCCTCAATATCCACCGCGCCGCCTCCGTCGAGCTCCGCCTTGGATTCCTCCTCGTTTCGGCGTCGGATGCAGTGGATTCGTATGATGTATCGAACGGCAGCGTTTAATGCCATAGCGCAGATTAAAGCGATGAAGAGGATGACAAGGATTAAGGCCGTGTTTGCCTTGAAATCGGTGGAATTGGTGTACGGCCACCACGGACAGTTTCGACTATCGCATTTCGACGCCGCCGGAGATGGCAGCGGTGCTTGTTGTATGGCGGTGGTGTCCGGTGGCGGCGACAAGTGGATGTTGAATTCAGCCATTGCAACTGCTCCTCCTGCTCTTAAAGAAGGTAATTTCCTCATTTTTTATTTTTTTAAATGAAGTATTTGATAATTACAAATGCTGAATGAAGTGAAGAAAAATGAGTATTTGGGTTATGAAGAAGTAATTAGAAAGAGGAGCAAAGTTATGCAAATTGAATTTATTAGGAACATGATTTATAGGTGGATATTTCTGTTGTATAAATGCTGTATTGTAGTAGTAGAAAATTTTGATGTTTCATCACCAAATTCAGATTGATTTGAGCTCATCAAGACACGTGTTCAGCCTCAACAAAGAATAGGTCAAAATGTAATACTGAAATGATTAAAAATAAACATACATCTAAGAAATAATAAAATAATATTAAGATTTAGATTAGTTAGTTTTTTATATTAATACATGGTGAGGATAAGATATTAGAGCTCACCTTCCTTTAAATTAAGGGACTAAATAAGTGATCCTTTAAGTGTTATATCAAATCAATCATGAAAATGCACCAAATAATTTTATAGGATTGTTAATCGACTTTATGAACCGAGTTTAGAGCGACACTCGAGTAGGCAATAGCATAAGACTGGATGAAGGCATGATAATCACATGTTCAAACTCAACTCATAAACGTTTGGTTCTCTTCCGTTAAAATTTGACTCGTATATTATTTCGAAATTCAAGTTATATATTGAGTTGGCTCACAACTCACACTAGATTATTCTAATTTACATATTACTAAGACAAATATCATATAAATAATCTCTAAAATTAAAAAGAAAATGTATGGTTAATTTCATTTGAAATTAAAAAGATTTATAAGCTAGTGTATTGATCTAAGTGTACTGGGAAGTAGAATAATTAATTTACTGCACGGCAAACCAGATTCAACCTAGGAATTCGTTACTGATGTTGCTAGTACCCTGTACATTCTTGAGCATAAAATGCTACTAAAATTATTTATTTATCCTCATATTGGGAGTGGCATCTTTTGTAAATAATCCATCATTTGGTAAATGGTAATCTCAATCTACAAAACTTGTAGAGTGGTATTTGAAGTGAAATTTTAAGTAATAAACTACAAAAGTGTGAATAATATAATATAAGATAATGTTGATGGTTTTTTAGAAAATAACTGTATTTAGCGTTTTAGTAGAGATTTTTCTAAAGTGGGGTTGCTAGATGTTAAATTAATAGGTTTTAAGTCTGCAAATAAGATATTGATAATGTTTTCTTTCTGAAAATATTTTCAGAAGAAAATGATGAATAGTGTTTACTCTTTCAAAAACTTTAAAAATTATTAAAAATCCAAACAAATAAGGTCATAGAGTTTAACTTTGAAACGAATAAAGTGAAATAGATCCAAATAACTCCTATTTTTATTTAGATTTATGTTCTGAATAGTTGCAAGTATTGGTATAACTTCATAAAGATAACCACACCCAAAATTTAGATAAAATGCTAAAAGACCCAAATTGAACTTCTATCAGCTAAAAGCCTCAAGACTAGGATGAATTAAATACTCCATTTCAAAAATAAATAAATTGCGAATCCGGTTGCCAATATATTTTATTACTATTATAGAATAATAAGAGAAGAAAAATGTCACTAATATATGTATTTATCTAGCTTAATGTTAATATTGGTAATTGATTTTTTTTTGTACTTTGATAATAGTTGAATATAATAATATTTTTACCTGCTTAAAAAAGAAAATGCGGACGTGTTTCTATTTTGTGGCAAAGAATGGGGGCCCAAAATGAGAAAGACAAAATCCAGGCTGCTAATCAGAAATGTCCATTTCTTTGTCAGAGTTTAAGGCCCACACCAGTTAATGAACAAAGGCTCCACGTAGTACTTCTGCCGTATAATTGCAAACAAACTCTGGAATATTAGAGAACTAAGGTGAACAATAAACCAAAAAAATATTTCATTTCACTACCATATAAGTTTCGACCCTACTAAATTCCATTATAGACTGTTGCAGTCCACATGTGATTCTGTGCTCTGCCTCCATCCAGATGACAACTCGGGTTGAGTGAATTTTTGGTTTTTTTTTTAATTTGTTTTGATTGTTAACTAAGACGAGCTTATGAAAAAGTCGTCATTAGTCAATCGAGTCGAGATTAGGCTGATGTTCGATGATTATCTAGTGATAAATATCATCTAACCTTGAATTTTCATGTATAACAAATTAAATTCAAACGTTAAGGCTCTTTATTGAAGTAGTTTGGATGGATTTGTTCTTATTCCCGGATCAAATCCCATTACGTCAAGAATTTGAAGAGGTCTCAGCCCAAACCCCAATTTTTAGCTCATACCGAAACCTACAAACCATACTTAAGACCAGTAAAATTATTGATCTGACATCTGTCATCTATTCTTTAAACCTATAAAGTTATTGATTTGACATATACCACATACTTTTTTCTTCAAACCCCAATCCAAATTATATCTCAAATTTTCAAAATCCACTAACTATTATTCAATAGTATTTCACTATCTTCGTTGAAACCATTATCCAAATCGAGTTTCAAAAGTTTCGCCGAAACCTCTCAAACGACTTTTTGAGACCAAATCGAGTTGAAACTCAGCCGCCTTAAGTGTTACCGAATGAAGCCATTTTGAGTTGTTTGGTTTGATTATTATCCAAATCCTTTTCATCACAAATACTAAAATTCAAAGGGTTCTTTTGAGAAGATTATTGTTAGGTTTATGTACTTTTCTTTATACTGGTACTAATCATGTCAATTGTCAGATCAGAAAATTAGATTTAAGGCCCTAAAGTGATGTCTTGTGTACAAAATTGTGCATAATACAGAGCACATAGAAAAGTTTCAATTTCATAGAATGATTGAGAATTTTCGATGCAACTAACCGTTAAAAATATACACATACTAAATCCACTGCAAAAATCTTTCAATTTACATGTGTTATTAGTTCTATTAGCCCATGAAATTCAGTTTATCTTTAGGACACACTAGAGTCCAAAATGGTGCTGCATGTTACAATCCAACATTCATCTTATTTTATCCGCTCTGAGAAGGACAGAAGACAAAATTCATTAAATGTTTATTGAAACAGTTCCCTCGAGGAAGGGCAATTGAATAGTTTTGAGCAAGGGTCCATTGTATTTTATAAATTTTATTTAAGGTTTGGACATTCTGGTAGTTGGGATTATAATTCGACGTGGATGGATGTTATAATATTATAAAATATTATAACTTTGGAGTGCACAATATGGGCACGAATTATTGTTTGAAAAATATTTAGTTCTGTTATTATTCAGTCATTTTCTTTTTAACCAAATTGGGTTTGGCCACACCCAAAATAACTACACAGCAAGTGCAATGCATTTGCTCTGTGATTCGTTTAAACTCCTAGGAGAGTGAACAATCACAAAGCAAATGCAATACACTTGCCATGTGATTGGATGGATTTGACCAAACCAGGTCTGGACAAGAATTTTCCTTACGCGTGTTACATAAATTATGTTATTTAGGCTTCTTGAGTTAGGTATGCAATTCTATGATCTATCATTTTCGTCTTTTTCTTTCCTCGTTCATCTTCTCGACTAACCTACCATATTGTTGCGACTTTCTCCTCTTTGTAACGGCACAACCATCTATTTCGAGAGAGGAAAGAGCGGTTGCGCCAGTATCTTTCTAGGGAGGGGAGTCTTCCGTCGGCTTGCCTGTTAAGATATTATACTATCTGCGTCCTAATTTTCTGCTCTCAATTTCACGTGGGGTTTTAGGAAAAGTTAAAAAAGTGAAATATTAGTGATAGATAATTAATAATGCCAAATCGTTACTTTATGGTAAAAATGGTAGTTTCAAGAAAAAACTAATTCATTTGGAACAACAATTGTTGTTTTCAGATAGAGGCAAAGTTAGATAATTTAGATTTAGTCAATATAAAAATATTTAGTCAAAAATATCAAATTTATTTTGGATTGACAAATTGGATAGATCATAAAATTCATAAGGGTGAAATACAGTTTTCCCCTTAAAGTATGAGGGTGGTATCAGTTACCCCCTAAAGTAATTGTAGCACTTATCTCTCTCTGTAATAGTTTTGTAGTTTTTATTTCAAAAATACTCCCGCCCCTTTCATAAATAATAATTTCTTATTAATTTATCAAAATAAAATTGTCCCTTTATTAATTATGAATCCATTCATCCACCAAACAACATTATATTTTAATTTCTTCAATTTTTACTTTCCTTGTTTATACCGCAAATTTTTTCTTCATTTTCATCTCATTTTTTTATGATTGAAGGAAACAGAAGAAATGAAAAAATTGAAATATAATATTGTTTGGTGGATGGATGAATTCATAATTAATAAAGATTTTTTTTGATAAAAAAATGAAGAAATTAAAACATAATATTGTTTGGTGTCAAACTTGAATTTTGCGAGAAAGAGTTTGAAGGAGAATTACTCAACATTTTGAATAATAATTTATACTGAAAATAAATAATATTATTATTACCAAATAAAAACTCAGAAAAATATAAAGAAAAAATTGAGATAGAAATAAAAAAAAAAAAAAATTGAAACATAAAATAAAGAAAAAAATTGAAATAGAAATACAGAAACAAATGAAGATGAAAATAAAGAAAAAATTTGAGACCATAAAACCGAAGGAAACAAAAGAAATGAAGAAATTGAAACGTAATATTATTTGGTATGACTTTATAATTAATAAATATTTTTTTAGATAAATTAATAAGAAACAATATATTTGTTATAAAAGGGGCGGAGTAGTTTTGGAATAAAATATTCAATATTATAACAAAGGTAATAAGTGTTATAATTGATACTTTAGGAGTTAAGATAATTGATACCACCCCATACTTTAAGGGGGAGACTGTATTTCACCCGATTCATAATTGTTGAATCATAGTGGGTACATGAGTACACCCATACCAATGTTGCACGGATACGGATACGGCGATACGAACGAATACGATATGAATACGGCGATATGAATATTTAAAATTTATAGAATACGATACGGCTAAAATACGTGTTTGTATATCTAAAAATATATTATAATAAGAAATCATTGTTTTAAAAATGTATAATAAAAATTATGTAATACATATTTAGTTCACTTTTTATTCCATTTTAAAATGAACAATGCTATTACCCTCTTATATAAGTGTTCAAGTAAAACCATAAAATTAATACCATATGCAAAGTCTTTGCCCTTTACAGAATTTCAAGCATTTTATGTAGATCACTTTGATAATATACATAATCTAGAAATTATTTGTAGAAATACATGCTCTTAAGTATTCTGGGTGTTTCCGATATGCCTTCATGTGTATCCGATACGGTATCCTTTTTATTTTTTATTTTCTTATTATTGAAAATGTCACGATGGAGTATTTCACATGTATCGTACGAGTATCTGAATATCCGAATATCCAGTACGTATATGATACTGCACGGAATTTCGGAGTATCCATGCAACCTAGATCCATACTAACATCTACTCAACTATATGGCAGATTGGGCTGGATTATCCAATCAATCTGGCCTAATCACCTATAATTTTGATCTACCGAATTTCTTCTGTAAATGCATTAGAATTTCGGAAGTGAAATCCTTTACTACTGGGCCAGCCCAACCCAATAATAAATCAACTCTTTTTTATTTATTTATTGAATTTATAGTTAATAAATAAACTAATTTGAAAAAGATTGCGATTTGATCTAAAAATAAAAGAATTGCAGCGAAAAATCATATTTAGTTTTAATGTGACATTAATATGACACATAAATTCATAGAATATTCCCAATTCCCAAATTTTAAATTCAATGCATCATAAGAATTATACTTCATAAAATATGTCACCTAAATGGTCAATTCCACAAGGAAAAAAATTATCATAGAATAATTGGTTTATTTAATCAAAATCTATTACATTTAGATATTTTCCCCATAAAAGAAGTTATCAAACTCAACACCACAATACAAAAGTTAGAATAACAATCTAAAATCCCTTAAAAAGAACTCAAGAATATAATAAATCACAACTTTTTGTGACATGTTCAATCATCCCAATTTCTTAATTATCAAACTATTTAGCAATAGGAACAACCTTAACATCATCCAAAACAGGGCCACACATATGAAAAAAATCTTGAATCCTAGTATGATAAAATGGACTATAAAAAGTAATCCTAGTCCTCTCCGAAACTGCTTGGAATTTAAAATTTGCATTTTTAATCCACCCTTTTCCCTCTGAAATAAACTGAACTTTCAAACTCTTTCCACCGGCAAAGGCTTCAACTGTCATTGTACCATGACATCCATTTTTAGCATCTCCAACTTTGAATGTGAGATTGTACCATTTATTGGTCACGGTTCTTATAATTTGTGCAATCGCGGTTTCTCTCCCGCCCACGAGCTCGATTGCTGCTAGGCCCGATGGCACGTTGAAATGCTTTGAGTCGATGAATTTTACCGGTTTGAGAGATTCGACTATCCATCCCGGGATCGGTGAGTATAAGTCTTGGCGTTTGGGGAGGATTAGGACACCGGTGGAGAAGTTCTTGAAGACGTGTGGGCCGATTTCGAATCCTCCGTTCTTGATTAAGTTTCCTGGAAATTGTGATGACGTAGGAATGTATGTTTAGTAATTTGATGATAAATTCTTGTGTAATACAATATGAGATTAAGTTAAGTGGTTTATGTGTTTTCTTCCGTATGCCTTACATTTATCTCGTGGTTGGATAACACTTCTGAAAAGAGTGACCAATGAACAAGTTTAATACACTTGTTATATAGTTGGATTGGCCAAACAAGGTCTAGGTCAGAAATCAAAATATTCCATCAACTATTTCAAGATGTTTTATGATAAATGGATAATTTTTCTACGCGATGCGACATCTTGTAGAACATTTTTAGGTTTTGTAACACAATTAAAATGAGTCAAAACTCAGGGGACAAATTCAGACTAGACTTAAATCTACCCGATTATGTTCCTAAATCTTAGTTTGCTCGGTTGGGTTAGAAAGGTTTAGGTAAATAAAAACACACTTAATTAAAAAAACATGTCATTAAAAGAGCCTTCGAGTCGAACCTGTAAAATGGGTCAAAATATTTTGATCGTCTCAGATCCAACCCAACCTAAATTTTATTTATATTTGTTTAGGTTACCCAGCTAGATTTTATTTATGTTTCTTTAGGTTATATTGGATAGAATTTGACTATTGTACAAGTCAAATATTGATTTATTCGTATCCATAATAATAGATCAAGTAAAGTAAAACACACTTAATATAAGTTAAGACAACACATAAGTCATAGATTGGACAATCCGAACAAACACAAACGGTGTCTGAATTGACCTATCCAAGTCTACTTCAAACCCCCAAGTATCACTCTCTTACATCTAAAATTGTACTTTCTATGTCCCTAAATTTTTACTACTATTTTCTTTTTGGGATGTTCCTAAATAACACTCTTTTTCTATAAATGAAATTATTTTTTTCAACAATACCCTCTCACATAAAGCAGTGATTTGATATTGTACCACTACTTTTAAGGGCATATATGTAAAAATACCTGAAAATTTCACATTTTTTACTTTTACCTAAAATTTTGTTAAAAAGTGAAAGGATAAAAAAGAAGGGGGGGACGGAAGAAATACTTAGCAAACCAAAATATTTTAGAAAAGACAATCTATTCAATGTCAAATTTTCATTTTATACATATTCATCATTCGACAAATTAAATGTAAATAGACCGACATATATTATAAATTATAACACTTTTTAGCTGATGCATATGCGTGATATTAAAGTGTGACACGAATGAGTTAGATATCCATCTTAATCTTAAGGGTGATTTACACTCAGACCCCCTGAGATTTAGTCATATTATAAGGAACCTTCTGACGTTTCAAATATTACAAAGGAACCCTGTGGTTTAACAAGTCTTACAAGGATATCCCCTACAACTTGTAAAAATATTTACAAAAAATACCTTGTAAGGGGTATCCTTGTAATTTTTGAAACTACATAAAATTTTCTGTAATTACGATAAACCTCAGGGGATCTGAACATAAATCACCCTAATCTTAATCTATATGCAAAGAGTTAAGTCTTTACCTTTGGTATAAATCAATGGCGGCATTTCCTTGATTGCAATAGCATCAAGAAGGGGCCCACAAGTTGGATCTTCTTGCATCCCAGGATTGTGAAATGTAACCTTAACAACATTAGAACTTGCCTTAAAACTCCAAGCATATGTATCCCCACCATCACTGCTATACAATGTCTGAATTGGAAGATCACTTGACATGCCCGGGACTGAAACTCTAAGCACTTCATCTTGGGCACAAGTCCTTGTTGCCCCAAATGTGAGTGTGTATATTGACCCTGGCTTCAAATTCTTCACATATTGTGACACGGAAGCCTCGTTGCCGAGTCGAGCGGCGTGGACCCCGCGCGGAACGGCAAAGTAGAAGCCGCCCGGCTGGGGCCCACCGGAGATATACTCTACTATGCCACTGATTTCCCATTTGGGAAGTGAGTATCTTCCTATGATCACTGTTTTGTTTAGGTTAGAAGGCTTTGGTCCTACTTCAAAATTTCCATTTTCTAGTAGTCCTGCATAAATAAATAAGTATTTTATTAGTATTAGTGAATGTGTTGTCTTACAAGAAGAATATTAACAATATAGGACAGCATTAACAAGTAAAACTTCATTTTTTAGCAAAACATAAACATGAGATTGTATTTTTAGTCCCACCAGACTGGACCCTCACCACACACTTTTTATACTGGAACCTTATTGTTTCTTCTTTCTTTTAATTACTAGGATACCATTAATAGGTAAAGCTGCATTTTGGTCTCCGCAAGTAAAACTGCACTTTCGATTTAATTTAAATATATTTTCCATTTTGAGCCATTTTTTTAAAGGGTAAATTACGAATACCCCCCTCAGGTATAGCCTAATTACAAAAATCCCCCTCACGTATTGGGTATTACAAAAATCCCCCTCAAGTTTGTCACATTCTTACAATTAACCCCTTGTCCCTAAAATGTTCCAATTTTGCCCTTGGAAGTTATTTGTAATGTTTATAATATGTTATAAATTTTAAAAATTGGGTGTTAATTGTTATATCTTGTAAATATAAAAATAATAATCATATATTTACCACCAAAATAATTGATATAATTTATAATTTCCCATAAATTTCAATAAATATTTCAATTTATAATACAATATAAACTTTAATAAATTAAAATATCTTATTTATAATACAATATAATTTATTAAATTTACTAATTTAAAAAATAAATTCATTTAACTAATGTGTAAACAATTCATATTTATAAAATATATTATTAAAATTCTATTTAATTTAATATTTTACAATTTAAATTGCTAATAAATATATAAATACCCTTTTTTTTTGCAATATTTATTAAAACTTATGGACAATTATAAATTTGATCAATTATTCTGGTAGTAAATATATAATTATCTATTTTCTAATTAATAAGATATAATAATTACATCCCAAGTTTTAACATTTATAAGACATTACAAACAATACAACCCAAGGGCAAAATTGGAATATTTTAGGGGCAAGGGGTTAATTGTAAGAAGATGACAAATCTGAGGGGGATTTTTGTAATATTCAATACGTGAGGGTGATTTTTGTAATTAGGGATTACCTGAGGGGGGCATTCGTAATTTACCCTTTTTTAAAATATTACTCAGTATTCGGTCCGATATATAGCCACTTTTTTTCGTTCAATTTGAGACCAAAAACATAGAAACTATTTTATGAAACCGAAAGAGGATTCAAACCAGTGACTCTAGAAATGCAATTTTGCCAACATAAAACTTACCATCAAGAGGAGCAGCTATTCCAGAAGCTAAATTGTTGCTTAAAATGAATATGAACACGAAGAAAAGAGATAGATATGAAGCCATTTTGGAGATAGGACTCATAAGAAAAGAAATGGAGACTTAATTGGAATTCAAGACGTATAAATATGCGACTTTCATCAAAGAACCATGTTATGGTGCCACTAAATTAGCCGTGAGATGTGTCGAGCTGTCTCATTTTTTCAATTTCTAATTCCAAAAGTCAAAAATAAATTAATTAATTCACATAAACTTTAAAGTATTTCATTGGTTGCCGTAATTTGGGGGAAAATGCAAGATACTCCCATGTGTTATGCTAAACCTGCAAGAAACTATCCTGTGAAATTTTTATTGCGCCAAATTTCCTTGTGTTTTCAAAAACCCAGCAAAAAATACCCAATTTGTAAAAAAATAGGGCGTTTTGGATCGATATATTTCAAGAAATCATTTTTAAAATACTTCAAGTTGGTCATTACAACTTCATGTGATATATTTTTAAAATGATTTCTTGAAATATGTCGATCCAAAACGACCTATTTTTTACAAATTGGGAGTTTTTTGCAGAGTTTTTGAAAACACAAGGAAGTTTGGCGCAATAAAAATTTCACAGGATAGTTTCTTGCAGGTTTAGCATAACACAGGGGAGTATCTTGCATTTACCCCCGTAATTTGCTGAAACTGTGTTGAATTAATCTTGATTTCAGTTATGGTTTTGTCAGTATACTGGAACAAGTTTTCTTGGCAAAAGCATAAACGTACATTATGTGCTTTTTAAATTTCCTTTGTCTAGAGAGCTAAGCTTAATATAGTGATAAAACAAATATGTGGTTTAGAGAAGTACAAAATATTGTACTTTGACTCAACTTACATTTATTGGTGTTATCGAGTCGAGTAGTATCGAACTACATACTGTTCAATGTTATCGAACTTAAAATCTTGTGTTTGCGCTTTGTTTTATTATTAGACGAACCGATTTCAAGCCATATTTTATTTAATGGGATTGAGTCGAATATCGAGTAACTTGATATTTATATGTATTTTATAATTTTTTGGTTTTCGAGTCGAGCTTCAAAAGTTATCGAACGAAAAATTATGTTCAAGCTTGTTTAATTAGTATGACGAACCAAACGTAAAAGAGCTTTTATCAAATAAGTTTAAGTTGAGTATCGATTAACTTGATTTAATTTTCAGCTCCTAACACGCACAATGCTATTAATGTTATTGATGTGCTTCACCAAAGTATCCACATGCTGCAGAAAGTCTTGATGACAATAAATGAGGAAATAAAGAAAGGGATATTTTAAGCATACTTGCCCAATTTAAAATGAGATCTCAGATTGATAAACTTTAATGCTAATTAGAGATAATAGAATTAAGAATTAGAATCATCTAGATGTACGTTAATCTAATCGATCGAACGGCCTAGGGGATCTGCAGGCTAGCAGATGCACTTTTCCGCGAATATTTTTCCACCGTCCAAGTACATCAGTACATGTACTTGCTTTATGTTTGATTATCAGAATTTTAAAAGGCTTAAATTTAAAATAACTTTTTTTTTTAGTTTGCTTTATTGACAAATTAATTAACTTATTTACTTGCATCCACATGGTCGTTTTTAAATAGCCAAATAGTAACTAAGTCGACTTATGCACATGTCGATTAATTTTGAGGTAATTTGAATCCCTTTTTTTTAAACAGTGAATATATCGTAACATCAATTACTATATCAGAAAATATATTCGAATCTATTTTATTGGTATCAAAATACAAAAATAAACTAATTACAAAGACTAGCGTTAAACTAGAGAAATATTCACACTAATAAGAGTTGGAACTATAAACTTACAATTAAGTGGTTGGGTCCACTGAATAATCATTATTCCGAGTTTGATTTGGCTTTTCTTATTGATTTTAATAATGATTATTAAATTGAGTTGATTTTTTAGCGTATTAAACTCAAATTACGTATTAAACTCAAATTACCTTTGATCGATTAAAAATGAGTCGAGCTCCAGTAATTTTAAGTTTTAACTTATTGAATTCAACTCAATTCAAACTTTACACTGGTAAATAATAAATTATTGCTGATATTAATTTTTATACATAACGAATCAAGCTGATAGCAGATTTTATAACTTAGATTATAATCTAATCTTAATTCTTAAAGAAATAGTTTGAATTAATCTAGAGAGGAGGACCCGAAAAGATGTCTAGGGCCTGCAGACAACGTATGTTTGGGATAAGCCCATTCTATTTCTCCAAAGGGGCCCACATTTGCGAGTTATGGGCTTCTCATTTTAAGTCCTTCAGAAAAGGTATCACTATTTATTAGAATCTTTTAAATACCAGAATATCACTATATCTTAATGTTACAAAAAAAAAAAAAAAAAAAAAAAAATTGTCAGAATCTTTTCAATTTCTATTTGGGTATTGTTTTTTGATTTAGGACTATCAATTGGGTGGATTTTAATTCGAATTCGGTCCTATTTAATAGGATATTTGTTTGATCAAAGATATGGTAGAGATATGAACCTATTACGAATATCCGTAATTCAAAAGGCGTGGAACGAATATGAATCTAGGTCAATCTGATATACTAAAGATCCTTATCTGACAACAAAATTAAAAAGTTATACATACACATAATGTTTCTGTAAAAGAGTGAATTTTAGTTCCCAAATCAATATTGCCAAATTTGAGAGATATTGCAAATTACATTAAATTTCCCCAAAGAAGGCAATGTTGTATATGAAATTTTTATACAAGGCAACATTTGCTAGGAAATTTCTACACAATACAATATTTGCATAGAAAAATTCAAATATATTAAGAGCCAATCAAATCACGCCACGTCATCTGGTGAATATGACAAGATCTTCAAACCCCACCTATAAATAGGTATCATCTTCAAGAAGAAAATGACAACTCAAAAATCAACTTCAAGCACAAAATTATAGAAGGGCAAAATCATCTCTACAAAATTCTTCATCAAATCAAAGGAGTCCTTCATCAAGTTCAAGGAGTTCTTCAACAAATCCAATGTTTAATTCGAGATCAAGCTGCTAAGCCCTCAAATCAACGTTATTGGAGATTCGCGACGTTTTGAAGGAGATTAAAGTCAAACAAGATCAAAGCATTCAAGGCGGTGTTCAAATTATCCGTCACCAAGATTCAAATCCATATCACACTTTAATTCAGGATTAAACGATCTCGCCCCCGAATTATCGTTTGCTAAAATCAAAGCTACTCTGGAGAAGATCAAATCATCAATCCGAGTTCAAATTTACCAAATCCCGAAGTTGCATCGTTGAGGATTAGAATCAAATGATCAAATAGAGATTGTAACGTATTTTTTTAAAATTATTTAAAATTCTATTTGTATAATTATTTTTCTTGTCTAATAAAATCTCCGGACTCAAAATTTCGTTGCTACATTTTCATTCACAATTTTATTTTTGTGCATATTTTCATTCTATGATATGAGTTAATTTTGATACCATAATATCAATATCATGGTTTACCAAAGTAATAAGTGAAATCTTTTGAATAAGTGATTAAATGTGTTGAAAGTTGATATTTTCTATGCTGACCATAGTGAATTGCTAAGAAAAGTTTGAACACATCAGTTAAGTTAAATGAAAATGTAACAAAATAGATTTATTTTCATAAAAAACTTAGTGTAAATTTTAAAAATGGAGGTTCTATTATATCTGAAGAAACCCGATACCGATCGAATCCAAACAAGGTCTGATGGATGCGAAAATTTCAGATGCGAGCAATATATGGATTTGACTCAAATCTGAACCGACATAAATGGAGTCAGATCTGCGTCGAGATTGATCCAGTCCATTGATAATCCTAGTTTTTATGCCAAAATGTGTGTCCACCTTTAGGTAACTAATTCAATGGAATCGATGAATTAAGCAATATTTTTTCTATCATTCATTAAAAAGTCCATATATAATTAATTGGTGTTCCTTGTAACTTTTTTTAATTGGTTTAAATTAATTTTTTCGTCACATTCCATATATGACCTTCGCAATTCTGGTTAAAAATTAATGATTTCAAATCATTGTTAACAATAATGACGTCAAATCATTATTCTTTACGAAATGATAGTTTTGAAAAGAAAAAAAATTATTTGGAGCATTTCAAAAAAGTAATAAGTATAGAAAATGAGATGAAAGGAGCATACAATTTTAATAATATATTTTGTTCTCTTATCAAATAAAAGGTGGTCCTAAATGAAAAATATTGCATCATCCTGAAAGATGTCGTCGCAACCTCAACTCACAATTGCACACGACTTAGTTGAACGTGTAGGACTCCATTGATATATTTTCATGTATAATTGATAAAAGGCAGAATCAGAGATATGAATGAGCTCAATTGACAACCCATAGTCGGGACCCGACTTATTATTTCGCCTAAGAAAAATAAATTTTACGTAAAAAAATTATTACATAAGGGCCCCGACTTTTTATTTCGCCTAAGGCCCCCGAAATCCTTGGACCGGCCCTGAGTCGGGTTTGATATTTTATTTATTTATTTATCAAGCGGTTGTGGCAAAACTTAATATTTAAATGAACAAAGTTTTTCTACAGTTAGATCCCGATTGTAGAGCTTGACATTAGGTCTTTCTAAAATTTGTGACATGTAGAGGATAAAAATTGAAATATCAAGTTATTCAAGTTTTTCATAATTACATTGATCCTAAAGTAAAATGAATTTATGAAGCAATTATATGAATACAAAGCAAAACTAACTTTGAGTTCGTGATTTATACTTAATAAACAATTTTTATTTCATGATGGTCAAAAAAAAAAAAAGTACGTTGTTTTGGTTTTTAGGTGAAAATTACATATACACATAAATAACATATATATAAAGTAATTTGATTAAATTTTTAACCCTACATAGTGTTGTTGACCCATTATGAAAAACTCGTGGACCACAACTATAATAATATTAAAAAATAGAATTATATTCTTGAATTACGGCTGTTGATTGATCTTAACAAAACAAAAATAATATTATATATACTTGTGTTTCTTACTATAAAATTAAATACTACTATTATAGTAATATTTTTTTGGTTGCAATTTAATACTTCAAAATTGATGTAACCATATGTATGAAAGATTCTGCCACAGAAAAAAAATCAATACCAAATCATGTCTTTTTCTTTTGTTTTTTTTATAATTAACACCTTATCATATCCTTTCACCTTATCATATCCTTTATTAATATAAATAGAAAGAATTATACTATTGTTCCTAAAAAACATGGCGCCAAATTTGAATTTCTTGTGTGACCCTAAGAAATGTTGGGTCAACTTTTCACGACAAGTTACATCAAAAGGCAGGTCTATGTTGCCAGCACCCAGCAGTAGTCAAGTGCAAGTGCTGATTCTAATCTTTGCTACTTTTTTTTTTTTAAAATAATATTAAATCATTAAACGGAATAAAATCAATCGTTACAGTAGTTTAGCCCGAATCACAAAATACAGTAGGGGGAATGAGGAAGAGGGGAACACTACCATTCCAATTATAAGATTTCTCCACTTGGCTAAATCATGAACGGCTTTGTTGCCAAGTCTTGAAACTTTCTTAATTTTTCACTTAGGCCAAATACCAAGAACTTGACGAGTATAGAGAACATCTATTTCGCAAGGCCGTTCGAAGACAAAAATGATATGTAATGCACATGTAAAAAAGGTTCCGGTTTTAATCTTAAAGGACTTATGCCTCATTACTTTGGTCTCGCAGGTAATTTAATTATACTTTTAGTCCAATTATTTGAAAAGGTGCAAGAGATCACAGGTAACTCAAATGATTTATTCCTGTGAAACCTAAAATATAATTCTACTTTTCATTGTATACATTAGAAGGTGGATTATTTTGCACGCACAAATTGACCTTAATAAGGTCATCTCCAATGGTGCCGAAGGGGCCAAGGGGGGGCTCGGGGCTCCGGAAAAAACCATCTCCAATGGGGAGGGGGTTGGGGGGCCGGGGAGGGGGGGTGCTGGAGGGGAAGCCCGGGGCTCTGGACAGGGCTCATGGGAGCCCTGTCCAGAGCCCCGGGCGCGCTTCTGGAAAGCGCCCCAAATAGAGGCGCGTGTGGAAAGCGCCCCAAATTAGATTTTAATGAGGTTCTATATGTCAATTAAAAAATTCAGGGGGGCGGCTAGATGCCGTAGACAAAGGAAACAATGCATGATATAAAGGGTCATGATGCATGTCCAATAAAGGGGGAGCCCAATCTCAATCACTAGAGATTCTCATTCTACAATGAAATCCCATTTGCCTTTTTCTTTTTTCTTTTTTTTTTTAAAGCTCAGCAGCGCCAATCTCTTTCCCCTTTTCTTTCTATTTTCTTTATGGGCCATAAAGATGACATTCACCTAAAGTGGTTACCCACCCCATGGCCCATATCCACATGCTATTGGTGGAAAAAGTGAGTCTATACATACATATATGAACATTATTAGGAATTGGGAAGATGGTTTGGAGATTTCCTATCTGTTTAATTTAGTTCTTACAGACAGCAACAGTATGTACAAATTTTGTTCATTTGGGATTGTGGGTTATGGACAACAAAATAGAGTATATATATTAATTGGTCAATTTGGTCTAGTGGAAGGAATTAGGGTAATCGGAAGCAAGCAACCTAAAAGGGCGGAATACAAGACTCGTCCTTGGACGAGATGCATGACACTCTGAGAGTGGTCTATTCGAGGTTTTGAGGAAGCAACTAATACCACCGGATGTTTGATTTAGAGGGGGAGGGGGAGGGGGAGGGGGAGGGGGATTAACCTTCATACAATGTGACGAACTCGTTTGAATTTTAACCGCAAAAAGATCCACTTAATATGTCTGATAATACTTCAAAAGGAATTTTAACCCGGATAAGCTTGAGAAAAATATTTGATTGCAACTAAGTAGTTATATGGTAAACACTTGCAAAATGATATTTTAGGATTGTAAATAAGTTGAATATAGTTTGTTCAATATACTCGACTTTTGAATTTGTCAAGTTTGAAATTTATTCAATAAATAAGTGATGGGGAGTATTGGGTGGTGAAATATCATTTTTGCCCTTCTAAGTTTTATCATAAAAATAATTAAATTCAACGATTATTTCTTGTATAGCCCAGGTCTATAAAAGAATTTTCAGACCTTGTGGTTAAAAATGTATCACATAATTCATTATAGTGATTTCATGTTTTCACAATGAATAATGATGGTACATTCCAGATACAAGGTCTAGACTCTAGAAAATTCTCTTATACTTTGTCGAGTACTAAATATTCATATTTGGTCTAGGTTTTTTGAAATTTAATTTTTTACTTTCGAGTTTATTCATTTAATCATCTATATTTTGAGTTGGATTATTTAGTCATGTATCTTTTGAATCAAACAAATTTACTTCGAAATATTATCAAATTTCAATAAATTTATTGGTTGTAATAACTTTTATGCAATTGCATCAATGTTTTAAAAATTGGACAGGTCGAACCAGTTGAGTCCGAATAAAGGGTGAACCAGCGAGAAGCGATCGAAACCATCTTACCTGCAAATCGATGAACCGGGTTGACCCACAATTCGCTCTTTTAGTTTAATTTTTTTTCATGTTAAAAATATTCTAAAAAATATTGCAGTAGAAGGGATTTGAACACCTAACCAATTATATGGAGTAAATCATTGTAGTCACTTGGGCTAGATAGATCTTATTGTTTTTTTACCATACAAATGTAAATATTATATCTAATAGAAAAAGTAACCTCATTTGTCGATGGATTAATTTATGAATAATTAACTTTTAAATTAATGTCTTACACATTATCATTGAATATTAATAATTGCTAGTTTTATAACACAATTTTTATATTTAAAGCTTTTCTTATAACATATGTACCCTATAATTTTTTGTTTCTCCTTTTTCCAATATCATTTTTTCGGATAAAAATTGGCAAATTTGAAAGTCACATTTTTTTTGATCATGCAAATTTGATTTTGAATATTAGATTAAAAAAATCCAATAATTATGTTTTAAAATTATTAATCTCTTATTTTATTTTATTTTAACTTACACTATTATATTTTTACATAAATGTGGAAATTTTATATTTATATGGATTCGTTAATTAATATTATATTTACATTATCATTACGATAATTATAAGTTAGATAAATATTATGATTTAATTTAGACTTTTGTATATATTTTAATCAATGGTAAGCTATTGGTTAAATTTTTATGTATACAACATATATTTTAAAATTAAATATATTTATTACATAATTATGATGTCATAATAGTTGCACCAGTGGTTAAACCGATGGACACAATAAAATCAATAATCCGTCGGACTTACAGGTTCTAAAAATATTTTACACTGACAAATTGTTGCATACTCTCTCCCTCCCATTACTCTAAAGGGCATGTTTGTCTGGCATTTTTCAAAATAATTTTGTGTTTGGAAAAAGCGAGACAAATACGTTTTTTCCGAAATAAATTTATCCTCTCTCAATTTTTTATAATATAGTCGTTCAAAAGCTAAATAAACAATAATTTTCTTATCTCTAAAAAAAAGCAACTCTAACTCTATTTGATTTGACATAAAATAACATATATGTAACACAACTTATCTCATATTACAAAAATGATTTGACATAAAGTCTTACATATCTTACACCTACAAGGCTACAACCTAAACTCTTCTTGAAAACATATATATATATATCTTATTTCTCAAACCAGTCTCTCGAAATCCATACAAACAACATTAAGCAAATCAAGATTATTTCACAAACCTCAACTACTTTCTCAAACTACTTTTCCAAACACTAGACAAACGTGCTATTTATCTCATATATAGTACGGTTGACCGGTCAACTTGACTATATTAAAAAAAGTTTACATAAACACCAAAAGGTAAAACTGATGATTAAATGATTTTTTTTAGAGAAATGATTAAATGAATTGTCTTGTCTTAAAAGTTGGAGGATCAAATGTAACTTTCCTTTTTATGAATAATTGAATAGGATCAAATGTTTATTTGTTTATATTGAATCGAATGCATCATATACTTAAGTTTTAAATACATGATGTAGCTAGGGTTGTCAATGGGGCGGATTTCAATTCGGATCCGTCTAAATTCGGTCCGATTTATGAGGATAATTATCCGATTAGAGATTCGATGGATCTGATCCGATTATAAAGATCTGTAATTCAAAACACATGGAGCTCATATGAATTTAGGTCAATCCGATCTGTTAAAGATCCGTATCCAATAAAAAATAAAAAGAATGATATATATAATGTTTTATAAAAGTAAGTACCATTAATAATATTTCACTGTGAATTTAAGAAGATATTAATTTATAACTCATTTATAAATTTATTTAAACCAATATTTTCATCTAAAAATATGAATATTAGTAAAGGATGTGTGAACTTGTGAGCTAAAATTAAATAAAATTGTAAAGTTAATAAACTTGTTTTAGAAAAAAATATTAATGTAATTTTTTCAATAAAAATTTCATTGGATCCGAAAAAGATCCGATATCCGGCCAAATCCAACCAAGATCCATTGGATTCAAAAAATCTAGATCCGAGCACAGTTCGAACAAGATCCGATATAAATGGAGCCGGATCTGAATGAGCCTGATCCGACCAGAATCTGAACCATTGAGAACCCTAGATGTAGCAATAAAATATGGGTCTCATGTGATACACTTGGCAGACTCAGATAAATACATATCGAGAGTTACACTCGCTAATTATTATCGCGGATTCTAACAACTTAGCGATCCTAAATGCCAAAAATAGGTCGGTGATCCGCGAAGATCACAAGAATCTATGCAAGTACGGAACAAACATGTTTCATAACTAAATTCTTATCATTATCGGAATACCGAGGCAAACAAGGTAACTACTACCAACAAGCATATCAACTCCTAAAATCATGGGATCAGGGAAAGTCCCTTGTCACACAAAGATTCTACCATATTCGGACTATATTTCATAGATATAAATATTCTCAAAGGTACACACCAAAAAACCTAATCTCTACTTTATGCAATTACCTTAAGCTTTCTGGCAATATTTTGCTGACTTAAGCATTAGGGAGGCTCCGACGGCAACCAATCGGCCTGTAATCTTTGTTTTGCAGGACTTTGAAGGACATGTATCCATATTCTTTAGTGGAGCATACCATATCTAGACATCTGGCATCTACTCTACATCAATACAATGGTGTATATAATTTTTTCAGATGAGTGAAGTAATTTTAAATTTGAAGTTAATTTTTTTTTAAATAAATAAATTAAAACTTGAAGTCTTTTTTTTTTTTTATAATTGAAACTCAAAAGTTTTAGAATAAGTATGATATAATTGTTCATTTATAGGAAATAAACTACAAAGAAAAAGGTTATTGTTGTTCTACTCACATCCTTAAGTGCACTCAAAAGGAATTGGAAAGAACTTAGGGTTTATTATGGAATTAGTTTGGCTCGGTTCCATCTCGGTTTGGTCTCAAAAGATGGTTTGAGAGTTTTCAGCGAAAATTCAAAACTCAATTTAGATAATTGTTTCAATCCAATATTGAGATAATAAAATATTATTAATAATGGTTAGTGAATTTTAAAAATTTGTGATATGATTGGATTGAAGTTTAATTGTTGAGGTATGTAGTTGAGGAGTATGTGGTATATGTCAAATCAATAACTTTGTATCTATAAAAAATAGATGATAAATATCAAATCAATAATAAGTCTCGAGTAGCATTTGTGTAAATATCGATTTAAATTAAAACACGGGGCTTTGATGAAAACTTCTTCAAATATTTTACCAAATCAAGTTTGACCCGATTTGAAGAGTGAATAGCAAACTAACTCCCTGTGTTATTCTAAATAGGTAATTTAACTCCCTGTGATAAAAAAAGAGCAAAATACCTCCTTGTGATATCTTAAATAGGCAATTTAACTCCCTGTGATAAGAAAAATGGCAAAATACCTCCCTGTGTTTTTTTAAAAGAAGCACATTACCTCCCTCTAAATTGCTTATTAATTCATATCACAGGGAGTTAAATTGCTCATTATTTCATTTCACAGGGAGGTAAATTGCCTATTTTTATATAACAAGGAGGTAAATTGCTCATTATTTCATTTTACAGGAAGTTAAATTGCCTATTTTTATTTCACAGGAAAGTAAATTGCTCATTAGACATATCACAGGGAGTTAACTTGCAAAAAAACCCCGATTTGAATGAGCTCAAACCCAATGCCTAAGAGAATGATGAACGATTATATAATTTGATTAAGGTAAAGTTATGAGCATCATGATAATTTCATGGCAATCCACATAAAAAATGCAAAAGTCACGCCTCATCACTGCATTATTGCCTTCTTAATTATATTGACTAAGCATTATGTCAGAACCTAATCCTAAAGGCATGCCGAATAATATTCATTGTTTATGCATGACAAAGAATATATTGTCAATTTCTCCTTTCTCATTTTAAGTACTTATTATTAGAAAAAAGTATAACATACTTTACGATAATTTATATAATAACTTTTAAATCAATGTCATAATTACTTAAATTAACTTAGTACATTTATCAATAGAGGTTATACATCAAAAGAAGTTATTGAAAATTTATTTAATTGCCACTGAAGAATATCTTATTTACATGTTTAATTTATCACATACATAATTTTAATAATATTTTAGTCAAAATACATGCAAACAATAGGTGAAAGTTAAAAAATACTACTTACATCTATGACTTTAAAAATAGTAGAAGAATAGTAATTGTGTATGATGTTTTCATTTTCTTATACAGAAATACTACTCTTTAGGATTACCAAAAATAAGAAAATAAGAAAAAGGGCTACCTAGTATTTAGGCTCCGTATGAAAGTAGTTTGGCTGGGTTTGGTCTCACTCAAATCGAGTTAAACTCCATACGGTAAATAACTTGAAGAAGTGTCAGTCCAAACTCAGTTTCAACTCAAACCGAAACCTACGAAACCCTACTTGTTACCTAAAAGATTATTAATTCGACATTTGTCATCTCTTTTTCACACATACAAAGTTATTGAATTGACATCTATCACCTACTTTTTCCTCGAATCCTCAACAACCCAACCTCAACCCAAGTTATATTTCAAGTTTCAAACATCACTAACTATTATTTAGTAATATTTTACTATCAAATATTATATTGAAACCATCATTCAAATCGAGTTTCAAAATTTCGCCAAAAACTTCCAAATTACTTTTTAAAATCAAATAGAAATCCAATCAAATTACTTATTTATGTCTTAATGAATTCCTAGTCCCACAAACACATGAAATTATTTGTGACAAGATTGCCGTCACTTTATTATAGTAATTCAGACAAGTGGTGGCCCTGCTTTGTCTAGGGATGCTAATAACTGCCCTCATTTCTGTCTCAAAGCCCAAAGGGGTCCACAATTATTTTAAACATAAAATGAAATAATACTATTATAGCTCTATTCAGCTATATTTGTAAAAATAACGTTACATACACGTATCATAACATAGTACACATGGATGGAATCCGAGGTTTTCAATAATTCTAATTTAATTCTACTAAGAATTTATTCTAAATGTAAAAAATTCTGATACTCTTAAAATGATATAATGTCATATTAATTGTAAACTGATAATCTCGTTATGTGAGTGTAAGGTAATAAAAATTAAACTGAAATGATCATATCCAAATTTATTTACAAAGTACACTATATATACTTGTTGATTAACAATACAAGAAATAGTATAGTTGATTGAGGTCAAGTGAATATTTAAGCTAAAATTACTCCTGAAATTAATAATCAATTATGGAATTTTTTTCATTTACCATATTTCTTTTAACTGAAAGTTCTTTGATCAATTGAAAATTTAATATTATTATTAGTTAATTTTCTATACTAGAGAATAGAGATTAAGACCTTAAAGATTAAGACATCCTTATGTATTTTATGGCTTGGCCGTGGCCCAATATGATGTTTGAGTAATTTTGTCATCAATCACAAATTAATACAATCATTAAAAAAAACACAAATTAATAGTTTATTTAGTTAAGAGAAATCAGTTTATGTAGCTTGAAATCAAACTTAATCATTGTTAAAGTCACATCTACATTCCCTCCAATTTGGAAGTCCGAAAACGCATTAATTGATCTCCACAATTTGAAGAGGTGCTTGCAAAGTTGCAGATAACACTATTGTATGCTACGCCATCTCCAGCCGAAGCAGGCAATAGCTTTTTCTTGCCTGTCTGTCTCCCTGCTTGCCTGTCTTGTCTAGTATGTCATCTCCAACCGAACAAAAAATCCAAAATATTTAATTTCATTTCAAAACCTTCCCCACTCTCACTTAAAAATAACAATAACAATAATAATAATAAGTTGACTTTTTGTTAATAATAATAAAAAAATGGTCAATTGATCAATAAAATAAAATTGACCATTTTTTTACACAAGCATTACTAATTTTTAAATATTTTTTAAACACATATAAATTAGGTGATATAAATAAAATTAAATGGCGGCCACGGAGCTGCTTGCCTGCACCATTGCCTGCCTGCAGACAAGCAACCCCCCCGGATGCCTGCCTACCCATCCGGGGGGGAGTCCCGTCTCCAACCGACGAGGGGGTTGTTGCTTGCCTCCCCGGTTCGGTTAGAGATGGCCTTAGATAGTAAAATATCGCTAGGGATCTCTGTCCCATTTTAGGACATCTCCAATGGTAGGGACATGGACAAGGGCAGGGACAGAGATCCGGAGCCCTTGATCTATCCCTACCCCTAGCCTTATATGGTCGTCTCCAATTGCAGGGCTTCGAGCCCCAATTACTTTCAATTTCATTTCTTTCTCACTCTCACTATTATAATAATAATATTAATATTTTAATATTAATTGAACAAATAATAATAACTATAATAATAATATAATTAAATTAATAATATATAGTAATAATTTTAAATATTAAAATTAAAGAGGGTTGATAATAATAAAATTAAAATTGATTCAAAACACGAGTTACAACATTAAATAAACGGCACACACAAAAACAAGAAGGAAATATTAATTTAAATTGTTTGTCTAAGTGTTTAATTATATTTTCAACTAATTTGATAAGTTTATAAATTATAGCCACCAATATTGTAATTAAATGATTTAATTTTTAATTACAATAAATTAAAATAAATATTTAAAAGAAATTATTAATTTTAAATATTAATTACAATTCTAATAAAATATTTCAGATTACAATTCTAATTAATTCTAATTACAATTCTAACTAATTTATGAATTTAAATAATTTAATTACAATTTTAATTAATTATTAATGATTTAATTTAAAAGAAATTTTTAATTTTAATTTTATTTAATAATCATTTAAAAGAAATTTTATTAGTTTTATTAAATAGTCATTTAAAACTATTTAAAAGATTAAAAAAGAAATTAAAAAAAAAAACAATCCAATCAGGTGGCACCACCTGACTTAAAGTGGGGCGCGTGGTGTCACGCTGCCCCGGGCCGCAAGGAGGGCTACAATCGACCCTCCTCCCACCCCCCTCCCGCCCCGCCCCGAGCCGCCAACCCCGCCCCTCCCCTTCCCCTACCACTAATTCCTACCAAACCGCCTAGCCCCAGCCCCAACATAGCTAGCCATCTCTATTGGAAATGGTCTTAGTGTCCCTGGGGCTGCCTCTGCCCCTAGCCCTGTCTGGTCGTCTCCAATGGCACTGCTCTGATCCCCCATTTAATTCTACTTTTTTTTCTTCCCCACTCTCTTTATTATAATAATAGTTTTAGTTTTGTTTTTAATATTAATATTATAATAATAATAGCAATAATAATAATAACTATAATATTAATATTTCAATATTAAATTCAATAGAGTTGATAATAATAAAATTAAAATTCATTCAAAACACGAGTTACAACATTAAATAAACGGCATACACAAAAACAAGAAGGAAATTAAATTGTTTGTCTAAGTGTTTAATTATTATTTCAACTAATTCGATATTTTTATAAGTTGCGGAATTATATTCGGGTCTTTGCGGAGTTATATTCTACTCCGTTAGTAGATTAAAATGGTATATGGTGTGTCAAAATCGAAGTTCGGGTGAATGAGAAATTGATTCACAAAGATCAACATTTGAAATGGAAGAAAAGTTAAGGCCATCTTCAATGGTGCCGGAGGGGCCGGGAGGGGGCTCGGGGCTCCGGGAAAATACCATCGCCAATGGTTGGGGGTCGGGGGAAGGGGGGGTGGGGGCTTGCTGGAGTGGGAGCCCGGGGCTCGGGGCAGGGCTTGCGGGAGCCCTGTCCATAGCCCCGAGCACGCGTCTGGAAAGCGCCCCAAATAGGGGCGTGTGTTCCAGACGCGCCCCAATGATTTTTTTTTTGTTTTCTTTAATTAATTTAAAAGATTTTAATAAATTAAAATTAATTATTTTTAAGTAAAAAGTTATGCATATGCATGTGTTTCTCTTTATGTTTTATACTATAAAAGTACACTATAACACTTTCTTCAAACCAATGTGGGATAGTTCCTTCTTTGTAAATTAAGTTATTATCCCACATTGGCTTGAAGATCAATTTTGAATGAGCTTCTAGTAGTATAAAGCATGAAAGAGAAACATTATGTTTTTTTAAGAACAAACATTATGTTCATTCCAAAATGTAACATTAACTTTTTTTTTAAGAACAAATGTAAGTTTTATAATATAATTGTAAATTTAAATGAACTTAACTTTAATTTTAGAACTTAACATTAATTTATTATTGTGTGAAATTTATTAGTTTTTAAATACTTAACTTTAATTTGTTTTAACTTAGATTATTATAATTTAAGAAACTTAACTTAACATTTTATTATAATTTTTTTTATTATAATTCCTTTCTTGTTTCCTATGTTGTTTGTTGTATTTCTTTTCCTTGTTTATCGTATTTCCTATTATGTATGAATTTTAATTTCGTGACTATTTACTGTCTTTAATTTTAATATTTAAATATTATTATTAATTTAATTATATTAATAAAATTATTATTAGTATTATTAATATTAATATTAAAAAAATTAAAATTATAGGTGAGAGTGGCATTGTTTCAAATGAAATTAATTTCATTTTGAAGCCCTGCCATTGGAGACGACTAGGCAGGGCTCGGGGGGCTCCCCTTGCCGGAGCCCCCTGTAACCATTGGAGATGGCCTAATAGAAGTGGTTTTATCCCACATTGGAATTGGAAGGAAAAATCTTGAGGTTTATATATGATTTGACAATGTAGTGGTACAACAATCTAGCTTCCAAAATTCTCTTCCCTCGTGCGCGGGGGGTGCAAATCATGGATCGAAACTAACTTTGGACCTTCAAGACTTGTGTGAGCCCGCGACCTGCGGACACGAATGCAGTCCAATTCTCTAGCTTCCGGACAAACCCAATTTTTGCATATTGGTGGCTTTGTTTATTTCAATTAAAAGGAAATTAATTTTTTTTTATTTTAAATAATTCAATTAAAATTTGGTGGCTATAGCAAATTTTATTAAATAATTTAATTCTACAAATTTAATTTAATTTTGGAGGAAATTTTAATATTATTCAAAATTTCTTTAAATAATTAATTTTAAATATATAATAACATTAAAAAAATAAAATAAATTAAAAAAATTAGCAGAATCAATCAGGTTGCCCCACTTGGCGCCACCTGACTTAAAGAGGGGCGCGTGCTCTTCTTCCTGGCATAATCGACGCGGCCCTCGGGCCGCAGGCAGGGCTCCCCTGTGCGCCCACCCCGTTCCCGCCCCGCACCCCTAGCCATTGGAGACAGCTCCCCCTCCCACCCCTGAGCCCGCCCCGACCATTTCCATTGGAGATGGCCTAAGTGTCCCACTTGATGCCATATTTGGATGTGAAACTTCTAATTTTTCTTTTCCAAAGAGAAAATTAATAAAAGCAAAAAGGAAAGGCATATTTGGACTTGCTTCTAAAACCACTATTTTTCTTTTTCTTTTGGCAATCACTATAGCTCCGTATGGGTATGCATTGACTTGTTTCTTCAAATTGCCGAGCTAGTCCATAACTAACATGTGTTTCGATGAGTTTCAAATGAAACCCAACTCAAAATCAGATGAAATCTTAAAATTTACACTGATTTTTTTCTCATCTTAAACATTATAAAAATCATTGAGTCTACATTCACCATTTACTTTTTTCATCTCAAACTCTTACAAGTCATGGATTTAACACATATCAATAACTTTTTCTCTAAACCTCAATATCCAAACACACTCCAAATGACATATCAAATTTTCGAAACCCACAAGCCCAATCCTAATTGCATTTTAAAGATTTCTCCTAAACTGATCTAATATACACTCATCCGTTTTTCATTCTATACTACTTTATAGATTGTAAAGTAGTAGGGTTTAGGTTTTGAAACTTTGAGGGAGATAACCATTAGCTATTGAATTCTAAAAAATCTAATTTTTATTTTGATAGGTTTTAATTTCTTTTCGGTAAAAAATAACACAAAATTGAAACTGGAAACAAGCGTATTTTTTTAAAAGCACAATTTTAAACAAATATGCCCATCAATTTTTTTTAACATTTCATAATTAAGCAAAAACTCAAAAAACTACAAATACCTTAATGTTATAAATCCAAATTTTATTTCTAGTGTATGTTTTCGTCAGCTAAAATTTAATTTTTTTTGAAACTTTTTGAAACACTTGGAAAAATTATGAAATAATTACTCAATTATTAAAATTAAGAGTCTCAAGACAATAATTTTTTTAGTAATTACACTTTATATTCATTTTTTTCAAAATTGAAATGTGTCATATTTTTGATGGAATTTTGGTAAACGACTAAAGCAAAATTGTTGGGCCTGTTTGTTTAGTGTTTGAGAGAGTAGTTTGGGAAAACAGTGGATGTTTGTGAAATAATCTCAATTTGCGTAATGTTGTTTGTTTGAGTTTGAGAAAGTGGTTTGAGAAATAAGGTAGGTGTATATTTCTTTGAAGAGTTTAGTTTATAGGTGTAAGATGTGTAAGATTTTATGTCAAATTATATTTGTTACGTGAAGTAAGAGATAAATTATTTTATGTCAATTCAAAATAAAGTTTGTGTAGACATTTTTAAAGATATGAAAATTGTTGTTTAAATAGCTTTTTAGAGAGTATTTTTTAAAAATTGATTGAGGATAACTTTATTTCAAAAAATAGGAATATTATTTGTCTCGCTTTTCCCAAACATGATAATATTTTTGGAAATGCAAGACAAACAGACTCGTTGCTTTCCAATCACGCAGCTAATAATCTTACAGCTTGGACTACGGCTACCAAGAGTTCTTATTCTAACAATTGCGTAAGACCTTTAATCCTTTCGTATTATTTGAAAAATTCTTACATAAATCAGATCTATGATAATTACATGAACTTTGTGATTAATAATTTACAAAATTATTAATTTTGAAAGCTCAACATCATCACCTAAATTCATACATCAATTAAAAATAAAAAATCATAGAAGGGATTTTTCCCTAATTCAAGCACGCTTGCAGTGGTTGCAGTGAAGTGAGACCATTGACTCATGACTGCTCATTTCTCGTGAAGCTTTTCATTATACACTCAATGTAACATCAATCATATATACAGTGACATCGTTTCTCTCTCTCTCTCTCTCTCAATCAAAACACCTGACCCGTGAAACAAGTTACCTAAACATTGTACACTTCTTCTTTCATCATACTGCATTTTCTTTTAATGCTCCTAAACTTTTGTTCTTTTGTACAAAGATTGCCCTTTTTTTGGTGACTCCTCTCTGCAAACCCCTTGCTCTTCAATGGTAATTTCAATGTCAGTTGGGTTTTGCTCAAGAATTTCTTCAAAATACAATTAATATTTTAGCCCTCAATTAGAGAGCTTTTTCAATTATGAATTCCTTCCTTTTCAAAAACTTTGAGATGGGTCATTTTGAAAAAAAGGTTAAAAGTTCATGTGGGTTCTTTAGTTCAAGGCTTTATTGTTCAAGTTAATAAGTACTATGGTATTGTTTAGAGGCAAGAATTTTCCAAAAGAAATCATATTTTAACTTCACTTTCTGGGTGTCTTTTTAGAGGATAAATAAACATTTAATTTCATCTTTCCCAAAATGAAGGCACCCCCAAAAATGCCATTTTTGAGTTTCTTGATTATTTTTGTATTTGGGTTTCTTTCAAGTTCTCAACTTGTGGTTACTACTCATTTGCTCAATGAACAAGCAACATTATTAGCAATTGGGAAAGAGCTTA
This sequence comes from Penstemon newberryi var. newberryi, assembly GCA_030819805.1. Lineage (NCBI taxonomy): Eukaryota > Viridiplantae > Streptophyta > Magnoliopsida > Lamiales > Plantaginaceae > Penstemon > Penstemon newberryi. Next base: position 32,312,381 of record JAUALY010000003.1, on the reverse strand, counting down.
GATTATCCAATTGGGATGGAAATAACTCAAATCATTGCACTTGGATTGGCATTTCTTGCTACTCTAATAATTCATTTGTGGAGAAGCTTGATCTTTCTAGTCATGCTTTACAAGGTAATATCACTCTCATTTCTGAGCTCAAATCACTCAAATGGCTTGATCTTTCAAACAACTTCTTCCATGGGAAAATCCCTTCTGCTTTAGGCAATTTATCAGAGCTTGAATTTCTCGATTTGTCGTTTAATAACTTTGGAGGCTCAATCCCTCTTGAATTGGGTAGACTAAGAAACCTTAAAGCATTAAATCTTTCTAACAACTTGCTCATGAATGTGATACCTAATGAGCTTGAAGAGTTGGAAAAGTTGGAGGATTTGCAGTTGTATACAAATAGATTGAATGGCTCTATCCCACATTGGGTAGGTAATTTAACCCATTTGAGAGTTTTTACTGCCTATGAGAATGAATTAAGTGGTGTTATTCCGGATACATTAGGTTCGGTTTCTGAACTTGAATTGTTGAATCTTCATTCAAACCAACTTGAAGGAACAATTCCTGAGAGCCTTTTTGCTATGGAGAAGCTTGAAACTTTGGTTCTGACTCAGAATAGATTGACCGGAAATATTCCTAAATCAATTGGTAATTGTAAAGTTCTTTCAAGTATAAGGATTGGGAATAACAATTTGATTGGAGGGATTCCGGCAGAAATTGGTAATATTAGTAGCCTTACTTATTTCGAAGCCGACAACAACAATCTTTCGGGGGAGATTGTGAAGGAATTTTCAAAATGTTCTAATCTCACTCTCCTTAACTTAGCTTCAAATGGTTTTGTTGGAACCATTCCATTTGAATTTGGCTTACTCGGTAGTCTTCAAGAATTGATTGTATCTGGGAATGATTTGTTTGGAGAAATACCCACATCGATCCTGAAGGGAAAGAATTTAAACAAGCTTGATTTGAGCAATAATACATTCAACGGCACTATACCGAAGAATATATGCAACAATTCAAGATTGCAGTTCTTGATCTTAGGCCAGAATTCGATAAAAGGGGAGATACCAAACGAGATTGGAAACTGTATTAAACTTCTTGAATTGCAATTGGGCAGTAATTATCTGACCGGATCTATTCCTCCTGAGATCGGTCGTATCAAGAACTTGCAAATTGCTTTGAATTTGAGCTCCAATCACCTCCATGGGCAGCTTCCCGAAGAGTTGGGCAGACTCGACAAATTGGTTTCTTTAGACGTATCTAATAATCAACTCAGTGGAGCTATTCCTTTGGCACTTAAAGGGATGCAAAGTTTGATCGAGGTTAATTTCTCAAACAATCGATTCAAAGGCCCGATACCCTTTTTTGTACCCTTTCAGAAAAGTTCGATTTCAAGCTTTCTTGGAAACAAAGGGCTTTGTGGTGAGCCATTGAACGTTTCTTGCAAAAGTTTGAATAGTTCGGGTAGTGATGCTAATTACCACCACAAGGTTTCTTACAAGATTGTGTTAGTTGTTTTTGGTACGGGATTAGCAGTTTTTGCATCCGTGACTGTGGTTGTTATTCTATTTATGAAGAGGGAAAGACAAGAAAAGGCCGAACAAGAAGCAAAAGCGGGTAATGATGATACGAGTAAGAAACCAGTGATTTCAGAAGGAAATGTGTTTATTGAAAATCTCAAGCAAGCCATAGACTTTGAGGCTGTGGCTACAGCAACAATGAAAGACTCAAACAAGGTAAATATTGGCACGTTTAGTACGGTTTATAAAGCAGAAATGCCTTCTGGCATGAATTTATCGGTTAGAAGATTGAAATCAATGGACAATACTTTGGTTCATCATCGAAACAAGATGATCAGAGAGGTTGAAAAGCTAAGTAAACTCAGCCATGAAAACTTGATGAAACCTATTGGATACGTTGTATTTGAAGACATCGTGCTTTTATTACATCACTATTGTCCTAATGGGACATTGTCTCAGTTTCTTCATGATCATACCAAAAAACCCAACTGGCAAACAAGACTTAGCATTGCGATTGGAGTGGCGGAAGGGTTGGCGTTCCTACACCATTTGGCCATTATACATCTCGATATTTCTTCGAGCAACGTGGTTCTTGATTCAAATTATAACCCTTTGGTTGGTGAAGTTGAAATATCAAAGCTTCTTGATCCATCTAAAGGGACAGCAAGTATTAGTGCTGTTGCTGGCTCGTTCGGTTATATTCCTCCGGGTAATTTTATCTTGAAAATCGCTCGATAGTCATATCTTTTTTTGTACGATAATATTGTAAGCTTTATTTAATTTCTTTTTATTTTGGATTTTGAAACAGAGTATGCATATACTATGCAAGTTACAGCACCAGGTAACGTGTATAGCTATGGGGTTATTTTGCTTGAGATCCTCACGACTCGACTACCGGTTGATGAGTCATTTGGTGAAGGGATTGATTTGGTGAAGTGGGTTCACACGGCCCCTGCTAGAGGAGAAACTCCAGAGCAGATACTCGATTCCAGGCTAAGCACGGTGTCATTTGCTTGGAGAAAAGAAATGCTTGCTGCTCTAAAGGTAGCATTGCTTTGCACTGAAAGCACACCAGCCAAAAGGCCTAAAATGAAGAAGGTGGTGGAAATGCTTCGAGAGATTAGTACTCCGAATTAGGAGAGACGAGCTTCGCTTGTGCTCGTATTCAACCAAAAAAATACCCTTTTTGTGAAATTCTTGGGTGGCTCTATCATTTGTCCACCTTATTGTGTATCAAGAACTTGTCATAAAAGAAAGTTGTAATCTTTGTTAATAGAAATTGGAAGCATTGGATGAAGCAATTTGTACCTTTGATGAAGCCTCAAATTAGGACCCAGAAAAAAAAGATGAAGCTGCAAATTATATGAACGGAATATTGTTTTCACCTTTGTAGAGAAGTTGCAGTGAATGGCAAATGCTTCTCTTGGAATATTGGGTACAAGTATTAATCCAGTATTACTAATAGATTAATATACATCATTAGTTCAATATTACTAATATATTATTATACAATCAAAGAAATAATTTTAATAATGATAAGAAGCTACTGTGCTAAATTTTTTAATCTTTCACATTATAATAATGTCCGTTCAAGCTGAAACCTTCAAAACATATGTAGAATTTTCCCCTTCAATTAAGCATGAATTTGTAGATAATTAAGAAATGGACAAGTTTATAGCCTTACGTAAAGAAATTGAATTAACATCATAATATAATTTGATGAACTATAGTCGGTGAGTCCAATAAGGCAGATGTCAAGTAATGATTATTTTTCCTTCTTAACTATTTCACCATGTAACCATTAGACCAGAAAGATTAGAAGTAGGAAATATTTAAGAACAAGACTACATATTAGAGCTCTAATACAAGAACTAAATATGATCAAGCAAAAAACACCTCCAACCAAAATCCATACCACGAAAAAAATAAAAAATGTGCCAGTCGTATAAGCCGTGATTAATGATCAAATCACCATTATCTTTCAAATGGAAAAAGATTCCACAAGTATGTCAAAGCATACATTGTTATTTATAGCTGTTGTGCAGCTTACCAATGAAGTCTAAACTCAAGAGAGGCGAGGAACCAAACAATATTTGAACACATTTGCACCTCACATTGTTTACTAATGAGAAACGAACAGTTCTATAACATGGGAAAACAAGCAAAACATCCATACTAGAAGGCATTTCTTAATTAATCGAGGCTGGACTTGACAATGAAATTTTGGCGGCTGATGGGGTTCATGACCACTGGGGGACCAGCAGTGCGAGGCCACGCCTGGAACTTTTTGTCAGTCTCCTTCCACCATTCTTTATTTGAGACAGTACTTGGGGTAGAACCTAGACCCAAATGAAAATGTTGATACATGACCAGGAAAAATGTAAAGATAAAATGAATCAATGAATTGAAGGTAGCAAGTACTTACCTCCAAAGATCTTCTGGTCAGAAATCAAATAGTCACCAACATAAGCAATTGTAATGGTTCCCAACATAGAAGCAAGGATGTATTTAGTTGCCATTTGTCAACAAAAAACTGCAAAATATAAATCAAGAAACAAAAGATTTATTCATCTGTTGAGGTGCCTAATGGACAACTATCCAATACAATGAATGAAACAAAAGAATTGTTCATCTGTTCATGAGCCAAATGGACAACTATCCAATACTACTCCCAATTTATCAACAAATGTTAGTGCTAGGAATATGTTCAGATATAACATCACAGCAAGTGAAAAGATAATTTCCACCTTCATATTCAAGGGTTAATGTAACAAAGATACTAGAAGTACTGAGTTGACAACAATATGATAGTTGATGACCTAAAGAAATGCCAGGTCAGTACCCCAAAGAAAACAATACAATGTTCCGTAAGAAAAGGAATTATTTATAAGTGAATATACAACAAATAGAAACATAACAACATATAACCATCTCATAGCAAGATATAAAATATTAAAGATCTATTCAGAAATAAGTCAGGTGCTCCAAAATCTAAATGGCTCAACACAAACATAACTATTCACAATAAACATATACCCATAGAAATATGTTTCACAACTGAGAACTGTCATGAACAATCAAATTCCTATTGCCTATCATTTTTGGCAAATAGCGATGATAAACAATTGAATTCCAGAAACAAGTTTCCTTAAGAATAAAGTAACTAATTGCCAATCAAGATTAACACTTACTCTATATCTTTTGAAAAAAAACACAATTAACATGTTACTGAAAACAAATACTTGATAAATCTCCTACCATACATAAAAGTTCAATTGATCAAGATTCTACCCATAAGAAATCTATCATAACACCAATAAACAAGCACAGAGAAAAGCACAAACTAGCGACGATGAATGGTACAAACACTGAAACACAAGCATCGAAAAAACGTAAATCTAAATCATAGATCCAACAGGAGCTCTAAATTCAGATCATTATACAACATCCAGAGAACAACATGGAGTGAAGAACAAACCCTAAAATCTCAATAAAGAATAAAAGTGAAATTAAAAATCCAACGAGCTCGATTTAGATGGAAAATACATCCGAAACACATTTATCCATGAACGTTAAAAATGAGAAATTTCTTACCGCAATGGATTTGTGGGGAAGAGAGAGAATCGGTCGGGTGTGATAATAGGGAAAATGATAATGAATTGAGAGATTATAAGCTGCGAGTGGTTAACTAGTAATACGATGTCGTTACATCCCTCCGCGTTTACTCAGTCGCCTCTTAAAATTATTTTTAGTAAGGGGGTAAAAATGTAAAATATGGAGAAATTAGGCCCAAACATAATTTTGGGAAATTGTTTGGCCCAATCTTTTCTTTTCTTTTTCTTTGAGAAAAATGGTTTGGCTCAATCAGTGTTCACCCAAATTGAGATAAGCGGAGTTCGGTTTAACTCTAGGTTTCAGCCCGGGTCAAAACATATTCAATCATAGTTGGAGTCTATGAAATTATAAATTTAGAACATATAATATTATGAATTTAATACATACCACCTATTTCTTTTCTCAAATTTCATTTCAAATTATAAGTCAAATTTTTATTCAATAACTATTATTTATTAATATTTTATCAACAAAATCTTTTATTGAAACTATTGTCCAAAATTCGAGTTTCAAAAAGTTTTCCAGAAAATCTCAAACCACTTTCTAAGGCTAAATCGGACAGAACTAGCCAAATATTCCATTATAGAATGGTTAATTTTAATTTGAAGTGTCTTTGTAAAAAAAAATTATAAATCTTTTGACTATCTTATTTAATTAACGAATTATACTTGAAGTACAAATTATTTTGAAAACCTATAATATAATTGGTGTGATTACAAACGTGTACAACAATTGCACAAAATACTTTTTGTTGCATTTTTAAGCTTTAAACCTTTAAAATTATTTCCAAAACACATGATTTTACATGTTCAAAAATATAGTATTTCATCAATGAATAGGAACATATTTTTAAACATTTTTAAATTTGCAGAAGTTCCAAATATCCATATTTCCTTCTTTTTTTTTTCCGAATAAATGAATCCACATAATCGTAATAATTATAATTGTAATGAAAGAGTACTATAGGAAGCTGTTCGAAAATATATAAATCCCTTTGTTCGAAATGTATGATTTAGTTGGTTAGTATTCTAGCATTGACATTTATTTTTTTGATAAATAAAATTTATTAAAGCTTCTTTTCATTTGTCCAAGGAGTAAGGATTTACTTACCAAATGCGCTCATATTTGATATAATAATTCGAACGTTCAGTTTTAACTCAAAGGCCAAAGCTATAAACTATGTAATGAAAATCAAAAATTTTTATAGAAAAAGAATAGCAAACTGTGCAGAGTTACAAATATTGACACTCACTTCTGATTAAGCTTTCGACACACCTCCATGTTCTCTCTCTACATGCTCTACAAGCGTCACCGGGTCACGAAACCCTTTACTACACTTGGGACAAACATCAAGCGTTGCCTTCATAACCCCATTCCTTTGATGAACTTTCTCCACATGTTCAATTAACGCTCCAACAGTCGAGAATCTCAAATTGCAATTCGGACAAGCTTCAACTTGCCCGTTTGCAGTCCCATTGTGGCTCGTACTGGCCCCATTCGAACCCAATGCTTGATTAAATTCACTGCTCAATCTAGCCATTCCGGCTTCAGCTGCCTTGAAGAAACTTGTAGCCCATTTTGATGAAGATGTGGCTGGAGCTTGCTTTGGTTCGTCTTTTCTACTTCTGTTTAAGAAGCTCATAAACTGAAATGCTGAATCGGGTTTCTTAGGTCCAGGACAGTTGTGGTCTGGTCCAAATCTATGTTTCAAACAATGGTCAATCGTACAATCCCTACACTTAATAGTGTTTGAGAAGGTTAGGAGCTCTTTACATCTAGGCACAGGGCATTTCTTTTTCTTTGTGGCTTTCTCATAGTTTGATGGATCACATTCGATGTTTACATGTGATTCCCAAGTGATATTTGGATCTTCTTCGGGAATTAAGCGAACTCCTTTAGCACAGAGTGGACATATGACGACCGTAACATCGTTTTTGTTGGCTTTAGGACATTGATGTCTATTGTAGCTACGGTGATCAAGACAATATACCTGTGAGAGGTTTATATTTGAGCACATGAACGAGCATCATAAATCAGAATCAAATTAGTAAATTGAAACGAAACTACCACCTAATTTTGTGTTTGGACCATAGAGATCTATTATTTACCACTAAACGTTTTCTAAATCGAATTTAAGGCATGGAAAAGTTCCAAGTATAGCGACCGTATATGTTTTACCAATACATTGCCTAATTCTTTATAAAAACTTCAAAGTGCAAAGAAAAATCTTCTTGATAAATGACACATTATGAGCATCAGCACTTATTTGAATCTTTCTGAAAAATAAGCACTTGCACAGATATACTTCAACAATATTCAACTTTCATGTATGAATGTTACATACCAATATTAGCATTGTTCTTCAACCAACATTTAGATCTTCTAGTTCAACTATATACCAAAACACACATCACTATAATCAATTGTTTGCTATTTCTCATCTATGCCACGAAAATCACACTTTATCTCAGGTCAAATTTTCTCAGTAACAAACAAACAAAGTTTTAGTTGTTATCAAGGAATTAGAAATAGTTAAAATTTAACCTGATTTTCATTAATACCGATTTCATGATCTCGATTTCGTGGATCAAAGTGCACTACAACTTACACAATTTCATCCAATTCTAAAAAAATCAAGCGTTGCAGCAGATCCTTAATAATTCCAAACCAAATTAATTAATAGTATAAAATAGAGATACAAAATTGTAAGTATACCTTGTCACAGCAATCGCAGGTGAACGGCAAGAAATCAATGAGGCGGCAATCGTCAACGCTGCAGTGTTTTCCGAGATTGGGAAACGCCGGAGTACCCATTTTTTTTCAAAATTTTCCCCAAAAAATAAGAATTTTGTGTACAGAAAATCAATCAACGCGTAAATGTATATCTACTAGGGTTTAAATAACGAATCTGCAGCGAGGAATGAGGAATTCGGGGTTAGATTTATACTTTCCCGAACTCCGCGTATTGAAGAATCTGAATGTGGAGATGACGAGTTTTGACTTGTTATTTGTTCTTTCATTCAAACTTTCAAAGTCTTTGATTCTCAAAAAAAAAAAAAAAAAAAAAACTTTCAAAGTCTTTCTTCTATTGAAGTAATGGGCCGTTGAGGTCCAGCAGTTTTGGGCTGGAGCCCTCATAATTATGCATAGGGCAGAATCCGATCCGAATCCGGCCAGGTATTAGATATATTAGATTTTTTTGTCCAATTAGAAATATGATGGATCTAACCCGATTACAATAATTAGTACTTTGAAATATCTCTAATGAATATGAAGCTAGGTTGATACGATATGTTAAAGATTTATACTCGATAATAAAAGAAAATTAATCCCTACTTTATGCTTCCAAGTTACAGTATTGTTTGTTGACTTAACCATCGGAAAATGCTCCGCCTGCTCACCCCCGGTGAGTCTTTGTCTGTTTTGTACGACCCAGACACACATGAATCCATTTGTAGAAGCGGAGCTACTCAGATCCTCAGTAAATTGAATCCTTAGGCGAATACCAGCATCAAATATTATTATTATTATTATTATTATTATTATTATTATTATTATCATTATTATTATTATTATACATTTGTGTTAAAACGAATCTATTGAAAAAAAAAATTAGATAAATAATTAATAAAATTATAAATGAAACTTTTAACAGTCTCGCCCCCTTTGTATAGTTTTCTAGCAGCGCCCCTATTCAAAAACTAATTAAGTTGGATCGTATCGGGTCATGTTGTAAATGATTTATGTATAGTTTTCTAGCAGCTCCCCTATTCAAATACTAATTAAGTTGGATCGTAGTTATTACCATTTTGTTTAAGTCGGTCATGGTGAGTCTCTCTAAAATGCAACATTTCTTTTGCTAAAATTATTAATTGTTCAAATTTATCTTAAATTTGAATGATCAAAATTTTGAAATAATTGCATTATTTTTTTTCATAACAAATTCAAAGAAAAAATTATAAATATAATAAACAGTAACATAGTTTCATAAGTAATAAATTGCACATATATATAATCCATATATAATGCTATTACATCCTCTTAATAATTGTTGTCTCTCTTACACGTAAATAATAATTCTCTCCAAAATAACCAAAATAATATAACATAATCAACAGTAGCAATGGCAAAAATGGTTAGGAGGCGCATGCTTGAAAACTTTGCAGAAGCCTCCCTTATAACAACCTTTGCTACACATTGCATCACATCTTTTATCGTCCACCCCCGGAATGCAACGACCGATATGGTTATCGAAGCAACATGTCAACTTTCCATCGACTGTAACAAGATCAATACCTAAACGAGTAAACATTAAGGAAATTGTATTAGTTTGTTATCACTCAATGAGGAATATGATGGAAAAATATAAGCAACAAGAAATCAAGAAACAGATCCAGAAATAAAGAGTCGAGGAGGGTTTGAATTATAATGTTGAATGGATTTTTTCAAATACTACTTTCAATATAGTTTTTATTAGTGTGGCACGTGAAGATAAAAACACAATAAAATGAGTTGACGATAAAACTTCGTGAACGCAAAAGTAATTTAATAAAATATTAAGTTGTGCTATTACATTAGCTTTACACAACATAAATAATAACATATATAAAGGCATAAAATAGAGAGAATATATTAACATTTCAGCATAGACAAATCTAGATGAAAAAAAATTCAGAAATTGGGAAAAACCAAGAGTTTGAAAAGAAATTTAATTGTGATTATGTAGCAGAAAGGGATATATAATAATATAATAGGCCTATAAGATTAATTTAATTCCACAATTCAGAGTCAAATTATAACAAACAGAATAATTATAATAAAAAAATAAAAAAATGTTAAATTGACCTGATAAAAGCATGAAAACTGTAATGATGAATAACTTCAAGACTCTAGTGTTTGCCATGTTTAAATTTAATTACTTGGGAATGTATGACAATATGAGTATAAACTTTTGATGAAGAGGTGTACACGGCTGGTGCTTATATAGTGTCTCTATATCTTTATAATTTGGAAATAATTTTGATTAGGATTTTTTGTTAGTCAAAATGGTTTCCTTTTTTAATCAGCAGTCAAAATGGTTATAATTTGAGTCAATGTTACAATAATTAGATATTCTCTTTTATGAAATATATACATGTCGCATTGAAAGGTTTCCTCTATACATGAAGATAATTTTAGCAAAAATGGAAATATAACGAGTACAAATATTATGTGAAAAAATTGGTTGGATGCCAATGTTTTTACCATATGAGTAATTAATTTGTGATTGATAATAAATTCAGAAATGAAAATAACAATGGGTACGCATGCTTAACATAGTTCATTTGGCCGTCAATTTTTTAACAGAAAATGTGTTTTTTTCAGAAAGTTTGATATCAAATGTGTTTTTTCAGAAAGCTTGATATCAAATGTGTAATTTGGAAAAAAAATTGGTATCAAAAGTATTTTTCTCTCATAATTTACAAAAACACCTAATGTAGATCCAATGAAAAAAAAATTCTATTATCTTGTTGTTATTTTAAACTCAAAATTATCTAACAAGAACTTCAAATATGAGTACTTTTATAGGGCATCTCCAATCCTATGGGTGGGGGTGGCGGAAGGTCTTGGGATTGGGCAAAAAATCATCTCCAACCATTGGGGTGGAGCTTGGGGCATGGATTGGGCTTGAGCTAGGGTTGGAGGAGGAGCTTGGAACTTCACCCTTGGAGCTTATACTCACTGCACGGGCGCGTACTGTGTGTGACCGTGCAGCCCATCAGGTGGCGCCACTCGATGCTTTTTCTTCTTATTTTTTTATTTTTGTTTGCCGTGAATTGCGATAACAATTTCCTTTAATTTCTTTTTCTGTGTTGAAGCCGAGAAAAAACTAGCACAATTTTTTTCTTTTATAATTCTATTTTACATGGATAATTTATTTTTCACGTTTTTCTAAATAAGTTTTTGTATTGAATTTTTATGGTCCTTTTAATAAATAGCAATTAAAAATAAATCATCAACATTATCTCAATGTATAATTTTGAAATCTTTAATTTTAAATTTAATTATTATTAATTTAATTATATTATTATTATCATCATCATCATCATTATTATTATTATTATTATTATTATTATTATTATTATTATTTGTATTATTATTATTATTATTATTATGGTGAGAGTGGGGAATAGTTGAAATTGGAATTAATTGGAGGCGGAAGCTCCAAGATTGGAGACGACTAGGCAGGGGCAGGGGCAGTCCCACGACTTTCAAACCCGAGCCCTACCCCTAGAATTGGAGATGCTCTTAGGAAAGCAAAAACTTTTTCCCTTTTTGAAATATTTGATTTTTCTAATGCTACAAAATTAATAGTATAAAATACAGATACAAAACTGTAAATATACCTTGTGACATCAATCGAAGGTGAAAGGCAATGAGGCGACAATCGTCAACGCTACAGTGTTTTCCGAGATTGGGAAACACTGGAGTACCCATTTATTTCAAAAAATTCCCCAAAAAATAAGAATTTTATGTACAGAAAATCATTCAACGCGTAAATGTGTATTCTTATGAATGAGGAGTTGATGAGTTTTGACAAGTTAATTATTTGTTCTTTCTTTCAAAGTCTCTCATCTTTTTGGCTTGACTTATCGCTTCACAGTTTTGGGCTGGATTTCAGTCAGAATCCCATGCGATCCGAGTCTGGCCAGATATATTAGATCTTTTTGTCCAATTAGAAATATGGTAGATCTGACCCGATTACAATGATTAGTAATTTGAAATATCTTAAATGAATATGGAGTTAGGTCGATTTGATCTGTTAAGGATATGTACTCAATAATAAAATAAAAGTGATCCCTACTTTATTCTTTCAAGTTACAATATTGTTTGTTGACTTAAGCATTGAGGGAGGCTCGATCCGTTTGCTCACCCCGACGAGTCTTTGTCTGTTTTAATTTGTACGACCCAGATTCCCATGAATCCATTTGTAGAAGCAGAGCTACTCGGATCGTTGGTAAATCGGATCCTTAGGCGAATATCCGCATCAATTATTATTATTATTATTATTATTACTATTATACAATATACATTTGGGTTAAAACGAATCTATTGATAAAAAAAATTAGGAGGGAAAAACACTTTTGATACCAAACTTTAGTCCAAAAAACACATTTGGTACCAAATTTTTCGAAAAAAATACATTTCATACCATGTTTCACACTCTGTGGACACATTTAGTTTTCCCGTCAATTTTATTAAATGTGTCAAGAGGGTGTGAATCATGTTATGCAATATATTTTTTCGAAATTAAAGCTTGGTATCAAATGTGTTTTTTGGACTAAAATTTGGTATCAAATGTGTTTTTTCCTCCAAATTTAGATATACAAATAATTAATAAAATCATAATTTTGAAATAATTTAATTACTTTCTTCAATAACAAATTCAAAGAAAAAATTGTGAACATAATAAAGAGAAATATGGTTCCATAAGTACTAAGGTGCACATTTTTTTTATTTCATGTAAAATGCTATTACATCCTCTTAATTATGGTTGCCTCTCTTACTCGTGAATAATAATTCTCTCCAAAATAACCAAAATAATATCACAGAATCAACAATAGCAATGGCAAAAATGGTTAGGAGGCGGCTGATTGAAAACTTTGCAGAAGCCTCCTTTAGTACAACTTTCCTTACACATTGCATCACATTTTTGATTGTCGATCCCGGGAATGCAACGACCGATATGGTTATCAAAACAACATGTCAACGTTGCATCGACTGTAATAAAATCAATACCTAAACGAGTAAACATTAAGGATATTGTATTAGTTTGTTATCACTTAATTAATTAGGAATATGACGAAAACGTATAAGCCACAAGAAATCAAGAAACAAATCTAGAAATAAAGAGTCGAGGGACCAAATTATATAAAGTTGATTAGATATTTTTCTTCTATTATGTTCAATATAGTTTATTTGTGTGGTACTTGAAGATAAAAACAGAATAAATTGAGTTGACGATAAAACTTTGTTGAATGCAAAAGTAATTTAATAAAATATTATCTAGTTGTGCTATTACATTAGTTTTAATTACACAACAAAAATAATAACATAGTATTGAGTTAAACATTGCTTCCCTTGAAATAACACAAAATTTTACTCCAATTTCCCAAAAATTACGAAACTTGTGAATTTGTAACATGCACATATATATTATATATATATATATATATATATATATATATATATAAGAGAAAATTATATAGAAATATATATATATATATATATATATATATATATATATATATATATATATAATATAAGAGAAAATCGTTTCAGCATAGACCTAGATTTAAAAAAAAAAATTAGAATTGGACAAAACCAATAATTTGCTTGGGATTATATAGAAATATAATATAGGCCTTCAGTTTCATTTGGTTCTATAAGATTAATTTTGTCAAGATTTTTAATTAGACATAATTATTTAATTGATTATAAATTATTATTAGTCAAAAACTCGAATTCCAAAATTCAGAGCCAAACCATAATGAACAAAATAATTATAATACAAAAAGAGTTAAATTAACCTGATAAGAGCATGAAAGCTGTAACGATGTATAACTTCAAGACCCTAGTGTTTGCCATGTTTAAATTTAATTACTGGGAATATATGAGTATAAACTTTTGATGAAGAGATGAAGGTACACGGCTGGTGCTTATATAGTGTCTCTATATCTTTATAATTTGGAAATAATTTTAATTGGGATTTTTCGTTAGTCAAAACGTTTTTTTTTTATTTTTTATTTTTATTTTTATTTTTTATCAACAGTCAAAATGGTTTTAATGGGAAGAATGTTACAATAATTATATATTCTCTTCTATGAAATATATATACATGTATTGTTGAAAGCTATCCAAAGTGGTATTAATTTGAGTCAATGTTATAATAATTATGTATTATATTTTATGGAATATATATACATGAAGATTTCACCTATACACATGCAGAGAATTTGAGCAAAAGTGGAAATATAATGAGTACAAATATTTGGTTCGATGCCAACATTTTTAGCATATAAGTTATTTGTGATTTTATAATAATTTCAGAAATGAAAATAAAAATGGGTACACATGCCAAAATATTGGAATATATAGATAAATGCATCCACACGAGACTAGTTTGTATTACAAAGACAACTAATGTAGATTCAATCAAAAAAGATTCCAATATCACCATTTGACATTTCTATACAATATTTTAAGCTTGAAACGAAACACAAAATCATCTAATAAGTACTTCAAATATATATTCAATATTTTTAGGAGAGCATTTTTTTTTTATATTCAATATTTCTAATGCTGCAAAATGCAAATGAGATTATTGCTATCATGGATTAAAGTTTCAATAAATTTTAACCATAAATACTGATTTTTTTTTTGTTTTAAGGTCAATAATGTGTAGTTTTTATTCAATATTTTTCTTTAATTTACATATTTTTTTCCAAATTTTTCTGAAAAAATATCAAAAATATTTCCAATATTTATTTAACCGGCTGAAATATACCAAAAATGAATTTTTTTTTTATCCATGTTAAGTATATATTTAGAATAGAGACTCTAACGATACCTTAGGTGAAAAATCAAAATATAGTTGTCAATGGAGCATATTATAATTTGAGCTTGGTTCGAATTATTAGGTGTTCTACAGATTAAAGATCCGAAATACATGAAGTGAATATATATTCTGGAATGATCAAATCCAGTAAAATTTTGAATTATATATATATATATATATATATATATATATATATATATATATATAATATTCTATTTATATAAATAAACATTAATAGTGTATTAGTGTTTTATAATTCATTTAAAATGATGTAGAAATGATATCAAGAGTGAAAATTTAAAATCGTGTCATTTTATATAAATAAACATTAATAGTGTATTAGTGTTTTATAATTCATTTAAAATGACACGATTTTAAATTTTCACTCTTGATATCATTTCTACATCTCAATTCTCAAATTAATATATATATATATATATATATATATATATATATATATATATATAAATATTAATAGTGTATTAGTGTTTTATAATTAATTTAAAATGACACGAGATTATTTTCACTCTTGATATTATTTTTGTATCACAATTCTCAAACAACAAGATAAATCAATTTTGAAACATTAAAAACATTTTGAGAGAATTGCATTTTTGGTACAAAGCTAACATGATATCATTTTTGTACCTAACATGACATCATTTTTGAGAGAATTGCATTTTTGGTACAGAGCTATAGGTCAATTCCCACTTTTGGTACATAGCTTTATGTGTGCAACACATTTGATACAGAGCTTTAACAAATTGTGACACATTTGGTACAACCGTTAAAAATTGCCGTTAAGGGGTGACGTGACAGTTAAGTCTAATTGCAAAATTGATGCCATTACTTATGTTGACTGATAATTTTACCTCATAACATTTCAGGTTAACAAAAAAGCCCCACATCTTCAAATTAATTGACGATTTTAGTCCACATTGTTGCCAAATTTCAAAATTGACTCGAACAAGACCACGTGCGGACCAATTTAAAATTTTTACTTATTTTATTTAAATAACTAATTTAATTTATAAACAATATTAATAAATTAAATAATAATTTAACATAAATATCACTAAAATTAAGAAAACATATTCTTTTTAAATATAAAATTTATATAATAGCATTAATCTATTTAATATTTATTAAAATAATAAATTATATAATTAAAAACTATTTAATATTTATTAAAATAATAAATAATAAATAATTATAATTAAAAAAAAATTCCCCACCCCACCCATCACCTCCCCACCCCTCTCCTCCTACCTCGATTCCCAGGCCTCCGGTGGCCTGGGTCTTCGGTCCCAGGCAGAAGACCCAGGCCACTGCCGCCCTGGGATCTTCGGTCCCAGGCCACCGCGGCCTGGGAATCGGGGTAGGGGGAGGGGAGGGCAGGGGTGGTGGGTTTGGTTGGGTGGGTGGGGTTGGGAATTTTTTTTAAAATTAAAATGATTTATTATTTATTATTTTAATAAATATTAAATAGTTTTTAATTATATAATTTATTATTTTAATAAATATTAAATATATTAATACTATTATATAAATCTTATATTTAAAAAGAATATGTTTCTTAATTTTGGTGATATTTATGTAAATTATTATTCAATTTATTAATATTGTTTATAAATCAAATTAGTTATTTAAATAAAACAAGTAAAATTTTCAAATTGGTCCGCACGTGGTCTTATTCGAGTCAATTTTGAAATTTGACAATAATGTGGACTAAAATCGTAACTAAATTTGGAGATATGGGGCTTTTTTGGTAACCTGAAATGTTATGAGGTAAAATTATCAGTCATCATAAGTAATGGCATCAACTTTGCAATTAGACTTAACTGTCACGTCACCTCTTAATGGCAATTTTTAAAGGTTGTACCAAATGTGTCACAATTTGTTAAAGCTCTGTACCTAATGTGTTGGACATATAAAGCTAAAGTGGGAATTGACATATAGCTCTGTACAAAAAATGCAATTTTCTCTATTATTTTTGTATTTGAATGCTCAAATAACAAGATAAATAAATTTGAATATTATCAATATAGTTGTTTCAGATATTACTCAAAAACAAATAGTTATAAGTAAATGGCTTATTTTGTCTATTTTGAAACTTAGTGCAATGAAGAAATTTAAGTTTGTGACCCTAATAAAAATATTATATCGCATGAACAAACTTCTCGTAGGTTTGATATTGGTAATGAATTTGAGGATAAAGATCTATGTAGACCCAAATTCTTATCATAAATTCGACCCTATAATTACTTACAAGCACAAACTTTCCGTAGGTTGCTATTGTGAAGAATCTGAGGGCTAAGATTTATTTAGATCCAAATTTTAATCATAATTTTGACGAAATTAGGTCCGATTTCCTATCCAACAAGATCCAAATCCGACTAACCTACCTAAATCTCAGCTACTGACAACCTTAATTACACATCTACTCCCCTGATGTATGATGAACTTACATATACACCTCTTGAAGTTTCAATAATTACAAACATAGTTATTTAACAAATAATAATTTTAAAAGAATACTTTTATTTAATTTTGATAGAAGTATTTAATATTTATTTTACAATAATATTATATGTTGGAAATATTTAAGATTAAAATTATAATCTAAATTATTGAACTACAAAATTATAAATTAATTATTTTTTTCATTTTCATTATTATTAACGATATTTTATTGATAGGTATAAAAAGTTGATATTCAATCTGTAAATGATTGACCCATTAAAATTTGATTTAACCAAATTAATGATTATTATTTGCCAGTTTAAAACATTTTTATCAATAGTAATTTTAAGGACACAGCAGAGTTAATCCATGTAAACTAAATATTAAATATTTACGTGAGATGGAAAGTTTTTGAAATAATCGAAATCTTAAGTGGTGTATTTGTCATTTATCAAAACTCAGGGGATGTATATGTAATTATCTCTAATGAAAATATTGAACATGTAAAACGGTGTGATTCACTGGATAGCCGTGAGGCGTGAAGCTTGCCGACATTTTTCCAAATTCTCCATACATTTATGGGCTGTTTGTTTGACATTTCCCATATTTTTTTCGTGTTTGAGAAATGACAAACAAACATGTTTTCTACTTTTCGAAATAAATTTTTTATCCATTAATTTTCTCAAACTACTTTCTTAAAAGCCAAACAAACAATAATTTTCTTATCTCTAAAAAAAACCTATACAAACTCTACCTTGATTTGACATAAAGTAACCTATCTCTTATACAATTTATATCACATAATAAACATGATTTGACATAAAGTCTTACACATCTTACACCTATAACCCAACTCTTCCAAAAAAACCTACACCTACTTTATTTTTCAAACCACTCTCTCAAAACCCAAACAAACAACATTACGCAAATCGAGATTTTTTCACAAACTCCCACTACTCTTCCAAACTATTTTCCCAAACGCCAAACAAACAGGCTATATATATATATATATACATCACCCATTCATATGTCGTGCTGTAATTCAACTACAAGATAAATGGTTAGTTTTTCTTCTCTCTCTTTCCAGTAATTAATTATTTGACCCGACTTTATTTTGCTCTATTTAATTTTCTCGATTAATTGATGTTATGCTTTTAGTTTGGTTTGAAATCTTTATTGATTTTTGTAATTAATAGAATGCGGAGGTTGTGATTTGAATTGCTACGAATTCAATATTTGAGGATAATTTATGTTCTTCGTTGCCCTGTTTTGCTTTTGCGTGTATATTCAATTCTTAGTGTTTAACTTTTGTGATTCAATTCTTAGAGTTTAACTTTTGTGATTTAATTCCGGTGATACTTGAGATTAGGGGTGTATGAGTCGAGTCGAGTCGAATAACACACTGTTTAAGTTTGGTTTGAATTTTATCGAGCTTGAAATTTTGTGTTTGAGCTTGGTGCCAATTTAACCACTATAAGATGCATAATATTCAATTTACCCCCTGATATTTGAAAAAGAGCACATTACCCCTCAGTAATCTTTTAAAAGTCACACTTTCGAGTACAACCAATAGCTATTCGAACACCGACTCTCTGACATTTTTATTTGTGGTACTTTATCACCTATATTAATTTGATAGTGTGGCAGTTTATCACATGTATTATGATAAATATGTCAATTTGCCCCTGTTTTATGATTAATGTGGCAGTTTACCCCTTATGTTACAAAAATACTTTTCATATCAATCACAAATTTGGCAAGTGAATTACACTCTTTGACTAAATGAGATAAATTGCTTCTTTAAAATTTTTACAGGGAGGTAAAATGCTATTTTTTAATTTACAGGGGATTAATTAAATATTATGCATTTCACATGGGTTAAATTGGCATTACCTCGTTTAATTTTTGTGATTTTGAGCAATAACCAAACCCATTGGAAGTGGTCCTGCAGGCGGGCATGTCTATAAGTAGAATGTATATACGTTTATATGGCCTTCTTTATCCTTTCATAAATGCTACATTTGGTTTTGAATTTGATTTTTGTTCCCATTTTAATTTTCTTATTTAATAAATCCAAGATCCAAAGGTTTAAGAATTTGATTCTTCTGCTTTTTGGTGATTTTTTTCCTTATTCTCTAAATTCTACTATTACTATTTATGTAAAACCTGCACAAAACTCTCATGTGAATTTTTTATTGCACCAAATCTCCTTGTATTTTCAGATTCTCTGCATATAACTCCCGTCCGTCCACTTTCATTAGTTTTTTGATAAGCGTATGTTCGTGGTTTTGATGGGATTTTTCTTGTATTTAATCTAATTTGTTCAGCCTTACCCACACTTATTAATTCACTTGACACGAGCAATCCTCTTGTAATTTTTAAACTTAGAACATAACATTCTTGTACTTTAGACTTAGTACATAATCTCCTTATATCTAAGGGTAATTTATGCATATCAACTGAAATTAACAGCATTAGACAACTGAACAAGTAAAAAAGGCATGTGTAGAGAATTTTGAAAGCACAAGTGAATTAAATGTAGTAAAAATTTAACTAAAGAGTTTATGCAGATTTCCCTTAATACGGATGGGTATCATGCATATTCCAAAAAAAGGATATTACAATAAACCCAACAATAAGTTATGGATATTACCACAAAAGAAAATTCTTTACTTTTTTCCACAACAGTTGTTGATAGATTGTCCGCCCTCACTGGAAGATATTATTTAGTATAATCGTTGCACCACGTCATCAAGTAAATGTGGTGTAACCGATCAGTGGAATTATTACATGTGGAGTCAGAACCCATAGTATTCATGTTCTGGATAATATGAATACAATTTTAAAATCATATATTCTAGAAGAACATGGAGTGATGTGATATCTTACTTCACATGTAATAATTATATTTATCGACTACATCATATGTGTTTAATGACGTGATATAACGGTTATACTACATAATTTCTCAGTCCGACCTAACCGTCTAACCAATTCTTTTATAATTAATAAATAATTGCACAATAAATTACTGGAAGTCAACTTCTTCAATTCATTCATAATTTAATTAAATCCTCAGTTAAGAAAGAGGACATTAAATTAATCAAGAAATTACGATGGATACCGGGGGGCCGCGGCCACCACCACCAACACCAAAGACAAAAGAATTGGATGTTCCTCTTCACACAATCGGCTTTGAATTTGATGACCTATCACCTCAAAGAGTTTCCGGCCACTTTCTGGTCACTTCAAAGTGTTGTCAGGTATATCCTATGTTCACTCTTATATTTTTATATGTATATATGTATACTGGTAAATTACGGATATGTCATGAGACAAGGTAAGATTATATTATAAAAATATCTTTCACGTATTGAATATTACGAAGATTCATTTCAGATTTGTCACCATCTTATAATTATTCCAGAGTTTTTTTAAATTTATTCCTAGGCGTTATTTGTAATGTTTGTAATATCTGTTATATTAAGGTATGGGGGGTTTTTGTTAGTTAGGGAATGGTGTTTTTGCATTTAGCTCTATATTAAGGCATGCAACTGATGAAGTAATATGTGTATGAGGGTGCAGCCATATAAGGTGCTGCACGGAGGGGTGTCGGCGCTCGTAGCAGAGGCTCTGGCGAGCATGGGAGCTCACCTCGCGTCGGGGCAGCAAAGGGTTGCCGGAATACACCTCAGCATCAGCCATCTAAAGAGCGCACATTTAGGTGACTTTGTTGTTGCTGAGGCTACACCGATCGATGTTGGCAAAACCATGCAGGTAATGAAAGTTTTAGTGATGTGTTGTTGAAAATTTCTAAGTGCAAATGCTAGTTATATAAACTCAGATCAAAAGAATGATTTGTCAAAGTAAAAATGAAAATACTGAGAAAGTAAGGTACTATTGAAGTAATTAGAAGTGTTACACTTATAATGAAAAGGGTGATTTATATATACTCGGACCCCTTCAGGTTTATAGTAATTATAGAAAATTTCATGTTGTTTCAAATATTACAAAGACACCCTTACATGGTGTTTTTCGTAAATATTTTCAGAAGTTGTAGGAGGTGTTCTTGTAAGGATTGTTGAAACTGTAAGGGATTGTTTTTGTACATAGTCTAAATTAGAAGTAACTTCTGAAATGTCAGGGGTTTCCTCTTTAGACAACTAAACCTCAGGGGGTCCAGTTGTAAATCACCCAAAATGAAAATTTGAACATTTGATGGTGTATAGCTTATGCTAGACAATTCTACTGAAATGTTACTTTTCCAGCCTGACATGTAACAGGTAGAATTGTCAGCTAGTATAAGTTAGGACATGAATTTTGCAATAATTAAAACTTACTTAACAGCCACATCACCAATTTGAAGGTGATTTTCAAATTTGGTTAACGACGGTACCAAATGTAGAACGATTTGTAAAATTATGGCACAAAATGTGCTTACCAGCATTTGTTTGATACCAAAAATAAAAATTGACATAAAGTTACTTTTGAACAGGTTTGGGAGGTACGCCTCTCGAAATGTGATCCTTCGAAGCCTGAGATTAAAACATTGATTGCATCCTCAAGACTTACTCTTCTTTGCAACTTACCTATACCAGAATCTGCAAAGGGTGTTGTTGAAAATTTCAAGAAGTACGCAAAGTTATAGACTGCGTTTTGTGTTGTAATTGTCTGATATATAGCGCTTCGTTTAAATTGTCTATGTACTGGTCAACAAATTGCAATAAATGGTCAAGATTATTTTAAGATGTCCTCGATGTTCGAGTATTTGAAAAAGTTGTATGTTCGAGTTTTAAGAAATGAAATGCATAGTATGTTTAAATTTTGGAAAATTAGTATGAACTTTTAGAGATTATGGAAAGAAGGAAAGCAGGGCAAGTGCGATGGCTGATTTTCCAACGAGGTCTAGCTAGGTTGTTGGATGTTGGATCGAGTTTGATAGTGTAAAGTGAATGATTAGTGTTAAATTAATGATTTTTTCGGAGAAAAGGTGATAAGTTCCAATTAATTGTTTTTATAAGTTTATAACAGTATTTTATTGAATTTGCATAGATGGTTGAAAACCGATGTTACGCGGGATCCAAACTTTTTTGCAGTGTAATATTATTTTGTGATGGTTCAATACCACTACAAAAAATTTAAATTTAGTGATAAAATTTTATGTGACAATGTTGAAGTTGTCACTTCTTATATATATTCAAAATCCTAAGTTTTCATATAATATTCACCAAACATTCCCTTAATTAAATTGTTACCCACTTTCTTATTCTTCCCCAAATAAAAACATCCAAGTAGTCTAATTCTTGGTGGGTGAAATTTTTTTTTCATGAAAAAGGTGTTGAATGGTCAAAATCCTCAATTTTCATGTCACATGGCCCGTACATGGGGGAATTTCGGGCCAATTTCAAAATTGGGCCTCAATTGGCACCAAAATTGCCATTGATGTTGAAGTTGTGGCACCAAATGTGCCAGCCCGAAAAGTTACGGGGTAAAAATGCCAGTGGACTATAGTTGTGGCACCAAAAATATAATAACCCCTATATATATAATATTCTATATAAATACATATTAATAGTGTATTAGTGTTTTATAATTAATTTAAAATGACAGAAGTTTATATTTTCACTCTTGATATTATTTTGTATAACAATTCTCAAACAACAAGATAAATCAATTTTGACACATTAACATGATATCATTTTGTATCTGAATGCTCAAATAACAAGAGAAATCAATTTTGAAACATTATCAATATAGTTGTTTCAGATAATTACTCAAAAACAAATAGTTAACGTAGTTGATGGCTTATTTTATCTATTTTGAAACTTAGTGCAATGAAGAAATTAAAGTTTGTGACCCTAATAAAATTATTATATCGCATGAACAATTGATATTGGTAATGAATTTGAGGATGAAGATCTATGTAGACCCAAATTTTTATGATAAATTCGACATAAGAATTAGGTCCGGTTTTGGCCGGACCCTATAATTAATTAATTAAAAACACAAATTAAAAAAGTTGATCGTTTATATTTTCCATTTTGAAACTTAGTGCAATAAAGAAATTTGAGTTTGTGAGTAATGTTGAACATTTATATTGCATGAAGAAATAAAAATGTAGTAGTTCATATCATTTAGGAATAACCTTTCATATATTGCTGTGAACTACTGTGCTTGTTTGTTCGTAGTATGCATATATCTGTTATGTCTACAATGCATATACCTATTTTTGGGATATCTTTGCTAAACCAACATGAGTTTATCTGCGTAAGCATTGGATCTTATTTTATTGGCTTCTTTTGAGCATTTTTACTGATTTAATAGGCCAAACTGTTGTTTGTGATTTCAAATCAAAATATCTTGATGTTTTTATACTTGACTAGTATATTTTAAGGTCTCTATCACTTCAATGTTTAAATATTTGATTTTAATATACTATGTGAGTAATATTGCATCAACTTATATAGATCCAACCTTTTTCATTCATATAGATGCAATATTTTAAACATGTGTCACTCCAGAGATACATTCATTATGTTGCCAGTATTTCTTTGTATTTTTTTTTTTTGGGTTTTGTCATATTCAATTTGTAAATTCCGCACCCCAATCGATATTCATCATGTATGTACTTGAGATCCTTGGGGAGACACTGTTAAGTTACTTGAATATCTTAACATGCATTTGGTATGTGCACACCTTATGCTGTAATGAAATATTGATACATTATGGTTCTTTTTACGTGGGTTCTCTATAGATTTCTGAAATAATATGGTCAATTTGATTGGGAGAATTATTTGCATCAGTTTTAAAAGGTCTGTTTTTAGGTCATCTCTTCCTGTTTAATTTATATTTAATAGATAGTCTGGGTTTAGTATGATTGCAATATTTCCCACCCCTATTGAAACTACCCTTTTCAATGTTTGTGTTTTATGGTTAATATGATGGTAATCTTCATTGCTTGATGTGAAAAAGTAATCAGGTATTTCTCTCTCTCCTTATTTGTGATGTTTTTACATGTATGGTGTTTTTGTGTTTTTTCTTCTATTTTTTGAGGTTTTCGAGTAATAGTAAACTTTAACTGTGTACTCTTTTTTCACAAAATTAACATGCAACAATATCCTTTTTTTTAAATTTTTTATTTATTTTTGTGTTTGGGTGTTGTCTGTTTTACAAGTGAGGTACTTTTTAGGTCTTCCTCAGCAATGTACTTTGGCAGCAGATTGAATACGTGTAATTTTCAAGACAAAATTTGAAGTTTCAGTTTCTTGCACATTGTCAAAATTTAAAAATGTAGTAGTTCATATTATTTAGGAATAACCTTTCATATATTGCTGTGAAATAGTGTGCTTGTTTGTTCATAGTATGCATATATCTGGTATGTCTACAATGTATATACCTATTTTTGGGATATCGTTGCTAAACCAACAATGAGTTTATCTGCGTAAGCATTGGATCTTAGTGTATTGGCTTCTTTTGAGCATTTTTACTGATTTAACAGGCCAAAGTGTTGTTTGTGATTTCAAATCAAAATTTTGATATCTTGATGTGTTTATACTTGACTAGTATATTTTAAGGTCTCTATCACTTCAATGTTTAAATATTTGATTTTAATATACTATGCGAGTAATATTTCATCAAATCATATAGATCCAACCTTTTTCATTCATATAGATGCAATATTTTAAACATGTGGCACTCTAGAGATACATTCATTATGTTGCTAGTATTTCTTTGTATTTTTTTTTTTTTTGGGTTTTGTCATATTCAATTTGTAAATTCCACACCCCAATCGATATTCATAATGTATGTTCTTGAGATCCTCGGGGAGACTGTTAAGTTACTTGAATATCTTAACTTGCATATATTATGAGGACACCTTATGCTGTTTTGTCAGTCAGCGACACACTTTTAACTTCTGGTGAATGCATATGTTTCTATTTCAGCCCATTTGTTTCAATTGTTGCTTCAGTTTTTACTATCTTCACCCTTCCCCCCTCCTCTGATTACTATATTCTATCTCCGTCTGTTGTCAAATTTACTGTTTTAAAGAATATTGGAATGCTAATTATGTGATAAGATACATATTGTGGTAGTGATTCCATTTGAGAGAGTACTTGTACACAATAATCTTTTGCTTTGCTTTGTTAAATGGTAATTGTGAAGAAGCTGTCAATTACATGAAGGTTTTGCTTTAGTGAATGAATTTGTTTTCTTTTATTTAAATGTTAATTTTCCGTCGTGAGGTTTTCAACTGAATATGCCTGCTCTTTTGATGGCAGGGTAAACTTGTGAAATGCATTGTGCTGGACATTGTGATCGAAATATCTTTCAATCAGTTGGGTGGACTTTCTACGCATTTGTTTCCTTGTGAGTTCTATGCTGCATCGTTTTACGTGGATTTCTGAAATATTATAGTCAATTTGATTGTGAGAATTATTGCATCAGATTTAAAAGGCCTGTTTGTAGATCATCTCTTTATGTTTAATTTATATGTAATAATAGATAGTTTGGGTTTAATATGATTGCAATATTTCCTCCCTTTGTTGAAACTACCCTTTTCATTGTTTGTGTTTTGTGGTTAATATGATGGCAATCTTTAGTAATCAGGTATTTCTTTGTCTCCTTATTTGTGATTTTTTTACATGTATGTTGTTTTTTGTGTTTTTTGTTCTATTATTTTGAGTTTTCACTGATTTTTTTTGTGGTTTTTGTGTTTGTGTTCGTGTGTTGTTAGTTTTACGAGGGAGGTACTGCTTAGGTCTTTCCTAACAATGTACTTTTGCAGCATAAAGTTTCAGTTTCTTGCACATTGTGAAATTTAAAAGTGTAGTAGTTCATATTATTTAGGAATAACCTGTCATATATTGATGTGAACTACTTTGCTTGTTTGTTCATAGTATGCATGTTTCTGGTATGTCTACAATGGGGTAGTAAATTTAGATCAAACAAAATAAAACTTAGTGAGGGCTAATTATGGAAATAAATGGGATAGTAAATTAAGATCAAACATACATCAAGTTGTAAATCATATGGATTAAAATAATCTACCATGTATTTCATAATTACCATGTACTTCTTAGAATTAGAATGGGTATTAAGATCAAACATACATCAACTTGTAAGTCATATGGATTAAAATAGTCTACCATGTATTTCATAATTACCATGTACTTCTTAGAATTAAAATGGGTAAATAAGAGTGCATAATTAAACTTCTTAGAATGGGTACTCGTTAGGTTCCGGTGCATAATCTTCAGCCTCCACCTCATCTTCAACTGCTGCTCCATCATCCTCCACATCAACTTCATCAGCTTCCTTCTTTTCTGCACCTTTCACATCCTTCTTTTCATCCTCCTTCTCAGTTCCTTGGACATTCTCAGTTCCTTTGACATCCTTCAATTCATTCACAACATCTTTCATTTCATTGATATCTTCCTGAATAAAGTCCCTCCTTTTGTAATTAAACAAAAAAAAAAAAAGGATTAGATTGAAAGCCCATTTTCTAGGTATCAATAAAAAAAAATTAATCTAACTTTTTATTTTTACCATTCATCTTCTTCGTCCTCTCTCTTCTTGTTGGTGATCTTATCAAAAACCCATATAAGAGTTGTAGTGATGTAGCCAATGTTGGCTTTTCCGTGCTGTTGAACCTTTCAAAAGCAGATTTTAGTGTTCTTGCCGCCATTGTTTTTTAGGAAGTTGTAATTAAAGGTTATTCCTTAATGATATGAACTACTACATTTTTATTTTTTTGTTTTAAGTTCAATAATGTGTAGTTTTTATTCAATATTTTTCTTTAATTTACTTATTTTTCCAAAGTTTTCTGAAAAAATATCAAAAATATTTTCAATATTTATTTAACCGGCTGAAATATACCAAAAATAATTTTTTTATTTTCCATGTTGAGTATATATTTAGAATAATGAATGTATCTCTGGAGTGACACATGTTTAAAATATTGCATCTATATGAATGAAAAAGGTTGGATCTATATAAGTTGATGCAATATTACTCACATAGTATATTAAAATCAAATATTTAAACATTGAAGTGATAGAGACCTTAAAATATACTAGTCAAGTATAAAAACATCAAGATATCAAAATTTTGATTTGAAATCACAAACAACACTTTGGCCTATTAAATCAGTAAAAATGCTCAAAAGAAGCCAATAAAATAAGATCCAATGTTTACGCAGATAAACTCATGTTGGTTTAGCAACGATATCCCAAAAATAGGTATATGTAGACATAACAGATATATGCATACTACGAACAAACAAGCACAGTAGTTCACAGCAATATATGAAAGGTTATTCCTAAATGATATGAACTACTACATTTTTATTTTTTTGTTTTAAGGTCAATAATGTGTAGTTTTTATTCAATATTTTCCTTTAATTTACATATTTTTCCAAAGTTTTCTGAAAAAATATCAAAAATATTTTAAATATTTATTTAACCGGCTACCAAAAATGATTTTTTTATTATCCAGGTTTAGTATATATTTAGAATAGCGACTGTAACGACACCTTAAGTGAAAAATCAAAATATAGTTGTCAATGGAGCATATTATAATTTGAGCTTGGTTCGATTTATTAGGATCTCTACATATTAAAGATCCTAAATACATGAAGTGAATATATTATTCTGGAATGATCAAATCGAGTAAAAATTTGAATCATATTAGTGTTTTATTATTCATTTAAAATCACACGATTTTAAATTTTCACTCTTGATATGATCATTTTTGTATATCATTTCTCAAATTATATATATATAGGGATTAATGCATTTTTGGTGCCACAACTATATCCCACTGGCGTTTTAGCCCATAATTTTCAAGCAGGCACATTTGGTGCCACAACTTCAACATCAGTGGCAATTTTGGTGCCAGTTGAGGCTCAATTTCAAAATTGGCCCAAAATACCCCCATATGCGGGCCATGTGACACGAAAAATGGGGATTTATACCATTCAACGTTTTTTTCATTAAAAAAAAAATACCAAAATTCAAAATCCTAACTTTTCATATAATATTCACCAAACATTCCCTTAATTAAATTGTTACCCACTTTCTTATTCTTCCCCAAATAAAAACATCCAAGTAGTCTAATTCTTGGTCGGTGGAATTTTTTTTTTTCATGAAAAAGGTGTTGAATGGTCAAAATCCTCAATTTTCATGTCACATGGCCCGTACAAGGGGGAATTTCGGGCCAATTTCAAAATTGGGCCTCAATTGGCACCAAAATTGCCATTGATGTTGAAGTTGTGGCACCAAATGTGCCAGCCCGAAAAGTTACGGGGTAAAAATGCCAGTGGACTATAGTTGTGGCACCAAAAATACAATAACCCCTATATATATAATATTCTATATAAATACATATTAATAGTGTATTAGTGTTTTATAATTAATTTAAAATGACAGAAGTTTATATTTTCACTCTTGATATTATTTTGTATAACAATTCTCAAACAACAAGATAAATCAATTTTGACACATTAACATGATATCATTTTGTATCTGAATGCTCAAATAACAAGATAAATCAATTTTGAAACATTATCAATATAGTTGTTTCAGATAATTACTCAAAAACAAATAGTTAACGTAGTTGATGGCTTATTTTATCTATTTTGAAACTTAGTGCAATGAAGAAATTAAAGTTTGTGACCCTAATAAAATTATTATATCGCATGAACAATTGATATTGGTAATGAATTTGAGGATGAAGATCTATGTAGACCCAAATTTTTATGATAAATTCGACATAAGAATTAGGTCCGGTTTTGGCCGGACCCTATAATTAATTAATTAAAAACACAAATTAAAAAAGTTGATCGTTTATATTTTCCATTTTGAAACTTAGTGCAATAAAGAAATTTGAGTTTGTGAGTAATGTTGAACATTTATATTGCATGAAGAAATAAAAATGTAGTAGTTCATATCATTTAGGAATAACCTTTCATATATTGCTGTGAACTACTGTGCTTGTTTGTTCGTAGTATGCATATATCTGTTATGTCTACAATGCATATACCTATTTTTGGGATATCGTTGCTAAACCAACATGAGTTTATCTGCGTAAGCATTGGATCTTATTTTATTGGCTTCTTTTGAGCATTTTTACTGATTTAATAGGCCAAAGTGTTGTTTGTGATTTCAAATCAAAATATCTTGATGTTTTTATACTTGACTAGTATATTTTAAGGTCTCTATCACTTCAATGTTTAAATATTTGATTTTAATATACTATGTGAGTAATATTGCATCAACTTATATAGATCCAGCCTTTTTCATTCATATAGATGCAATATTTTAAACATGTGTTACTCCAGAGATACATTCATTATTCTAAATATATACTCAACATGGATAATAAAAAAATCATTTTTGGTATATTTCAGCTGGTTAAATAAATATTGAAAATATTTTTGATATTTTTTCAGAAAACTTTGGAAAAATATGTAAATTAAAGAAAAATATTGAATAAAAACTACACATTATTGACCTTAAAACAAAAAAATAAAAATGTAGTAGTTCATATCATTTAGGAATAACCTTTCATATATTGCTGTGAACTACTGTGCTTGTTTGTTCGTAGTATGCATATATATGTTATGTCTACAATGCATATACCTATTTTTGGGATATCGTTGCTAAACCAACATGAGTTTATCTGCGTAAGCATTGGATCTTATTTTATTGGCTTCTTTTGAGCATTTTTACTGATTTAATAGGCCAAAGTGTTGTTTGTGATTTCAAATCAAAATTTTGATATCTTGATGTGTTTATACTTGACTAGTATATTTTAAGGTCTCTATCACTTCAATGTTTAAATATTTGATTTTAATATACTATGTGAGTAATATTGCATCAAATCATATAGATCTAACCTTTTTCATTCATATAGATGCAATATTTTAAACATGTGTCACTCCAGAGATACATTCATTATGTTGCCAGTATTTCTTTGTATTTTTTTTTTTTTGGGTTTTGTCATATTCAATTTGTAAATTCCGCACCCCAATCGATATTCATCTTGTATGTTCTTGAGATCCTTGGGGAGACACTGTTAGGTTACTTGAATATCTTAACATGCATTTGGTATGTGCACACCTTATGCTGTAATGAAATATTGAACATTATGGTTCTTTTTACGTGGGTTCTTTATAGATTTCTGAAATAATATGGTCAATTTGATTGGGGGAATTATTTGCATCAGTTTTAAAAGGCCTGTTTTTAGGTCATCTCTTCCTGTTTATCTTATATTTAATTGATAGTCTGGGTTTAGTATGATTGCAATATTTCCCACCCCTATTGAAACTACCATTTTCAATGTTTGTGTTTTATGGTTAATATGATGGTAATCTTCATTGCTTGATGTGAAAAAGTAATCAGGTATTTCTCTCTCTCCTTATTTGTGATGTTTTTACATGTATGGTGTTTTTGTGTTTTTTCTTCTATTTTTTGAGGTTTTCGAGTAATAGTAAACTTTAACTGTGTACTCTTTTTTCATAGAATTAACCAGCAACAATATCCTTTTTTTTAAATTTTTTATTTATTTTTGTGTTTGGGTGTTGTCTGTTTTACAAGTGAGGTACTTTTTAGGTCTTCCTCAGCAATGTACTTTGGCAGCAGATTGAATACGTGTAATTTTCAAGACAAAATTTGAAGTTTCAGTTTCTTGCACATTGTCAAAATTTAAAAATGTAGTAGTTCATATTATTTAGGAATAACCTTTCATATATTGCTGTGAAATAGTGTGCTTGTTTGTTCATAGTATGCATATATCTGGTATGTCTACAATGTATATACCTATTTTTGGGATATCGTTGCTAAACCAACAATGAATTTATCTGCGTAAGCATTGGATCTTAGTGTATTGGCTTCTTTTGAGCATTTTTACTGATTTAACAGGCCAAAGTGTTGTTTGTGATTTCAAATCAAAATTTTGATATCTTGATGTGTTTATACTTGACTAGTATATTTTAAGGTCTCTATCACTTCAATGTTTAAATATTTGATTTTAATATACTATGCGAGTAATATTTCATCAAATCATATAGATCCAACCTTTTTCATTCATATAGATGCAATATTTTAAACATGTGGCACTCTAGAGATACATTCATTATGTTGCTAGTATTTCTTTGTATTTTTTTTTTTTGGGTTTTGTCATATTCAATTTGTAAATTCCACACCCCAATCGATATTCATAATGTATGTTCTTGAGATCCTCGGGGAGACTGTTAAGTTACTTGAATATCTTAACTTGCATATATTATGAGGACACCTTATGCTGTTTTGTCAGTCAGCGACACACTTTTAACTTCTGGTGAATGCATATGTTTCTATTTCAGCCCATTTGTTTCAATTGTTGCTTCAGTTTTTACTATCTTCACCCTTCCCCCCTCCTCTGATTACTATATTCTATCTCCGTCTGTTGTCAAATTTACTGTTTTAAAGAATATTGGAATGC
Source organism: Penstemon newberryi var. newberryi (assembly GCA_030819805.1). Taxonomy (NCBI): domain Eukaryota; kingdom Viridiplantae; phylum Streptophyta; class Magnoliopsida; order Lamiales; family Plantaginaceae; genus Penstemon; species Penstemon newberryi. Next base: position 32,280,716 of record JAUALY010000003.1, on the reverse strand, counting down.
TAATTATGTGATAAGATACATATTGTGGTAGTGATTCCATTTGAGAGAGTACTTGTACACAATAATCTTTTGCTTTGCTTTGTTAAATGGTCATTGTGAAGAAGCTGTCAATTACATGAAGGTTTTGCTTTAGTGAATGAATTTGTTTTCTTTTATTTAAATGTTAATTTTCCGTCGTGAGGTTTTCAACTGAATATGCCTGCTCTTTTGATGGCAGGGTAAACTTGTGAAATGCATTGTGCTGGACATTGTGATCGAAATATCTTTCAATCAGTTGGGTGGACTTTCTACGCATTTGTTTCCTTGTGAGTTCTATGCTGCATCGTTTTACGTGGATTTCTGAAATATTATAGTCAATTTGATTGTGAGAATTATTGCATCAGATTTAAAAGGCCTGTTTGTAGATCATCTCTTTATGTTTAATTTATATGTAATAATAGATAGTTTGGGTTTAATATGATTGCAATATTTCCTCCCTCTGTTGAAACTACCATTTTCATTGTTTGTGTTTTGTGGTTAATATGATGGCAATCTTTAGTAATCAAGTATTTCTTTGTCTCCTTATTTGTGATTTTTTTACATGTATGTTGTTTTTTGTGTTTTTTGTTCTATTATTTTGAGTTTTCACTGATTTTTTTGTGGTTTTTGTGTTTGTGTTCGTGTGTTGTTAGTTTTACGAGGGAGGTACTGCTTAGGTCTTTCCTAACAATGTACTTTTGCAGCATAAAGTTTCAGTTTCTTGCACATTGTGAAATTTAAAATTGTAGTAGTTCATATTATTTAGGAATAACCTGTCATATATTGATGTGAACTACTTTGCTTGTTTGTTCATAGTATGCATGTTTCTGGTATGTCTACAATGGGGTAGTAAATTTAGATCAAACAAAATAAAACTTAGTGAGGGCTAATTATGGAAATAAATGGGATAGTAAATTAAGATCAAACATACATCAAGTTGTAAATCATATGGATTAAAATAATCTACCATGTATTTCATAATTACCATGTACTTCTTAGAATTAGAATGGGTATTAAGATCAAACATACATCAACTTGTAAGTCATATGGATTAAAATAGTCTACCATGTATTTCATAATTACCATGTACTTCTTAGAATTAGAATGGGTAAATAAGAGTGCATAATTAAACTTCTTAGAATGGGTACTCGTTAGGTTCCGGTGCATAATCTTCAGCCTCCACCTCATCTTCAACTGCTGCTCCATCATCCTCCACATCAGCTTCAGCAGCTTCCTTCTTTTCTATACCTTTCACATCCTTTTTTTCATCCTCCTTCTCTGTTCCTTTGCCATTCTCAGTTCCTTTGTCATCCTTCAATTCATTCACAGGATCTTTCATTTCATTGATATCTTCCTGAATAGAGTCCTCCTTTTGGAATTAAACAAAAAAAAAAAAAAAAAAAAAGGATTAGATTGAAAGCCCATTTTCTAGGTATCAATAAAAAAAAATATTAATCTAACTTTTTATTTTTACCATTCATCTTCTTCGTCCTCTCTCTTCTTGTTGGTGATCTTATCAAAAACCCATATAAGAGTTGTAGTGATGTAGCCAATGTTGGCTTTTCCATGCTGTTGAACCTTTTCAAAAGCAGATTTTAGTGTTCTTGCCGCCATTGTTTTTTAGGAAGTTGTAATTAAAGGTTATTCCTAAATGATATGAACTACTACATTTTTATTTTTTTGTTTTAAGGTCAATAATGTGTAGTTTTTATTCAATATTTTTCTTTAATTTACATATTTTTCCAAAGTTTTCAGAAAAAATATCAAAAATACTTTCAATATTTATTTAACCAGCTGAAATATACCAAAAATGATTTTTTTATTATCCATGTTGAGTATATATTTAGAATAATGAATGTATCTCTGGAGTGACACATGTTTAAAATATTGCATCTATATGAATGAAAAAGGTTGGATCTATATAAGTTGATGCAATATTACTCACATAGTATATTAAAATCAAATATTTAAACATTGAAGTGATAGAGACCTTAAAATATACTAGTCAAGTATAAAAACATCAAGATATCAAAATTTTGATTTGAAATCACAAACAACACTTTGGCCTATTAAATCAGTAAAAATGCTCAAAAGAAGCCAATAAAATAAGATTCAATGCTTACGCAGATAAACTCATGTTGGTTTAGCAACGATATCCCAAAAATAGGTATATGCATTGTAGACATAACATATATATGCATACTACGAACAAACAAGCACAGTAGTTCACAGCAATATATGAAAGGTTATTCCTAAATGATATGAACTACTACATTTTTATTTTTTTGTTTTAAGGTCAATAATGTATAGATTTTATTCAATATTTTTCTTTAATTTACATATTTTCCCAAAGTTTTCTGAAAAAATATCAAAAATATTTTCAATATTTATTTAACCGGCTGAAATATACCAAAAATGATTTTTTTATTATCCATGTTTAGTATATATTTAGAATAGCGACTCTAACGATACCTTACGTGAAAAATCAAAATATAGTTGTCAATGGAGCATATTATAATTTGAGCTTGGTTCGATTTATTAGGAGCTCTACAGATTAAAGATCCTAAATACATGAAGTGAATATATTATTCTGGAATGATCAAATCCAGTAAAAATTTGAATCATATTAGTGTTTTATTATTCATTTAAAATGACACGATTTTAAATTTTCACTCTTGATATGATCATTTTTGTATCTTATTTCTCAAATTATATATATATATATAGGGATTAATGCATTTTTGGTGCCACAACTATATTTCACTGGCGTTTTTACCCCATAATTTTCAAACTGGCACATTTGGTGCCACAACTTCAACATCAATGGCAATTTTGGTGCCAGTTGAGGCTCAATTTCAAAATTGGCCCAAAATTCCCCCATATGCGGGCCATGTGACACGAAAAATGGGGATTTCGACCATTCAGCGTCTTTTTAATTAAAAAAAAAAACCAAAATTCAAAATCCTAACTTTTCATATAATATTCACCAAACATTCCCTTAATTAAATTGGTACCCACTTTCTTATCCTTCCCCAAATAAAAACATTCAAGTAGTCTAATTCTTGGTGGGTGGAATTTTTTTTTCTTCATGAAAAAGGTGTTGAATGGTCAAAATCCTCAATTTTCATGTCACATGGCCCGTACATGGGGGAATTTCGGGCCAATTTCAAAATTGGGCCTCAATTGGCACCAAAATTGCCATTGATGTTGAAGTTGTGGCACAAAATGTGCCAGCCCGAAAAGTTACGGGGTAAAAATGCCAGTGGACTATAGTTGTGGCACCAAAAATACAATAACCCCTATATATATATAATATTCTATATAAATACATATTAATAGTGTATTAGTGTTTTATAATTAATTTAAAATGACAGATGTTTATATTTTCACTCTTGATATTATTTTGTATAACAATTCTCAAACAACAAGATAAATCAATTTTGACACATTAACATGATATCATTTTGTATCTGAATGCTCAAATAACAAGATAAATCAATTTTGAAACATTATCAATATAGTTGTTTCAGATAATTACTCAAAAACAAATAGTTAACGTAGTTAATGGCTTATTTTATCTATTTTGAAACTTAGTGCAATGAAGAAATTAAAGTTTGTGACCCTAATAAAATTATTATATCGCATGAACAATTGATATTGGTAATGAATTTGAGGATGATGATCTATGTAGACCCAAATTTTTATGATAAATTTGACTAGGGGTGTTCATAAACCCGTCCCACCCGACCCACCCGCCCTACCCGCTCCAACCCGCCCGCAACCCGCCGGTTTTGTTTTTAAAATATTCAAGTACGGGTTGGTAATTTGTAAACCCGCACGTTATGGGTCGGGTGACGGGTTTGATGGTTAAAAAACCGACCCACCCGCAACCCGCAACCCGCACTTAATCATCCTTGATGTACTTTTTATTCATTGTTTAATAAAAGTGTGAAATAAATTACATTTATTAACAAATGAATAAGAACAAATAAACAAACTTTCTTAAAGTTTCTTGTTTATATTAATGTTAATGGTACAAATATGTTAGCAAATTATTTCCTAAAGAGTTTGTTGTTGAAAAATTGAGAAGAAACTTCACTAATTTGTTATTGTTTGTAATGTGTGAGTGATGATTTGTAATGAATTTTTTTGTAGGGATTTGTAATATTCTTTTTTGTGGAGACTATTGATTTAATTAGTAAGAAATCGTTGATTATATTATAGTTTTGTATTTTTTGCTTTTTGGATTTAATTTTAAAATTAACAGTGAACACATTTGACACATTTTATTTGTTGTTTTGAAGAACTTAAGATTATATGCTTAATTGTTTATATTTGGATGTCAAGATTTTATGACATTGTTTTCGTTCAACCCGCCAACCCGACCGCCACCCGCCCGCACCCATTCCACCCGAACCGGACGGTTTATGAAAATAACAACGCGGGTGCGGTTTAAAAAATTGGCAACCCGCACGTGTTGGATTGGGTTGATTTTTTCATGCAAACCCGCCCAAACCCGACCGCGTTCACCCCTAAATTCGACGAAAGAATTAGGTCCCACCGGACCCTATAATTAATTAATTAAAAACACAAATTAAAAAAGTTGATCGTTTATATTTTCCATTTTGAAACTTAGTGCAATAAAGAAATTTGAGTTTGTGAGTAATGTTGAACATTTATATTGCATGAAGAAACTTTCCGTAGGTTGTTATTGTGAGGATGAATCTGAGGGCTAAGATTTATTTAGATCCAAATTTTAATCATAATTTTGACGAAATTAGGTCCGATTTCCTATCCAACAAGATCCACATCCGACTAAGCATAATGGGGCAGATCCACATACCTAGGCTAACCTACCTAAATCTCAGCTATTGACAGCCGTAATTACACATCTACTCCCCTGATGTTTGATGAATTTGCAAATAAACCTCTTGAAGTTTCAATAATTACAAACATCTCCTTACTTTAAGTTTCATTTTATAGATACACCCTCTACCAGTATTTTTCTAAGAAATTCTATTATAACCCTGAACAATTTTCGTAAAGTTTGACCAAAAAAATTTGGACAAAGATATACCCTCTTCATGTTAAGCATTTAACATGCATGGGGTGAAAAATGTACTTTGATAATTAATTTTTAACTTTGAGGGGTGTGTTGCAAATTTTTTAAAAGTACTGCTTACTAAAGGAGCCTCACTATACAAACATATTTCATTAAAAAAAAAAAAAGTAATTTTAAAAGAATAATTTTATTTAATTTTGATATAAGTATTTAATATTTATTTTACAAAAATATATATTATCTGTTGTATATACTTAAAATTAAAATTATATTCTGAATTATTGAACTACAGAAAAATAAATATATTATATTTTCATACTCAGATACTCAAAGTTTAAATATGATTGACCCATTAAAATTTGATTCAACCAAATTAATGATTATTATTTGCCAGTTTAAAACATTTTTATCAATAGTAATTTTAAGGACACGGCAGAGATAAAAATATCCATGTAAACTAAATATTAAATATTTACGTGAGATGGAAAGTTTTTGAAATAATGGAAATCTTAAGTGGTGTATTTGTAATTTACCAAAACTCAGGGGGTGTATTTTGTAATTAGTTCTAAGAAAAATGTTGTACATGTAAAACGGTGTGATTCACGTGGATAGCCGTGAGGCGTGAAGCTTGACGACGTTTTTCCAAATTCTCCATACATTATATTATATATATATACATCACCCATTCATATTTCGTGCTGTAATTCAACTACCAGATAAATGGTTAGTTTTTCTTCTTTCAATTTCCAGTAATTAATTATTTGACCCGACTCTGTTTTTCTCTATTTAATTTACTCGATTAATTGATGTTATGCTTTTAGTTTGGTTTGGAATCTTTGTTGATTTTTGAATTAATAGAATGCGGAGGTTGTGATTTGAATTGCTACGAATTTATGTTCTTCATTGCCCCTGTTTGCTTTTGTGTTTAAATTCTTTTTGATAATTTCTTTTGTGTTTAAATTCAATTCGTAGAGTTTAAGTTTTGTGATTTAATTAATTCTGGTGATGCTTGAGATTAGGGGTGTAATTGAGTCGAGTAGTGTCGAATAACACACTGTTCAAGTTTGATTTGAATTTTACTGAACTTGAAATTTTGTGTTTGAGTTTGGTGTCAATTTAACCCCTGTAAGATGGATAATATTCAATTGACCCCCTGTTATTTGAAAAAGAGCACATTACCCCTCAGTAATCTTTTAAAAGTTTCACTTTCGAGTACAACCAATAGCTATTTGAACACCGTCTCTCTGACATTTTTATTTGTGGTACTTTACCACCTATATTAATATGATAGTATGACAGTTTATCACATGTGTTATGATTAATATGACAATTTACCCCCTGTTTTATGATTAATGTGACTTTTTACCCCTTATGTTACAAAAATACTTTTTATGTCACTCTCAATTTTGGCAAGTGAAGTACACTCTTCGGTTAAATCAAATGAGATAAATTGTTTCTTTATAATTTTCACAGGGGATAAAGTACTCTTTTTTTAATTTACAGGGGTTTAATTAAATATTATGGGCCTGTTTGTTTGGCGTTTGGGATAGTAGTTGAAGTTTGTGAAATAATCTCGATTTGCGTAATGTTGTTTGTTTGAGTTTTGAGAGAGTGGTTTGAGAAATAAAGTAGGTGTAGGTTTTTTTGGAAGAGTTGGGTTGTAGGTATAAGATGTATAAGACTTTATGTCAAATCATGTTTGTTATGTGAGATAAATTGTGTAAGAGATAGGTTACTTTATGTTAAATCAAAGTAGAGTTTGTATAGGTTTTGTTTAGAGATAAGAAAATTGTTGTTTGTTTGGCTTTTGAGAGAGTAGTTTGAGAAAATTAATGAATGAAAAATTTATTTCGGAAAATAAAAAACATGTTTGTTTGGCATTTTCCAAACACGAAAAAATTCTGCGAAATGCCAAACAAACACGCCCATAAGCATTTTACAGGATTAAATTGGCATTACCTCGTTTAATTTTTGTGATTTTGACTTTTGAGCAATTACCAAACGGCCAAACCCATTGGAACTTTGGAAGTGGTCCTGCAGGCGGGCATGTCAATGAGTAGAATGTATACGTTTATATGGCCTTGTTTATCCTTTCATTAATGCTACATTTGGTTTTGAATTTAATTTCTATTCCCATTTTAATTTTCTTATTTAATAAATCTAAGATCCAAAGGTTTAAGAATTTTATTCTTCTGCTTTTTGGTGATTTTTTTCCTTATTCTCTAAATTCTACTATTACTATTAAACCTGCACAAATTTTTCATGTGAATTTTTTATTGCATTAAATCTCCTTATATTTTCAGATTCTCTGCATATAACCCTCGTCCGTCCACTTTCATCAGTTTTTTGATAAGCGGGTGTTCCACGTTATTTTGGTGGGATTTTTCTTGTATTTAGTCTAATTTTTTTAGCCTTACCCACACTTATTAATTCACTTGACACGAGCAATCCTCTATTCCTCTTGTAATTCTAAACTTCGTCCAAACATTCTTGTACTTTTTAAACTTAGTAAAAAATCTCCTTATATCTAAGGGTAATTTATGCATATCAACTGAAAATTAATAGCATTAGACAATTGAACAGTAAGAAAAGCGTGTGTAGAGAATTTGAAAACACAAGTGAATTAGATGTAGTAAAAATTTAACTTAAGAGTTTATGTTCGGGCGAGTATCATGCAAATTCCAAAAAAAGGATATTACCATAAACCCAACAATAAGTTATGGATATTACCACAAAAGAAAATTCTTTACTTTTTTCCATAACAGTTGGTGATAGGTTGTCCACCCACAATCCGAGAAATTATTTCGTATAATCGTTGCACCACGTTATCAAATAAATTTGGTGTAACCGACCAATGAAAATATTACATGTGGAATGATAATCCATATCACCCATGTTCTGGATAATGTAAACACAATTTAAAATCCCATATTCTGAAAGAAATATAGAGTGATGTGGGATCTCACTTCAAATGTAATAGTTATATTGACTAACTGTACCACGTGTGCGCGTGGTAAATTATTATACTATATAATTTCTCGGTCCGACCTAATCGTCTAACCAATTCTTTTATAATTAATAAATAATTGCACAATAAAGAACTAGAAGTCAACTTCTTCAATTCATTCATTAATTTAATTAAATCCTCAGTTAAGAAAGAGGACATTAAATTAATCAAGAAATTACGATGGATACCGGGGGGCCGCCGCCACCACCACCAACAGTCCAACACCAAAGACAAAAGAATTGGACGTTCCTCTTCACACAATTGGCTTTGAAATTGATGACCTATCACCTCAAAGAGTTTCAGGCCACTTTCTGGTCACTTCAAAATGTTGTCAGGTATCTCCTATGTTCACTCTTGATATTTATATGTATATGTAAAATGGTAAATTACAGATATCTTTCATATTATAAAAATCTCTCTAACGAATGGAATATTACGAAAATTCGTTTTAAATTTGTCATCATCTTACAATTTATAAGTTATTACTGAAAAATTTCAAATTTATCACAGGAATTATTTGTAGTGTTTGTAATATATTATAAAACTTTGAAACTTGAGTATTAATTAATATCTCATATACAAAATTGGAAATTATACATTTGATAAGATTTTACAAACATTACAAATAACCCCTAGGGAAAAAATTTCAGGTATAAGGCACTAACTGTAAGATGGTGACAAACCTGGTAAAAAATTTCGTAATACTCAATATGGAAAATTTTTTTCTTTCTAATTTGACCTTACCTCAGGGTATCCGTAATTTACCCTCTATATTAAGGAGTGAAATGCAAAAATACCCATTGTGCTTTGTCTAACTAACAAAAATCTCCCTTTGTTATTTTAACTAACAAAAACCCCTATGTGTTATTTTTCTATTAGCAAAATAATCCCTCTCAAGTCAAAATAATATTTATACCCCCACCAGATAATACAAAATTAACCTAAAAAATAGCATTAACCCCTTTATTGACTCCGAAAATTGACAATAACCCCATGTTCACTAAAACAATTAACAAAAATCCCCTTATTAATGAAAAAATTTCAAATGTGTTTTTTTATAATAGAAAAAGAACACGGGTTTTTTTTTTAGTTAAAATGACACACGGAATGGTGTTTTTGCATTTAGCTCTATATTAAAGCATGCAACTGATGCATTCATATGTGTATGAGGGTACAGCCATATAAGGTGCTGCACGGAGGGGTGTCGGCGCTCGTAGCAGAGTCTCTGGCGAGCATGGGAGCTCACCTCGCGTCGGGGCAGCAAAGGGTTGCCGGCATACACCTCAGCATCAGCCATCTAAAGAGCGCACAGTTAGGTGACTTTGTTGTTGCTGAGGCTACACCGATCAATGTTGGCAAAACCATTCAGGTAATGAATGTTTTAGTGATGTGTTGTTGAAAATTTCTAAGTGCAAATGCTAGATATATAGACTCGGATCAAAAGAATGATTTGTCAAAGTAAAAAAGAAAGTGAGAAAGTAAGGTACTATTGAAGTAATTAGAAGTGTTACACTTAAAATGAAAAGGGTGATTTATACTCGGACCCCTTGAGGTTTATCGTAATTACAGAAAACCCCCGTGACTCCAAATATTACACGGGGAATTTCGTAAATATTTTCAGAAGTTGTAGGGGGTGTCCTTGTAAGGATTGTTGAAACTGTAAGGGATTGTTTTTGTACATAGTCTAAATCAGAAGGGGTCTCCAATTGTAACTTCTGAAATGTCAGGGGTTTCCTCTTTAGATAACTAAACCTCAGGGAGTCCGGTTGTAAATCACCCAAAATGAAACTTTGAACATTTGATGGTGCATAGCTTATACAAGACAATTCTACCGAAATGTTACTTTGCCAGCCCAAAATGTTACAGGTAGAATTGTCAGCTAGTATATGTTATGACACTAATTTTGCAATAACAAAAACTGACTTACGGTCACGTCACCAATTTGAAGATAATTTTCAAATTTAATTAACGACGATCGCACCAAATGTGTTGATCAGCATTTGTTTGGTACCAAAAGTAAAAATCGACATAAAGCTACTTTTGAACAGGTTTGGGAGGTACGCCTCTCGAAATGTGATCCTTCGAAGCCTGAGATTAAAACATTGATTGCATCCTCAAGACTTACTCTTCTTTGCAACTTACCTATACCAGAATCTGCAAAGGGTGCTGTTGAAAATTTCAAGAAGTACGCAAAGTTATAGATTGCGTTTTGCGTTGTAATTGTCTGAAATGAGGAAAAAACATCGTTGATATATAGCGATTCGATTTAATTGTCTATGTACTGGTCAACAAATTGCAATAAATGGTCAAGATTATTTTAAGATGTCCTCGATGTTCGCATATTTGAAAAAGTTGTATGTTCGAATTTTAAGAAATGAATATGTTTAAATTTTAGAAAATTAATAGGGACTTTTAGAGATTACGGAGAAAAAGTGATAAGTTCCAATTAATTGTTTTTATAGGTTTAATACAGTATTTTATTGAATTTGCATAGATGGTTGAAAACCGATGTTACGCGGGATCCAAACTTTTTTGCAGTGTAATATTATTTTGTGATGGTTCAACCAATTCAAAATGAACCTAAACTCTTGTAGAGAAAAAGAAAGTAAAGAGATGAAACATAGAAAACTACTCCTACATATCCTTTTCTGCAGTGTAACATTCAACATGTAATAAAAAGCAAATCAAACTCCAACGTCCAACAACCTAGATGGTGGAAAACCAGGAATGATTATTTATCACATTTTGATGTCAGACAAGTATATAAATTCAAAATTTGTGTGGGATCGTACATTTACTTGGAGGGTAGATTTATTATGTGATACTAAAATAAGGGGTTCTTGGCAAGTTAACTCCCTGTGATATGTCTAATGGACAATTTACCTCCCTGTGATATGAAGATAGGCAATTTAACTCCATGTGAAATGAAATAATTAGTAATTTACCTCCCTGTGATATGAAATAATGATCAATTTACCTCCTTGCTAGTGCAGGTGTTGCACACTCACTCTATAATGCGACCGAGACTTTATTTTCATGTAAAAAATGATCAATTTAACCTTACATTTGACAACATATTCACCTCAATTTACCCCCTTTGATATGCGTAAATAGACAATTTAACTCCCTGTGATATTCGTAAATGGGCACTTTAACTCCTTGTGATATTGCATAATGAGCATTTTACCCCCTTGTAAAAATGTAAAAATCAAGAGGAAGGCAGTGTGCTTCTTTTAAAAAAACACAGGGAGGTATTTAGCCCTTTTATTTATCACAGAGAGTTAAACTGCTATTTTAGAATATCACATGAAATTTATTTGCTATTCACTCCTAAAATAAGACATGAAAGTGTGATAGATAACTTTTTGCCGTTGAAAACCGATGTTTCGCATAATCCAATTTTTTTGTAGTGAGTATTATTTTGTGATGGATCAATACCAATTCAAATGCCTAAACTCTTGTAGAGAAAAAGAAAGAAAAAATAGGAAACATAAGGAAACTACTCCGGCATATCCTTTTCTGCTGTGTAACATTCAACATTGTAATAAAGCAAATCAAAATCATTACCAGCACTAAATCCAGCTATTTATTACACCACTGATGTAGTGGCGATTTCAGAATCTATTTCAGTATGTAGAGTGACTTTGAACGTAAAATTAATATGATTGGTAATGAATTAGAAGGTGTGTCATGTATACATGATTAGAAAGCTACGAAAGTCTTAATTAAAAAAAGGTAACGTGAGGTTTTTTTGAAATAGTTATGGTCATTTTATTAGAAGTTGTCAGACTGCACTCGATAAACAACCAACTTTTTGTCTTTTCATGTTTCTAGGTGCATTCATTTGGTTATTTGATCTAATTTCGAGTTAATATCATTATTATAAGATATTAGGATGATGTTTTTTTTATTTTTTACGAGTCAAAGTTCAATTTATCTATTTTCTAGAATAGGAAAATGAGAAGCCATTCAAATTTGTAATTTCATAAGTTTTAAATAGATGTTTCAAAACTCCTATATAAATCGCTCCAATGAATAAATCAAGAATGAGTGTTTAAGTTTAAAGATATAATTGTTTGCAAATGTTCTTGCATGTGGGATGAGTGATTCCTACTTTACAAGTGAGTGGCTTGGTTGCGTCGAGTGAGTCTGCCACCACTGATTGATTGATTCACGGTCATTCATCTTTTCTTCCACTTTACGATGTGCGTTTCGACCTGCATCACTGCCCTCCAAACTCAGGACATCCATGACTAAACTAGGTCTATGAAATTTTCCTAGACATTATGGTTGTAAACACACAACACCTTTATTTTGGGAGCATGACATTGTCGACATTACTAATGACGTGCATTTTCAGCCACAAGATCTACAAATATTTTTCGACCTAATTTGGTCAAGAATTTTCACCAAAACTCTGTCTCTTTCCCATCCAAATTTTGAAATTCCTAAATTCCAAAGCAACATATCATAAAACCTTAAGTATCAAAAGATTGTATACATAATTGTCAAAAACTCTGCCTCCTCTACACGTACGTGTCCCCCCCTCCCCCCTCCCCCAACACCTTTCACTTTGAGAGCATGACATCATCATAGTAATGACGTCTATTTTCAACCACAAGATTTAAAAATATTTTCCTAGACCTAATTTGATCAAGAATTTTCCCCAAAACTCTGCCTCTTGCCCATCCAAAATTTAAAATTCCTAAGCTTTGCTGCATCTTGATCGGTATGGATTGATAATGGAGTTTGTCTTCCCACAATTTCATTGAAATTCTCCAACAATCAAGTATAATCTCATTGTACATTATGATAACTCAAAATACCTAGGTGCTCATATGATTGTTTACACCGGAGAAAACACAATAGAAATCGGTAAATGTTTGTCTTATAGGTACTCTCAAATATAAGTACATCACCAAATAACTTATACTCAGCCCTTGAACAACCATATACCCAAAACAACCTCGTTATTTATCCTCATCTCATGTGGTGTAATCAAATAACAAATCTTTGTCATGGCTTCAAGAAAGGAAATAGCAGTATTCACAACATCCCGCTTGAGTTAAAATGGTACTCTCGTAAATTCCTTTAATTTTAACAGAGAATATTGAGTTGACCGTTATTTTAGGGGAGTAAGTGAAGATTTCAATAGTAGAAAAAGATAAGTGAAAGTTTAAATAATACAAGGGGGTACGTAAAGGTTTAAATAGTACAGGAGAGGTAGGCAAATCATATGTACTAGTACAAATAAGATATCTGAAATTAACTCTTTTTTAAACACTACAAATTTAGAATGAAGTTAATTGATCTTTTTTTTTTTTAAATGAAGGATGAAGTTAATTGATCGTTGCATTATATATATAGTGTCCTGTAATCTAGTTAGAAAATTCTAAATTTGGTTTAATTATATTATGAAAACTGAATCTATGACTTACAGGAAAATTGAATACATGTATTCAATAAAAAATAGAAACAATTTATTATTAAAAGAATTCATCGTAGACCAAACATTCATGTAGAACAACAGATTTAAGTTATGAATTTTGCAATTGTATTTATGTATTATTTACAGTACCAACAATAGAGAGTAATTATTTACCTAATGTGACAATTTTGTCTTGAACTCCATGAGATGTAATAACTAGAAGACAACTTTGCATGATCTTTATTGAACTATCTATCTATATATTTTTTACTGTAAGAAAATCCTAATTAAATTAAATTCAGTATAATTATCCCATAGCCTATATATGCATTTTACATTTCAGTTGCCTTTGAAATTTTAAGGGCAACGCGGTGAAACGGTTCCTACATTCTGCAAATTGACATTTTTGCACATAGCTTGAACTTTTTCACCATTTTCACCCACCAAATTCACATTTTGCAACACAATTCCTTGGCAAGGATGGCTCTTACTGCAGTCGAAATCGATAGCAACATTTGAAGCACTTGTGCCCTTTATGTTTTGGTACACAACATTTTTTACTTGTACAGCTGAACCCTGAATTATATAACGATGATTTAAAATTGTTAATTTGATCAAACAAAATGATTTATATTTTTTTTCAATATTAAAGGGTTTTGTTAATTTAGTTATTATTTAATTTACCTGTTCTTGGCATGGTCCTTTTTGATCGCAATAGTTTTGGTCTATGATTATTGGATTTTGCACATTTTGCATCTCTATGTTCTGGAATTTGATGTTGCTTGCACTTCCTGACCCGCCCTATGTATAAAAAAATATTTTATAATGCATCCACAATATCATGCAAATTTAAAGCTTCAACCAACACTCCCCCAATTTTTTTTTAAAAATGGCAAAATTGAATTCTTAGTCCCACAAAATTGGATTCTCAACATTTTTAGTCTCGTGTTTATAAAAATTGCATGCACTTTTGATCCCAAAATTTTTAAAAATACTTTACGACTTGCTCCCGCACTTTTACAAAATTGCACTTTTGGTCCCAATTTTTTAAATTTTTTTGGGATTTTTTTTTCTCAAACATTAAGTGAGTTTGAAGATAGTTTTGGGAAAAAAATATTATGCATTTCGAGATGAATAGTTTAAATTGAGACGTGCCAAAAAGAAAATAAAGATAAAATTTTGGGAATGGATGAATTATTTGCATGTATCTACACATAATTTAATTACCTGCCATGTCTTGATTCGGACACCATTTGTGGTTCCAGAAAGCTTTGCTCCATTAACCACAATATCTGAGACATAAGCTTCTGAATTTCCAGAACCTAAGCTTCCAATACTGAATTAAGAAATATCAATGCATAAAAAAACAATTACAATCATTAATATATTGTCACAGGTTCTGTTATAATTAATATAGACTAATTTTAAATATTAATTTCAGGTTTTTGGATCTAAACCTTATTCCATGGCCAGGTCCACAAGTAATGTCTGTGGCTTGAACATTCTGTGATCCACTCACAATCGAAATGCAATCATCACCTATAAATACAACAAAATTTTGTTATTTCAAAACTTTATTTTTTCAAAATAACAATTATACCCCAGCTAGGATGCAAAAACATCCCTATTCATTTGAAAAGTTGGAAATAATTCCCCTGCTAACTTTACAAATTGACAATAACCTCCCTATGATTTATGAAGAAATTTCAAATATTTTGCTAATAAGAAAAAGAACAGAGAGGTATATTGCTAATAAAAATAACACACGAGGATTTGACCAATTAAACAAAGTACATGGGATATTTTTACATTTAGTTCTAATTTTAGCCCCAATGAAAATAGTTTATATATGTATGTATAAATATCATTAATTTAATTTCTTGAATTAATACCTGTGCCAATAGTGCAGCTTGATATTTGAATATTTTGAGTGCCAGTGACATGGATCCCATCAGTGTTGGGGCTCTTTCCCGGAGAAGTCACCACTAGATTCGAAGCTTCAACATTTGTGCACGTGTCAAAGGACAAGTGAATTTGTTGTGCATTTTGGATCTTCAAATTCTTTACTATCAAGTTTTTGCACTTGTAAAATGTTAAAGCCTGCAACAATTTGTGAATTCAAATCAAGTAAAATTTAATGATTTCAGGATAATGATGATTAGGACCACATCTTGAGTTACTAATTATTGAGTTTTAAAAGGAAAAAAGTTTGATTTTTTTTTTATTTAAAAGAAAAAAATTCAATCAATAAGTAATCATCAAACATAAGGCAGAAATATTGGAATATTAAAAGAAATCCATAGATAGAAGGAAGTGGCCATACCGTTGGAGCATCCTTGCATGGCTGCAAATTTAGAAACGAAAGAAATAATTAATATATAAAAGTCATGATCTAACTAACAAAAAATAAAAATAAAACATAGATATATTCTCCTTCCGTCCTTTTATTTTTGTTCTCATTTTCTTTTTGGATTTTCGAAAACAAAACTTAATTTTCTAATATGAAATTATTTTTTCAAAAGTACTCTTTCACGTAAGTTAATAATTTGACACCAATAATTCTCTGTCATTACTTTTAAGGGCATAAATGTAAAGATGCCTAAAATTCCACATTTTTAATTCTTACCTAAAACTCCGTACCAAAACTAAGGGGAGCAAAATAAAAGGGACGAAGGGAGTATAATCAATTTTTTTGAGAGTCATTTAATTATTTCGCACCTTAGCTTTATTTATTTTGCAAGAATTTTGCCACCAAATGTTACCATTTCCATTTATGGTTCCACCACCTTGAACAACTAGATTTTGAACACTGTCGAAAATAAGCCAGTGTCTTCCATCTTTACTATAGTCGGAACGATCATCCGAAGCTAATATGGTTCCACCAATCTGCACACATTTTTAGTGCCTCAATTTAATTTATTAAAAATAATAATAAATATTCTAATTTTTTATGTCCTTTAAATTACCTGAAATGTTATGTCAAATTTGCAAGGACCTGAAAATCTAATTGGTTTCAGAAGATAACTTTTGCTTTGTGGCACCAAGATATTTACATCTGCAGAGGATGCACAAGCTTCTCTCCACGCGTTCTCAAATGCCTAGAAGAACATAAGATTTTTAAAATGTATTGTTAGAATATATTGTGAAGATATTTTAATAAAACCAAACAAGAAAGTTAATAAAAAAATAATATTGTCCAAACTTATTAAATTACTCATATTATGTTTATTAGACATTCAAATGATTTTGTGATTATTACATTGGTATAAAAACCAAAATTTCACAACAAAAAGAATGTACATGCTTCATTTAATTTGAATAAAAGATGATATATATATATATATATATATATATATATATATATATATATATATATATATATATAACTCATTTTGAGTGATGGATTGGAAAAAATATTATGCCTTATGATTCCAATTTTTTAAGTGTGACAATTTACCCCCTATGTTATGATAAATGTGATATTTTTCCTCTATGTTACAAAAATACTTTTCATGCACAATCTTAATTTCGGCAACTTAGTTACACTCTCATGCTGAAGGAGGTAAATTGGTTCTTTAAAATAGTCACAGGGGGATAATTTATTTTTTTAAATCACAAACGGATAAATTGAATATTATGCATTTCATAGGGGTATATAAATTGGCATTAGCTCTTTACCTTAGTATCATCACTACTCCCATCACCTTTAGCTCCAAAGTTGAGTACATTAATTGTTTTCACCGAGGTTGAAATTTTTCTGAACTCCTTGAAATCGAGAGAGTTATTGTCAATCTTTAAATCTTCAAAGGGGCCAAAATAAGAAGGGAAGGCTCGAAAATCATAACCGGCTTCTTCTTGGAAGTAATCGTTAGGCAAATGATCATCGTAAAGGTTGGAGGTGCAACATGAACTTAAAAAGAAAATAAATATAAATAAGTATGGAAAAAATAGCTTTTTCACAAGAGCCATTGTTTGTTTTTTGATGCAATAAATAAAGATTTTGTGGATGTCAAAATATCTTGAGGAAATGATAATATTGATTGGGTAAGAAGCTAGTATGGATGTGATGACAACAAGGTCATGTGTGGTTTGTATATTTATAGAAGTGGGCCGGGTTGGGGTATGTAGGTGTTGTGTTTTGTTCTCTACGGCTCTTTTAATCAAGTATGGAAAATGGGATGAAAAGATTTAGACGAAATGATTTCTAGGGTAGTTAATTTCTGACTTTTGTTCCATGCTTGCATACATACATATATTCGAATTAAAATATGCATTATTCATTCATAATGACTTGACACACATGCTGCAAGGTAACTTGTGCAAATTTTTTATTTGATAATGAGGAAATATTATGTTGTTTTTTTTTGGGAGAATTTCACTTTTGATACCATAATTATATTTATTTTAGGGATTTGGTACCACAACTATTTCTATCGACACATTTGGTACCATATTTCAATTCCACTTTACAGATTTGATACTTCCGTCAAATTAATGACGGAATTGACACGTGATTCTCACGTGCTCGTTAAATCTCGTTAAATCTGAATTGAGAGAATTTCACTTTTGGTACCACAAGTAACCCTACTTTAAGGTTACGATACCATAACTTTAAAAACATACACATTTGGTACCACATATTAACTGTCCTCGACACATTTGGTACTTCCGTCAATTTTTGGACCGAAAATACAATTTCGGACGGAAAGTTAATGAAAAATTTGCATAATTAGTCCTATAGTTATAGATTACTGCCAAAGTTTGTCCCACATATTTTCTGGCAGATAAATTTACCCCAAAGTTCACAAGTTTTACAAATTTTATATATTATTATTATTAAATTTCTTAATCTAATTAGATTATATATATAATATATATAAACTAAATAATATTTTATATAAAATCTGATAAATATAAATTAAATTTATTAGAATTTTTTAACTTCGAAAAATAATCTTTCAAACTAATTAGATTTTACATATAATATATATAAATTAAATAATATTTTAATCTGAAAAATAAATATACTTATTAAATTTTAAAATTAAAAAAAATCTTTTAGACTAAATTAGGATTTTTTTTAATTATAATAAATTTATTAATTAAAATTATTATTATTTACATAATTTTAAAAAGATTTTTTTTCCAGCTTTCATAATAAATACTATTTAATTTGTATATATTATTATCTAATTAGTTTAAAAGATT
The DNA here is from genome assembly GCA_030819805.1 of Penstemon newberryi var. newberryi. Lineage (NCBI taxonomy): Eukaryota > Viridiplantae > Streptophyta > Magnoliopsida > Lamiales > Plantaginaceae > Penstemon > Penstemon newberryi. Next base: position 32,261,993 of record JAUALY010000003.1, on the reverse strand, counting down.
TTTTTTCAAATTAAAAAAATTAATAAGTTTAATTGATATTTATTTTTCAAATTTTATATAAAATATTATTTATTTTATATTTGTTATATGTAAAATATAATTAGTTTAAAAAAAATTATTGATACTTTTTTTTTGAATTTTATATAAAATATAATTTAGTTTATATATATTATATATAAAATCTAATTAGTGTAAGAGATTTAATAATTATAGTATATAAAATTTATAACTAGGATTTATAATTAATTATATTTGCAATTGGGACTGAAATGCTTCAAACTTGTGAATTGTGGTGTAAATTTGTCGGCCATAAAATATGTGAGGCAAAGTTTGTCAACAATCTATAACTATAGGACCAATTCTATAATTTTTTCATCAATTTTCAGTCTAAAATTAAATTTTCCGTACAAAATTTGACGAAAGTACCAAATGTGTTGAGAGCAGTTAACATGTGGTACCAAATGTGTATGTTTTTAAAGTTATGGTACCGTAACCTTAAAGTAGGGTTACTTGTGGTACCAAAAGTGAAATTCTCTCGAATTGAATTTGGGGGGCGACTCAATATATAACGAGATTTAACGAGCACGTGCGAATCACGTGTCAATTCCGTCATTAATTTGACGGAAGTATCAAATCTGTAAAGTGGAATTGAAATATGGTACCAAATGTGTCGACATAAATAGTTGTGGTATCAAATCCCTAAAGTAAGTATAATTATGGTATCAAAAGTGAAATTCTCTCATTTTTTTTATATATTATTCCTTCTCGAGAGAGTTAATGTTAATTTATCTCATGTAAAATGCATAATGTTCAATTTATTTCCTATGATTTGAAAAATAATACTTTACCCCCTGTCAAAATTTCAAAGAAGCAATTTACCTCATAGAGTGTAACTCACTTTTCGAAATTGAGAGTAGAAATGAAAAGTGTTTTGTAACATAGGGATATAAATTGCCACATTTATCAAAACACAAGGGAATAAATTGCCATATTTATCATAACACGGGGGTTGGGGTAAATTGCCACATTATCATAACAAGAGGGTAAAGTGCCACATGTAAAAATATCAGGAAGGTGGTGTGAAACTTATATAAGATTACAGGTTGGTAGTGTTCTTTTTAAAATCACAGGAAAGTATACTGAGTATTATGACTATCACAGGGGGGTAAATTGTCATTTACTCCTTTTCGAGATCCTCTTTGAAAAGTCATTTACCCTTTATTAATGGGGAATTGATCATTAATGACATGTATATTCGTAGATAAAATATTGAAACTATTTTATTTGCGTAAGTCTGCAAAAACAACAATACTTTACTAAAGCAAAAATACATAAAGTTCATTCAAATAATAAAATTCATATCAGTATCAAATTTCTCAAAAATTTCTTTTGAAATTATAAAATATTGCACAAGGTATTAATTCATCATTCATTATATATATGCCTATCTTCTTGGTTAAAAATATAAATGATTCACAATAAGAAAAAAATTAGAGATGCGAAGATGAAATTTTACATAATTAATTATTAATTACAATATAATACTACATATAAAAAATTCCCAGAATCTTCGGGGCACCCCCCCCCCCCCCCCCCCCCCAAAAAAAAAAAAGACCCTAAGTCCGTCCTTGCATTTACCCTTCATTAATGTGGAATTGATCATTAAGAAGAAACAGAAAAAAGAAGAAAAACTAGCAATAATAATTATTATGTACAGTCTTGCATGCACTGATATTGATCATTTGTATCTCCAAAAAAAGATTAGAGTTTCCTCTGATTTCATAAGTAATTAATATATATTAAATATTGCTTTCCAGAGTTGGGCTTATTTAGTTTTATTTAGTACATGTACAATTAATGCTTAATTAGTTTGTAACCAAATGGATGTTTTGAGCATGCACCTAGCCTCACATCATATATATTCTAGAAATTATTAATGTCAACATGTATTATTAATGTTATCTTAATTAACCTTCTTCTAGAAAATTATTATGTATTTGTTGAATTTCTAATATGTTACATAATATTGAGAAACATCTGTCAATCCTTTTGGCTAGTATTACGTACTAGATTGGCACTTTTTTTAAATGTTCTACTACTTTCATTATCAACTTGTTCGGGATATACTACATGATTGGACAGGAATTCATGAAAATTATAGAGTTAATTTTAATTTCTTGTATCTCATGATGAATTAAAACAATAAATTCAAAAGCTATGGCTTTTATCATTTATATCTTTCCCTCCATGACATCATGTTCAATTAACACAAATTGTTCCTTCCCCTCTATTCCTCTCCACTCATATCAATTACATCACATAATTAAATGGAAGTAATCCAATTGAAAGATTAATTAAAGAAGATAAGAACGTTTGATTATTGTACTACTAAGCATCCTTGATCGCGTATGTGAAGAATTACTTGAAGGCTTCTACAATCGTACATGATAAGCTATTATCTCGATCCACACATTTTACAAAACGTGCAGATATTTGATTATTTTCTTAAATTTTATCCGATTTTGTGTGATGTAAACTAAGAGATGTAATTTTGTATACGATTGATCATGAATTCGTGATCATCTTGTATAAGTCAACCGGACGTACACAATGTTGAACCCTAATTTATATGTCATTAATGATATATATGGACACAATGTTGAACCCTAATATATATATGTCATTAGGGTTACGAGGTACAGCCCGACAGACCTATAGGATGAACCGGCTATGTGGAGGCTCAAAGTATGGACATGCATATTTAAAACATGATGTTAGTTTAAGTTAATTCAAAAATTTCAGTTGCGATTGAATTTACCAATAATATATAATAGTCCTAGTGATGTGCATTCAGTGTGAACACGAATTTACGAATTCATCAAATAATGAGCTGGTCGGGTGCTATAACCACTAATCCATTTTTTTATTAGATGTTAATATATAGCGGCACATCAAATAATATATCAAATCGAATTTATTACATTAATTTTAAAGTAAACTAATTACAAATGATAGTATTAAACTAAAGAAAATGCTCATACTAATGGGAGTTGAAACCATCCATGAATGCATATATAACGAGTATTTTTGGAGATAATTGCATTTGTGGTACCAAGCTATATGCCGATTCTCGCTTGTGGTACCATAAAAACAGAGACTGACATATTTTGTGCTACCACCGTTAAAAATAGACGTTAGTTGATAACGTGACAGTTAAGTGTTATTGTAAAATTGAAACCATTGCTTATTTTGACTGACAATTCTACCACATAATATTTCAATTGTCAAAATAACCCCACATCTTCAAATTTACTGACAATTTGAGTCCACATTGTTGCCCAATTTCAAAATTGGCTCGAATAAGACACGTGCGGACCAAATTAGAGATTTTACTTATTATATTTACATATTTATTTAACTAATTCAGTTTTATAAATAATATTAGCAGATCAAATAATACTTTAATATAAATCCGACAAAATATTAATTAAATCTAAAATATATATAATAATATTAATATTTATTAAGAAAATAAAATTATATATTATTAACAAAATAATTATAATTTTTTTTTTTAAAAAAAAATCCCTACCCCTGGTAACACCCCCCCCCCCCCCCCCCCCCCCCTCCCCAATCCCAAGTCGGCCTGGGATCGTCTATCCCAGGCCGCGGTGGTCAGGGACGGACGATCGGCGGCCTAGGATTTGGGTGGGGGTGGTGGTGATTACGTTTTTTAAATTATAATTATTTTTTAATAATATATAACTTTAATAAATATTAAATATATTAATATTATTATATAAATTTTAGATTTAAGTTTTTTTAAAGTATTATTTGGTCTGTTAATATTATTTATAAAACTAAATTAGTTAAATAAATATGTAAATGTAATAAGTAAAATCTCTAAATTGGTTTGCACGTATCTTATTCGAGCCAATTTTAAAATCGGGCAACAACGTAGACTAAATTGTTAGTAAATTTGAAGATGTGGGGTTATTTTGACAGCATTAAATATTATGGGATAGAATTGTCAGTCTACATAAATAATGGTATCAATTTTGCAATAGCACTAAACTACCACGTCATCAGTTAAAGTCAATTTTTAACATGGTACCAAAATTGATTGATTTCTTATATTGTAATACCAAACGTGTCGGCTTCGGTTTTTATGGTACCACAAGTGAGAATCGACATATAGTTAGTACCACATTCTCTCAATATTCTTGTATACTTTAAAATAAGGGATTATTGCATTTTTGGTGTCATAACTATAGCTCGCTGGCGTTTCTACCGCGTATCTTTTCAGGTTTGTATATTTGGTGCCACAACTTCAACATTGGTGATAATTTTGGTGCCAATTGATGTCCAATTCCGAAATTGGCCGGAAATCCCCCACGTGTGTGCCAATTTTCATGTCACTTGGCTCACACGTGGGGACTTCACACCAATTTGGAATGGAGCATCAATTGGATTTGGCACCAAAATTTCCACCGGCGTTGAAGTTGTGGCACCAAATATGCCAGACTGAAAAATATGGGATAGAAACTCCAATGAGCTATAATTGTGACACAAAAAATGCAATAATCCCCATATTAATCCATATGTCCATATTAATGTGTACTAATGTATATGTTGATCCATATAATCATATTAATAATATGAAGAAAAAAAAAGGAACTTATTTATTAGCAATTTGACGGGGCGCGTGTCTTGGGTTATTTATTTGTTTCCTCACTTATTTATTTGTTATGGACGGACCTATCACCTAAGATATGCAATTTGAGTTAAATGTAAAAATATCCTTCGTGCTTCATCTAAAACTCTCTTGGGTTATTATTAGCAAAGATTCTATTGTTTTCTTTTTTTAATAGTAATAATTATGCCCAAATTTTTTTATTTTGGCCCTTTAAAGTGGATGTGTTTGAAAATTGGCTCTATACTGTGGTACCACGACAATAAATTATTTATTGTATCACCGTCATTAATTTCAGTCCATATCACCGGAAAAATTTAATTATCGTCAGAAATCATCAATATATATCTTATTTGATCGGAAAATTTAATTTTTTGCCGAAAATTATCAATTTATGCCTTATCTGACCCAAAAATTTAATTTTTGCCAAAAATATCATATGTCAAGTGACCCTTAAAAATTAGAGATTTCAGATTCTAACTCCAAAATTTGCAAGTCCAAGTCACGTGAAGAGTTTATAACTTCAAATTTTGATGAAAAAGGGTTAAAGTTCCCCTAAAAATCGATGTTACATTTTTTATTTATAAAGAAATAAATAGATCAAATTAACAAAACAAATATTAGTTTAAAATACCATTACTTGGTGGAATTTGAATTGGGCATGTAGTATATTATATTTCATAGAAAATGATGACATTTTTGGATGTATTGAGAAAATTTGAGGCAAATGTGATTGTAAATTTGACCTATTTATTTCTTTATAAATAAAAATAGATATCTTCGATTTCTGGAGGAAACTTTAACCATTTTTCATCAAAATTTGAGATTATATACCCATCACTTGACTTACAAATTTTGTAGTCAGGATCTGAAATCTTCAATATTTAAGTGTCACTCGACACATAATATTTTTGGCAAAAATTAAATTTTCCACTCAAATAAGACATAAATTGATGATTTTCGGCGAAACAATAATTTTTTCAAACAAACAAGACATATATTGATGATTTCCGGAGTTAATTAAAAAATTTCAGCGCTAAGGACTGAAATTGATGACGGCGACACAATAAATGATTTATGTTGTCGAGGTACCACAATAAATGACCAATTTTGAAATCCAGCCACTTTAAATGAAATTTTGCCTAATAATTACCATGTGAAAGTCCTTCATAAGAAATTAATATATATATATATATCTTTCGTAAGTGAATAGGGAGGTCACTGACAATTTTTTAAATGAACAGGTGATTATTGTCATTTTTTAAAGTTAATAGGGTGAATATGACCCATTTGTTTCAGTTTTCGGATAGTACTTTTAGAAATTTGGAGGATTATTGAGATGATTTTAATTAGTTTTGTGTAGAAAAAAATGTTCTGATTGAAGAGGTGAAATGAATAGTTGATTTAACTTTTAAGGATTATGGAAAAAATAAAAATAGTGAAAGATATACATTACTTTATGTCAAATCAATTTTCTCGACGAGGAGACTCAACCTAGTGGTGAAGCTGAGGCCCCATAACTTCGAGTCCTACTTGAAGTGTGTCTTTTTCTAGTTTAAACTAGTCTTGTTATTTTATATTTGTTAGTTGAATACCATTTGTACTTTAATAATGATCAAAAAAAATTTCCCATATAATAATGTAATCATCATTTTCACTAAGAAAAATCAAATTTGTAACTAGAGATCTATAAGTATGATAAGAGATATATAACTTTTTAAATAACTAAAATAAAGTTTTTTCAAGTTTTTCTTAAAAATAAGATTTTTTTTTAGAATATATTTAGAATTGAGAAAAATGTTTCTCTCCGAAATGAGAAAGCTTATTTGTTAGTAAAACGATTTGTATTAAGTGATTCCAATGAAGATATGAATTTACATGTAATGATATTAATATAAGGATCGTTTTTCTAAAAAAAATGTTACAATCTAGAAATTTACAGTTCGTGTCTTCAAAATGAAAAATAAACTGCTATATAGTAAACAAACAAAAAGAATATAATGAGTTCTTTGATTAAGGCCATGCTGTAAATTTGTCCAATATAAATTAACTGTATTACGTTCTTCACTAAAAGCCATTATGTCTAGAAATAAAAATTCTATTAGCTTCCTTGTCATTCATAACAAAAACAATTATAAAATCACAAATGACAAAACAATGTTATTATTACAAGATCATAATATATGATGTTTTTATCAATTATTTTACAAAAAAAATGTACTATGAGTACCGTTTACGGACTTAATTAACTAGTCCTATCACCTTAATCTCCCCGGCAAACTAAAAATTAACTTTAATTAATTATTTCCAATAAAGTATTTGCATCTTCTTTCAACTATAAATACATGAGCAATCATAGGTTAAATGAGCAAGCCAAATAACTCAAAATTCCAAAACAATGGCATTCTCAATTACGATGAAACTTTCTATTTTCACCTTACTAATCTTGGGAATGTTCGCTTCTCAAACATCATCTCGTCTAATAATCAAACCATCAACCATGTTAGAGAAACACGAACAATGGATGGCAAAATATAATCGCGTTTACAAGAATATTGAAGAAAGGGTGATGCGTTTCAAGATTTTTAGAGACAATGTGGAATTTATCGAAGCGTTTAATGAGGCCGGGACTCGACCGTACATGCTTGGTATTAATGCATTTGCTGATCAAACAAATGAGGAGTTTAGAGCTTCTAGGAATGGACTTAAGGTTCCTTCATTATCACAAGAAAGAGTGTCTAAAATTACTTCATTTAGGTATGAGAATTTGAGTGTTGTTCCATCTAGCATGGATTGGAGGGAGAAAGGGGCCGTCACTCCGGTCAAGAATCAGGGCCAATGTGGTAAGTCATTTGATCATTAAAGCTTATATATATATATATATATATAGTATTAAGGATATGTCAAAGTATAAAAATTCCTCTCACGTATTGAATATTACAAAACTGAAACTTTGTAGGGGTGAGGGGCTAATTGTAAGATGCTAAAAAACTTGAGGGGATTTTTGTAATGGATTTTTGGTGAGGTAACTCCCTGTAATATGTCTAATGGACAATTTACTTCCATGTGATATGTCTAATGGGCAATTTACCTCCCTGTGAAATGAAATAATGAGCAATTTAACTCATAACATGCAGCGAAAGAGTTCCATTTTTGTAATAACCACATTTACATAAAATCATCTTATGATCAATTCAATAAAAAAAAAACAGGAAGTTGTTGGGCGTTCTCAGCAATCGGAGCGACAGAAGGAATCAACCAACTTTCCACAGGCAAACTCATCTCTCTATCCGAGCAAGAAATAGTAGATTGTGATAAAACAAGTCAAGACCAAGGATGTGGAGGAGGATACATGGAAGATGCATTTGAATTCATAACTAAAAACAAAGGCATCGCCGCGGAATCAACATACCCTTATCAAGCAACGGACGGAACTTGCAACAAAAAGGAAGAATCATCACATGCAGCCAAGATTTCAGGATACGAAAAAGTGCCAATGAACAATGAAAATGCATTGCTTAAAGCCGTAGCAAATCAACCAATATCGGTTTCCATTGATGCAGGGGGGATGGCATTTCAGTTTTACTCGAGTGGGGTTTTTACGGGCGATTGTGGGACCGATCTTGATCATGGTGTCACGGCCGTTGGATATGGAAAAAGTGGTGATGGTACTAAATATTGGTTGGTTAAAAATTCATGGGGCACAAGTTGGGGGGAAGAAGGGTATATAAGAATGGAAAGGGGTGTTAGTGCCAAAGAAGGGCTTTGTGGGATCGCAATGGATTCTTCGTATCCTATTGTTGGGTAATTCTAGTTCAGGTCGGATTCGATATATATGGATTTGGTCTCACATATCAAACGTTTAAACTATGTGTATAAAATATAGTTGTTTTATGATTGAGTGGGTGTGACCAAACTGAATATACGAAGAACTCCACTTACTTGTATGTATGTGTATATTAATTATGTAATAGTCATCATGTACATGTACATCTCATGCAAAATTAAATATTGTGTATAGCTTGTATAAATTTTCGTTAATGAAACTATCATTGTAGTGTCTTCTGAAATGCAACCGCGTATTTTGTTATCTTGATAATGGAGGTTTGGAGTAATCTACATCTAAATCTAAACTCTATGTGAAATTTTAAATAAATAAAAGTTATGATGTAATCAAATTGAGGGATGAAAAGAACGAGGGCAATGCATTAGAAGTTTTTCAAATCGTCATAGTTAAACAAGTAAACTCTTCACTTAGATTCGAAAAGGTCTGAGCTTGTTTGTTTGGTGCTTTAAAAAAAAAATCAGAATTTTTCGGGAGACCAAACAAATATACATCAATAATTTTTGAATTTTCTTTTAGAAGAAAACACCATTATCCTATTTCAAATTTAATATCTAACAAATCACTTGAAGAAAAATCCTCTCTAGCTACTAAAATACAATTCATTGATATTTTATCGAACTTAGAAAAGAACTTTTAGTAATAACTTAACTTAGATTATATTCAAATAGTCTTGAATTCATGTCAAGCTAATAATACATATATCCCCAATAATAATACCTTAACTTAGATTAACGAGTGTTTATTCTAGTGAAATGAATTACTCCCTATAATATATGAAGAGTTCGGGTTCCAATACATGCCAATAGAGGTATTATTTAATGTATTCATCAACATCTCAAAATAAATTAAGTCAAATATAAAATCTAAATATCGAAATAAAATAAAAAAGTTTAATAATAGACCTGGATTGCTTGGTTTACACACTTAAAATTAGGCTCTTTTGACATACTTGGACCACTCAAATTCAGTAAAACTGGGCCATGGCCCATGGGCTTTGGGAAAATAAATAAATAAGCCTGATCTGTATACATATACATCTTTACTTCATGCTGTATCTAAAGAAAATAATTATTATTTCTACATTTAAATTTGAAGCAGCAAGAAAACAGAGTAGTAGAGCTGGAGGGAGGAGAAGACGAAAGATTGGCATCACTAATCCAAAAATGTCCGAACATGAGAGTCCTCACTCAAATCCACGCCCACATTCTCACCCACCCGCACTTCTCTCCTTCCTCTGTTTCCTTTACCCTCTCCAAAATCCTCTGCTTCGCGGCCTACCGCAACATTCTGTACGCGAAAACGCTGCTTTTCCGAATCCCATATCCGACGATATTCTGCTACAATACTCTCATGAGAGGATTTCTACTGCAAAACCCATCTCGAGAACCTATTTTGTTGTTTAAAAAGTTGGTTCAGAAAAAGTTCCCAAAATCAAACACCTTTACTATGGCTTTTGTACTCAAGTGTTGTTCGATTTTACCGGCACTGGAAGAAGGAAAACAGGTTCACAAGCACGTGATAGCATCTGGGTTCGGTGGTAATTCCTTTGTTCAGACGTCGTTATTGAATTTCTATACGAAATGTGAGGAGGTTGAGTTGGGGCGGAAGGTGTTTGATGAAATGACTGAAAGAAATGTGGTGGCGTGGAGTGCGATGATTGGAGGGTATGCGAGAGTGGGAATGGTTAATGAGGCTTTGGGATTGTTTAGAGAGATGCAAAGGGGTGGGGTTGAGCCGGATGAGGTGACGATGGTGAGTGTGATTTCCTCATGTGCTATAACCGGGGCATTGGATTTGGGGAGGTGGCTGCATAAATTTATTGATAAAAAAGGGTTAAATAATGATCTTATGGTGAGTACTGCGCTTGTTAATATGTATGCTAAGTGTGGGAGCATTGAGAAGGCCAATGAAGTTTTTGAGGCAATGCCATATAAGGATGCCAAAGCTTGGAGCTCTATGATTGTGGGATTTGCAGTTCATGGCCTTGCGGAAGAAGCGTTAGGGACTTTTGCGGAAATGGGAGAAGCCAAGGTAATCAGATTGACTATTCTAGGACTCATTGACATTTTCATGAATAGTTTTACCTTTTCATTTTTTTGGATAGCTTGTAATGCACATTTTCTTTGAATTTATTTCAGGTTGAGCCTAATCATGTGACACTAGTTGGTGTACTATCGGCATGTGCTCACGGTGGGTTAGTTTCTAAGGGAAGAAAGTATTGGTCAAGCATGCTTGAATCCGGGATTGAACCATCTATGGAGCATTATGGTTGCATGGTTGATTTATTTTGCCGTGCAAACCTTGTTGAAGACGCATATGAATTCGTTAAAACCATGCCAATCGCCCCAAATCCTGCAATATGGCGTACTTTACTCGTCACTTGCAAAAGGAACAAAATGTTTGAAAAAGGTGAGATCATAGCAGAGCAGCTTCTTCAATTAGAGCCACTCAATGCAGAGAATTACATACTACTCTCTAGCTTATATGCATCGGGGGCGAATTGGGTAAAAATGAGTCGAGTAAGGAGACAAATGAAAGAACGTGGTATTAAGGTTGTACCTGGTTGCAGCTCCACTGAAATAAACGGACACGTGCATGAGTTTGTAATGGGTAATTGGTCTCATCCTGAAGCAAAGGACATAAGAGAGTTATTACAAGAAGTGTCTGAAAGGGTTCGTGGAGTAGGGCACGAGCCTTGGATTGCGACTGTATTGCAAAATGTGGGTGATGGAGAAAAACAGGATACTCTTTGGGAGCATAGTGAAAGATTGGCTATTGCTTATGGTCTATTGAAGACTAAAGCACCTGTGGTGATTAGGGTAGTTAAGAATCTTAGGGTGTGTGTAGATTGTCATGAAGTGACAAAGGCAATTAGTAAATTGTACGGGAGAGAGATTGTTGTTAGGGACCGGGTTCGGTTCCATAAGTTTGTCGATGGAGCGTGCTCTTGCCGGGATTTTTGGTGACTTTGTGATAAACACTTATTGTGTCTTTGTTTGTGTAGAGAAGTGGAAATTTTGGATAACAATCTTACTTCGTCGAAAATATGGAAACATTTTCTTTTTAAATAATGAAAATGTAAATATGGTGTAGTTTCCGGTGATCGAAATTTTGTTTCTAGTGTATGTTTCAGTTAGTTGAATATTGAAAAAATTTCAACAAATTTCGACAATGTTTTGGAAACACTGGGAAAAATTATGAAGAAATTACAACATTAAGGAGAAAAAGAGTGTCAAGGCAAACTAAAATCATGTGGAATTACGTCGTATTTTCGTTTTTATTGATTCAAAAATAGGAACTTTTTGTTTTTATTGATGGAAATAAAAGTAATTTTTGATCCATGGTAGGCTCTCTTATTTTTCTTAATTAGCAATTTGTTTACAAATTTATGGTGTTTTCAATATGTGCTTCGACAGTATATTTTCCATATATTTTTACCAAGAACATGAAAATTTATTTCTCATTAACCAAATGGGAACATATTCAAATCATTTCTAAATTGTTTGTTTTCTTTAAAATCTATTTTGTAATTTTCCCAAAAAATTAGGCAAACATTTTTACTAACCTATCTTTCTTAATTTTATAACACTTGCCCTTTAATGTTGTGGAAAATATGGTTTCTGTCAGTCTCATACCATATTATAAATATTTTATATATCAAGTCTGATAAAACTATTTTTCGTGGTAAAAAATACAACAAACTCTATTTGTCCTATTTTTACTACAAATGCTAACAGTAACACTACAAACATACTGGATAATTTTATTAGAGAAAATGTAAATCACTACTAGAAAAAGCTTAAATTTCGACCGAAATAAATCAGTTGAAATAATAATTAAAATTTTTCCGTCGAAATATTTCAACCGATTTTGATTCAGTCGAAATAAAATTTCAACAGAATCTATGTCGGTTGAATTTTTTTTGAAGTTGGTTGAAATATTAATTTATTAGAAAATTTCGACCGATAATGTTCGGTCAAAATTTAGGACATATTTCGACAGATTTCAGAATCCTTTGAAATTTTTTTGAAATTTCCAAGATAAAAATCCGATCCAGATCCCCTTTTTTCTCCTCCTCCTTCTTCTTTCTTCTTTCCTTTTCTCCATTTTTCTCCTCTGCGGCACCAAGTTTCCTTCTCCTTTTTCCTCCTCCGCCGAGCCGCAGTTTGCCATCTCCGTCGTTTGCCGCCTCCATCGTTTGCCACGCCGTTTCGCGTCTCCACCACCACCACGTACAAGTCTAGCTCCTCCACTTTAATTTCTTCAAAACTTCTACTAATTACAGAGGTATAATTTAAATTGCACATTTTTGTTAAATAATGTGATATTGTTTGAATTAGGGTTTGTTAATTAATGAAGATAAACCTTTTATCTTCATTAATATTGATTATTTTGACTCTGGGCATATATATGTTAGTTTTAATATTGTTTCTCCACCGCCACCACTTCTACTAATATTGTTTCTCCACCACCACGTACAAGTCTAGCTTCCTCTACGATTAGAAGTTCTTGCAAGGTTATTGATTATGCACAATATTGATCATTTATTAATTTAGTTTTATAGTATTACTTTTCAATGTTAGGGAGCATTCAAAAAAATTCAAACAAGAAGATATGCAAGTGAATGATTCCTTTTTTTCCAACATGCTCTGGGCATATATATGTTAGTTTTAATTATCCTTTTTTCTTGAATTTTAATATTTGCTGGAATTATAAGTCTTTGTTTTCTGGATTTCACAAATTTGCAAACATCTGTCCCCGAGAGAGGATTTCACTTCTTTATGTTTCTCCTATGAATCTATGACTGGATTCCTTTTTGTTTTTACCTATGGTTTGGCTTATTACAATGTATTTCAGCTGTTGCTTGTAGTATTTCAGTGGGGTCAATCGGCAACAGTTATCCACCCAATTCCTGAAAGAGTTGTTCTTTGAGTCGTTTATCTTGTTGAGTATGATATCATTTTGACTCTGAGTCTTTCAAGAATGGAAGGTACCCCAGTTTTCACTGAACATGTTCGATTTATTGGTCTTCTTACTAGACCACTGCGGCAAAAAATTAGTGGTACTGAAATTCAAGTACCGAAGAGTGGTCTCTCTCTCTCTCTTATTTGGTTGATCATACTTTATCTTTGAATTCTTGGTTGGTGGTGATGAATGTCAAAGCACTTTATATTAAGGTATGAAACTTGCCTCAAAGCATAGTTAATTGCTTGGTTGGTGGTGATGAATGTCAACACTTGATTCCCAACCTTAATTTGTGGTCTAGTCTATATATGTTTTAATATGTTAGAAAATATGCATATACTATTTGAATATATGGTATGTGTTGGAAGTTCATAATTGTCTCTTGTTATTCATTGATTAATAATGGTGTCAACCTTGATATTTTTTTTTAAAGGTATTTTTGTTATTTATTGCTGAATTTGGAGTGTTTTTGCAACAAAGTTGTCGCTGGCTCCTCATGTGCGGAGCTTTTGGCTTCATACAGTGATGATATTCTCAAAAAAAGCTCATTGAGGAAACTCTAGAAAAGGTTATTTTCTCTAATTTCATTTCATTTTGAAGTTCATTTAAAACGGTATGTTAATAGTTTAGATTTAGTACTAATATGATTTATTAATTATTTCTGCAGCCCGATATTAAGTTAATTAAAAAGCGGATTGAAGATTTGATGACGCGAGACTACTTGGAACGAGACGAAAAGAACCCCAACATGTTCAAGTGTTTAGCCTGACTCAGATTGTGTATTTAGTTGTTTGGATTAATGTAATTGTTGGAAATTAACTTGAATGTTAGTAAATAACTTATGACTTGTTGTATAGTATGATCGTATTTTGATTTCGTGATTTCGTGATTTCGGTACTTAAACGTGTTTGATGTTTAATTAGGATGTATTTGATATTTTGGGAATTTTTTATTTCGGTGAATATTGTTCTATGTTTAATAATTTTCGTTATTTTAGATTGTGTGGAAAATCGACATTAGTGTGAACTGATGTGAAAAAAAAAATCAAAATTTCGACAGATTTTTATCTGTTGAAATTCTGAACTTTTTTACAAATTTCAAGAGAAAAAAATCGGTTGAAATTTTATGAAAATTCAACTGAAATTTTAAAATTTTCATGAAAATTTTCGTTGAAATTTTTAAAATTTTAACTGAAAATTTTCCGTTGAAATATTTGGAAATTTGGTCGGAATAATTTCGGTTGAAAATTCGGTCGAAATTTGATTTCGACGAGCCTTTTTTCCACCGATTTTTTCAGTCGAAAATTCGATCGAAATATGCAAATTTCAACCGATTTTCTGGAATTTCCGTCGAAATTTCTTCTTTTTCTAGTAGTGAATGTTTTAGTACAACACTTATGTTTACCCAGAATAAGGCCGTCATGAAATCCACCTCTTATTTACTCTCACATACAAGTTTCCTGTATGGTGACATATGAGAGTAGGATTAATTCCTTCAAATTTAACTACTTAAACATGGAATTTGATATTCCATTTATACATTTCCTCGTTCGGAACTTTCAATGTCGCCCACAGTGCATTTTAGCGGTTGTTGAGAACAATAGGCTCCAAAGCGCCGCACCCCCTGACCTTTAGTGCTATGGTGCTGGTGTTGCTATCGAGAGACTCGGATGTTTTCTCGACTTCAAACAGTTCCACGACACCAGTAGAGTTGACCATGTCCAGCAAGCCAATAGGCGCAAATGAAATGTTCGCTACAATAATTTGTTGCGAAATAAATAAAGAAAAAGATCATTATGGATTTTGGCAATCCGACAATGCTTAGACCGTCAAACGAGCATGTTTGCTATTTTTGGTTATTCATAGTATGCTAATATTGATTGTCCAACTCATATGAGAATTGTTAATACATAAGAGGAAATATTAGTCTTCTTGAGAGAGAGGATGAAAGGGTAATAATAGGGTTGTGATGATGGTAATTTGTGTTATAAGGGTATTTTAGTAATTATCATAATAATCAATAAATAAATAATAAATAATTGTATTTATGTCACCTACTAAAATGATTGTTTTGCCCCTATTTATTTCTCATGTTAGTGGGAGGTTCTTCCTCTCCCCATAATGATGAGAGATTCCTCATCTCCCAAAATTGATGAGGTGACTCTTCATTTCCTACATTTTTCCCAATAAATAGCTTCTTTTTTTCACATGAGAATACAAGTGGGAGAAGAAAGAAGAATTGCTGAAGGTTTTCCTAGAAGTTCGTCTCGTGCAGTCAGAGCTTAATTTGAAGACGATCAGAAAAGGAGGTGGCAATCCCGGAGATACCCCTTGATCATTTTCACGCAACATCATTTCTGGCGCCGTCTGTGGGAACTTCCTGATCTGCATGTTGAGATGGCGAATGAGAAAGAAGAAAACCAATGGGAAAACCTGGAAGAACCAGAGGATCCACTAGAAGGAGGCGGTACAGGAGGCGTACAAGCTCAAATGCCAAACCCTGAAGCAGCGCCTGATGCGCCAAATCCTGAACCAGCACCTGATGTACCACTTCTAGCACCCAAGGTACAAATGACTCAGGAGATGCTTGATGTGATGGCAACAACGGTTGATACACGAGTGGTCGCGCAATACGTGGCAGAGAAACAACGAACCTGTGTTCCACCTATGTCCCATCACAGAGCGTCTGGAGCAACAGAGAGAGGTGGACGAAGACAAAGGGAGCAACAAATTCCATAACAGTCCATGAATGATAAAGAGGTCAATAATAAAGCTCCTGCAAGAGAGGAGAAAATCATGAGATAACCTCGCTCCAGGATTGATAGAGAACCTGCTCCAACGTTGAATGTAGGAATAAGGGAGCCTGAAGGACAAAACAACGAGCAGCAAGGGCAAGAAGAAATAGGAGAACAACATGCAACAATTACGCTACTAAGGAGAAGTCATTTTGCCCCAACACTGCTCGCATAACCCTTACCACAAGGGTTCATGATCCAAAGCCTCACGAAATATGATGGAACGGGAGACCCGCATGAGCGTTTGGATAAATTCGCAGCCAAGGCGGATCTATATGCTATAAGCTATGTGGCCACCTGCAAAAAATTTCGTACCACTCTTAGCATAGATTGCCCTCACATGGTTTAACCAACTTCCGTCAGGCACAATAACCAAACTTTGAGAAGATGTGTTAACGCTTCCTTCATCACTTCTCAAATGAACAAGAAGACTCAGAAGACCGTTGCTCATTTATTCAAAGGAGACAAAGAGCTGGAGAACCGATTAGAGAGTATATACAACGCTTCACTAGTGCAGTGGTGGAAGTTCCACAGGTAGACCCAGAGCTCTTTGCAATTATTCTTCAGTAGACATTGTTGGACAAGCGTCTAAAGGAATCCTTGGCTGGAAAACCCCCAACAACTATTGACTTTCTTTTAGCAAGAACATAAAAATTCATGAGGATCGAATAAGCAATAGAGATGATGAGGGTAGACAAATAAAACAAGAGGACGATCAGAATGACCATCCAAGAAAAAATAATTCATCAAGGCGGAGAAGAAAACCCTCGCCCGAAGGCGACGAGGAAAGTACTGCGCCTCAGGACAAAAAATAATTCCTCAAGGCGGAGAAAAAAACCCTCGCCCGAAGGCGATGAGGGATGTATCACGCCTCAGGACAAAAAAATAATTCCTCAAGGCGGAGAGAAAAACCAATGCCCGAAGGCTAAATTCTTATTCGAGGCGATGAGGGAAGTACCGCGCCACAGGATAAAAAAAAATTCCTCAAGGCGGAGAGGAAAACCCTCGATCGAAGACCAAATGCTTATTCGAGGCGATGAGGGATGTACCGCGCTACAGAAAAAAATATCAATTTCTTTGAGACAGTGATTCATCAATCACACATGTCCTAGAAACGGTAAAATAACTTATTTGAGACAGGTTCTTCAATCACACATGTCCTAGAAGCAAAAACGATTTCTTTGTTACAGTGATTTTTCAATCACACATGTCCTAGAAACGGTAAAATAACTTCTTTGAGACAGTGGTTCTTCAATATCATATACCCAAGAAGCGGCAAAATTTCTAAGTAAAAACGTAAATGGAGCACTATGATAAATGTAATGCCCATATACTTGAATATCGCATCACTAACAACAAAATCGCACCTGAAAAATGCGATCGACCAAGGCACAAAATGTCCGGCCGAGGCACCATGGCCCGATCGAGGCACAATCCCGGTCGAGGCACAAATCCCGGCCGAGGCAAAAATGCCAGGCCGAGACACAATCCAGATCAAGGCACAATCCCGGCCAAGGCACAAAGGCCCAGAAATGACTCACTAAAGAAAAAAACATTTATGGATAATACGTGCGAATGTGAAAATCTAAAACAACCACGATTATTCATAAACGACAAATCAAATGTCAAAGCAAAAAGAAAAACTCAAACTACGGAAGGAAAAGGTTATTACATAATAATCAACTTACTACATCTCTACTGAAAATAATAACCAACTATTTCTTTTCTTTAAATGACTTCCGCCTAGTAGTTGCCTTCGCTAAGTACTCCATAATAACTTCATCAAGAGCACGGGTCGATCAGGCTCATCAAAAACTTTTGGGTCAAGAAACATAAAATCCTTCTAGAATAAAGTCACAACATATTAATGTATTTTGCATCAATACCTTAAATTTTGGTATTCCTATAGTTAAATATGGAATACGTTCTTAGTAAATATTACTATCACTTTAAAATTCCACAAATAAATATTCTTTGATATTTACTTCCGGAATTGAGGGGCTTCATGATGATGATAATTTGTGTTATGGGTATTTTAGTAATTATTATAAAATAAATAAATAAATAATAAATAATTACATTTATGTCACCTACTAATATGAACATTTTGCCCCTATTTATTTCTCATGTTAGTGGGAGGCTCTTTCTCTCCCCATATTGATGAGAGATTCTTCATCTCCCAAAATATGAGGTGACTCTTCATTCCCTATATTTTTCCCTATAAATAGCTCTCCCATTTCACAAGAGAAGACAAGTGGGAGAAGAGAGAAGAATTGCTGAAGGTTTTCATGGAAGTTCGTCTCGTGAAGTTAGAGCTTGATTTGAAGACGATCAAGAAAGAAGGAGACAATCCCGGAAGTACCACTTGATCATTTTCACGCAACATCAGATTTGGCGCCGTCTGTGAGAACTTCCTTATCTGCACGTTGAGATGGCGAACGAGAAAGACGAAAACCAATTGGAAAACCTGGATGAACGAGAGGATCCATAGAAGGAGGCGGTGTAAGAGATGCACAAGGTCAAATGCCAAACCCTGAAGCAGCGCATAATGCGCTAAATCCTAATGGAACGAGAGACCCGCATGAGCATTTGGATAAATTCGCAGCCAAGGCGGATCTATATGCTATAAGCGATGCGGCCACTTGGTTTAACCAAATTCCGTCTGGCACAATCACCAAACTTTGAGCACATGTGTCAACGCTTCCTTCATCACTTCTCAAATGAACAAGAAGACTCGAAAAATCGTTGCACATTTATTCACCAGGAGACAAAGAGTCGGAGAACCGCTTAGAGAATATATACAACGCTTCACTAATGCAGTGTTATCGAAGACCAATCGTGGTTATGGCATTTGAGGCTTGTACATCTTAACTTCGATGGATTAAAGTTGTTATCGAAGAAGAATATGGTCACTGGATTATCATCGATTGACCACCCTGACCAGTTGTGTGAAGGTTGTTTAGTTGGCAAGCAACACCGACAAAATTTCCCAAAGTCGATGTCAAGGGCCTAACAACCGTTGGAGTTGATCCACACAAACGTGTATGACCACATCGAACCCATTTCGTTTGGAGAGAACAAGTACTTTTTGACGTTTATTGATGATTAAAGTCGAAAAAACTAGTTGTACTTTTTGATAGATGTTGGAGGTATTTTGTGTTTTCAAAATCTTTAAAGCTTCTGTTGAAAAGCAAAGTGGTTGTCATATCAATGCGATGCGATCTGATCGAGGGGGTGAATTTACATCGAGGACATTCACAATGTTTTGTGATGAAAATTGTATTCGTCGATCCCTTACCACCCCATACACACCTCAGTAGAACGGAGTTGTTGAGAGAAAAAACTATGCGATAATGACCATGATTCGAAGTATGCTGAAGAGCAAGAATTTGCCAAATGAGTATGTTGAACAGATGTACGACGAGGACAGTTCAAAATCAAACACCTCAATAAGCTTGGATTGGCACAAACCAAGTGTGCCTCATTTAAAAGTGTTTGGAAGTATTGCACATATGCATGGTCCCCGATAAACAAAGAAAGAAACTCGGTGATAAAAGTAAGAAGTATATCTTTTTGGGATACAGCCGGTCATCGAAGGGTTACAACTTGTATGATCTATTCAACAAGTGCATCAAGATCATTCGTGATGTGATTTTTCAAATTATCACTTATTTTGTTTAAGGTTTACAAAATAGAGTTTTAGTAACACAAACTTAATAGTTATACAAAAACATTCCCCCATGTTCAATTTATTACAAAAGAACAAAAGTTACCCCATTCTCCCATGCATCTTCTTTTGAGAATCTGACAATGGGTCTTATTTATCAATCAATAATTGAAGTGTTTTTTTTTATCTTAACAATGCACATAAATTGTTCTTCTTCTACATCCATAGTTTGATGCCTCTTCGAAGAAACTTGAGTTGTGGAAAAATGAAGCTCAGGGAAGAGAGAATCAGAGGTTCATGTCTTTCCAGATGCAAGACCCAGATATTTAATTTTATTGTCAAAGTCGGTCACTTGTAACTTAGCATGTAGCTCATTTAAAAGGTTCAATGATGGTATATTCCGGCCTATTTTGTTATGTGTCGGTCACATGTAACTTAGCGGGGCCAAAATTATCTCATCACGCTTGACTTGACAAATACAAGAGTCAACGTTTGATTCTATTTCCCCAAAATCAAATACGATCAAACCTAGGTTTCTGTAGGAGGAGTTGTGCATGCTTGAATTTAGCCAAAAATTGCTTTGGAAAATCAGAAATTACAATGATAATATTCCGTCGGAAATCCGACTTTTCAAAATTTCGAGGTTTATGAGTATGTTCATCTAAAATTCAGAAAGATATGAGTTTGTTTTGTTTTTCCAGATCCAGACTAAACACCCTATTCGTCACCTGCCCACAAATACTAGCATTTTATAATCTGAAAAGGGCATTGCTTGCATTTTGTAGTCTGGGTTACTAGAACAAGCACCATTGCTAGTTGTGAAATATATGTTATGTTATTGGTTGATTTAGTAAACATCATGTCATAGTTTTGTTTATTTTGACATAGTTGAGGGTAAATCCATGAAAAATAGTTGTAGATTTGCAACCTCCATTTTCCTGGTAAGCATCAACTTGGGTGAGGAAGAATCATTATAATTTATCGAGAACATGGGATAAATCGAAAGGTAGATAATTTACTCGAATCAACACATGAAGTAAGGGTGGCAAACGGGCAGGTCATGTTGGGTTCGAGTGGGTTAAAAATGAGATAGGTCTTTAACGGGTCATAAACGGGTCGAGTTGATAATGGGTCTAATAGTAAACTGATCGGTTCGGGTCGAGTCATGGGTCAACCCGCTTAGGTGTAGTAAAGGTGTGTATTTTACTAAATTAAAATTAAAAAATAATTCATAGTTACAAGTAAATATTATTCAAATATTCAAGTATAGCTAAACGAGATTAGATTAATATGATATTTTTAAAATTATTTTTTCAATTTTTTGAAAGCAATTTAGTATTTTTATATTTAATTGAAACACTAAATATATGTAATAATCTAATATCGTAACTAAAATTTTCGTGAATTTGGGAGAAAACAATACAATAAGTTGTGGAGTTTGTTGCTTAGAGATAAAATTTCTCTTCCAATAAATAGGAGTCTTCCCCATCACAATTTATATGCAGAAGAAAAGCAGTAAATGCAGAAAAAGTAGAGTTAGGCACAAAAAATTACTGATCACTTTTGATTTCATTTTTCTTATGTTATTTTATAATAAAAATAGAATTAAATCTTATAATAATTTTAAAATCACGCATTAAATTACCAAATCACGTACAATGTACTTGCGCCTTTCTAGTACCACAAAAAATTGGAGGGAAAAATCCATTTCATTCCCGAAAAAGAATGAAAATGAAACAACATATTAAAATGTGGGACGTAATCAAAATATTAGAAAAATGCACGTGAAGTCATTTTTTTCAGAAAATTATCGAAAAACTGATCGGTGTAATACATATTTTCCAGAAAATTACACTCACTGAGTGCCTTACGCTTATTTCAAAGGATCTACTTCTCATGATCATATATTAACAAACATCAAAAGATAATTATGTTAGCTTCAAAGAAATCAAATGGAAAAAAATGACCAAAAAGAAAAAGAAATGGAAACATAGAGGAATATAAAATATGAAATAAAGTAGGATGTATCTCCCAATATAGTAATTTATCTTAATAAAAAATCTGTAATAAATCGTTATATTCGTAGTCTTTGTAAATAATTGGCTATCTTCACAAATATTTTCTCAATTCCTTTCCCCTCTACTATCTTACAATTTTTTACTTTGTCTCCAAAACCTCATTGGGTTTGTGTGAATGAAGTTATGTTTGAGAAACTTTTACAGTATTCCTAGTGAAGTTGATCTACTGAAAGTGGGAATGATACTGGAGGAAGCTCAAGGGTTATGGGGAGTGGTTGCATGGAGTTTTGGTGCTACTTGGGTTGTTGATTTTGGGGTTTTAGGTGTTAAGACTGTGAATTTTTTTTTTTTATTTTGATGAAAAAGCATTCCATTGAAAAGAAAGAGTTTGACAAACTATATTAAAGAGGGGTTGATGAGAAGGGAACCTCCATCACAAAAAATGATGATTTTGTAAACGACATTTCCTTGTAATTATGTAGATTGAAGTGCAAGCATATTTTACGTTTGTGCCCCATTAAATGATTTAAAATGATGATTTTTCCCTTGGATAACGTCATCATAAATCGTCTTAAATGAACGCCGTAAGGGGTGTTCTTGTATTATGATTTTATTTGAGGGGGTGTCTCGATAATTTTTGAAACACTAGGGTAAGTTTTGATAATTAGGGTATATATTAGGGGGTGCCTATGTAAACTTTCCTAACTAAATATATAAATATAGATGGTGGAACGTGTTATGTGAATTATTGTTGCTAAGAAAATCAAAATCCTCTTCCGGCTTTGTTGTTAAAATTATGACTTTTGTGAAACAAAAAAGACGTCCACGAAGGCATTACCCTCCAGCTCCTACCACTAGTACGCCACCTCCCCTTGTTGGACATCCACGAAGGCATTACCCTCCAGCTCCTATCACTAGTACGCCACCTCCCCCTTTTGGGCGGACTGCATCTCCTACCACTAGTACACCACTTCCCATTTTTGAGTATTACCCTCCAGCTCCTACCATTAGTACGCCACCTCCCCCTTTTGGGTGGACTGCATCTCCTACCACTAGAATGCCACTTCCCCCTTTTGGGTGGACTCCAGCTCCTACCACTAGTACGCCACTTCCCTCTTTTGAGTATTACCCTCCAGCTCCTACCACTAGTACGCCACCTCCCCCTGTTGGACGTCCACGAAGGGATTACCCTCCAGCTACTACCACTAGTACACCACCTCCCCCTTTTGGGTGGACTCCAACTCCTACCACTAGTACGCCACTTCCCCATTTTGAGTCGTCTGTCAATGGAAGTACGCTGGCCTCACATGTTCCTTCCGTGCCTACGGAGAAACCCATTGCAGGATCAACTCAATCTAGTCCTAATATACATTCAAATGAAACATCAGGGAATTCAGGAGGTCTAGGAGCGGGAGGTAGAGCTGCAATAGGAAGTTTTGTGGGCCTTTTTGCACTCACTCTTGTGGTTATGGCTGCGTGGTTTGTCCACGGAAGAAAGAAAAGGAATGAAATATTTGGTCTCAATTATATGATGCCCTCACCTTTCGCGTCAGAAAAAACAGGTAATACGCGTCGAAAAATTCGTCCAAAAATGGGGTATATTTTCGACGGATTTTTACCCGTCGAAAAAAATATGTCGGAAAAAACTATTTTTCTTTAGTGCATGGATGGGGAAATCATTGAGTCGTACCCGACAATAGTTATAGGTGAAAGTTTCCGATTGCCCGAACCTCTGCCTTGCTGATTACCAGCCTGGATAGACATTAAGAATCATTCCAGAGTGCACTCACAATTTTCATGCCGCTTGTATAGATGAGTGGCTTAGGAGTAGTGCCACTTGCCCTTTGTGTAGGAATTCAATGGTTTCGAAAAAAAATTGGGAGCAAGGATACCGCAAGCAGCCTATCTCCCTCGGTTTCTAAATTTTATGTAACTTTTTTTGTTAAATAAATTTTATGTGAGATTTTCACTTTTTGATTTCATTATTTATACTGATCAATTTTGATTGCGTTGCTCTTGTCTTATTTCATAATAAATCAAAATTAAATCACATTATATTTCTAAAATCGCACATATAGTACAAAACAACGTACACGTGCACCTTTCCAGTAAACACAAAATTTGGAGGGAAAAATCAATGTTCATTCCCGTATAAGTACAAAATGAAACAACATAATAAAATGAGGGATGTAAGTGTAGTACCAAAATATTAGAAAAATGCACGTAATTTGCACGTGAGGTCAATTTTTCTAGAAAATAGCCAGAAAAGTGATTGGTGTAGTAACACATATTTTCCGAAAAATCCCATCCATTGAGTGCCCTAGAAACTTAAGGGGTAAATAAGTCAATGAAAGTATTTTTGCTCTGGCATTATGCTAAGTGCTCTGGCTATATCAGTAGCCTCCAAGTATCCGTGTCCCATATAACCAAACTAATTAACTATATCTTATTTTTTTCTTCTTCCAACTAACTATTTTTTGTTTGTATTCTCATTTTACATGTTACTCCTTAGGTGTTAAACTTTGTATCATAATTGGAGTTGCAGTAGTAGTACTAACATGCCTAATTGGTATGATAAGTTACGTTTGTTTCCAAATACGTTGTGCAAATAACGAGCTCCCCACCAGCACTGTTTCCAATCAACAATTTAGAACTGGCCTGGATGGGGCGATCATTGAGTCGTACCCAACGATAGTTATAGGCAAAAGTTTCTGATTGCCCGAAGCAAGTCAAGAAATTTGCCCAATCCGCCTTGCTGATTACCAGCCTGGAGAGACATTGAGAATCATTCCAGAGTGCACTCACAATTTTCATGCCGCTTTTATAGATGAGTGGCTTAGGAGCAATGCCACTTGCCCTTTGTGTAGGAAGTCTATTCCGAACGAAGAAAGACAGGCTTATCTCCATCTCCTCTGAGAAGGAGATTCAGTTGAAAACTACTGAGATTGGTCACGGAAATGATATTCTTTCTTAAACGAGAAAAGGTGATTAAGCTTCAAAGAACTGAGCTCAATGAATAGGTGATTCAGGAACAGGTGAAAGGATACGTAGGTTTTTTCTTCCTTCTTCATCTAAATGTGATCTTCCTCGCTCGCCGAAAAGTATTAGTTTTCTTCTCCCGACTTCCGCTAGGGCTCTTTCTCTTTCCTCAGCGTGGGTGAAAACCTTTTCTTTCCCCTTACTCAACGTGAGTGAAAACTATTTTTAATAATCACTCCACCAACAGGAGAACGAGATAGAAAGTCTGATTTCCTAAGCTAAGGGTAAGGGTGCGATATGCGCTTTCCAATTCAATGGTTTCAAGAAAAAATTGGGAAGGATACCGCAAGCAGCCTATCTCCCTCGGTTTCTAAATTTTATCTAACTTTTTTTTAAAATAAATTTATGTAATTGATTTTCACTTTTTGATTTCATTATTTATACAGATCAATTTTGATTGCGTTGCTCTTGTCTTATTTCATAATAAATCAAAATTAAATCACATTATATTTCTAAAATCGCACATATATTACCAAACCACGTACACGTGCTAGCACCTTTCCAGTAACACACAAAATTTGGAGGGAAAAATCAATGTTCATTCCCGTAGAAGTACAAAAATGAAACAACATAATAAAATGAGGGATGTAAGTGTAGTACCGAAATATTAGAAAAATGCACATAATTTGCACGTGAGGTCAATTTTTCTAGAAAATAAACAGAAAAATGATTGGTGTAGTAACACATATTTTCCGAAAAATCTCATCCATTGAGTGCCCTAGAAACTTAAGGGTTAAATAAGTCAATGAAAGTATTTTTGCTCTGGCATTATGCTAAGTGCTCTGGCTATATCAGTAACCTCCAAGTATCCGTGTCCCATATAACCAAACTAATTAACTATATCTTATTTTTTTCTTCTTCCAACTAACTATTTTTTGTTTGTATTCCCATTTTACATGTTACTCCTTAGGTGTCAAACTTGGTATCATAATTGGAGTTGCAGTAGTAGTACTAACATGCCTAATTGGTATGATAAGTTACGTTTGTTTCCAAATACGCTGTGCAAATAACGAGCTCCCCACCAGCACTGTTTCCAATCAACAATCTAGAACTGGCCTGGATGGGGCAATCATTGAGTCGTACCCAACGATAGTTATACGCAAAAGTTTCTGATTGCCCGAAGCAAGTGAAGAAATTTGCCCAATCCGCTTTGCTGATTACCAGCCTGGAGAGATATTAAGAATCATTCCAGAGTGCACTCACAATTTTCATGTCGCTTGTATAGATGAGAGGCTTAAGAGTAGTGCCACTTGCCGTTTGTGTAAGAATTCAATGGTTGTGAAAAAAAGAATTGGGAGCAAGGATACCGCAAGCATCCTATATCCCTAAGTTGCTAATTTTTATGTTATTTATTTTTGTTAAATAAATTTTATGTGATTGATTTTCACTTATTGATTTCGTTATTTATACCGATTAATTTTGATTGCATTGCTCTTGTGTTATTTCACAATAAATCGAAATTAAATCTTATTATAATTTTAATATTGCCCATAAATTTACCAAACCGCATACAACATACGTGCACCTTTCTAGTAACACACAAACTTTTGAGGAAAAAATCAATCTTAATTCCTGTAGAAGAACGAAAATGAAACAACATATTAAAATGAGGTATGTAGGTGTAATACCGAAATATTAGAAAAATGCACTTAATTTACACGTGAATAGCCAAAAAAATGATTGGTGTCGAAAAATTCCATTCATTGAGTGCCCTAGAAATATTGCAAAGGATCTTTTTCTCGGGAGCATATATTGACAAACATTAAAAAATAATTATGCCACCTTTAAAGAAATCAAATGGAAAGTTTTGACCAAAAGAAATTAGAAAGGGAAACCTAGAGGAATATAAAATATTAAATAAAGTAAGATGTATCTCCCAAATTTAGTAATTTATCTTAATATAAAACTTGAAATAAATTGTTATATCCATAGTCTTTGTAAATCATAAATGGTCATTTTCACTAAGATTTTCTTGGTCCCTTTCAACCTCTATCTTATCTACAGTTAATGAAGGTTTTGTTGTCAACATGAACAAACAACTCTCGACATTGTCAAAAATATTACCATTTTTCATCTCTGAAAGGAATAAATAATAAAAGTAGTTGTAAGTGTAATAACAAAAAATAAATGAAAGACGTAGTAATAACAAGAATCATACAATAACTATCAGCTAGTTCATATGATAATAATGCAAAAATTATGGGAAGTTAACCTTAAATGATTACATTATGGAAAGTTAACCTTAGATGATAATAAAGATAACACACAATTAATGATAGGAAATTTCCTTAGGAAGTAATTTGGATCTTTCTAGGGTTAGTCTATTATAAGATAGGTCAAAAACCTATCTTCCACGAGATAATTAATCTTGACCTTTGAAATTTATCAGGATTAAATCTAAGCCACATAATTTTGCCCAATGCAAAAATGTTCAGTTGGACTACTTTTATTATTGGACAAATCTGAAAATAGTAATTTACTTTAATAACCCTATATAAATATGTTTAGCTAACACTAAAAATAAATAAAAAAATCCCTCATTTTTCGTCTCTGTCTTCTTGTTTTTCCATGTATTCAGTTCCCATTTTCCTTCCTCTTTTTCAATTCAACTTTTTCTTTTTCCAGTTTTCTTTCTCTCCATCTTCTTCTCCTCCAACCAAATATAATCATAGGAACATTTGAACTCAACATGCCATGTTATTGTCAAAGCAAGTGGAAATTCTTGACCCTTTCAAATGCTACCATGTTATTGTTAAAGAAGACATTTTTTTCCATGATTTCAGGCCATATAATGTTCGAAATCGGCCAAGTCCAACCATCGGGTTGCCGGAAATGGCCACGCCATGGCCGTTTCCGCCTCTGCTAAGGCGAGATCTTGCCAGATCTAGCCTCTAAGTGACCGGAACTGGCCACGCAACGGCCAGATCTGGCTTCTACGTGGCCGGACCTAGCCACGCGCAGGCGGTGTTGCCTTCGCGTGGCCAGGTCCGGCCATGCAAAAAACATGATTAGTTTTTTTTCTATTTTTCTAAGAAATTAAGATAAAAATTAATAATAATTTTATAAAAAAATATCATTCATTAATAAAAATAGGATATTTTTATTACACAATAATCAATAAATAATTTCCATGTACTATTTTTTAAATTAAAATCACTTAACATATAGAGTATGTTACTCAATTGATCTTATTTAGATAAATTAAAATATTTTATAGCATTGTAGTTCTAACATTAATTAAAGTTGTCACCTTTTTTTTTTATGAAACATGTATTATTTTGTAAAATAATTTTAGATGAAAATGGGCTCTTTTATTTGTTGTGTTAGAATGTAAAAGTATTTGTTTAATAGTAGAAATGTAAAAGTAATGAAGGGGTAAAAAAGTATTTAAGTAATTAGTTTATTTGTTTTTAAATTTTGAAGGACACATGTCATGGATTGAGATGGTATCTCAATTACATGATAATCAACAAAATCTTGTAATAGAATGCCCCATCTTTCTAATATAAGATTTTGTGGAAGAATGGTGTATATAAGATACATCATTTCAAACACACAAAAAAGTCAATGACAAAATTTGGGGCACAATTTTCGGTCAAAATGTCCCGTGATGATGTGACATTGGACTTAGGATCGAATATTATCAAAAATTAGAAAATCTAAAATTACTAAATTGCCCCATCATAAATATGTATTTTTCAGACACAATTTTCTCTCTCCCCTTTCATTCGTTTTCTATTTTTTATGTCACTCATCCAATTTCTCTAATTTTCTTACCGATTATCCTCAACCAATTTCTCGAAGTCGCCGTCATTGTCATCGGCGGAGCCTTGCCGATCAATTGATGATTGTGGTTTTCCCTTGGTATAAGAACATCTACCCATTTCATAAGTAAGTTATCTAATTTTATATTTTTTGTACTGTTAGGGTTTGAATTTGAATACATAAAGGGGCAGAAAAAAAATGCGGAAAAGATTTACTTGCCGTTTGAAATCTTTTCTTATTTATTTTTGTATTTCTGTTAATATAATTGAACTGGGTGGTATCTCTATTTTGCAATTTTGGAGTAATGGGGTTTGAATACGTTGCAGAGTCGTATGTTAAAGTACCTTTTCTATCATTTTATTTGTTTCTTCTTAATAATGAGTAATTTCAATCTTAACCTCGGCCCCAGTACCATAGCCTTACTTAATTTTCCTTTTGTAACAGGGCATTACATTGATTATCAGTGTTCTACAGATAATGGTTATTGAAACTCTTGTTATAATGGAATCGATTCAGACATTACAATATCAAATAAGCTCATTAGTTAATTTTTCCTTTATTAGTCAAAAGATGCTAAACTCTTATCAATTGTGATTCTTGAAAATTATTTGACGTGACTCATTTTTTCCCTTGAAATATTCAGGTGGGAACAATTCTACTCGGTTGTGCATTATTGTATGATATTTCTTGGTTATTTGTCTCCAAAAAGTTGTTCAAGAAGAGCGTTATGATTGTGGTGAGTAATAGTTATAATCTTGAGATGTGAAATGGAAAACCATATAGTTGCATAACTATATGAGTTTGCATTGTTCTGTGTAGGTCGCTCGTGGTGATGGAAGTGCAGAAGATGGCATTCCTATGCTCGAATGTTTGATCCTTGGGGTGGATACATAATAATTGGATTTGGTGATATTATTTTACCAGGACTACTTGTAGCATTTTCTCTAAGGTATGAGTCGAGACTTTCTAAACTACCATCATCCTAGTTTGCTTCGTCGATTTTAGTGGTTAATACTAGTTATTCTTGTGTTGTTGAAGGTATGATTGGCTATCTAACAGAAGTCTAAAAGCTGGATATTTTATGTGGGCAATGTTCGCTTACGATCTAGGTACGATTCTATTTTATTCAGAAATATGGTTTCCAATAAAAAAAAATACTAAGAAAATGTTAGGTAAACAATTTGACACTTCAGTGTCTTCGGTGCAGGTCTTCTAATAATGTACGTGGCCCTGAATTTGATGGACGGGCATGGCCAACCGGCTTTGCTTCACATTGTTCATTTCACATTAGGTAAGGAAAAAATGCTTTCATATAGGAAAATATACAAAAGCTACGAGTTCGATTTTCTCAGGATTCAACATTTTAGCACCATTTTCTTCTTATAAACCAGTGAAGTTGTGTTTGATTATTTCATGATGATTACTATGATAATCTGTATTGAGTTTCTTGATCGGTTTTGTACTATATGCAAGCACATTGATTACGTTCGCGATGAACATCGGTGAACTGATGCATTTATGGACACGAGGGAAGCTCGAAAGACCTTGTCCGCGCAGAGCTGGTCCGACATATTAGGGGGCCTAGGCGAAATTTAAAATAGGGGTGTTGGTGGAATTGGATTATTATTAGCTATTAAAAGACTAGTATTTTTTATGATTTTATTGGACGTTTATTCTCTTGAATGTAACCATTGCAGTGCGATATAGTGTAATGACATTAACAAAACCTGATAATTCTTATATTAATTATGTGCATCATGAATAGACTTGGTGAATTATATGTACAATTTTTTTATTTGAATACTTGCAATTGCATGGAATGGAGAAAAGGGTTTATACGAGTAAATTCTTGTTCAGGTCAATCAACCAAAGAACAGCTATCATAAAGAATATGGGAGCTGGTTATGCAGATTTCGTCTGTAGTTTTGACAACACGTAGTGATTATAGAATTGGTTCTTTGTATTCATTCGAGCAATGTTTAAGCTGAAACTTCAAGATTTTAAATTTTTAGTAAAATTCTGGATATTTGTCTAGTTATGTACTGATTTTTTTTTTTTTTTGTTAGTAATCAAATAAATATTATGATGTAATGATGTTACCACTATTTCATTTAATAATTATATATGCACGATCATACGCTGATAATTTACATATATATTTATATGAATTAATGTCAATTTATGCATAATTTACACTCTGTGATTTGAAAAATAGCATTTTATCCCCTCTGAATATTTAAAAAAAAATATTTTATCCCCTTCAGTCAGAGAGTGAACCTCACTTACTGAAATTGAGAGCAAGCATGAAAAGTATTTTGTAACGGGGGAGGGGAGGATAAATTGTCACATTTGTCATAACATAACATTATGCAATATGTATTTCATGAAGATTCACATGACGTGCATACATTTCTCTTTTGTTCCCCATCGATTAAAAGCAACATATATTTTCATGGAACTTGATTAGGCTCTTACAATTATTTTATCAAGCATTTTATAATGGCATGTAATAGTAAAAAGCCAACAAATTCAAGTCAAAACTAGAGATTAATGGGGGCAATCTACCATATGACATTATCAAAGAGAAAAAAAAAATGTGATATCTAAAACATATAATTTCTTCTGCGTCCAATAGGGAAATTCAAAGTGAAATTGTATCATTCCGCGCTTGGTGATTCACATCCCACGCTTCCCACGCCAACTTGTTAGCCTTGCATTTATACAAGTATAGTGCTACGCGATGTCTGTATTCATATCAATTCCATCACATTTAATGAAGCGGACAATGGACCAATAAAAGTTTCATGTACATGAATGCATTTGCTGACGTGTGTAAGTTGAAAATATACAACATAAAATTTGGAATACTAATTCCTTAGAACATTAGCATGTCGTCCACCTCTGTGAACTCTTGCTCTATAATGGCATCAATTGATATTGCCTCTTTCTTGTATAAGTTGAAAATTCAAGCATCGTATCATTTATCTGGGTTCTTTGCACTTTGCATCCCCGAAACATGGAAAATAAGCACTTTGCACCTTCGAAACACAAATTTAACACTTTGCACCCCTAAAATATGAACAATTCAACACTTTGCACCCTCTATTATTTTCCTCAAAAATCATAGGGACAAAATAGGTAATTCATTTTTGGATCTTTGGATCTTTGGCACTTTGCACCCCCGAAACACGAGAAATGGACATTTTGCACCCCCGAAATAGAATTAGCACTTAGCACCCTCAAATTAAGAACAACTCAACAACTTGCACCCCCGAAACTCGAGGAATGGACATTTTGAACCCCCTAAACACAAAATTAGCACTTAGCACCTCAAATTAAGAAAAACTCAACAACTAGCACCCCCTCGTTTTTTTGGGCAAAGTTGACCATCGGGGTAAAAAAAACCTAGGGGCAAAATAGGTAATTCATTTTATTTTTTCTTAAAATTTGCAAATACGATTATGAATACTAGAATATTCATCTGCAAAATCTATTTTAACATATTTATTTAATTACCAATTTTTTTAAATGTCCTCAAAATATCCAAAAGAATTAGAAAAGTTTCTAGAAAGTTAATACATAAAATCGACTGAATCATATCACAAAAATAAATTTAAAGATGGAGAGAGAAATGAGTATTCTAGTATTCATAATCGTATTTTCAAATTTAAGGAAAAAAGAAAATGAATTAACTATTTTGCCCCTAGGATTTTTTGACCCCAATGGTCAACTTTGTCCAAAAAAAACGAGGGGGTGCTAGTTGTTGAGTTTTTCTTAATTTGAGGTTCAAAGTGTCAATTTCTCGTGTTTCGGGGGTGCAAGTTGATGAGTTGTTCTTAATTCGAGGGTGCAAAGTGCTAATTCTATTTCGGGGGTGCAAAATGCCCATTTCTCATATTTTGGGGGTGCAAAGTGCCAAAGATCCAAAAATGAATTACCTATTTTGTCCCTAAATTTTTTGAGGAAAATAAAAGAGGGTGCAAAGTACTGAATTATTCATATTTCGGGGGTGCAAAGTGCTAAATCTATGTTTTGAGGGTGCAAAGTGCCTATTTCCCATGTTTCGGGGGTGCAAAGTGCAAAAAATCCCATTTATCTTATCACCAATTTTATATGGTTCAATTAACCATAAAAAAAGGAAAATAAGCCCAAATCCTCATCTATCTTAATAAAACCCTAAACTTAATTTTATATGTTCTGATTTAACAATTTAACCACATACTTGCCGCTGAATACGATAGATAGAGAAAAAAATACCAAATTTTCGTAAATCTGAGGAATTCGTAATGTAATACAAAAATCTGAAGAAAAAAAAGAGCAATTCAGAAAATAAAGTTAATTAGTGTTAAGAGGTTAATGTTTTGGAGAAATTGAAGCAACAAAATTAAAAGATTTTTTCACCTCTTTTTGTTCACAGCCAAAGCCCTAATTTTTTTTAGAAGCGATTAAGTAAGAGACTAAATTAAAAAGGGTAATTTTATCTTTAAGAAAATATATTATTTAAACTTAAATTTTAAGGGGACACGTATCACCAAGATATATGTTATCTTATGTGTTCTCCATCCCTCAAAATCTCATTTTAGACGGACTTACTCTTATGTCAAATAAGTTAGAAAAAGTAACATGTGAGCATTAAAATAATATTTTTGCATTTCAAAAGAAAAAAATTAATTTTAGTACACAACCCTCCCTTATTTCTAACTTTCAGGCTCAGCTTGTCGTGGCCTACTTTTCTGAGCCAAGACGGGAATTTTCTAGCCATGTCTTATTTTAAGCTCACCGCGGCCAGATATTCGGGGACGCAACGAGAAAACTTTGTCGGCATTCTTTTACTTATCTTGCAGCGGCCAGAAATTCAGTACCCGATGATATTTTTCTATACTCAGCCTTTTCATTCACGTGTGCACCTAGTTGCAAAATTAAATTTGAAACCTTAAGAAAAACATCAAATAAATCTAATTGTGGATGACATTTTCTTTTTCTAGCAATTTGTTGCTTGTTTGAAAAAAAATAAAACGATGATTACATCATTATATCGACGCAAATCTAACTGATCGCTAATAAAGCACAAATAATGTACAACTAAGTTACTAACAAATACAAAAAATATTCATTAACAAATGTAGTATAAACCTAAGGAAAACTCACACATAAAGTGGGATTATCTTCATATTTATGTCATTATTAAATAGATATCAATGGAATATATATTTATTAAATAGTATTGATAAAAATATTTTATTGTATCACAAACACATGCCAACATCTATTTAATTCCAGAATCATCTATATATTAATAGAAAGCAAAAATACCCCATGTGTTATTAACTCAGTGCACCTTGGTAAATACTAAGCGTTGATTGATAAAAATTGACTAAGATAGCTTTGGTTATATTTTTTAAGTAATATGGAGCATTGTTAATTTTATAAACAATATGGGTATTATTGTCAATTTTTTAAGTAAATAGGGGATCATTGTCAATTTTATAAGAAATCAAACGGGTATAGCCAATTTTTAGATATACAGTGATATTGCTAATTCTTTCAAGTAAACAAGGGGTATTGTCAATTTTCTAAATAACTGGAAGTTATTGTCAATTATTTATTAATAAGAGGATTATTGTCAATTTTACAAATAAACAGAGTAGGTTATAGTCCATATTTTAAATACTAGAAGATTATTATCAATTGTAAACATAGGGGTTGTTGCACATTGAGATTTGACAGGAAAAATGTATTATTGTCATTTTCCTTCAAATTTCAAAGAACACTCGAAATTAAAAACATGATTCAAATTTTAGCAATAATCCTATCATGGTCCTTCTACATCTTTCGTTAATTTTCATAATTTCTTCCAAATATTTTAGAAATATCTTCAATAGTTTCAAATATTTTGGCATCACAAAATACGTCTTAAAAACGAAAGTCTAATCCAAATTTGAGAATCCATTTTCAAGAAAATGTAGCCAAAAGCAGGAGAGAAGAAGATATATACTTCATTTTATTAGACAAAATAAAAATGTTACACTAGACTTATTTTTCTTCTCAAATAGAAGCCTCCCTAAAATCCTCATCTCTTATTTCCTCTGCCACACAAACCACATCACTTCCTCAGCCCATGCCTAAAGCTACAATGTCGACAACTACTACGAGTACGAGTAGGATTAATTTCTTCAAATTTAACTACTTAAACTTGGAATTTGATAGACCATTTATACATTTCCTCGTTCGGAATTGGGATGGTTAGAGTTACCAACCCAGTTGCAGCTTCGTAATTAAACTCGGTTTCAATGTCATCCACGGTGCATTTTAGCGGCTTCTGAGAACAATAGGCTCCAAAGCGCCCGCATCCCCTGACCTTCAGTGTGATGGTTGCTGCGCTTGAAGCCTCGGATGCTTGGTCGACTTCAAACTGTTCCACGGCACCAGTAGTATTGAACATGTCCAGCAAGCCAATAGGTGCAAATGAAATGTTTGCTGCAACATTCTGTGTTTAAAAAAGAGAGATACTAGATTAGTCAACAAATAGTAACATAATACATTTATGAAGGGCATATTGGGTAAAGTCTTGCAATATATTTTCAGCACTTTTGGTCCCTCGTTTTACAAAATTGCACTTCTGTTGTGATTTTTTTAAATGGTTTTGAACTTTGTATCATATAATTAAGTACATTTCCATCTACTTTGGGACCAACAGTACAAAATAGAGATATTTTACGGGACCAAAAGTGCAAAACGTGGATTAAAGGGCATCATATGACTAAAGAAAAATCATTTCACAAAAATTGAACAAATGTCCAATTTTTCAAGGCGATGGACCAAATGTGCTTCAAGGTCAACTTTTTTGCTATTTTTGGTATTTTTTCAGTATAATAAGGTTCGAGCTTATTTAAAAGTTCAGTTGGTAGAAGCTCACCTTGAGAGGGCAGAAGTGGAAGAGCTCATATTCAAGGACCTTAAGTGTAACAGGCAGTGAAGCACCTTTCGGCAACTTAACAACCTCTCCTGTCCTATACGCGTAAACGACAGCGTCTCCATTCCATTCCGGTCCAGCAATTTGAGCTATAGAATCGACATCAGTGGCTTGAACTGAGCTAGTAAGAGTGCCAGGGGAGGCATCATGAATGCGTGTCTTTTTCGCTACCTTGCACCAACCAGCACCTTGACAATTGAAGACACCAACCACTCCAGAACACTTGTTAACATTCCAGATTTTAAGCAAGCTGCAACATATACACATTGAGAGCTTAGTTCATGTTTAGATGATTCATTTCAACACGTTTAACTTTTCTACTTGACTTAGGCTCAAATCATTGAAATATTATTTCTTTGCAGACCTTCTGTATTCAATATGAATGTATGAAAGTAATCTATTTAAATAGATTGACACTATTTTTCTCCATTGAACTTTTCTACACAAACCTTATCCCGTCTCTGGCTGGATCAACAAAGAGACAGTCAACCGTAGGTCGTCCAGGCAATTTCGCACGGAGAACTGAACCGTCGGGGAGGACCAGCTTTTTCAAAAGCTCGAAGTTGTGGTGACCAGGCTTGTCACTACATAGAGATCAAAAAGATTAAAACTTGATCAGCAGCAACTATGGAATAATGGTTTAAATATTGTGTCATTACGAATTACATAATACGGAGTATAACATTTGGATGTGTTTGGTAGCACTGTCAAACGCATTAATTATTAGTAAATTAGTAACACGAGGTTAAAAAATCACCACCAATTTTTTTGTTGAAACATGATGAATATATTATCAAAGAATTGGACATGTGATAATTATATTCCTATTGATATCAAAAAGTTGCAGTATATCACTTGTTTATGACTCGACTCGACCTATATTAAAAACAATACCAAACAAGGCATAAAGGTTGATAAAAAACATGGCCTCACTTAATCTTTAAAAGCGGGTTTATATGTTAACCAATAGCAATATGGAGAAACAATTAGGTGCAACTATTAGTATGAGATTACCTGACATAAATTGCACATCCTCCAACAGCTCGAGCTGCAGCATGGTAGTCAGCAGCTGGGTGCAGGCTCTGTAATATATGCGCAGAAGTTAGCATTTCATATTCCAGAAAATCAATATATCGAATTGAAGTTTTAGAAATACTCACATGGAACATATCCCAATCAGGCTGCATGAACTCTCCCAAGAACACAGTATTATAAGCCACAGACGATATATGGATAGTGTGTGAAGCAGGATCATGAGGGTAGAAATCATCAGAAGCTCTAACTACTGCAGTCTGTTTAGCACTGTAAATCCCATCAGTGTTATGACACATACAAGCAATGGTTCCATTTTCGGCAAAGTTCCGCGAGACAGAGGCTTCAAGGGCCTGGTGATAGCTACGAGTGAGAGACACACGACCACCATGGCCAGCACCAAGAGTCTCAATGATGTTCTGCACATCAACTTTGACTCCATCTACACCACATGAAGCAAGATAGGAATGAAGCTCATTGTAAAAGTTGAAAACTTTCTGAGGGTGCACCAAGCCCAAGCCGTGAACTGCTAGACTATCCATGACTATGTCTGGTTGGTTGCCCGTTACACCCGGAGACTGAACTGGGTAGGCCAAAGCAGTGTCGTAATGTTCCAAGCCGGGACCCGCCGGCTGGACTCCACCCCAGTAACCGGCTAGAGCGTGCCATACATAAACGTACCTAGTATTAGGAGCGTTAGTTGATTGTGTTTTAGTAGTATAACATGCGCGTTAGGTGATTGAATTTCAACAGAATTACGTGAAGGTATTTCAGTAATTTGTACAAATACCCTCGGGATTATGTTGTAAATGCACATCGTTGAATACTATCGAATGATCATAAAAATCTCTTCTACTTTACAAGAAAATACAACAATGCTAACAACAGTGAAGCAAAAGGACCAAGTTGGAGAACTTACTTGACATTGTGATGCTCCTTTGCTTCTTTTACAACATGTTTCAGACCTGGTTCCTGATCATCAGCTTTTCCATTCTTTTGGAATTTTACGTTCTCTTTAATCCCAATTAGCCTGTTGGCAAACCTGCAAATTTTAAAATAGAAGCATATTCAGGATGAGTTTAAGTTACAAGAACTGCATTAATAGAAAAAAATGTAGAAAATCACTAGAGTCGAATGTCAAATATACAAGTGATGTGTTAAAGAACCAAAAATTTCATAGTTGTGCCTCTGCTTACTCGAACACAAGTTGTAATACACCGTGCATCTTTGCAAACTATAATAGGTGTGACTCAATATAATAACGACATAGTCCAACTCTAAGGCTCTTATTTTTAGTGTTTAATTGGCAAGAACATGATCAATAGCTATTTAGAGAAAGTTATTTCTTATAGAGATCAAACTATTAAACGACTTACTGAGCTCCTTCTTGAACAACACAATTTGGGTCAGCCTTGACTTCATTTCCAATTTGTTGCCAGCCATCATCTATGATAAGAAAACGAGGAGGAGTGCCTCCCTCTGACAAGCTGCAAGTGAAAATGATGATTTTGGCAACTTAATTCCCATTCACCGAAATTCAATATTTATTTATATATCAATCTAGTGACCAAGAAATGAAAAAATACAATATTTTACCTCTTAAGTCCTTCTTCAACGCCCTCTGCGGTGACATCAGTGTAAAAAGCATCCCACGTGCACCACCCAAACCAGTCGAGGAATGAAGGCAACTATAAGAAGTCCAAAGAGCATAAGTCAGCAACTCATCTTGGTCCAAATCGACCTAAAACTTTAGTTAAAAAAATAAAAATGAAAAAAAACCGTAAATATACCCACCTTCTTGTTCATTCTGTGATGAAATGTTTGCAAGTGTTTTTCTACAGCCCTGTTTCACGAAAAGACGATTTTTCATGTATCTGAGAAAGTGCAACATTGCATGAGTTCCATAAATTAAGACTTACTTCACAGCTTGGGTGATGACTTCAAAAGGATTGGTTCCAGCATGCATGTAAACGAGGTAGAGTCCTTGGTTGGTCTCAACAGCATTATCACCTACAGCCAAAATAACAAGCAAGAAACAAGGTCATTTCAGTTCTTTCGAACTCTTAGGCTTTGTTTGCCTTTTGAATTTCAGTAGGTAAAACACATGAAGTACTCACCACTTTCAAGGCAGATCTCCAGCTCATTCTTCTCGTTTCCCTGCAGAACAGCACGGAACTGCCCTTCAAGGAGAGGTAGGAAAACAGTATAGATAGTTGGGGCATCATCCTTTTCGCCTTCAGTCGTGTCTTTGCTCTCCAAGAGCATGAACTGAGTCTCTAGGGGAATGTCTTTCCCACAAGTCCCCATTCTCTGAGTCATCCACCACAGCTTGAAACGGAACAAACACATGAAACGGACATCCCTGTTTTCAGCACAAAATTGGTGGACATTGTTATGCAAATTACATCTAAAAAATATTATATATCATGTGAGATAATAGTCAAGTGCTTACTCTAAGATACCAACTGGGAAAACATGCAGACTTTTGGTATGGGAAGCTGTGGCACCGATGAATGCACCTTCAACAAGGCCTACACCGGATCCCGGGGTCACCACTATGTTTTCGGGTACTCCTTTAAGTATTGTTTTACCATGAACCACAAGGTTCCCTTCATTGACGGAGATTTTTGGTGTAACAGTCATCTTTGCACTTTCTAGTACTGCTTGAGAATTTACTGCACATTCAGAAATATAATAAGCATAACTTAAAGTAAAATTAGCCATCTTCAAGCAAACCACTCAACACTTACTGAAATTCATTTACAGTTTCAAAGTAGCAAGAATTCAATAAATAATGTTAAAATTCAGTCATTTAGATGCTTACACAGATTGTGGATATTGCCAATTCATCATAACCAAGGTCAAAGTAACAAGTTTACTGTACCAGCAAGAATCTCAATATGTAGAGGGATTTGGAGAATTATGTAAACCAAGATCAGGTATTACTTTTCTTAACCCTTATGATTTATGCTTTTAAAAACAAAGCTCATAAAGGGATAATAGTTCTTAAAAACATAGAGGGATTAAACGTTAATTTATATTTTACAGGGGGTTCAATGACACAAAACTTATTTCACTACTTCTTTCTGTTAAAAAACTTTGGATCACAACTCAAAAGTGGGAACACTGTTTCTAGTCATGAAAAAAAAAGATGGCATTCTTGGACCACCACATCAAGATCCAGATCTTCCATAGATCCATTTCACTCGTTTTTTTTTTTTTTTTCAACATTATGAAGCAGAGATAGCTTTACCAAATTTGTCTTTTGGCTGCCTACATAGCATTTTTCTCTACTCTTTCTGTTGAAAAAAAAATAGTGAAATGCTCCTAATTCTCAGAAAACCGATTTATTTAGCTTTAAAATTAAAAATTAAAAATAAAAATCACTGTAGAAATCTTCAAAAAAGCAGATCCTACTGGAACATCACCAGAAAATTCCGGAAGAACAGGGGAAAATGAAAAAAAAAAAAAAAAAAAAAAGAAGAAATTACAGCCGCAATAGAAGTAGCACAACTTGTAAACTAAAGTTTCACCGGTCAATCACCTCGCAAAGGCTTCAAATCCTAAGATTCGATGGTACCAAATTTGAAGCTCAAGGTACAATCAGCGTTCAAAAGAATATTCAGTTTTTCAGTTTTAAACCGATAAAATAAAACAGAAAGAATCTACAAATATAGCACCATCAAATCACCTCCCGGGAGCTTGAAATTCTTACTTTGTAAAAACATAACAATCATGCAAAAGCAGAATCAAAGATCGACAGGAAATCAAAACACACACTTGACGTAATATCATTTTCGATTATACAATTAAAAAAATCAACTAAAAATCGGAGTTAAGAAACTCCAATTGAATCCGCATGTACACCACAAAGATCAAAAACCTTCATCCGTACAATTATTCCACATTTTCAGTAATAACAAATAATCCTTCAAATTAAAACGCTAAAATTTTACCTTTCAATTAGCCGCTTCAGAAAGTAGCTTCAGAAGAACGATTATTCCACCTAACAAAAGTTGAAAACTCAACAGAAGAGCATTCCAGTGGAGAATGCAAACTTCACGAGAGCGAATGTAATACACGCGCACACAGTTAGTTCAACAATGCAATGCTTACTTGAATGAAGACTATGTCGGGGGTGTTTATATACAATGATTGGCGTTAAATGACGAACAGTTTTCCAAAGCAGGCAAATAGCTTGATGACACGTAGGTTGGAGTTGCTCGATGTTTAATGAAATCTTCAGGTGCATAGTTTTAATGATTACTTACATTAACCTCTAAAAAAATAAACATTAATTATCCACATACTATTATTAGTATATTGTTTTTCTGTATTTATGATATAGAAAAGTAGTTTGTTGTTTTACTGCAAAAAACATATAGTAATAATAGCTATTTATTGTATTCACATAAAAGGTAATTCAACAGTAATGTGACTATATAATAGTATTTTAAATAATAAATATACCCCTATATATTTTTTTTTATCATGTTTTAATTTTACATTTGGATATAACTTCTCAATTCATAAATCAACGGATAATTTAATCTTTAAAAAATATAAATTTGTCAGTTTAATTATATCAATGCATATAGCACACTAAAAGCTTATTAAATTTACACTACAAGAGAATTTTAGTTACAAAATATTAAGTGACAATGTGAAAGTTGTCAATTTTTGCATATAATTAGTGAAAAAAAGGATTGGAATTTAAAGCTGAGAATTTCATAAAAAAAATGAACTTCAATGAAATCCCCATATTTGCTAATAAATGAAGAGTTTTATCGCTAAATTATGTAGAAAAAACATCAAAAAAATTTTAAAATAAAAATAAACTTTGTCTAGAAAAGAAACTTATGTGTTTATTCACCAGTACTAAAGTTACAACATTTAAGTCGCCAATTTGATTGTTTTTAATTGTTTGGTCATTTCTTGGAATGGCATAAATAAAAGAAGAAAGTTATCAACCGGTGATTGGTCTATTGGAATGGTCTAATTCCCACAAAGTGATAAAGTGGCGAATCCAAATTCAAATCCTTGTTGGGAGATCAGGTTCCCATATATTACGTCTGGCGCGCCTCAAAATGGATTAAGTCAGGTATAAAAATTGAAAACACTTGGAAAACCAAAATAAAATTTTAAAAAAATAGTTAAAAATAAAAAAATTATAGTGCTCGGAATATTATGATATGTTGCCTATATTTTTTAAAAAAAAAATATTAAAATCATGTGTTATTGATATGAAAAATTCACTCAAAAAAATGTAAAAACCTATCTATTTTCTTAGGAAGTAAAACTTGATCTATTTTCTTAGGAAGTAAAACTTGATTTAAACAACCAAAAATATAGGAAAATATTATTAATTTGACTATGTTAATATTAGCTTAATTCCAAATAAAATGACAAAATAAATAAGACCTAATACATGAAAGAAATTAATTAACACAATTCAATACATATTCTAGATTCTACAGAATTAATTCTAATAAGTAAAATAAGCTAAAGATTTTGCTACTTGATTCCAAAGTTGGATGGCTCTAATTCATTGCACAGTATTCCATCGAGATTATGATGGTGCACCTTATTTCCCAGTTATTTTAACAACAAGGCATCATTCTTTATTTTATTTTATTTTATTTTATTTTATTTTATTTTATATTATAATTATCCATGATTATAATTATATGGCCAAGGCATTTTGCCCTTACGATAAGAAGATGGGATATAAACCTATTTTATCCAAATTTAGAAATAAATTATGTGATCACCCACTCAAATTCCGATAGGGGCAGATGTGATATAAAATCGATTTTATCCTAATTTAGAATTGAAATTACATGCCATCCACTCAACATATCAACGATTCTTCACTTCATGAAGGACGTCTGGTGGATCTATTATTCTTTCTTTTTGTACTAGCTAAAGGAAAGTGATAGACTTGTGAAAGATATTTTCTATCTACTTATTTTTTTTGGATAAATGTAAGAGCACACTCTCGTGTTATGTAAAATCAGCACGAAATTATCTTGTGAATGTTTATTGTGAAGAGAGAATTTTGTACTATTAAATATTTGAAACGAACCCATTGGAATGTTTATACATAATCCATGTGCTATAAAATATTCGGCATGAAGTATTCCACATCTGTACAAATTTTACAGTCTCTTTGTACTTACGTGTGGGAGATTTCTTGTCGAATTTTTAATAATACAGGAAAGTTCCATGCAATGAATACTATTTCATAATTTCATGCAGATTTTGGTAACATAGAAATGTGTATTGCAATTTCCACTTTTTTTTTTCAAGTCTATTTTTATTGTTGTTCAATCAATTTTAGATGTTGATATTTCAATTTCCGCCTTTTTGACAAGTCCATTTTTCTTCTTGTTAAATCAACTTTAAATGTTGTAAATAAAGTTTTTTTTTTTTTAAAAAAAAAGCTAGGAATGACGTGTATCTTCATTTATCACAAATTATGACATATATTTGACCACTTGACTTACCAGGACGCCTCTTTAAAATGAAGATCGTTAGCATAGGTTATGTCCGTTGGGTAACACTTTAAATCAAATATTGATTGTGGGAGAATTGCTTGTATTGTTATTATAGATTTGAATTAATTCTACTTATCAACATGAATAACAAATTTTGGACTAGTTGGTTAGAGTAAGACATTGTGGTAAGGGACGAGAGTAATGGGTTAATGTCCTTATAATTACATGCAATTTACACTTTAGTGTGATGATCTCAAATATCTAAAATTATTTAGTTTTTCGTCGTTCCTTTATGATGATTCACATCCAAAAGTTATATGGTTTGATGAAACATTTGAGATGTACAAAACAAATAATTAGAGAGGTTGAAAGTGATTCCTAGCTTAGATTGAAAATCATTGTAAATCATGACTTACCAAATAATCATGTAATAAATGTTCGATTGGATTTGCAAAAGTGATTTCTAGCGTTGATTGAAAAACATATGTTATTTTCTGACCTATCAAATAATCTTGTAATAAATGTTCGATTGGATTTCCAATAGCTACAAAAGAGACTATCCAGAAAAAAAAAAGAATGTTTTAAATTATCATTTTTCTTTGATAATTTTAAAATATCATTGTTTAATTATTTAAAATAATAAGATTAAAAAAATATTAAAATTATTAATCATTCAAAATAAATAAATTTACAGAGTAGCTCATGGTATATATTGTGTCCAAGTGTTTTTTCCACAATATATTTTGCCACGTGGCTTAAATAACTCCTCCATGTCAGCTGCACAAATGAGAAATTGTCAAATCACTATGCATGGCACCCATCAGTCCAAAATGTATTTTCTTTCGGTGGATTTGTCCTGATTAGGTGAAGTTCTCTATTTACTTTTGGTTAATTGGTTGTCTTCTTTCAAATCAATTGCGACGTGTGAAATTAAAAAAATAGAAAATAAATAAAAATGGCGACGTGTGGAATCAATTCACGACAGCCGCACAAGACATGAAAATCTCGCCGACCCTTCTCTTGTACATGTGTAAAATATCCTTTTTAATTGTATAAAGCAATTGATTAGAGTGTATGTTAAATCTCAAATGGAAACTAATTTAACTCTCCTCAAAGGAGAGATGCATCTAGATTTGTAATAAGTAGTGGAGATTATCAAAGTGTGTTAGCAATTGTTTGCGTTTTTGTTCAACTATATTGATTGAGAATTTTAAAATTAAATTAAAAATAATATGCGAGAATTATATTCAACACATGCGTCTGAGTACTAAGGGCATGATAGCGAGGTTGGGACTCTACGACTAGAAGTTATGAGTTCGAATCCGATTTGATATATATGTGAATCTTTTTCTTGTATGATAGTACTAATATTTTAGTGATGTTAGATGGACTATAAAAGTGTATTATATGGAAATTATAAAAAAAAAAAAAAAAGTATATTACATGAAAAATTGTGTATGATTTAAAGTAAAAACTAGAAAGTAGGTATAAACTTCAATGAACGATTAATTCAGTGGAAGAGATTATTAGCCTACAAAATTATTAACCCAAGTTTGAATTCTCACTGTGAGAGGTTCCTTATAATATGTCCGATCCGTCAAAAAGAATTAAGTAATGTT
Source organism: Penstemon newberryi var. newberryi (assembly GCA_030819805.1). Taxonomy (NCBI): domain Eukaryota; kingdom Viridiplantae; phylum Streptophyta; class Magnoliopsida; order Lamiales; family Plantaginaceae; genus Penstemon; species Penstemon newberryi. The sequence goes on along the minus strand of JAUALY010000003.1, from coordinate 32,217,084 downwards.
TAAAACATGAATTTTCTTTAAAAAAAAAAAAGAATAAAAATGTACATTTAAATAGAAAAAATATGGCAGAAGGTACATAAATAGAGAAAATATGGCAGAAGAATGTAAGCAATAATTCACATAAACCTTGCAGATATTTTGAGCTCTTAATATACAAAATATCGAGAACCTTCTCAAATGTTGGTCGTATAAGATTATGTATCATTAGGCGTGTTAGATAGAAAGAAGGGACTTTGACATTGCATTTTTTTGTTTGTTGATTTATTTAAATTCCTCAACTTTTGAATGCGACTTTTCAGCCTAATTCTCACTATTTTTCACTTCGGGACGTTCTAATTAACGTGAGAATCTATTTTCCAAAATAGATTATTTTTATATTCATATATCAAAAAATGATAAATAATAAAATTACCAACTATTACTATTAAAAGAAATAATATTGTAAAAGTACATTATTGATATTAAATGTTTCATATAGGTTGAAAATCATAGTAAAGTCCACCTTATAAGGTCTTGAGCAATTATTGCCTCTTAATTAAGCAGGTTTTTATGTTGATTTAGGCGTCAATCCATGTAATGAAATCTAATAAAAGTTAATTTTATATTTTTCTTAATTCTTATTTAAAATTTTAAGTAAAATTTAAATGGTTGAATATTAAATTTTGATTGGTCATGTTTGGATTTATTATGTCCCCTAGTGTTTGGAATTTGTGTTGGGTACTAAAATGTTATTCGGAACTGTTCTTATCCAAATAAATCTACAAATTAAATATTTAACTCAAAATAAAAATATTTCAATCAAATCAATCATCATACAATATTATGTAAATTAACATAATTTAACGTTTATCTCATACATCAATTCACAATATTTACAAACTAAATTCACCATTAAATTAATATTACCTTACATTCAAATACATTAGTAAATGTATCCGAATAATATTTTCATTATTTGACAACATTAAAAAAAAAACTCAAACCAAAATATTTTTCACTGATCAAATAAAGCCAAAAAAGGCCAAAAGAAATTTAAACTGGCCATAATACACGGGGATTGGAAAGACAATGATACAAAAAGCAGCACGTCTTTCCAAGCCACCAAATACCATGCACGTGGGAGAACATAATTAATATGCACTAAATTTGTGACTATATATTAGCAATTAATTAATTATATTTCAAAAGTACTATCAATGATTATTCATTACGACAGGGAAAAGGACCGGTTGAGGGTTGTAGTTTGAATAGTGGATCCTGCACTAATTTGGACTTTAACAGGAAATAATCTTTTGGAGATTGTTTTAAGACAGCTTGTTGCATGAAATATGCTGATGATTTGACTTTAATGTATTAAAGCAAGCTATAGAATCATTAGACCTGATACCAACGAAAATTCGCGCTATTAGTAATTGATTAGTAACGAAATATCAACAAAATTTCAATTAAAAAGTGTTCCTTCAATAATAGCGAAATTACCAACGGAATATCGGAAAATAATATTTTTTGTAGGAATTCGGTTGTTAAGCTGTAGGAAAAAGCTATCCATAACGACGAAATCATTTCAACGGAAAATTATCCGTCGCTATTTAGATTTAGTAACTGAACAGCGACGGAACCATCAACAGAAATATGTTCCGCCAATAATAACGAAAAATTACGAACGAAAAATTGGGAAAAAATATTTTTCGTAGGAATTCGATTTTTAAGTTGAAGGAAAAGGTTATCCATAGCGATGAAATTTTTCCACCGAAAAAATTTCCGTTGCTATTTAGCTCTAGTAACAAATGTGTAACTAAACAGCAACAAACCCAATGATAGAAATATGTTCCACAAATAATAACAACAAATTATCAAAGAAATTTTGAAATAAAAAATATTCTATGTATGACATATGTTGTTAAGTTGTCGGGAAAGGTGATCCATAGTAGTGAAATTATTCTGGTGAAAAAAATACGTCACTATTTCTCTTTCATAACACACAAAAGTTTAAGTGATTTTATATCTAAGCACTATGAAACAAGAATCGATAAATTAGATTCTCTTGAAGTAAGATAGTTCTCTCCAATCCAAAGCTAATAATTATGTCTAACTAATCAAATTTCTAGGAACGTAGAGTAAATGCATTTACGCTTAATCAATTACATTGTGACTAAGATCATTAATAAATAAGTTCGGCATAGGGGTGGTAATATGGATAGATCTGCTAGATCCGATCCATATGGGATACACTAAATTTTTAACATGAACAAATCTGCTGGATGCGATGCACTATGAATCCATAAATGAAAATTGTGGAAACATACTGGAATATATATATATATATATATATATATATATATATTTATTTATTTGTGAACTTCAATTGTGCAATCTCAACACCCCCGACCCCTACCCTACCACCACCCCCATCTTCCCCACACCTGGGCACCAACCACCCTCCACACGGATCACCCTTCTGTGTTGGATCCATATTCAAATTGGACCCAATTAAACTCATGTTAATTTTGACCCATGTTTTCGTCGTTTTAACTTTTTATTTACCAATTTCACCGGTATATATCATTTTTAACCGATATCATCGATTTACTCATTTTTATGCAACTTAACTCGTTTTTACTTCGATTTCATCGATTATTTAACCAATTTCACTGGTTAACCATTTTTAACGATTTAACGCGTTATTTATCGAATTTTTTAACCAATTTAACTCCTCTTTTTACCGACTTCACTTATTTTCTTCACTAAATTTACCAGGTATTCTCGTTTTAATCAGTTTGACATATTTTTTCACCAATTTCATCAGTTTAATCAATTTTTGATGGATTTAACTTTTTTTTAATCGTATTCATCATTTTTTCAACAATTTCACCAATTTCATTAATTTTCTAACTAATTTCATCATTTTATTACACTTTTAACCGATTTTATAACATCGATGTTTCACTCGTTCAATTATAAAACTCGTTTTCAATCGATTTAACCAGATTTTTCAATGATTAAATTCATTTTCCAATGGATTAACCAAATTTATCAATTTATAAATTTCATATATTTTCACTGATTTAACACTTAAATAAAATTAGTGAAAAAATATGTAAATCTGTAAATTAGTGAAAAAAATGGTGAAGATGGGTTAAGTCATTGAAAACGGATGATTTCAGTTAAATTGTAGAACAAAATTGATGAATTCGATTAAACATGGATTTAACCTATCAGGAACATGTAAAATTGATGAAAAATTCATAAAAATGAATGAAATCGGTAAAAAAAAGACTTTAATTGTTTTGAAACATGTTGAATCAGCTAACTTAGTTAAAAATAAGTGAATTCGATGAAAAATGGGTGAATACAGTTAAATCGGTCAAACAAATCAAGTTGATAAAATTTGTGAAAAAATACAATTGACGAAAATGGCAAAAATCGATGAAAATGGGTGAAAATGATGAAAAATGGTTCTATTGGTCAAAATATTTTAAATTGATAAAATTAATGAAAAATGGGTGAAATCGATGAAAAAAATGGGTAAATTGATGAAATTAGTTAAAAGCATGTGAGATTGGCGAAAATTGAGTTAAATCACACCATAACGTTTTAAATCAGTGAAATTGGTGATAAAATGGTTTGAATCGATCAAAATATGTTTAGATCGACGAGTCAAATTGGCAAAACAACGATATAAATTGATTATTAGTGAGAAAAAACTAGTGATGATTAAAAAAATAATTGGTTAAGTCGACGAAACTAGTGATAACGATGATTAAACTAGTTAAATCGGTAAAAAATGGTTTAAATCGATAAATTTAGTAAAAATATTATGAAAATGGTGGAAAAACTAGTTAAATTGGTCAAAACGATTTAAATTGATGAAATTGAGGGGAAAAACTAGTTATATCGATAAAAAAAAATTAAATCAATTAATTGGTGAAAAAAATGTGTGAAATCAATGGAAAAATGGGTTCAATTGGTCCAAAACAGTTTAAATCGCTGAAATTTGTGAACAAAACGGGTTAAATAAATAAAACAATATTTACAATCGATGGAATTAATGAAAAAACAGATGAAATCGGTAGAAAATGGGTCAACGGATAAAATAATTTAAATCGATGAAAAATTGGTGAAAATAATTTAAATCGATCAAAACAGTGCAACTCGATGAAATTATTGAAAAACAATGAAATCGATGAAAATGAGGTTAAATCGATCAATATCGTGTAACTCGATGAAAAATAATAAAAAAAAATAGGTTAAATCGATCAATAATATTTTAATTCGATGAAACTAGCGCAAATACAAATGATATCTGTGAATAATCAGCTACCTCAGTCAGAAACGGTTTAAATCGATAAAAATAGTGAAAAACGAGTTGAACCAGTATAAAATAGCTTAAATTGATGAAATTAGGGAAACATATGTGAAGATTGGTCAAAAATGGGTTAAACTGGTGAAAACGGTGAGTAAACATGTTAGATCGGTCAAAAAAGGTTTGAATCAACGAAATTAGTGATAAAAATTGATGAAAACCGTGGAAAATGTCAAAATGATTTAAATCGATCAAATTAATGAAAACCGAGTTAAATCATTGAAAAATTTGATGAAATAAACTATTAGTTGGCTCATATATATAATTGTTTAATGAAAATACAATTAAGTTGTCCAGTTCAACTGGTTTGATCCTTTAATATGTATATATATGAGGTTAAGGGTTCAAATACCATATCCAACAAGTTAATTAAAAACACATTGCCTAGGCTCCCAGGTGTCGCCCGGGCGTACATTGCCTACGCCAAACCCAGGCGAGACCTTGGCAGCCCCATGAGTGGCCCATGCAAGACCCAGGCGTGGCCTAGGCGCCTAGGCCAAGTCCAGGCGAGACCTAGACGCTCGAGGCAACCCCATGAGTGGCCCGGGCGTCCGGGCTACTCATGGGGCTGCCCCGGGCGCCTCGGTAGGCGCCTCAGCCAAGCCCAAGCGAGACCTAGGCGCCTGGGTCAGGCTCAGGCGCGCCCAGGAACGACTCAGTCAATGCTAAGTCGAGGTTCAACTTTTTGCTACGACCCGATTGCTAGTAACGGAATCAGCAACAAAAACATTGTCACTAAGTTCCAACTGATTTCCTTCAAATTAGTGACAAAAATAACTAACGGAAACATTTCGATGCTAAATCATTCGAAATGATTCCAACCGATTCTCGACAAAATACTGACATATTTTATCCAACGGAATAATTTTGATGTTGTATTCCGTCACAATGTTTCCAACGGATAGGCGACAGAATACCAATAAATTTATGCCGTTGGAAATCAGTTAGTAATTTTCCTACGCATTTCCAACAACAAAAATTATCGCAAAAAATATTCGGGCCCGATCGTTCATCCGACGCTTTTTCCAACAAAAATACCAACAGAAATGAACCGTTGCAACATTTACCAACGGAAAAAAAAAATCCGTTGTTGCATTTATCTACGGGGCCTTCACCTACGAATTAACTAACGAAAAAAAGCGTCGCTACACATGAATACCAACAGAAATCAAGGTTTCACCAACGGAATCTGCCGTAGGCAGTGTTTTTAAAACCGGACCGGTCATTGAACCGGAAGCCCTACTGGTTATTGGTTCGATCGGTTAGATCGGGTCGACCACTGGTTCGATCGGTATAACCGGTGTGACTTTATTATTATGTAATATTTATATATATATATATATTTAGGTTATCTAAAATACAATTATAATTCAAAAAATTATCATTCTTTGTCAATATAAATTTTTATTGTTTCATGCAAATAATCAAAATGTCTTAAAAATTAAGATCAATGTCAAAAATATAAATCTCAAGTATCCCTCAAAGACACATACATTCAAAACAAGACAACAAAATTAAAAGTTCATCACATTTTCAAAGTTTTGGCTTGTTCATTTGGGTTCTGTTGTTGTAACTTGATGTGTATATGGTAATTGATTTGCATAATTTCATACACAAAATAATATTATTCACGATAATGAGAAAATGGTTATGTACTTCTTTATGTAAAAAACGTTGTAATATTGCATTGATCGTTCCTCATTGATTGTTAAAACACTAAAATAATGAATGTTATTCCAATTAAAGTATATAAATGTAATTCTATTAAATGTTAAACAAGAGTTCAAATAAATAATAATAACAAAAAATCTCTAAATTTAAAAAAAAAAAATTAAGTGAACCACTGGTTCACTGGTTTTACCGGTTCGAACTGGTTAATTAGGAGACTGGTTTTTAGGGGTAAATCTAATCGGATTGGGGACCGGTTAGCGGTTAAATCGGGTCAACCGGCCGGTCCGGTCCGATTTTAAAAACACTGGCCGTAGGTGAAGCCCAATTTTCATGTAGTGAATAAATGATAATTATAAAATCAACCAGAAATTGAGGTATTACAATGTTAAAAATATTTACTGAAAAAACATTATTATCTTTGAAGTTACAATTAAAGAATCCACTTAGCTAATAAGTATGTTGCTCAACTATTTTATCTCTCCAACTAGATAGAAGATCAATTTAATTTATCTCTCCAACTCACGCATTCTGCGACGTTGCTGGATAATCCCAACGATAATTCTCCTATGGTCACCCGCAATCGCCGCATCAAAATTAAGGTTAATCAATGTCTTCCTCAGAGACTCTCACGTATTACCGTAGTCACCTCACATCGAGGCGACGCTGTTCTGAACATATCATAAAAGTTCATCGTGAACGCAACCACCTCCCTTGATTTCATGTTCATTCATTTTCGGATAATCGGACTCAGAATCTCAATCACGAATGAAATAAATTCGAATTTTACAGCTAAAGAGAATTTTAAATTAAAGCGTAATTTAATCTAGATCACCATTCTTTCCTAACTCTCTTTTGATGTTCTCTCTTTGAAGAACCTACACAATCACACTTTTACACACATTATTTTCTGTATAACTTATCTTGTAATTAATAGTATTATTTGTTTGTTTGTCATGTTTATAAGAGAGAGCGAGTGGAGAGATGATTTCTCCCCATTCAAAAAAGGAAAAACCACTTCCTCCAAAATTGTAGACGAGTTTTGGACCCGATTTGGTCAGCTCACGAGACGACTCGGATCCGATGACAAATAACACAAGCGAAGCAACCTTCGTTGGGGCTTTCTATGGTTCATTTAACTTGTACATATGGAACTTTTTAACACTCCATATCCATCATTAAAAAATTAAAGGATTAAATCTGGACCCTATAATATATGTATGAAGAGAGTTACAAACTTTTTGACCAAAACCATTTCATATCAGAATAAAAGTACTTCATACGGCGCATAAACAACTCCGGACACTAATTTAATTACCAAATTAACCTCATAAAATATTCTAAATTTCTTTCGAATTTTCATAACATAAGTAATTTAATTTCTCTTCTTTTACTGTACCTTTTTATTGTTCGTTTATCTCCTCAATCCTCTTAGAGATTTTGAGAGACTTTTCTACTCTTTTCAAGTACATTGTGGAGAGTGTTTATGAGTTTAGTGTTTTTTTTATTTTTATTATGTGATTTCGAATTTACAAATTAGCGATGAAAAAATCTACTACATATCACTTCGAAGTTTCTTCAACAATTCCAAAAAATTAAAGAATGGTGGAACAACCAAAAAGTCTAAACAAAGGCAGCCAACCACACATACTGCATATCTCATGAGACTGGTCTGAGACCCCAGATGCCGAATTCGTTAGTGCAAAAAATATATTTCGTTTGCTAAAAATAATTTCTCTAGAATTATTGTGAGAACAATCAATTAATTTAAGTTTCCAGATTTCATTTTTAAAATTGTATATATCAAATTCAAACCAAAGCATCCATTTAATTTTCTTCAAGTGAGCGGATAAATTATTGGAATTATGGTGAGAAAAATCAGATAAAAAATGGAAGGGAGAGAGATCTTTAATTATGAACTACAAGATAAGTGAAACAGAGGGAGGGGGGAAAGAGCTTATAAAAAAAAAAAAAGAAAAAAAAAGGGAAGGCGAAAGAAGGGTCGGAGATGAGGATGGTTTGGCCGGGAGAAGAATATATGAAAGAGAGAGAAATAGAAAGGGCAAGATAGTCATTTTAGTTTAAGTAAGTGGGTTTTAACCGTTATGTATACTGCTTATTCGGTGGTTATACCACTTCAATAGGGACACGTGTTGCAACTTGATTGGAGTTTTAAATTCAACAGGTACAAGGCAAATGGAATCATAGAAAGCCCCACCTTCGTTTTGGACGCAAGAAATTCTACCACGTGTCACAAGCTGCCAAATTCATACGATATTAACCTGGCACGGTATTAGCCAGGACATGGTACTATATATCTTGCGCTGAGGCGATGATTGGGCCCACCTAAAAATACAACCCCATAATGCATGACAGATGTTAATTTGTTGTACAGAATATTCGTGCTCCCATTCCTTATTTTTATTTTCTTTTGATTTAAAAAATTTAATTGAAAAGTGCAACACAATATAATTAAATTTCTATATTTTTATTTTTTCATTGAATATAGTTACTAGATAGATCATTGATTTTATCATTGAATTCGATATTCTTACTACTTGGTTTTCGAAAAAGAAAAAAAAAATACAGGGCTGGTTACTTCGACTCCACTATTTAATTATCATTGTCCAAAAAAATATGAAATAAGTTACTAATCATTATAATCAACACCTTTTTTTACAATTTACACATAAGGCAATTAACGTAAATTTTCATTTTCATTTTCATTTGCACCTTTCAGTTAGAATTATTTTTTCAGTAATTAATTTACATTATTATTAAACGTTACTACATGTCATGTAATGATGTAATCAAGCAGGATACGTATATATAGTCCAATAATTCAACTTTCGAGTTACAAGCAAAATATAGAAATAGATATTGATTGTCTTGATTATTTAGCAAGATTGATGTAACTAATAAGGCATGAAAATGTTTTAGTACGGTTTCGCGGGTCTCGATTTCAAAATAATGGTTTGGGTAAAAAATTTGAAACTTCATTCGGTTAGGTTTTGAATGTTGAATTTTGTGATTTTGAAAAAATTGAAACCCCACTTGAATTATGTTTGGTGTTGGGGTTTGGGAAAAAAAACAGAATGTATGTGTCAAATTAATATTTTTGTATATAGAGTTTGGAGAAAAAATTGGTGGTAGGTATCAAATAGAGTTTGTGCGTACGTTTGTGATGAATTTCATGAATTTTGTCAAACTCCATTTAAAAGAATTTTGGTTCAGTTTCGCGAGACCAGGCCATAACTCTTCCAAATAAGCCCTCGGAGTCAAACCCTTCTCAATATCTAGGTATTTTGGGGCCAATATTAATTTGAGGATATAATGCATAGATGTCAACTTCTTTGAAGGTTTCTTAGGTTTCAGAACACATTCTTTATTAGATCATATAATTGATCATTTGTAAAAATATGAACTTTGAATATTTAATCAGAGAGAGAATTTACAAATTGTTGTATATTAAAAATCTGGAAAAATAATTGTGTGTATAAACTAATACTAATAACACCTATATATACATATTGAACCATTAATGGCTAGTAACTAACTTAAAGGCGGTGACTTAATTTAATTGAATAGAGAAATGACACTTATGCCCTTCAACTCTTCTTCGTTTCACTGTTGCTGATCAATTTGGGAATTTCTTCCAAATTCTTCTTTTCTTCAATTTCTTCTTTTGACGAATTATATGATTTATTTGTATCTAATACTCCCCCGCAAATTGGCAAGTGAATGTTTTTCACTCCCAATTTGGATAAAATCAGATGAAATGGTGCCCTAGGTAATGGCTTCGTGAAGATGTCCGCGAGCTGTGCCGAAGAGGAAATTGGAAGGAGCTTGAGGTGCCGACGAGAAATGTGCTCCCTAACAAAATGGCAATCAATCTCGATGTGCTTAGTCCGTTCGTGGAAGATAGGATTTAATGCCAAGTGAACAGCTGATGCATTATCACAAAAGAGAGCTGGAGGAGATGGAATTTGCACATGAAGATCTTTTAACAACTGGGTAAGCCACAATATTTCACTAGTAACACCTGAAATTGCTCTGTACTCTGCTTCGGTAGATGATTTTGATACAGTGTGTTGTCTCTTTGATTTCCAAGATATAAGTGAATTTCCAATAAATGTGCAAAAACCAGTTGTTGAACGTCTTGTGACTAGGCAGCTACCCCAATCTGAATCACAAAATACTGATAATGATATGTTAGGTGATCTAGGATAAAAGATGCCCTGACCAGGACTGCCTTTTAAGTATTTTAATAAATGGTGAGCTGCTGAGAGATGATTAAGTGATGGCTTTGCTAGGAATTGGCTAAGTTTATGAACAGTAAAGCAAATATCTGGTCTAGTGATGGTAAGGTATAATAATCTGCCTATTAGTCTTCTATAAGAAGAAGGATTAGGTAAGAGGTCAGTTGTATCTTGATGGAGTTTAATATTGGGATCCATGGGTAGAGGCATTGGTTTGCAAGCTAAATAACCCATGTCTTGTAACAATTGTAAAGTATAATTCCTTTGGGAAATGACTAGGCCTGTTTTAGAATAAACCAACTCAATCCCTAGAAAGTATTTAAGAATGCCCATGTCTCTAAGTTTGAACTGGTTACTAAGTAAGACTTAGTTTCTGAAATTAGATCCATAATAGGGCCAACAAGTATAATATCATCTACATAAACAAGAAGAGCAATAAAGGAATGAGAGGTACCTTTTGTGAATAAAGAGTAATCAGAGAGGGATTTCTGGAAACCCAAACTAGTAAGAACATCAGTCAATTTATGATTCCATTGCCTACTTGCTTGTTTCAAACCATATATGGATTTGTTCAATTTACATACCTGTTTTAAAGAAGATGAACTGGAAGAAATGGAAGGAGTATAACCTTTAGGTAGTTCCTTATAAACATCCCCATTTAAGTCCCCATTTAAAAATGCATTATTGATGTCTAGTTGGTGAAGAAACCAATTTTTTGCCATAGATAAGACAAGGAGTACCCTGACTGTGACTAACTTGGCAACTGGTGAAAAAGTGTCAATGTAGTCCACTCCTTCATGCTGACTAAAACCCTTAGCTACTAATCTAGCTTTGTATCTCTCAATTGAACCATTAGGATTGCGTTTAGCTTTGAAAACCCATTTACAACCAATGGGTTGTTTATTGTTTGGTAGGGAAGTAACTGTCCAGGTAGAATTGGATTCCATAGCAGTGAGTTCCTCTTGAATAGCTTTAGCCCATTCAGGGTACTTGATGGCTTGTTTAAATGAGTGAGGTTTTGACACTTGAGATATGTTAGATATGAATGCAGTGTATGAATGAGAAAGTTTAGAGTAATCCAGAACAGAAGATAGGGGATAGGCAGGGGCTGAGAGTGTGGAATCAGTCACAGAATTGCAGTGGTAATCATGCAAATAAGAAGGGAGTTTAGTAGGTCTAAGAGATCTTCTAACAGAGGGTTAAGATATAGGATTGATAGGTGAAATGGGGTAAGATGAAGGTGGAAAAGTATCTGTAGAAGGAGGAACAGAAGGTGTGGGGGGAATAGGTGAAGTATGGGTAGGAAACTGGTAATATATGGGATTGTCTTCAGTAGGGGAAAAAGTGGAATCTGGTTTAGGTGATGAAGAGGGAAGAGGGTCAAGTTTGAAAGGAAAAACAGTTTCATGGAAGATAACATCCCTAGAAAGAAAAAATTCATTAGAAGTTCTATCATAACACTTGTATCATTTTACACCTGGGGCATATCCTATAAAAACACACTGTCTAGCTCTAGGTTGAAATTTAGTTCTATGTTCATGAAGGGTGGATGCAAAAGCAAGACAGCCAAAGGTTCTTAAAAAATTATAGTTAACAGGTCTACCATAGAGTAAGATATAAGGACTGTTATTATTTAAAAGAGGGGAGGGAATTCTATTCATTAAGTAAACAGAAGTCATAATTCCCTCAGACCAAAATTCAATAGGAAGTTGAGACTGAAACATTAGGGATCTTGCAATATTCAGCAAGTGTTGATGTTTCCTCTCAACCACTGAATTTTGTTGAGGGGTTTGAACACATGAATATTGATGTAATATACCAAGTTTAGAGAATAAATCAGTGAAAGCAAGTTCTGGTGCATTATCAGATCTGAATTGTTTAATTGTCTTGTGAAATTGAGTTTGTATCATAGTGATGAACTTAGGGATGATAGTGGTAGCTTCTGATTTTCTTTGCATTAGATAAATCCATGTAAAACGTGTATGATCATCAACAAGAGTGAGAAAGTACCTATAACCAGAATGAGAGGGGGATGTGATGTGGTCCCCATGTGTCACAATGTATAAGATCAAATGCAGATGAAGTAAAATTATTATCAGAAGGAAAAGGAAGTCTTTTCTGTTTGGCTAGGTGACAAATGTCACAATGTGTATGATTATGTGAATTTACATCTGAAATTTTAAGAGAATTCCAATTGCATACAACCTCTTAAAAGAGGGATGGCCTAATCTAGTGTGCCATAAACTAACAGACATAGTGTTGCAGGAAGCAGAAACTAGGGGAGCTGGAGAAGAATCTGAAAGAAGGATGTAAAGACCAGCAACCAAGCTACCCTGACCAATCATCTTGTTGGTGTGGATGTCCTGTATATAAAGGTTAGTATTCTGGAAATATACACTGTAGTTCATGTCATGTAAAAGAGAGCTAACAGAGAGCAAATTGAACTTAAAAGAAGGAATATAGAGAACATTTTTCAAAGTGATATCAGAATTGAGATGAATGTTACCCATAAAGTAAACTGGAATGATTGTGTTATTTGGTAGTGAAACAGTAGTGTGTAGTGTAGGAATGATTGTATGAAACAATTTAATATCAGTACAAATATGGTTTGATGCTCCAGAATCTATAATCCAACTGTGTGCAAGTAGAGAATTAGAATGTAGTATGTTGGAAAAAATAGTACCTGAGTGAGTGGTAACATTGAATGTATTAGAAGTAGAATCACCTGTCTGAGGGAGTGGAGGATGAGGTTGTTGTTGGGAAGAAAACAGGTTGGACAAGTAGGCAAATTGATCTGGTTTGAGGTTCTTGACAAAGTCATGAACACCTGTTTGAGAGGTAGAATCAGGGATAGTGGATTGGAACTGGTTAGCTATAGGGATGGACTGTCTAGGATAGGGTGGCCTATAACCAGGGGGAAAACCATGAATCTTGAAACATGTATCAATTGTGTGTCCTGCCATATTACAGTGAGTACAAAAGGGTATGTCCTTTCTTTTGAACTGATTATTGAATTGAGGTCTAAAGGAAGTAGGGTTAAGGGAAGTTAGGGCGTGGAGTGGGATAGGAATTGTTCTGTCTAGCAGTCTGGGGATTGGGTGGTCTTTGAAAAGAGTTAGAGTATGGTCTGGGTGGTTGGAGAGTGGGAGAATTTTTGACTGAAAAAGCCAAAGAAGTGTGTAGAGAGGGGCCTTTGTTATAAGATTTTAAGGAGAGTTTCTGTTCCTCTTGAACAACTAGGGATAAAGCCTTGTTTAAAGGTGGGAGGGGATCCATAATCAAGATCTGGGAACTAATGTTAGAGAATGAGTCTTGTAGTCCCATGAGGAATGTCATTAATTGTTCATGTTGGAAATATAGGTCCAATTTTCCACAGGTGCAGTCAGGCCTGCAGTTTTGAATCTCATCCCACAAAGTTTTCAGTTTAGTGAAGTAGGTATTGACAGAATCAGTGCCTTGTGTTACCTGGGCTACATCCCTTCTTATGGAAAACAACCTTGGGCCACTTCCCTGCATAAATCTTTCCTCTAGTTCTTTCCATAAATCAGAAGCAATAGAATGATATCTGATACTAGAATTGATTTCTTTTGATATTGCATTAAAAATCCATGCCACTACAATGGTGTTATTTCTTTCCCAAGTGTTAATCATGATTGGATCTTCTGTGGGTTTGGGGAGGGAACAATCAATGAAGCCAATCTTATTTTTGACTTTAAGACCAAGAATCATGGAATGACTCCAGGATTGATAATTGGTTTCTGTTAAAGGTTCAGAAACTAATTTTAATCCAGGTCCATCCGCAGGATGAAGGAAGTAGGGACTTGTGGGATCTTCTATTTGGTTTCTGGTGGGGGTAGAAGTAATATGAGGAGTGGTGTCTGATGGTGTAGTCATGATAGGAAAGAAAAAGTAGTGAATAAACAGAAAAGAGGAAAGAAAAAGGAAACTGATCTGTAGATAGTGTAGGTTGAAGTGGAGAAGAAAACAATTTCTGAATCTTGATGATTTGTGGAAAGGAAAACTGATATATGATGATCTTGATTGTGAATACTTGATAAATTGGATTGAAAACTCTTGAATATATGATGTCTTGATCTTTCTTGAAGGTTGGATGATAGAATTCTGGGAACTGGATGAATCTTGCTGTTGTTGGAAGATGAATATGGCCACGAACAGAACAATGGAGAAGAAGATAAAGTGCAGCGGATTGATTGAAAATTTAGAATAGAATTTCTGCTGATACCATATTAGATCATATAATTGATCATTTGTAAAAATATGAACTTTGAATATTTAATCAGAGAGAGAATTTACAAATTGTTGTATATTAAAAATCTGGAAAAATAATTGTGTGTATAAACTAATACTAATAACACCTATATATACATATTGAACCATTAACGGCTAGTAACTAACTTAAAGGCGGTGACTTAATTTAATTGAATAGAGAAATGACACTTATGCCCTTCAACTCTCCTTCGTTTCATTGTTGCTGATCAATTTGGGAATTTCTTCCAAATTCCTCTTTTCTTCAATTTCTTCTTTTGACGAATTATATGATTTATTTGTATCTAATATTCTTAGAGAGGGTAGCCAAATGACTCACTCTTAGCTAGCTAGATTGACCTTTAGAAATATATATCATGTGTGATCTCATTCTTCCTAGTGCTACTTTTGATTACTCTCTGAATTTTGCAATATATGAAAATTTTGTTGGATTCTACAAAATGAACAAAAAAAATTGAATAAATAGATTAATTCTTCCAAAATTTTCATCAAATCATAATTTTGCAAGTTACCCATTATCCATTAGTATGTATTTATGAACTTTAAATGCAATCCACAATCACTACTTAATTGCTGGCCATATATGTAAATGCATGGACGTGCACAATTTTGTTCATGGTCCAGGATATATATCATGACCTGATGTAGATATAACATATGTCATATTAATTATTGGCTCGTACTCTTCGGCAAGTTCTACATCTCATGACAATCTACGTACACTTTATTTTATTCCTTTTTTGAATATTTTTTACATTTGTATAGACTCGGGTGCAATGGGTACATTAAAATCCAAGAACTTAACATAATTTTAATTAAGTATTTTCATAAAGCATTAATCGTTGATTGAAGATATATTCCAGATCAACATATGGGATATGCATTAAACTTGTGGGAGTTGCCAACAATGAGAGATATCTATGTCTCAAATAATTAATTGAGTCATCACTTGTGATATTCAACTCCTTGCATGATTTGATAATGACGTTCAAATTGTTAAAGGGTTGTGGTCATTTTAATTCTAGAGTCGATTTTTCCAAGGAAAAACAAAAGCAATTCCTTGACGATATTCACCTATATATAAATTAGTCTATGAGAACTAGGAATCTAGGTGTTTTTTATTTAATTATTAATTCTAGTATGGTTTGAATATATTATATTTATTGTATTTTGTTGGTTGAACATTCTTTGTATTTTACTAATAGTCGAATAAATTTAATTCTGTAATGATATATTTATTGTCTCATTAAAAAATCAATATTCTGTATAAGTTAAAAAATAATACTATTGCTATCAATTATGTTTTGTCACCTTAATTCATATTTTGGGCTGAATAATAATTATATATGTTACAAAGTTTAAGCACGGTTACCATGTATATCCATGATAAAATCTAACTCCTTAGAAACCATTTCAATAACTACTAGTCTATAGAGATATTCAAATTTGAACTGAAATCTTTTAGATGAAAGTTTGATTCATAGAGAAAAAGGAATATTGCCTAATTGAGGAAAATTTTATTCTAGATCGGGTTTGGCCGAATTCAAAATAACTACGTAGTAAATGAAATACATGTTGCTTTGAGATTGATTTTATTCTTAGGAGAATAACCAATCACAATATAAATACAATACACTTATTTTATGATTGAATGATTTTGGTCAAGCCAAGTCTAGACCAAAAAAATCCACTAACTGAAAACAAGAATTTGGAGATCAAATTAAATATTCATCATTCTTTGATTTTTTTCTTTTCTTTTTGGGGATCAAAAAACCTTTGATTGATGAATTAAATAAATCAGCAAATTTTTGCGTGAAAGGGAAAAGCCAAACCAAAGTCCATGTGTTAAGAATTGCTACAGTATTGCGTACCTTAGGCCATCTCTAACTGGGAGGGCATGAGGATCGGACGAGGGGGGAGGGGGAGTCGATTTTCGGTTGGAGATGGCAAGGGGGAGGGAGGGCGGGCAAACAAATGGGGGGGGGGGGGGGGGGGGTGTTCAAAAAGGCAACTGGACGGGCAATGCTTGCCTTGCTTACCTTTTTTTTTATTTTTTTGTTTATATATTATATATATAAATTAATTATGTTAAAAATGTGTAAGAAATTGTAAAAAATGTGTAAAAATAATTTAACAAAAAAAAAATGATCAACTAACATTGTATTTTAAATTTTGTGTTAGATTTAATAACATGATTAGTTCAAATTTAAAATTTGTCTACATTCATAAAATTCATACAAATAAAATATAATTAGAATTTAATTTGTCGCTTAAATATTGATAGTTTTAATTTTATATCTTAAATTTGAAAGATATAAAATATATAATATGAGTATAAAAAATACGACTTTATTATAATTATTATTATTGCAACTTAATTTAAAAATTAAACTTCATCAAGACACAATTTAGATGAAAAATACAACTTTTTGCGTACGAAGAAACACCTAAGCCGAAAATGGTCTGTGTGTTGCCCACACGTGTTCGACGAAGTATTTTCGAAGTTGGCCATTGACATCTTTATTTTGAATACTGGCACGACGCCTCATATATTCTACCAAGTTGAAATTGTCTGATCTTGTTGTATCCAAATCCACAGATGTAGAGTTTTTCTTTTCCGATTCGTGGGTAAATTTTGTTAAATATTATTATTTTGTACCTAATAATAATAATAATAATAATAATTATTATTATTATTATTATTATTATTATTATTATTTGATGCAGGGTAAATACATGATTTCCGAATTTGGTACTTCTTGCTCCAATGTCCAAATAATTTCAAGCTTCCTGTTTTCCTACAACAGAAAGGTTACTACGCCGGGGTGGGGGTTTGCCTGCGGAACCTCCTCCAATATTTAAGTCAGTAAGGTGCTAAAAACTTAAACAATGGAATTGCAGAGAAGGAGGCGACATAATTGTGTATTAGGTTTAGAATGATCATACTAGAGGTGTTTAGAATGATCATAATAGAGGTGTATTTATACTAGTTGGAAGAGAGATCCACGAGGATCTTCCTTTATTCTGGGGATCTCGTTTGCATGCATGGAAACTCCTCCTTAGATAGAGCCCATATTCCTAAAAATAGGGATCCATGCTGATCTTGTTTCATTGTATTGTTTCGAGTCGTATGGTCGTCACCTCGCGGAGTCGCCCAAGGTCGCTTGATACCCTGGGAATGCATTGTCCTCGCCTTGGATGGGGAGATATGTACATCACGCCCTTTGTCAGGTCCTGACTCGTGTCCTGGGGATTTCCTTGTTCGGATCGCT
Source organism: Penstemon newberryi var. newberryi (assembly GCA_030819805.1). Taxonomy (NCBI): domain Eukaryota; kingdom Viridiplantae; phylum Streptophyta; class Magnoliopsida; order Lamiales; family Plantaginaceae; genus Penstemon; species Penstemon newberryi. The sequence continues at coordinate 32,199,235 of JAUALY010000003.1, read as the reverse complement.
TTTTCGATCGTCAGGATTTGGACCTTATTATTATTATTATTATTATTAAGTAAGAGTAGGGAAAGTTGTATGGATGTTGATTGTCCTTCGATTGGATATGAGAAACAAGATGGACCGAAAAGAAGGTCAAGAGAGTAAGGACAAGAACAAGTGGACAAAGAGGATCAATTGGGCATGAGGGCATCTCCAATTGAAGAGGAATTGGAGATGCCTTACATAATGAATTAACTTTTCACAAAGAGTGTTGTTTTACTGACAACATGTGATCACGTTGGCTTCACATTCCAATTGATATGCATTTATGTAGAAATTTACAAAAACATTAGAAAATCAATATTTATTTTTAGTGGTTGAATATTCCATGTATTTGTTAATCGAGCTTCTTTATATATTATTAGTAACTAAATAAATTTGTTGATGTAATGATATATATAACTATCAATTCTCTGAAAAAAAGTCAAGTCTACTAAAGTTCAATTATTTCTCTTCACTAAAATTATGACAAATTATATCATTACATCTAAATATCAATTGATTATAATATCAAATAAAAACAAATAAATAACAAATAACTAGTAAAATTAGTGTAAAACTAGATACTCTTAGAACTTCTGTTAGAAATTAAGCTAACATATTTAAAGAATATCGAAACTGATCATATTTAAAAAATATCTAAAAGTATCTCATCGTATTTTTTTTAAGAATACATTTATCATCAATTATTTCAATAACTCCTCAAGAAGAAGAAAAATAACAGATAATAAACCACTAGTATTAAACAAGAAGAAAATTCAAATTAATGAGAGTTGAACACATGACATCTTAGTCATGGACCTCAGTTTTTCCAAGTAATACCATTATATTAATAATGATTCATCGGCAAATTCAACTAAATTAAGTTGCATGATTTTGACAATTTGGCCACTTGTGAAGAACCTTGTGAAACGCAACAGTCCATATGTAAAATGTTGAACACAATTTTAGAACATAATTTGTTAGGCAATCATGAAAGCATGTGGACTAATCATAGAGACGTCTTAATAGTGATGTTACTATATTTTTCTGAAATTTTGTGTAGAGGTGGTCACCTTCCTCGTCAACTTAAGAGGGAATTTTGGTATGTTGCCTCTTGTTTGTGAGCATAAAAGATATCAATATAAAATTAGTGTTAATTTGAAGGAGGTGAATAATGTTGAACGATATAGTGTTCAAATTTAGACTGAATAATTTTTTATCGAGCTTGAAATGATGTTTGAGTTTGGTTTGATTGTCTAACTAACCAAGCTCGAATGTCTTCGAATCAAGTAACAAGTAGCTATATTCTTTTGTATATATTTTGTCAATTTTTAGTTTATTAAGTCGTAATCAAACGAACTTTTATCTAACAAATTTGAGTCGAATATCAAGTAATTTAATTTACTTTTTAGCCCTACATAAATATTTAGTAAAAGCCAAGTTTTCACGTATTCTTACTAATTTTGTTATGATCAATTTGTTTGGAAAATCTTAAGCTTTAATATTTATTTATTTATTTATTTATTATTATCACTATAAATTTAACCCTGGACTGGGCTGGACATTTGAAGCTGATCACAGCACAAATAGAACAATATTTGGGCTTGACTTGTAACTAAAAAGGCAGTGGCCCAAACCAAAGTATCATAGTTGTAGTTAAATGCACATTCACATGTATAAATCGGCACATCTTTCGTAACTTGATTTGAACATTTTTTTCTTTTCAAAAAGATTATAACAATTAAAGCCCAAAGAAATAAATCGGCACTCCTCCGGGTGTTGCATGTAATCTGGTTCAGTGCGTTAGCAGCGAGGAGGCTTGTTGCCCTTATTAGTTAGGATTGTGTCCTGGATTTCTTTCGTCCCAAAGACTGCAGTCGCACCGAATATGGATTGGATTTGGACCCAGGTTATATCAATGAGTTTTGTCAAACTCCATCTGCAAGAGATTTGACTCAGTTTCGCGAAATCGGGCCAGAACCCTTCGAAATAGGCCCCAAGAGTCAAACCCTTCTCAATATCTAGGTATTTCAGAACACATTCTTAGAGAGGGTAGCCAAATGACTCACTCCTTAGCTTGCTAGATTGACTTCTAGAAATATCATGTGTGATCTCATTCTTCCTAGTGTTACTTTTGATATTTTACTCTCTGAATTTGCAATATATGAAAGTTTTGTTGGATTCTACAAAATGAAAAAACAATTGAATAAATAGATTAATTCTTCCAAAATTTTCATCAAATCATAATTTTGCAAGTTACCCATTATCCATTAGTATGTATTTATGAACTTTAAATGCAATCCACAATCACTACTAAAGTTCTGGCCATATATGAAAATGCATGGACGTGCACAATTTTGTTCATGGTCCAGGATATATGTCATGACCTGATGTAGATATAACATATGTCATATTAATTATTGGCTCGTACTCTTCGGCATGTCCTACATTTCATGACAATCTAATTACACTTTATGTTATAATAATTCCTTTTTTGAATATTTTTTACATTTGTATAGACTCGGGTGCAGTGGGTACATTAAAATCCAAGAACTTAACATAGTTTTAATTAAGTATTTTCATGAAGCATTAATCGTTGATTGATCGAAGAGATCCAGATAAACATATGGAATAGGCATACTGATGAAGGGAATGTAAATTAATATTATTATTTTTTTGGGTCCCGAAATCCTTATAAAGACATAGATATATAAATGTTAATTATAAAGTTGATTAAACTTGTGGGAGTTGCCAACAATGAGATATATCTATGTCTCAAATAATTGAGGCCTCACTTATGAAATTCAACTCCTTGCATGATTTGATAGCGACGTTCAAATTGTTAAAGGGTTGTGGTCATTTTAATTAATCTAGAATCCCTAGGATTTTTCCAGGGAAAATCAAAAGCAATTTCTTGACGATATTTACCTATATTTAAATATTTAAAATAAATTAGTCTATGAGACCTAGGAATGTAGGTGTTGTTTATTTAATACTAGTATGGTTTAAATATATTATATTTTTTGTATTTTGTTAGTATTCTTAAGAATTATTTAACAAAGCTTTGTATTTTATTAGTATCGAACAAATTTAATTATCTAATGATATATTTATTGTTTCATAAAAAAAAATCAATTATTTTTTGTTACCTACTTTCATTTTGGGCTTCTACAATCATGATTATATATGTTAGAAAGTTTAAGCACGGTACCGTAACCCATGTATGTCCAATATCAAATCTAACTCCAACCTAATTTTTTTTTTGATAGCTATGATTGATGAATTAAATAAATTAGCCAAATTTTTGCATGAAAGGGAAAAGCCAAACCAAAGTCCATGTGTTAAGAACTGGACTAATGGTAACTTACCCCATATGATTATTATAATGTTCAATAATTATTTTTAATAGTTGAATATTTCATGTATTTGTTAATCCAGCTTCATCATATTTTGTTAGTAACTAAATAAATGTGTTGATGTAATGTTATATATAACTATCAATTCTATAAAATAAAAAAAGTCAAGTCTACTCAAATTCAATTATTTTTCTTCACTAAAATTATGACAAATTTATATCATTACATCTAAATATCAATTGATTATAATATCAAATTAAAACAAATAAATAACAAAAAAAAGAAAATAGTAAAATTAGTGTAGAATTAACTAGATACTTTTAGAACTTGTGTTAAGAATTAACCCCAACACATTTAAAGAATGTTCATAGTTTTGATGTGGTTTTGTCAGGAGAAAAATGATTCATACATCGGCAAATTCAACTAAATTAAATAGCATGATTTTGACAATTTGGCCATACCACTTGTGAATAACCTTGTGAAACACAACACTCCACATGTAAAATGTTAGGACACACAAATTTGTTTTACATATTTGGCAATCATGAAAGCATATGGACTAATCATAGAGACGTCTTAATAGTGATGTTACAATATTTTTCTGAAATTTTGTGAAGGGGTGGTCACCTTCCTCGTCAACTTGAAAGGGAATTTTGGTATTTTGTCACTTGTTTGTGAACATAACAAGATAACAAAATGAATATATCAGATAGTGGGTTTAAACGAGGTGAGTAATGTCGAACCATATTGTTCAAGTTTAGATTGAATTTTCTATCGAGGTTGAACTGATGTCTGAATTTGGTTGTATTGTTAAACTGACCGAGGTCGAATGTGCTCGTATCGAGTAACAAGTAGCTATATTATTTTACATTTATTTTATCAATTTTTAGTTTATTAAGTTGTGATCAAACGAACATTTATCGAAGAAGTTTGAGTCGAATATCAAGTAATTTAATTTACTTTACAGCCCTATACAAATATTTAGTAAAATCCAAGTTTTCACGTGTTTTTACTAATTTTGTTATGATCAATTTGTTTGGAAAATCTTAAGCTTTTAATATTTACTAGAACGCACGTGATTAGCTAATTTCCTAAGTTAGTTAAATCATATAATATTTTTTATCATATTATAGTCTTAATGACACACCACATATATTTTTTGACTAAATCACTTTAATTATTATTATGTTGTTACTAAGAATTTAAAGTTGTTATCATGAATAAAACCAAAACTTCAATATAAAAAATGAACTATAATTACTAAGTATTTCTAACCTAAAATGTTTACATAATTATAATTCTAACTACCATTTGAACAAATGGACAACATTGTTTTTTCCTTCCTTGACCTTGATATTTCCATCTAAACCAATTTTCACATATTTAACCCATATTTCTTAATCGATTTCACCAGTTTGGTCGGTTATAACTGTTTTTTTTACTGAGTTCATCCATTTTCAATTACATGCCTAACCCAATTTTTTACCAATCTAACTCGTTTTTACTAATTTTCATCAATTTTATCGAGTTAACATAATTTATCGATTTAACCCGCTTCTACACTAAGTTTACCATTATTTTTTAGTTATTTTAACATGTTCTTTCATCGATTTCATCCGCTTTTACATTGAGTTTACTATTTTTTTATGTTATTTAACCGTTCTTTCATCAATTGCACCAATTTTTTGTGGTTTATCCCATTTGTTAATCAATACACTCATTCTCTCCGGTTTAACCCAATTTTAATCGATTATGCTTTTTCTTTTTTTGATGATTTAACCTTTTAACGACTATTTCACATTTGTTGTCTATTTAACTCGATTTTTTTGTTGTTGTTCTTTTATCGATTTGACCCATTATTGTTTATCCAGTGTATGGCTGATATCATTCATTTTTTATCGGGTTACTCATGTTTTGCCAGATTATCCCGTTGTTTTATCAATTTTACCATATTTTGTTGCTTTAACTCGTTTTTCTTTGATATAACCCATTTTCCATTATTTTACCATTTTTTTATCATCTATTATTTAATCAAATTTTACTTGTTTTCTTCAGTTTTAACCATTTTTATGTTTTGACTTAAACCAATTATAAGTTTTTTTGTTAACTAAAAATAAAAATTTATTTTTTTCATACAACACAAATGTGCCATTTTTTTCGAGGTTCTTTAATGGTTTTTAGGTTATTTGATAATTGATAATTTCTTAAGAATTGTACAAAGAAGTATCAATTGCACTTTTTTGTTATTTTAATCCGTTCTTTGACCGATTTCACCCATTTTTGTGTTTTATCCAATTTTAGCAGATTTTAACTATTCTTTTGCTAATTTAACCTATTTTCTCAAATATTTCACCTTCGTTTTTTGCCAATATGTTACTTAAAAGATTTTATCCCCAGTTTTAAAACTCCTTTTAAAATCTTTTACTCTGTTCAAAGTGTTTGTATGCTTTTGGAAATGTGCAAATAAAAATGCAAGTAATCAAACACAAAGAATTTTTATAGTGGTTATATAAACAAGAATGTCTTTTAGTCCACTATTCCAAATCATGAAGATTTTGGGTTATACTAAGAACATTAAGGGGCCGTTTGGTAGGGTGTATGAGATTAAGGTGGATTAGATCAGAGACAGATTGAAGGCCATATTAAAATTACGTTTGGTAGATTTGATAGAGTCATATTACATTAAAGCAATAAACTGTAATATGTTTGGGGGAGTTATGAGTTTATGCATATTTTAATATATTTTCACTACTTAATTGAACATATTATGCTAGTTAAGATATATCATTTCATCGAAGCCATTTGTATAATTCGTATAAGAGTAAGAGTTGATTTTTAGTTCGAATGCCTCCATGTTCATTGTAAATTGATATAGATTTTAGTTTGTGATTTATTTATGTATAATGTGTTTCCATTTTCAGAGATTTAAGAAGAATTTATGATATTTAATGATATGTTAAAATAGGTAATATGTAAATTTGAGGTTATAAGTGACATTTCATCGAATCCATATTCACCCGGATTAACTAATCTACCCATGCTTGGGTGGATTATAATCTAGCCTTAATACCGGGTCATAATGATTTAATCCATTTGACCCGGTATTAGAGCAATGCCACCAAACATTGTATTATCCCATATGGACACATATAATATGACCTAATGCCCCCTATTAGGTCCTACCAAATGGCCCCTAATTAAATAGTACACTCTACTTGCGCTTTTACAACAAATGACAAAGCCACAAGTTCGCTATAGGAAATCACAAAGAAGACCTATACTCTGAAGTATTTTCACTCACTAAGATGAAAAACTACTTCTCACAACTCTATCTTTTACAGAAATCACTAAGATTTGAATGTATGTTCGTTTTTCTCGACTCAGCTTGTCAACAGATGACTTCGATGTTACTGTTCTGTTCTTGAGTATTTGAGACTTGAAGATTTGATCGTGAATTCTCTCAGTTGTAATTGAGTTGCTTGTCTCTAACTCTTGAATCCAGAACTATTTATACTTGAGGATTTGAATTCTGCCCGTTGAGGTGAAACAGATTTTCAGATATTCCTCAAGTACTGGTCCTTGTCTCAGAACCAATGTTATTAAAATCGGATCGGACCGGCCGGTCCGACCGGTTCAACCGCGAACGGGAGGTTGGTCCGGTCCGTTTTACCCCTAAAACAGCTTGACTCAAAAACCAGACTGAACCGGGTTGAACCGATCCAACCCGGTTAAAAATAAGCTAAAATTTATTGTAGAAAGTGGGATTTGAACACCTAATCTCTTGCATGAAACATAACTTCCTTATCGTTTGAGCTAAATCATTTTTGTTGAACTTTTAGTACAAAAATTTATAAATTTTAGAAAACGTATAGCCAAATTTATTTATAAATTAGATTATGATAATTAACTCAAATTAACATTTTACACATTATCAATAAAAATTAATACTCAAATAATACTCAAATTAACATTTTACACATTATCAATGAGAATATTCATTAAAAAATTCTAATTTTATCTACGGGGGTTATTTATGATTTTTGTATTGCCTTATAAATTTTGGTTCCTATCTGTAACATCTCAAAATTTAAAAAATGATAATTATGTATTTACCCCCAAAAGTTTGATAAAACTGTATATTGGAATAATATTGAAATAATTATCTATGCAAGAAGAGCTGAACCAATTTGAAAGGAATGAAGTCTGGTACTTAGTTCCTAGACCAAATCATCAAAGAGTCATTGGCACTAAATGGGTTTTTAGAAATAAGATGAATGAAGATGGTATTGTTACCAGAAACAAAGCAAGACTAGTTGCCAAGGGTTACTATCAAGAAGAAGGCATTGACTTTGATGAGACATTTGCACCAGTAGCAATCAGATTGTTCCTAGCTTATGCTGCTCACAAGAACTTCATAGTCTACCGGATGGATGTGAAGTCTGCTTTTCTCAATGGAGAATTGCAAGAAGAAGTTTATGTTGAACAACCTCCAGGTTTTGAAGCTTATCAACAGGGAGACAAAGTATATCGTCTGAAGAAAGCTCTCTATGGACTGAAAAGGCTCCAAGAGCATGGTATGATACTTTATCTGATTTTCTTTTAATTAAAGGATTTCGAAAAGGTAAAGTAGACAAGACCTTGTTTACTATTGAATGGGAAGATCATATATTACTTGTGCATATATATGTGGACGATATTATTTTCGGTTCAACTAACCAACAAATGTGTGAAAAGTTCTCTAAGCTGATGCAAAACAAGTTTGAAATGAGCATGATGGGAGAACTAAATTACTTTCTTGGATTACAAGTTAAACAGCTACCTGATGGTATTTTTATTAATCAAGCAAAGTACACAAAAGATCTGTTCAAGAAATTTGGTATGGAAACTAGCTCATCTGTTAGTGTTCCTATGTCTACTGGACTTCGTCTGGATAAAGATGAAGATGGCAAGTCAGTTGACATCACCAAATATAGAGGCATAATAGGGTCACTGTTATATCTAACAGCTAGCAGACCAGGCATTATGTACTCTGTTGGGGTTTGTGCGAGATTTCAATCAAATCCTAAGGAATTTCATCTCTTAGCTGCCAAAAGGATATTAAGGTATCTCAAAGGCACTCAAGAATTGGGATTGTGGTATCCAAGGGAATCAGGATTTGAACTTATTGGATATTCAGATTCTGACCTTGCTGGCTGCAAGATTGATAGGAAGAGTACTACAGGTACTTGTCAATTTTTAGGCAGTCGTCTGATCTCATGGATGAGTAAGAAACAGACTTCAATATCCATATCTACTGCTGAAGCTGAATACATTGATGCTGGAGCATGTTGTGCACAGATACTTTGGTTGAAGCATCAACTAGAAGACTATAATCTCAAGATCAGTCGAATACCAATCTACTGTGATAATACAAGTGCAATTTCACTTACTCAGAACACTACTAGTCATTCCAGGACTAAGCATATTGAGATCAAACATCACTTAATCAGAGATCATGTTGAAAAAGAAAATGTTATTATTGAATATGTTCATACAGATAATCAGATCGCTGACATTTTCACCAAACATTTAAGTGATGCAAGATTTTCTACTCTAAGAGTGGAACTGAGCTTGTTAAAATTGGATTCATAAGCTGAGGGGGAACCTATCAGAAGACTGGGTTCATCAGCTGACTAATCTGATAACAACAAGTATTATTCTTCAAGAAGACTGACTCTCAACAGACTAGTTGACTAATGGATTCTTGAATTCAAGGGGAACGTGTAAGACTAGCGGTACTCCTGTTTTAAAGATGAAATCTTCAATGACAGTTAGTTGAAGTTGTTTTAATCAGAAGATTTGTTCTTAGTTCTTGAAGACTTGAAGATTATTTATCTTGCTGGATTGACAAACAGCAAAGGAAGATCACTAGATATTGGCTTTCACTAGTGATATATTGTATCAGACAAGTCATCTGTCAGATAAGTATTATTTTACTCATCTGTTTACTAATGTCAATTTATAACTGTGTTGTATTAAAAACGCAATATCAGAAAACACTTTTATAAATAAAAGACTGGTGGCGTTTCACATTCCCGCCTAGTCTGACATAATTAATAAATTTTGAAATCCACGTATCTCGCTCACACGATTTACTTTATCAGTAACTGATTTAACGGTTGTCTTGAATCACGGAAACCGACATCAATCCAACTCTTATAAATCCAGATCTGATCAGCTGATTGATCTTTTACGCACACTTCAAATTTTTCTAAGTACAGAGCATTCTATCCTTTATATTTTCTGCAAAATTCTCTCTGCTTTTCATTTACCATTTTCCAGAAAAATCATGACTTCAAAAGTTGCTAATGCTGAGGGAAGGTTTATCAACTATGGTACTTATCATGCCACTGGAACGAAACTGATGAAGGAGATTTTGGAGAAGTTCAAAGCTTCTTCTCTGGTGAATTTCATGGAAGCTCACGAGACTATGGTATTCTACCCTGAAGTGGATGAATTCTACCGCACTGCTAAGCGTGAGATGGAGAAAATGGAGATTAAAGCAAAGGTTGGAGGTAAAGATGTTTGCATCACTCCTGCTTTGTTGAATGAGAAGTATGGACTGTCCAACGAAGGTTCTACGGACCTGGCTGCGTTGGCTGCTCCTTTAGAGGTTGAATTTTGGAAGATTGCTGCCAAGAAGGGTGAAATTCTCACTGGGTCAGTTAAGAAGACTCAGTTGGTGGATGAATTTCTCCAACTGATGACCTCTTTGAGAGAGCAATCAAGGTTGCAGTATATGTCACTTTGGAAAAATGGGTTGAAAGATCAGTCTACATCAAAGGAACATCTAGTGATCTGCCCAGTTTACCAAATCTGCAACAAATAGCCTTTGGTTCTGCAGTCAGTTCTTATCAAGAGCAAAACAGCCAACCTCAGACGACGTCTCCATTTATGCCTGCTAGTTTTATACGACAGAAGATCGTTGTATCTATTGATGGTTCTGGTTTTGTTCATTTGGAAGATAAGCCAGCTGATAAAGAATCAGATGAAGATCAGAAGACAGCTAGGCCCAATGCTGAAACCACTACAAAGCTGTTAACTGTTGCACCTTCCATTCCAGCTGATTCTGCTCAACCTTCAATCATGGACTCCATAAAAGCCTTGATTGAAAACTCAATGAAGGAAATGGAAGAGAAGAACAAAGAGCTGTTGTGCAAGTTTGAAGAAACAGCTGCCAAACTTGTTCAAAGTGCTGTGGAAAGCCTTCCACAACCAGCTGACCATTCCATGCTACTAAAGGAAGGAATTGTTGCATTGACTCGTCAGGTTGAAGACGTCAAGATGGATGTAAATCAGATTCATGCATCTCTTCAAAGACATGAGATGGATTGGAATAAATTTGGTCAAGCATTTCAAGAGGCAACTGAAGCAGAGACGAAGAAAACTGCCTATCTGTTTCAGAATTTCACTGACCAAGCTGCTCAGGTTACTTCAGAGATGGCCACCTTACAAGTAAATGTGGATTATCTGAATGACCAGACTGCTGCCTTGAAGTGTAATCAAGTTCAACAAAATCTTCGACTTCAGACCGTGGATCAAAACATCAGACTGCTATGTGATGCTGTCAACATTACTCATGTTCCAGTTGCTCAACTCAACCCTACTGATGATGACAAAAAGGGGGAAGAGGGATCAGCCGACAAGAAGAATGTTGCATCTGCTGTTGAAGTTACTGAGAAAGTGGAGTCTACTGAAAATCCTGCTGATGAAGAGACAAGTAGACCAACTGTTGAAGTAACCAAGACAAAGGAAGCTGCTGATGAAGAAGCTGAAGCTGAAAATATTGAAGAGCCTAAGGATGTGGCAAAATCCGACAAGGAATTGGCTGCTTCCAAAGACTCTGCTGAAGAACAGCTAGATCCAGATAGAAAGTACAAGAGATTAGAGGACATTATAAAGAAGATCGAAGCTGCCTCTAAGAACTTGGATACATTTTCTAGTGGAGAAGAAGAGGATGATGAAGTTGAAGAAGAAGAGGAGGAAGATAATGAAGAAGCTGAAGACTAGACTAGAGTCTCTAGACTAGGACTTTAAATTGAAAATTTGTATATCAGCTCACTTCATTGTATTTTACTTTAAGTTCTTTCTTTGTAAACTTGTACTTTGTAATATATTTGAAAATCTATAAAAGTCAATTTTGAAGATGAAGATAGAGACTTAAAAGTGAAGGGAGGTTTTGATGATTTCCAAAACATCATCATCAGCTATGTAATGGAAACTTATTCAATCCCTTAGAAGATTTTTGACCAAGGAAGAAGCCAAATCAGAATGGTCAAATCTTATGGTCCAGAAGACTACTGATCTGTTGCTGCATTTCGGATCAGACTGGTGGATTTTCAGCAGACTCAAATCAGATGAGTTCGGTTTGGGATCAGCCGAGTGTTCATCAGACGAGTGGATTCGATTAGCAGAGTGGAAGTGATCAGAAGTTATTACAACGGTAATAAATGCTGAAGAGGAAGGGTATTTATGACAAATGGTTGAAGAGAAACCTCGGATCAGCAGGACAGAAAGTACATCAGAGTGTACAGTGTTCAGTCGCAGGTAGCCGTTTCTGAAACAGGGACCAGTACTCGAGGTTTTGGACACCTGTCGATCTCTCAACGGGCAGATTTTCAAACCTCAAGTATAAATAGTTCTAGCTCAACAGTTGAAGAAGGAGAGACAACACAACTGAGAGAAAATTTCGAAGCAAAATCCTTCTAAGTCTCAAACTCAAGAACAGAACACTCATAAGCCTAGTCATCTGTTGACGAAAGCAGAAAAGAGAGATAAAAGAATATACATACAAATCTGAGTGATTTTGTTAGAGAAGTGTTGTGAGAAGTTGTTATCCATCTTTGTGAGTGATAAAGCTTTGTAGTATAGGACTTCTAAGTGATTTCCTGTAACGAACTTGTGGCCATTTCATTTGTTGTTTGGCGCAAGCAGAGTATATTGTAATCTGTGTGATTATAGTATAACCCAAGATCTTAGTGACTTGGAAGAGTGGACTAAATGATTTTTATCCATATAACCACTATAAAATTCTGGTGTTTATACTTGCATTATTTTCTTGCAAATTTTCAAAAAGCATACCAAACACTTAAGTTAACTTTTGAAAAGATTTTAAAAGAAGTTTGCAAAAAAACTGGGGATAAAATCTTTTAAGTTAAAAGAAACCTACTTGTGAAAAACACTTGATAAATCCACTGCCAAGTAAGTTATTTAAAACTCTGATTTTCTCAAAATCAGCTAAGTGAAATCAGAAGAGTGGTCAACTCTGTTGTTCAAAGCTTTGTGCGAGATCAACTTAGTCTACTTACGAATCTTGATCAGCTTAGTCTGCTCACAGAAAAAGTTAGAGAATTTTAAAGGTAAAATTTTTAGAGGTCTATTCACCCCCTCCCCCCCCCCCCCCTCCCCTCTAGACCTCATCTGACCACTTGGGACCAACACAAAACGAGACCTAGATGGATGACCAAGGCGAGAATGCATTAAGTTAAATTTATTACAACTGAATGAAAAAGCATAATTAAAAACTAGATCTAAATCTAAATCCAAATAAAAGAGATCATTCCGAGCTCTACCCCGACCAATCATCTTCTTCGTTGTTTGGTCTTGAAAGACACATTTAGAAGATGAAAAAATTACATCACAATTTGTTGACTTTGTTAATTGTGAGATGGATAATAAATTGAATTTAAATGATGGAATGTGAAAAACATTCGTGAGAGTGAGTAATGATGAACATTGAACAATGCCTATGTGTGTCACAGACGCTTGAGAACCATCAGGTAATTGAACAGATATGTACTTATTAACAATAGAATATGAAGAAAAAAAATGAAAGAGATTTACATATATTATTGGAAGCACCTGAATCGATTATCCAATTACAAGGTGGTAGACAACTGAGAGCAGTACCTGCCAGATGGGCTGAGGATCCACCAGATTCTTCTTTGGCTAGAATTTTAAGAAGCTTGTTGTATTGTTCAGATGTCAATTGGCTTGCAAAAGTAGCGGAAATGGATGATGGTGGCCCTGATTTCTTCACCTGTTTATCTGGAAAGCCATGAATCTGGTAGCAAAAGTGTGACCGTGCTTGTTACAATGTTCACAGAAAGGACGTTGGTGTTTTCCCGATGATCGAGACAATGGTTTTTATGCCTGAAGTGCTGCTGAATCAACAGAAGGACTGATTCCAATGTTAATCTCTTGATGTTTTTCTTGTTGACGTACCAAATTATAGATATGTTGAATTGAAGGAAACGGATCCATCAAGAGAATTTGACTACGAATTGCTGAAAACGATCATAGAGTCCTTGGAGAAATTCCATGGCACGATTTTGATTTTGCTTATCAATGATACTTTTAGCATTACCACATATGCATGGAGTAACAGAAATAATGGAACTGAGTTCGTCCCATAGAGATTTGAGTTGAGTGAAATACAATGAAACAGACATACCATCTTGCTTGAGGACAGAAATTGACTGTTTGAGTTGATAGATTTTTGGAGCATTGGATTGGGAGAATCGATCCTTAAGATCTATCCAGATATGTGTTGCAGTTTCAGCATACAGAATACTGGGACGAATCTCAGGTGAAATTGAGTTGAGAATCCAACTAGCAACTAAATCATTATACCGTTGCCAGTTGGGGATATCATCTTCCTCTTCTGGAACTGAGAGTGACCCATCAACAAAACCAAGTTTGTTCTTTGCACGAAGTGCCATTGTTACTGCACGACTCCATGGTTCATAATTGTCTCCTGATAACAAAGGTGTAACAAGAATGGTAGAAGGGCTATCTGAGTGGTGAATGGCATAAGAATCTCATTTTAGAGGAATTGTTTGTTGTGGAGATGATGACATGGTGAAGATCAGAGAAGAAAAAATTTGTGACTCAAATGTTATTCAACTGATACCATGTAAAATAATAGAGAGCACAAAGAGAATGGAAAAAATGTTGTGTATTATTTCAACTTACATGCCTTGTATTTACAGGCAAGTTACAAAAAAGATAAGAACTAGGAGTTTGAAACTATCTATCAAGTATACAAGATAAAGACTAGGAGTTTGAAACTATCTATCAAATATACAAGATAAAGACTAGGAGTTATATCTATCTATCAAATACTAGGAGTTTACAATATAACAAACTATTGAACTCTAGCTAATTAAGATAAACTTTAACAACTTCCAATATATAAGAGAAATTCTTATAACTAACTTTATCTCAGTAAAATATCCGTAATTTAATCTTTATTCAATGCATGCATGAGTAAGCTTTGTAATTTTTTTTTATGTCCTTTAATTTCAAAGAATTTTACTTTTGCTAAGACTTGACCCTATAAAAGCAAAAGAATGGGGAAAAAAATAGCATAATATATTGCCATGGCAGCCCCGATATGCAAGGTGCTAGAAACTTAAACAGAGAAATTGCAGAGAAGGAATGCGACAAAATTGTGTATTATGGTTAAAAAGATCATACCATAGATGTATTTATACCGGTTGGATGAGATCTAGGTTGGTTGAGATACTCCTTGATTTGGAAAACCCAGTTTGCATGCATGGTAATTCTTTCTAAGATAGAGTCGAGTGGTTTGATGATCTTGTGGAGATCTAATGTTTGTTATCGTGTTAGTGTGAACTAGCGAGTTCTTCCATGGATGCTTAGCGCTTCATGTGTTGCATGTAATCTGGTTCAGTGCGTTAGCGGCGAGTAGGCGTGTTTCCCTTATTAGTTAGGATTGTGTCCTGGATTTCTTTCGTCCCAAAGATTGCATTCGCACTGAATATGAATATGGATTTGGACCCAGGCTATATCAATGAGTTTTGACAAACTCCATTTAAAAGAGTTTTGGCTCAATTTCGCAAAATCGGGCCAGAACTCTTCGAAATAGGCCCTTAGAGTCAAACCCTTCTCAATATCTAGGTATTTTGGGGCCAATATTAATTTGAAGATATAAAGCATAGATGTCAACTTCTTTGAAGGTTTCTTAGGTTTCAGAACACATTCTTAGAGAGGGTAGCCAAATGATTCACTCCTAAGCTAGCTAGATTGACTTCTAGAAATTTCATGTGTGATCTCATTCTTCCTAGTGTTACTTTTGATATTTTTTTCTCTTAATTTTGCAATATATGGAAGTTTTGTTGGATTCTACAAAATGAAAAAAAAAATTGAATAAATAGATTAATTCTTCCAAAATTTTCATCAAATCATAATTTTGCATGTTACCCATTATCCATTAGTATGTAGGGGTGTAATCGAGTCGAGTAGTGTTGAACGATACAATGTTCAAATATCGTTTGAATTTTATCGAGTTTGAAATTTTGTGTTTGAGCTTGGTTTGATTGTTAAACGAGCCGAGCTTAAACGAGCTTTTATCGAATGAGCTCGAGTCAAGTATTGAGTAGCTTGATATTTTACATGTATTTTATCAATTTTTAGCTTATCGTATCGAGCTCGAACCGAGCTTTAAAAGATCGAACGAAAAATGATGTTCAAGCTTGTTTGATTTATATGACGAAGTGAGCTCAAACGAACTTTTATCGAACGATCTCGAATCAAATATTGAGTAGCTTGATTTGACTTACAGCCCTATTAGTATTAGTATGTAATCATGAACTTTAAATGCAATCCACAATCACTACTAAAGTGCTGGCCATATATGTAAATGCATGACTGTGTACAAATGTGTTCATGGTCCAGGATATATATCATAACGTGATGTAGATATAAAATATGTCATATTAATTATTGGCTCGTACTCGTCGGCATGTCCTACATTTCATGACAATAACGTACACTTTATATTATTCCTTTTTTGAATATTTTTCACATATGTATAGACTCGGATGCAATTGGGACATTAAAATCCAAGAACTTAACATAGTTTTCATTAAGTATTTTCATGAAGCATTAATCGTTGATTGAAGAGATCCAGATAAACATATGGATTAGGCATACTCATGAAGGGAATGTAAATTTTTTTTTTTTTTGGGTCCCGAAATCCTTATAAAGACATAGATATATACATTTTAATTACAAAGTTGATTAAACTTGTGGGAGTTGCCAACAATGAGAGATATATGTCTCAAATAATTGAGGCCTCACTAATGAAATTCAACTCCTTATATGATTTGATAAAGACGTTCAAATTGTTAAAGGGTTGTAGTCATTTTAATTAATCTAGAGTCCTAGGATTTTTCCAAGGAAAAACATGTTGGAAAATCAGTTTTAAGATTATCAAAATCTGAACACAAATCGAAACTAAAGCAAACAAACCAATTTGAACAGTAAAATAAAATACAATCAGTTAAATAACCGAACAGATAATTTGAACAACTTATCTCACAATTCTGTATAGTAACAGAATTGATCCAACCAAATCGCAGAAATAAGTCTGCTTGCCTTGAAGAAATTATCGACCCACCTTCGGTGCAATTGGGAATCACGAACACTTCTTCCAGGATAATTTGGTTACAGGAATTCCTCCATTGCACAGTAGCAGAAATTCCACCTCGAAGAACACTCAGAAGCAAAAATAACCCAAAGAGAATTTTTCAGAGAGGAATCGAGAATGTTTGTTGTGTTGGTGTGTTTCTGAAATCAGAAATACACATATATATAGGTGGGGAGTAGGCTACAAATTTAATTCTGCAACATAAATTTTCGTAACTTAAAAAACGTTTTTATCAATTGATTTCTGTAACTGAAAGGAGTTACACAATTTAAAACTGCAGAATTAATATTGTGACTGTTTCAATTTCGAATTTCAAATTAATTAAAATTTTAATTCAAAATTTCTCCAAAAAGATAAATCCGAGACGAGACAATTCGCCTGAGCCCAGCCCAGCCCAGCCCAGCCCAAATCCGAGCCGGGCCGGGTCGCGCGGGCGGCGGCGGCGCGCGTGTGGTGTATTCATATGACCCTCTTTGTAAAGACTTATACCAAGTCTATACACTTAAGTTCATATATACTAGTACACACAAATATAAAAAGTCAATGTGGGACAAATGAAGAGTTTGAAACTCTTCAACTTCCTCACAAGGCTTTTATAATTTGCCAATTAGTCTTAGACCAATGTGGGCCAAACCCACATACATATTATCTATTTGGACTATCCCCACTATAATAATTTATCTATGGATTCCAACCTTTTAATTAAGTATCCATCCATATAATTACAACAAAACAAAAGCAATTCCTTGACGTATTTACCTATAATTAAATATTTAAAATAAATTAGTCTATGAGACCTAGGAATGTAAGTGTATTTTTCATTTAATAATACTAGTATGGTTTGATATATTATATTTTTTGTATTTTCTTAGCGTAAAATTCTTTGTATTTCATATTTAATCGAACAAATTTAATTATGTAATGATATATTTATTGTTTCATTATATTATTTTTTGTCACCTACTTTCAATTTTGGGCTTCTACAATCATAATTATATGTTAGAAAGTTTAAGCACGGTACCCGTAACCCATGTATACATGTCCATGATCAAATCTAACTCCTACCTAATTTTGGTCTCAAACCCCACCCCCGGAAAAAAATCAAAAGAGAGTAATTTATTCAAATAAAAATGAAGTTAAATATAAAGAAGAAAACTCAACCTAACTATGTCAAATTAGTTATAGGTACACTTATTCATATTTCGTAATTAATTGGTCCCCTCCTTAAGATGATGATAAATCACAATTTAAGCGTGTTAACTAGTGTATTGAGATATTCAAATTTGAACTTAAATCTTTTCAATGAAAATTTGATACATAGAAAAAAGGGAATATCGTATAATCGAGGGAAATTTATCCTATACTGATTTTGACCGAATCCAGAAGAACTATATGGTAAATGTAATACTTGTTGCTTTGAAATTGATGTATTTCCTAGGAGAATGGTCAATCACAATTTTAGTGCAACACTTATTTTATGGTCGAGTGATTTTGGGCCAAACCAAATCTAGACAAAAAAAAATCCACTAACTGAAAACAAAAATTTGGAGATCGATCAAATATTCATCATTCTATGATACCTTTTCTTTTTTTATAGATATCATCCTATGATTGATGAATTAAATAAATCAGCCAAATTTTTGCATGAAAGGGAAAAGCCAAACCAAAATCCATGTGTTAAAAATTGGGCTAATGGCAAATTACCCATGGGATTATCATAATGTTCAATATTTAATTTTAATAGTTGAGTATTCCACGTATTGGTTAATCCAGCTTCATCATATTTTGTTAGTAACTATCAATTATATATAAAAAAAAAAAATTAACATTAAAATTATGAAAAATTTATATCATTACATCTAAATATCAATTGATTATAATATCAAATTAAAACAAATAAATAACAAAAAAAACTAGTAAAATTAGTGTAGAATTAACTGGATACTCTTAGAACTTCTGTTAGGAATCAACCCAAAGATATTCAAAGTTTTGGGCCCCGTTTGGATCGGTTTTGGCTCTGTTTCGTCCTGTTTCGGTGTTTCAAAATTGTTTCGGTTGTTTTGGCGAAACATTTGAAACACGGTTTGAATTGATTTTGGTTGGAATATTGAGATGGTAAAATATTAATAAATTAATAGATAGTGGGATGTGAAAAATTGAGATATGATTTGGAATGGTTTTGGATGTTGGTGTTTGGGGGTTAAATTTATGACAGATGTCAAATCAAAGATTTTATAGAATTAGGATATAATATTATATAGTGATTGAGATGATAAATGTAATTATATTGTTATAGTAATGGTAATGATTTATATAATTTATGATAACATAATATATGTAAATTAATTATTCGATGAGTATTTTTTATCACATAATTTACTACAAATTTAAAAAATTAATTTAGTTAAAACTATTTTAGTTTTATATAATTAATAACGACAACACAATCAAAAAAGAATTTAGTCTGGTTAAATATACATAATTGGGAAATGATTTTGACTTTGGTGGTATAATGTTTAATTGATATTTATTAATAATGTTAATTTTATTGATAATATTTTATATTAAGTTTACATTAAATGGTTGATTAAATTATGCTAAATTATGGTTGATTGAGACAATGTTTAACATATATTTATTTATATGAAAAATATGATATGTTGTATACTCATACTATGTATATATACCTGGTTCGAAACCCAGAGAAAAGGAAAAGAAAGTGGGGGAGTTGTGTATATAATAAAGATATATGTATTTTTTTTTTTAGAGAAAATAAATATATATGTAATGAAAACAAAATCTGACTTTTGTTGCAGTCTGGCAAGTTAGACTTTTTGGGGTGTTTCATGCCGTCCAAAACACATGTTTGGCCCAGTTATTGGGCCAAACTCAAAACAAATGGTATTTGGCATGTTTAGTTGGGCTCAATTTTTGGGCGAAACTGGGTGAAATTGATCCAAACGGGGCCTTGATGTCTCGGTTTTGTCAGGAGAAAAATGATTCCTGCATCGGCAAATTCAACTAAATTAAGTAGCATGATTTTGACAATTTGGCAATACCACTTATGAATAACCTTGTGAAACACAACAGTCCACATGTAAAATGTTAGGACACAAATTTGTTTTACATATTGGCAATCATGAAAGCATATGTACTAATCATAGAGACGTATTAATAGTGATGTTACTATATATATTTTTCTGAAATTTTGTGGTATTTTGTAACTTGTTTGTGAACAAAACAGATAACAAAATAAATATATCGGATATACATATGTGGATTTAAATGAGGCGAGCAATGTCGAACGATATAGTGTTCAAGCTATATTAGATTGAATTTTGTATCGAGCTTGAAATTATGTCTGAGTTTGGTTTGATTGTCTAATGAACCGAGCTCGAATGAGCTCGAGTCGAGTAACGAGTAGCTATATTCTTTTACATATATTTTGTCAATTTTTAGTTTATTAATTCGTGATCAAACGAACTTTTATATATCGAACAAGTATGAGTCGAATATCAAGTAATTTAATTTACTTTTTAGCCCTATACATATATTTAGTAAAATCCAAGTTTTCACGTGTTTTTACTAATTTTTTTATGATCAATTTGTTTGGAAAATCTTAAGCTTTTAATATTTATTTATTATTATCATTATAAATTTATCCCTGGACCGTGCTGGACATTCGAAGCTGATTACAGCCCAAACAGAACCATATTTGGGCTTGAGTTGTAACTAAAAAGGCAGTGGCCCAAAGAAAACCACATCAGTCATCATTCACATGTCTGAATCGGCGCATCTTTTGTAAATTGATTATAAGTTTATAACATTTTTTTTTTGAAAAAAAGATCATAACAATTTTTTAAAACTTTAAAAAAAAAAAGATTATAAATTTTTTTTAAAGGTAAATGCGAACATCCCTCTTAAATAAGGTTTAATTGCGAATGTCGCTCCCATGTATTGAATAATACAAAAAACAACCCTCAAGCTTGCATTGTCTTATAATTCATTCCTTACATCGTTAAATGTGACATACCTGAAATTTTTCTAAAGAATATTCATTAAAAAGTTCTAATTTTGTCTTTGGGGATTACTTGTAATTTTTGTATTATCTTATAAAGTTTGGGTGCTATTTGTAACATCTCAAAATTTAAAAAATGATAATTATATATTTACCCCCAATAGTTTGATAAAATGTATATTGGAATGTTATTGAAATAATTATCAAGAGAAATGAAATAAGAAATAAAATATTAAACAAAAATATTGCAGATTCATCGATTCATCGATTCAAATTTGTCTGATAAGTATATTGTATTTGTTAAAACAATTGTAGTCCATAACATTCATAAATATATAAAATCTTAATATAACTTTTTATAAAATATTATGAAAAAACAATCTTATTTAAATTTATTAACAATTACTTTTATAATAATAAATTATACATATTATTTTATAATGTGAAATTTTCATTACATATTTAATGACATAATTTATCTTTTATATTTTTAATAACTAGAATAAAATTTCATATTACAAAACATGAAGAAGAAAAAATTCCTCTCTGGCCAACCCCAATCGTGCCACCTCCACCGACTACCTAGGTCATCGGCACGGTCTGGGGTCGTCTTCTTAGGCCGTGCCGACGGTCTGGGAGGTTTGAGCGATTTTGAAGGTTGAGATTGGGTTAGGGTGGGAGGAGATCTTTTTTTTAAGAAAAATTAAAGGAAATTAAAATTTATTAAATTTAAGGGTTAAAATGCAATTTTAGGGAGTACATATGTAATTTTTGGTTTTCTCTATTTTTCTTTTTAAATAATCAAAGAGCATTACCAAGAAGTTCACATCTTTCGTTAGGATTTCAAACATTTCATTAAATGAATGAGGACTTCCAATATATAAGAGAAATTTTTATAATTAAACTTTATCTCAGTGAAATATCCATAATTTCTAATATAATCTTTATTCAATGTATGCATGAGCTAAGAATTTTCATTTTTTATGTCCTTTAATTTCAAAGAATTTTACTTTTGCCAAGACTTAACCCCATAAAAGCAAAAAAAGGGGAAGAAAAAAAATAGCATTATATTACCAATAAAAAAGAAGAAACTTTCCTTTCAGAAAAAATATAAAGGAAGAAACTACATATGAACAGTAAAAGAACCAGGAATAATCAATTGAATTTGTTATACCAGTGTATTTACACTATAAATATTTTACAAACCCCACAAAAAAAAAAAAAAAAAAAAAAAAAAAAAAAAAAAAAAAACCTTAATCTCAGAAATACATACAAATCATAATAACAAGAACACCCCATCTAAAAGGATTTCACAAGCAATATTATGTAGAAATAATACAAAACAATTTAGGAAATTGAAAAGATTTTTCTTTTCTTTAAAAGTCTTAATCCTCTTCTGGCTATCTATCTATTTTCATTGCTCATTTGTAAAGAACCATCCTTCATCAATTTCAAGCTTAGACTGTTATACCTTTCTCTTGAATATTGTCTTGATGCCTTTCTCCAATCTGTGCCTGCCTTCATCATAGCCGCAAACTCCTCGAAACTTATACGTCCATCCTGCATATACAATGAACAAATTTAACCCCATAAAAAAAAATCTACAATGTCTTATGAATTAAATTTGTGAAATATTTAGACAACTTCGATAAAGTCGAACTAAAAATTAGGATAACGGACCTTGTCTGTATCTACGTCTTGTATAATGGCATTGATAACCTCTTCACTTGTAGACTCTACCTCATCCGCAAAGGCATCCCTTAGCTCTTCGATCTCTATGTACCCACTTTCATTTCTATCGAAGAAATCAAAGGCTTTACGCATATGATCTTCACTTCCCATCTTTCTTAAGTGTACGGAAATAGCAACAAATTCCGCGCAGTCGAGATATCCATCCTTGTCAACATCACCCTGTACAAGGAAACACTTGTTACCTCAATGTAAAATATAAAGAGAAATGTTATATTTAAGTACCCGCACATAGGTAAAATTCAAAGTCAACATTCACTAGGGGTAAAACTGACATTTTACTAAAATTTTGTAGATGAAGTCAATTCGGCTGTTAAAATTTTGCCAAAAATTTACACTTAAGTCCCCTCTTATATAAAATGTGTTACACTGATAGGCACTTTTCGGCCAAATTACACAGATAAAATGTGTTACACCGATAAAATCAAAATATTATAACACATAAAAACCTGAAAATATCCTTACTAAAAGTCACGTGACTTGCACGTGGTTGCATTTTCGCCAGAAGATTGATCGGTGTAGTATAAGAGGGACGTAAGTGTAAATTCTTTGGCACAAGGGATATAAGTGTAACACATTTTATAGAAGAGGGACTTAAGTGTAACTTTTTTGGCAAGAGGGATATAACTTATAAGTGTAAACACATTATACTTTTGAGGGACCATAAATGTGATTTAGTCTAGCAGCATATGAGAATTTGGTACCATATGCACATAAACTAGAATGGCATATCACAATGCAAGTCTTTTGAAGAATAAGCACCCAATGAGACTTGAAGCCGTTCAAACAAGACTTATAGCTTGTTCACAAAAGCTTTAGGAAAATGACTTTTAGCTTTTGGATTCTGAAAAACTAATTGGTTATTGGAGTGAGTGTTTTAGCTTCTACTTGAGAGAAAAATAACATAAAAGCATGCAAAAACCAGAAGCAAGGTAAGGGTTGCTTCTTGCTTCTGCCGGCAAAAGTACTTTCTTAAAAAGCTCTAGTTTTTGCAAACAAGCCCTTAAGCCAAGGCAATTCTAGCTTCTAACCAGAAAAAAAAAAGCACTTACAGCTTCCATAAGAACATGAAGATCAGTGTCGGGTATTTGATGACCAAGCTTGTGTAACCCAGCTCTCAACTCATTAATGTCGATTTTACCCTTGTTGCTTGTATCCATCAATTGAAATCCTTCCTTTATTCCTGCTACTTCCTCGACCGACAAATGCTCGGCAATAATCTGACATTGTCGAAAAGTACACAAGGTATCATTTCCAAACATGCCCCAACAATTTATATACCAACGAAAATCAAGACATCAGTTTGTTTATGTAGTTCATAAAGCAAGAAATTTTACCCTTAAAGCTCTTTTCTTTAACTTATTCATCATTGAAAATTGCTTGAGCCTTGCCCTCACAGTTTCACCTAAAGAGACATTTGGAGCACTTTTCGCGTTTTGTAACCAAGGATGATCTGCATGCCAGCAGCTATACTTGTCAAGAAATTTATTTCATGCGATATATTTATACATATACATAGTCATATATATATATATATATATAGTGGGCTTTACTTTACCTAGAACTTCATCTGCTGTAGGGCGCTGATTGGGGTCGGGGTTGAGCATTTTCTTGACTAGGTCTTTTGCTCTTTCGGAAATCTTAGGCCAAGGGTCTCTTTTCAAATCCACAACTGAACGAATGATTGATAAGGCGACTCCTTGTTCAGTTTCTGTAATCGAACATCAGTTTAAGTCAAGCGTCAGTTAAAATTTAAGGACATATATAACTTGTTTGGTAGCAAAGATTATGTAATATTAAGTCTTATGTTGACATTTATATGTTGTTTGGTAGCTATTGACAAATAAGGCTTGTCATACAAAGAACCCGCCACTTTTAAGCACTAACACAAATATAATTATCACAAATCCACCCCTATGACAATTCTAGTCCGTGGCTCATCAACAAATTTAGATGGTTAACTTTGCCTCATTTTACTAATTTAATCAATGTGACATTGTTACCATACAAATCCAAAAGTTATGTAATGACATAAATACATAATTAAAATTTTCCACAATTTTTTATAGCAGGTTCCCATCTCAATTGCAACCACGCAATTTAGACACACTAAACAAGACAAAGATAATTATATCTACATATGTTGTTATAAACTTGTTACGTTTGTAAAGGCGTGTCAATAAAGATGAAGATTAAACTGACCAGCCCAAAAAGGTGGGACCCCAGAAAGTAAGATGTACAGAATTACACCAGCACTCCAAATATCAACTTCTGGACCATAGTTTCTCTTGAGTACCTCTGGAGCCATATAATAAGGACTACCCACAATCTCATTGAATCTCTGACCTGTAGAATTACAATACAAAATCAGTTATGAATTGAAAAGAAAAACTACGTGACTGGTGTATAGTGTATACTGATGGTGTAAAAGGCAGTACCAGGGGTAAAGAAAACTGACAGCCCAAAATCAATGGCCTTGAGTGGAGCTGTTTCCTTCTTATTTGCAAACAAGAAATTTTCAGGCTTGAGATCACGATGTATGACCCCGTGCTTATGGCAACTCTGCAAAATAATCAAAGTCAACAAATTTTATCTTGATGTAAAAGTACAAGTTATTTTGACTTAATCTCATAAATCAAGAGAACAAACTGTGGAAGATAGAAAACAATGAGAACAACCAAAAAACAAAAAAAGAAAACAATGAGAACAAAATGGACCTTTTATATTCAAATATACAATAAGTATAAATAGATATAGAATGATACAACAATTAGATCTCAATTCATAGTTTTTACACAACTACCTTAAATTAGCAAACTGACATTTCAGTGGCATGAGAATAGATGTATCACAAAAGGAATCAAATTGTCCTAACTAAGAACACAAACAAAAAATTTCACTCATTTTGATGAATCAAACTGATAAATGCTTATATAATAAAACAAACGAAGGCAATGAGCACATCTTAGTTTTACAAAACCTTAATAAACTACAATTTAAAAACTTTCACATCACAACCTGAATCACTATTGAAGTAGACTTGTAATAAGAGCATTTGATGAAGGACAAAGTAGACATTCTGAAGCAAAACTGGCCAAGGATAAAAAGGCATGTCCAGAGCTACTATACATTTCGACAATACTTTTCCTACTTTCCCCTTCATCAATTTAGATTTTGTACATTATTTAACATTTAGTTCCGTCTATCCTTGTACTGAAAAGTCTTTTCTAGATATTAATCCAACATTACATTGATGCACTTAACAAGTTAAGTTCTGACACTCAATAAACATAAATCATGAGACTTCAATTATAAAAAAAAAAAAAAAAAAAAAGACAAGATTCTAAATTAATAATTCTCAGATCATAGAAATCCTCACCTGAATAACTTCGACAATCGTTCTTGTAACAGCAGCCGCTGCCCTTTCAGTATAATGTCCTCTAGCAACAATTCTATCAAACAATTCACCTCCTTCACACAACTCCATAACCAAATGGACTGCATAATCATCTTCGTAAGTATCCTTCAAGCTCACAATATTAGGATTTTTAGGTAACCTTTTCATGATCTCTACTTCCCTTCTAACATCCTCAATATCTACTCTAGTCTTGAGCTTCTTCTTCGATATCGATTTACAAGCAAACACATCTCCATTAGTTTTATCAGTACACAAATATGTGATACCAAATTCACCACGACCCAACTCGCGACCCAACTCGTAACACTCTTCGAGATTATGCCCTGTTGGATCGGTCAACACATAGGATTTGTGTCCACCTTTTGTTGGTACTGGGTGATGAACACCATAGTGAACAGAAAAGGGATTTTGTTTATGCTTTTCATCTGAAGTTTGTGGTACTGCACAACAATTTCCCATTTTGAATTTTCAATTTTTGGCTAAATCTTATCAAATCACCACAAGCTAATATAGAGAATAAAGGTTTGGTATTTCTTAACTAAGGCTTAAATTTTCAGACTTTTCCACTTTTATGGATCTTTCAGCCAATTGGGTTTTTGGGTTGGAGCAAAAAAAGTAGTCAACAACGATCAAGATTCAATTTTTACCTCCAACTTATACAGAAAACAAGCAAATAATAAAGAAGTAGATTTTGATTGCTCAATACTTGACAAGCTTCAGAACCCACCTTGAAAAAACTTCAAATCCTTCAAGACTGAGTTTACTTGTAAAAAGGGTGGAAAAACCCAGAAAATTTCGACTGAGTTTCCAAGATAATAAGATGAAAATATGTTGATTAAAGAAGAAATTTTGGAATGCACTGAATTGGGGGAAGGTGATTTAATAAGGGAAGGAAAAGGGTTTTGGGATTGAAGAAAAGGTTGAGAAGGAGAATTTTCTCTTTATAATCTCATGAGAGAGAAAGAGTGAAAGACATTTCATAGAGACTTTCAACCTACCCCGCGTATCACTAATATTTTTAAATTCTTGTTTTTAACTATAATAAGTGCATTTCTTTATCTTTCTTTTTATTGTACATTGGATTTCAAATGGAGAAAACATATTTTTGTTGCTTCCTTAATTGCCAAAAAAGAACTCAAATGGGGCTCACTTTGAGGTATTATTAGACTTTGACTCAAGTGGTTTAGTTGTTGAGCTTCCCTATTTTTGGTTTGAGTGCTTAATACTTATATAAAAAACACAAAAAAAAAAAAAAAAAAAAAAAATATACGCGAAAGATTGATTGTTTGGATTTCAATTGATTGTCTTGTCAATAAAATCTAATCTCTTAAAACTCATCCTTGCTAAAAAAAAGTTCACGAGTCAACTTAATTTCACAACGGATCGTATAATATTTTCTTCGTAAGTTAGAGTTTTAGAAATCTATTCGATAAAGCTCTAATTCAAATTTGTCTATAAAATCCCGCCGTTATTCAATTTATAATAACTCCTTATATTTTAAAAGTCTTTCCAATAAATGTAAATCAAATGTTTATATTCTGATAATCTTATCGCCTTGTGTATAATATTTTTAAAGTCTTTCCAATAAATGTAAATCAAATGTTTATATTCTGATAATCTTATCGGATTGTTAGTTATACACTATGAGTATATAATAAACTTTGGAGTATTTTGGTTATACCATGTGTTCTAGAAGCCCACCAATAGAAGTTGATTGTTATGGAATGAATTAGGGTATTTGTTACAACTTGCCCAAAAAACAATTTTCACGTTTTTGAGGTACTTAAATTGTAATGAATAACTTATTCTACTTTTCTCAAAAGAACATAACATAAATGATGAAATACTTTCTACTTTTGACAATTTTTGTTCCTTAGAATGCAAATAATCACGTAACTATTTTTTATAAGTTTTTCAAGTATAAGTTAACTGAAAGAGTTTAATCATTTAAAAAAACATATCTATTAGAACAATGCCTCATTTAATCTTAGTGTTCATTAGCCGAAATTTTAAAGTAAAATTTCGCTAAACTAGGTCGATATTCTAAAATTTAATTGAATCATTTGGTAACGATAAAACATGATTATACTTATAATTATTAAATTATTATTGATTATATTGTAAACATTTTCCATGCACAATTACCATTATAACCAAACGATCAAGTTAAAGAAATTGAGAACAAATGGGCTTTACTATTTAGAATTTCTTTTTGTGAAAATAATTGGTTTGAGGTTTCGGATTTTCAAAAATCAATCCTTTAAATATTTATCAGACGCCTTTAAATATTCTAGTAACAAAATCCCATCTTTTACAATTCAATAAATAAAATGAGAAAAACTTTATGTGTTTCTTATTGTGGGCACTTTTGTTTATTACATTTAAATTTAATAAATAGCTGCAAATTAAAATATTGTTTTCTTATGGAATTTGAGGGTGGTGTTCTTTTTTTAAAAGCCATATTTTGTCAAACAAAAATCATGTGATAAAATTGAAGTGGGGTCTAATTTCTTCTACATTGGAAGCTTCTAAAGCAACACCAGGTCGCCGGTCAAACTCGGCAATTTGACTTCGAGCATAATAAACTTTTCTGAATTGAATTTTAGTTTTATCTAAACTTTCTTTGTTCCTAAAATCACATACGCGTGTGCACAGAATCGTCATGAAAAAGTCAACTGTCGATTTAGATTAAATATCCGATTATGCAAGACAAAAAATGTGAATATTTTTAACATACTATTTTATACTATCTAACTAAATATCTATATCAGTACAGGATTAGGTTCAATTTATTAATTTCTTTAACTATATATAAGAAGTTGCAACTTGCAAATAATATATTCCATTATTTTGTCTGAATGATCAGCTTATCTAAATGTTTAAACTGTTAAAAAGATGAAACTTCACGTGTAGGAGATATACTTTTTACTTAAGCCTAATATGTGAAATTTAGAAATAGATAGTGGAGAGATTCGAACATAAAATCTTATTTTGATTTGAGCTCTAATACCAAATTGAATTATCAACTCATCTAAAATCTTTAGTTATTAGAGAGAGGAATCACATCGATGAAAAGTGTCTCGATCGGATGATAATTCAAGAATTAGGTATTTGCAAACATAATAATACACACTTTATAAATAGATTAATTAGTGGTAAATATACAGTTAATCTAAATCGATGTTCATATACTAGATACTAAAATGAAGTACTCGGAGGTAAACAAAATATAAACTATTAAAAATACGAAATATAAATTAGAGTGGGGAGAAAAAAAATACTATACTGCTATCTCTGTCTTGGATTTTTCTAGGGTGCGGGCATGTGAGTTACGCCCTCACATGCGGGAAGCATCATCATGCCGTTCATTTGGCTCAGATTGATCTGGGTCGTTGATTAGGTAACTTGGTCAAAATAAATTTGTAACTATTGACTTTAATTAAATTACAATATACCTAAATTACCCTTTCACTTATTTTTCTTCTAAAAAAATAAAAAAAAATCGGCTATGATATAAAAAGACCGCTTTACCCATAATTTTGATAATAATTGACTTTGACAATTTTGCAAATTGACCCCTATATTTTGTGATTTTACGAATTGAATTATTTTGCTTCTAAAAAAATATAAAAAAACCGCCTGTCATATAAAAAGACCGCTTTACCCTCAATTTTGATAATAATTGACTTTGACAATTTTACAAATTGACCCCTATATTTTGCGATTTTACGAATTGAATTATTTTGCTTCTAAAAAAATATAAAAAAACCGTCTGTCATATAAAAAGACCGTTTTACCCCCAATTTTGATAATAATTGACTTTGACAATTTTGCAAATTGACCCCTATATTTTCCGATTTTACGAATTGAATTATTTTGCTTCTAAAAAAATATAAAAAAAACCGTCTGTCATATAAAAAGACCGCTTTACCCCCAATTTTGATCATAATTGACTTTGACAATTTTGCAAATTGACCCCTATATTTTGCGATTTTACGAATTGAATTATTTTGCTTCTAAAAAATATAAAAAAACCGCCGTTCATATAAAAAGACCGCTTTACCCCCAATTTTGATAATAATTGACTTTGACAATTTTGCAAATTGACCCCTATATTTTGCGATTTTACGAATTGAATTATTTTGCTTCTAAAAAAATATAAAAAAACCGCCTGTCATATAAAAAGACTGCTTTGCCCCCAATTTTGATAATAATTCACTTTGACAATTTTGCAAATTGACCCCTATATTTTGCGATTTTACGAATTGAATTATTTTGCTTCTAAAAAAATATAAAAAAACCTTCTGTCATATAAAAAGACCGCTTTACCCCCAATTTTGATAATAATTGACTTGACAATTTTGCAAATTGACCCTAGAAAAATCCAGATCAATATGAGTCAAAGTTTTATTTGTATTTTATTTTACTGCAATTAGTTTAGATTTGATTCATTTAAAAGTTAAATTAAAACAAACATAACCTTGACCTCGATGATAAAAAAAAAAAAAAAAGATTAACATTTAACAAATTGGTTATTCGACTAGATTATACTGATTTACACCTTTAGGCTTTATGGAATACTATACATAAAACTAACATGCACCAAAAATGAAAATATCCAAATCGGCCGGATTGGTTCACTATTCTTTAACATGATATTTGAATTTTAATTAGGTTATATAAGTACTTCTTACAAAATCTAGTATCCCAAAATTAATAACCAGGAAATCCATTATTGTAAATTCATTTATTCAAAACTAAAAAATTGGTGATGATCTTAGCACATATCATCATTAATATATACAGTAATATCAATACACAGTGATAGCTAGTGAAATCTTACAAACAATTAGCCAAACTTAATATAACGTCAGGTTGCATAGTGTTATACGTGCAACGCTAGTTATATAGTTATCTAACAAACACAACTTATATTCAATTTATTGTCATTAATAATATATTGTTTTATGGATATTAATTCAAACTAGAACATTAACATATATATGTACATAGTGACATGCAGTTTTTTTATATGACAGGCGGTTTTTTTATATTTTTTTAGAAGCAAAATAATTCAATACGTAAAATCGCAAAACATAGGGGTCAATTTGAAAAATTGACAAAGTCAATTATTATCAAAATTGGGGGTAAAGCGGTCTTTTTATATGACAGACGGTTTTTTTATATTTTTTTAGAAGCAAAATAATTAAATTCGTAAAATCGCAAAATATAGGGGTCAATTTGCAAAACTGTCAAAGTCAATTATTATCAAAATTGGGGGTAAAGCGGTCTTTTTATATGACAGGCGGTTTTTTTATATTTTTTTAGAAGCAAAATAATTAAATTCGTAAAATCGCAAAATATAGGGGTCAATTTGCAAAATTGTCAAAGTCAATTATTATCAAAATTGGGGGTAAAGCGGTCTTTTTATATGACAGACGGTTTTTTTATATTTTTTAGAAGCAAAATAATTCAATTCGTAAAATTGAAAAACATAGGGGTCAATTTGCAAAATTGTCAAAGTCAATTATTATCAAAATTGGGGGTAAAGCGGTCTTTTTATATGACAAGTGGTTTTTTTATATTTTTTTAGAAACAAAATAATTCAATTCGTAAAATCGCAAAACATAGGGGTCAATTTGCAAAATTATCAAAGTCAATTATTATCAAAATTGGGGGTAAAGCGGTCTTTTTATATGATAAGCGGTTTTTTTATATTTTTTTAGAAGCAAAATAATTCAATTTGTAAAATCGCAAAATATAGGGGTCAATTTGCAAAATTGTCAAAGTCAATTATTATCAAAATTGGAGGTAAAGCGGTTTTTTTATATTTTTTTAGAAGCAAAATAATTCAATTCGTAAAATCGCAAAATATAGGGGTCAATTTGCAAAATTGTCAAAGTCCATTATTATCAAAATTGGGGATAAAGCGGTCTTTTATTAATTGAAGATTTAAAGGTTATAAATGTCTTTTATTAATTGAAGATTATCTCAATTTTTATTTAAAATTAAAAAAAAGGGTAAAATGGTCTATTTACAGACCGAGTCATCTCGCCGAGTTACATATTAGTTACGCGCGCCACATGGCATGACTTCAGGACCATCCCGCATGTGAGGGCGAGTTACCTTGCCCGCACCCTAGAAGCTTCTTTTCAGAGAAAAAGACTAAGATGTCTTATAAATATGGATTTATTGATATTAGGGTCACTAGATATAGTTATTATTTCATGGTAAAATAAAACCCACAATTTAAATTTGCATGGTAAAATAAAATCCACTATTTTCTAGGTAACATAAAATCCACTATTTAAATTTTCATGGTAAAATAAAATTCACTATTTTCTAGGTAACATAAAATCCACTATTTAAATTTTCATGGTAAAATAAAATCCACTATTTTATAGGTACGTGTAGATAATACTTTAATCAAATCAACTATGTACATACTACCTCTGTGAAAGCATAGAGTGATAGAGTGATTTAATATAACCTATATATACAAGAGATGAGGGGCGGATACAGAATCATATAGTCGAGGGGACTGAATTGCTTGAGGCATTTCTAACTGAATGCCCTCTCCATCCTCACCCCCTTCTTCACCCTCCTTGCCTCTCATCTCCAACCGAATGGCAACCCCTTTCCATTTAATTCCATTTCACTAATTTTCCCACTCTCACTTAGTAATAATAATACATTATTAGGTACACAATAATAGTATGTAAGGCATTCACAATAATAAGAAAATCAACAACGACTAAACATAATTAACGAATAATTATTGGTTGGTATTAGAGAAGGTTTTGAAGATGACAAAAAAGCCAAAATGGTTTTGAAGATTAAAAAGGCAAAAAGAGTAGTCATCAACTAAGAACTGAAAAGCTTAGTGAAACCTATCTCACGGTCTGAGAATCAGCCGAGTGGGATATCAGATCAATAAAGATCAGATTGGTTATCATTAGCCGAGTCAAGATAGATGTGTTCATTCTTGAATCAGCAGAGTAGCCATCAGCGGAGTGATCATCAGTAGAGTGATCATCAGCAGAGTAATCCCATCAGTGAAGTGAAGTATGTTAGTAAGCTCATCAGGTAACAAGCTGAGTGCATTAAATGCGACTTGACATAAAGTAGATATCCGTACAACAGAGTGTACAGTGAAAAGTCTGCAAAAGCTGCCGTAAAGAAAGAAGACCGTTGCTCAGGATTAAAGAGTAATTTCGCCTATCTTCAATGGGTAGAAATTCAAATCCGAGAGTATAAATAGACCAGAGACTGAAGATTGAAGAGAGAATTGCACAATCCAAGATCATATCCTTAGAGCAAGATCCATCAGTTGAGTCATCTGATCACAAGCGAAGTCATCTGTTGACAAAACTTTTTCTTGAAGAACAAAGATCAAACCTTTGTCTGTCTGAGTGACATTCAACTGTAAAAAGAGAGAAGTGTATATCCATCTTTGTGAGTGATATAACTTCGTAGTATAGGTCTTCTGAGTGATTTCCTATATTGTGAGCTTAGTACTCTTACTTAATGCTTATCATTTGTTGTAAAGCTTTAGTGTTCTAGTTGCAGTGTGCTTTAGAATAGGTTTTTCTGAGTGATCTACCTGAGAGCTAAGTGTGAGCTTGTTGCTTTATCATCTGTTGTAAAAGCGCAAGTAGTGTGCTAGTTACTTTGTGTTTCTAGTGGAACCCAAGATCTAAGTGACTTGGAAGAGTGGACTAAAAGACATTATTGTCTATATAACCACTATAAAAATTCCTGTGTTTGATTACTTATTTTTAACTTGCATATTTTCATAAGTAAACAAATGGTTTTAAAAGAACAATCTTTTAAATTGAGGAATTTACAAACTGGGGTAAAACTTTAAAAGAGGAACTTATTTGAAAAACATACTTGATAAAATCCGCTGCATACAAGTTTTGAAACTCTGAGTATATCTGAATCAGATTAGTGAAATCAGATAAGTGGTCAACTCTGCTGAATCTGCTAAGTGCTAAATCAGCATAGTAGTCTGACGAATCAGATCAGCTTAGTCTGCTGATAGATAAGTTCGAGAAAAAGTTTTAAAAAGTTTGGAGGTCTATTCACCCTCAACCCCCCCCCCCCCCCCTTCCTAGACCTTATTAGACCACTTTGGGACCAACAAGTGGTATCAGAGCAGATTGGTTCACCTGATCCTCGGCCTGATCAAACGAACTTGATCCTTGGTGTGTTTTTCAAATTTTTCAAAAAGAGCATATTTTGAAAAATCAAAACTTTTTGAAAAATGGAGTGCATAAGCCATGGCCATATGGACTTTGAAAATTGGAAAATTAGAATGGAAATCCTTCTTGCTGTTTACAATGACAACATGCTTACATGTATTACTAAAGGACCATTCAGATTTAAGAAAACTGTGAAGGTTGCTGACCAGCCTGATCAAATTGTTGAAATGGAGCTGGATGAGCTGACACCTGAAGAAATCAAGTTAGTAAATCTTAATAAAGAGGCTAAGTACATCATGTTCAATGCTCTAGATGAAGACAGATTCCAGAAGATCAAACATTGTCAAACAGCAAAAGAGATGTGGGATAAAGTCTGTGAGCTAAGCGAAGGAAACGACGCTATCAAAGAACATAAGCTTAGTGTGGCTCTTGAAGATTGGTGAATCGATTGATCAAATGGATACCAGATTTACCAAAACTCTAAACGCAGTTCTAAGGCTTGGTAAAGAATTTTCAAACAGGGAGATCACCATGAAGGTTCTCGCGGCTCTTCCACCTAAAATCAATATGAAGGTGACAGCCATGGAAGAATCAAGGGACTTAGGGAAGATTTCTCTTTCCGAACTGTTCTCATCCCTCAAAGCGTACGAGTTTAAAATGCCAAGAATGGGATTAGATGTGTCAACCAGTTCAGACCCTACTGCTGAACTTATCACGTCAGACAAGTCAATAAAATCAGCAGACAAGTCAAAACAGAAGACTCTGCTGAATTCAGAAAAAGCATACACTGATGACGACGTTACCCTTCTTCTGAATGATTTCGAGAAGTTTTACAAAAAGAAAATGAAATTAAAATATAAAAATGCTACTTCATCTTCTTCTGATCATTTTCAGGAAAACAGAGATTTCTCAAAAGCAAAACTTACATACATCAATGACAAGGAGTATGGACTCTTGATCAAAGATCATCCACACTCATCATCTGAGAAGTTTGTTGAAAAGGAAAAGCGTGCCAAAACGGGTCGTAAGCTTAGAAAGAGCAAAGCAAAGTTAGCTGACGCATCAAAGCTAATAAACTCTTGCATATCTTATTCAGACAACAAGTCGTCTGATAAAGAATTTGAAGAAGTACCTGAACCCCTATGCTTAACCGCCATAGAATCTGATGATTCTGAATTTAAGGTAACTTCTACAGTAAATGAAATGCACTATTTGAATCGTTTGAATAAATGCTAAATTACAAATTCAAATATTGTTGGTGCATCTGCCAAGCTTAATGAAGAGAAGACTCTGTTGAAAAGAGCAAATCAGATCACTGAAACTTTAGGTTGAAAAACCTCAAGAATCAGCTGACTACAAAAAGCTTGAGCATGAGAATGAAGCTCTAAAAGCTGAGTATGCAATTCGTATTGAAAATATAAATGAACTTGAAAGAAGTAATTGCATCGTTCTCTAAAAAAAAAATCAGAGGCTTGAAAGAAGAAGTCTACTGATGCTCAAAAGGTTAGAAAACCTAGAAAGCTACCTAAGACTAAACAGACTACTAAAACCCATCAGCCGAGTAAGCTGAAATAGGCTGCTGATGTGAGTAAAATTTGTTAAGTCTGCTGAATCTAAGGAGAGTTATTAAATAACTCAGGTAAGAAATTGAGGCTAAAATGAAATAATTGGCAAGAATTTGAATCACATTATGATAAATGTTATTATGACATGCACTATGCTTATTCATATTATCATGCTGATCATGTTCACTGTGCTGATTGTCATCCTCATTATACAATGCATGCTTATCAATTAATTCATGCATCTTACCTTGTTTATGAGCACTGTTTTAATCATGAGCACTATTTCATGATGAAACCAAAGTCACTAGATCATCACATGTTAAAAGTTATGCTAACCCTGCTGGACCCAATGAATAAGGGGTACCAAAAATAGTCATCTGTTTTATAGGTAAAACAAATGTGAGATGACAAAGATGAGTTGACTGCCCTTGCAAATTTCAACAAGTTCAACAAGTGATCTTACCAACAAGTGTGTACCAACAAATGGTATCAACAAGCAGCTTATATCAATTTGTTACAAACCATCCAGTGATATCAGACAAACAAATGGTATCAGTCAAGTGGTATCAACAATTGGTATAAATCAACAAGTGGAAGAAAATTTGTTGGAAAAATGAAGCTTACAAAGAACAACAAAGTGCCAACAAATGGTATTAGTCAACCATGTGACATTAGTCTTTCAACTCTCAAGAGTTGAAATTGGGTGTGTTGATATTGGATTCATAAGTTGAGGGGGAACACATCAGAAGACTACCTCAAAACAGCTTACTGGAATTCAATGACTGAGTGTCTGTCAAGACTGACTCCCATCGGACTACTTGACTACAGACTCTTGACCTCAGGGGGACGTGTACGACTAGCGGTACTCCTGAATATAGATGAAGTTTCAACAAGTCAAAATGAAGCTATCAGAAGACTGCTTCTCATCAGCTGACTGGAACTCAACATCCAAGTGACATTCAAGAATGTACTACACTAAGTAGTATCAGACTACAAGTGTTATCACCTCAACAAGTGGTATCAGTTGACTAATCTGATATCATTAAGTGGTATCAATTCTTGAAGAAAGGGGGAAAAATTATTCTAGATGGAGTGATAAACAACAAAGAAGACTACCTCGAACAGCTAAGTATTCACCTACTTGTCTTCAGCATACTAAGTTTGCACTTTTATAAAGAGAAAAAGGGGAAGAAAGAGATGCAACTAAGTATTGGTGTTGATGACAAAAAGGGGGAAGATAAAGATGCAACTAAGAACCCTTTAAAGAAGAAAATCAAAAAGGGAAAATAACCACCAATTGGTATTTTTTAAAGTTGTATCGGATAAATTGCAACAAGTGGTTTCTATCTTAGAATATGAAGACTAAATCTAAAGACTGGGAAGAAGTTCTTAGTTGAAGGTTTTGTCATCATCAAAAAGGAGAAAATTGTTGATTGGTATTAGAGAAGGTTTGAAGATGACAAAAAGGCCAAAATGGTTTTGAAGATTAAAAAGGCAAAAAGAGTAGTCTTCAACTAAGAACTGAAAAGTTTAGTGAAACCTATCTCACGGTCTAAAAGCTATGTGACCGAATTAGCCGAGTGGGATATCAGATCAGTAAAGATCAGATTGGCTATCATGAGCCGAGTCAAGATAGATATGTTCATTCTTGAATCAGCAGAGTAGCCATCAGCGGAGTGATCATCAGTAGAGTGATCATCAGCAGAGTAATCCCATCAGTGAAGTGAAGTCGGTTAGTAAGCTCATCAACGGTAACAAGTTGAGTGCATTAAATGCGACTTGACATAAAGTAGATATCCATACAGCAAAGTGTAAAGTCAAAAGTCTGCAAAAGATGCTGTAAAGAAAGAAGACCGTTGCTCAGGATTAAAGAGTAATTTCGCCTATCTTCAACGGACAGAAATTCAAATCTGAGAGTATAAATGGACCAGAGACTGAAGATTGAAGAGAGACTTGCACAATCCAAGATCATATCCTTAGAGCAAGATCCATCAGTTGAGTCGTCTGATCACAAGCGAAGTCATCTGTTGACAAAGTTTTTTTGTTGAAGAACAAAGATCAAACCTTTGTCTGTCTGAGTGACATTCAACTGTAAAAAGAGAGAAGTGTATATCCATCTTTGTGAGTGATATAACTTCGTAGTATAGGTCTTCTGAGTGATGTCCTATATTGTGAGCTTAGTACTCTTACTTAATGGTTATCATTTGTTGTAAAGCTTAAGTGTTCTAGTTGCTTTGTGCTTTAGAATAGGTTTTTCTGAGTGATCTACTTGAGAGCTAAGTGTGGCTTGTTGCTTTATCATCTATTGTAAAAGCGCAAGTAGTGTGCTAGTTACTTTGTGTTTCTAGTGGAACCCAAGATCTAAGAGACTCGGAAGAGTGGACTAAAAGACATTCTTGTCTATGTAACCACTATAAAAATTCCTGTGTTTGATTACTTGTTTTTAACTTGCATATTTTCATAAGTAAACAAACTGTTTTAAAAGAACAATCTTTTATATTGAGGAATTTACAAACTGGGGTAAAACTTTAAAAGAGGAACTTATTTGAAAAACATACTTGATAAAATCCGCTGCATACAAGTTTTGAAACTCTGAGTATATCTGAATCAGATTAGTGAAATCAGATAAGTTGTCAACTCTGCTGAATCTGCTAAGTGCTAAATCAGCATAGTAGTCTTACGAATCAGATCAACTTAGTCTGCTGAAAGATAAGCTAGAGAAAAAGTTTTAAAAAGTTTGGAGGTCTATTCACCCCTCCCCCCCCCCCCCCCCCCCCCTCTCTAGACCTCATTAGACCACTTTGGGACCAATAATAATAACAATGATTAATATTAATGCACGGAAAACAACAACGATTACAAGAAAAACAACAATGATTAAGCATAATTAATGGAAAACAATAAAGATTATGATAAGTCAAATATTGAACACATTATGAAGGAACTGTGTCAATTTGCTGAAAGTAAAATATTGAACACATATGTGAAGGAATTGTGTCAATCTGTTGAATGAGATTGACCTAGCCTCTATTTATACTAAAAAGAAGATCATACAAAGAAATCATATTATCTCGGATATTACATACATGGTAATTGACACCATATCACTGTGAATATATGCTCTAATTATTCTAGATATACTTTCAAACTCCCTCTCAAGCTGGAGAATACATATTGTATGCTCCAAGCTTGTTACAAAGATATTGTACTCTACTACCATTCAATGCTTACGTAAAGATATCAACTAACTGACCACTTGTTTTCACATGGGATGTACAAATAACACCTTGCTAGATTTTATCTCGTATGAAGTGGCAGTCAACTTCACTATGATTTGTTCGTTCATGAAATACAGGATTATTTGCTATATGAATCGCAACTTGATTGTCACACACCAGATGCATAGGCTTGGATTGCAAAAATCCAAGTTCTTCCAAAATGTGTTTTAAAAAAATCAGCTCGCATGTTGTGTAAGCCATAGCCCTATATTCAGATTCAAAACTTGACCTTGAGACTACATTTTGTTTCTTACTTTTTCACGACACCAAGTTACCACCAACAAAGACACAATACCCTGAATTGGATCTTCGGTCAGATATGTTCCCAGCATAATTCACATCAGTATAACCGACAATATCGAGATGTCCATGATTCTTGTATAATAATCCCTTTCCTGGTGAATTCTTCAAGTACCTCAAAATACGCGTAACTGCATTCCAATGACTAGTTCGTGGTGAGTTGAGAAACTGTTGGTTGATATTGGAGAAGGTTTTGAAGATGACAAAAAGGTCATAACGGTTTTGAAGATTAAAAAGGATGTCATCAACTAAGAACTGAAGAGCTTAGTGAAACCTATCTCACGGTCTGGAAGCTATGTGACCGAATAAGCTAAGTGGGATATCATATTAGTAAAGATCAGATTGCTTACCATCAGCCGAGTCAAGATAGATGTGTTCATTCTTGAATCAGCAGAGTAGTAATCAGAAAGTACTCATCAGCGAAGTGATCATCAGTAGAGTGATCATCAGCAGAGTAATCCCATCACCAAAGTGAAGACGGTTAGGAAGCTCATCAATGGTAACAAGCTGAGTGCATTAAATGCGACTTGATATAAAGTAGATATCCGTACAGCAGAGTGTACAGTGAAAAGTCTGCAAAAGTTGCCGTAAAGAAATAAGACCGTTGCTCAGAATTAAAGAGTAATTTCGCCTATCTTCAACGGGCAGAAATTCAAATCCAAGAGTATAAATAGACCAGAGATTGAAGATTGAAGAGAAACTTGCACAATCCAAGATTACATCTTAAGAGCAAGATCCATCAGTTGAGTCGTCTGATCGCAAGCGAAGTCATCTGTTGACGAAGCTTTTTGTTGAAGAACAAATATCAAACCTTTGTCTGTCTGAGTGACATTCAACTGTAAAAGAGAGAGCTTTGTGAGGAGTGTAGATCCGTCTAAGTGAGTGATCTAGCTTCGGAGAGTAGGATTTCTTTGTGACTTCTTACTACGAACTTGTGGCTTTTCATTTGTTGAATTGCGCAAGCAGAGCATACTGTAACCTTTGTGATTATAGTATAACCCAAGATCTAAGTGACTTGGAAGAGTGGACTAAAAGACTTTGTGTCTATATAACAACTATAAAATTTCCTTGTGTTTGATTACTTGTTTTTAACTTGCTTATTTTCATAAGTAAACAAACGTTTAATAGACAAAACTTTAAACTGAGGAATTTATTAAACTGGGGTAAAACTTTAAAGAGAAACTTGTTTGAAAAATACACTTGATTAAATACGCTGCATACAAGTTTTGAAACTCTGAGTATATCTGAATCAGATTAGTGAAATCAGATAAGTGGTCAACTCTGCTGAATCTGCTAAGTGCTAAATCAGCTTAGTAGTCTTACGAATCAGATCAGCTTAGTCTGCTGATAGATAAGTTAGAATTTTTTTTAAAAAGTTTGGAGGCTATTCACCCCCCCCCCCCCCCCCTCTAGACCTCATTAGACCACTTTGGGACCAACATAAACTGACTCACTACTCTGACTACAAATGAGATGTTAGATCGAGTAACTGTTAAATAATTTAATTTTCCCACAAGTTTTCTATGTTGTCCAGTATCACTTAACAAATCACCTTGATCTTAAGAAGTTTAATATGTGCATCCATCGGGGATTCTACAAGTATGGCTCCCAATGTACAAGACTCAGAAATTAGATCATGTGTGTACTTTCTTTGAGATATAGTGATACCATGTCGAGACTTGGCAACTTCAATTCCCAAAAAATATCTCAAAGGCCCGAAATCTTTGGTTTGAAACCGTGATTGCAAAAAACGCCTTCAACTCCTTGATTCCTACATCATTATCTCCAGTAATGACAATATCATCAACATATAATACAAGAAAAATCTTACCGGTCGATGTATGTTGGTAAAATACTGAATGATCTACAATACATTGTTTCATCCCAAAAGAGGTAACAACGCCACTGAAGCGCCCAAACCATGCTCGAGGAGATTGTTTTTTTCTTGAGGCGACAAATTAGACGAGGCTCCCCCTGAACAACATACCCAGGTGGTTGCTCCATGAAAACTTATTCTAAAAGATCGCCATTCAGAAAAATATTTTTAACATCCAATTGATGCAATGGC
Organism: Penstemon newberryi var. newberryi; assembly: GCA_030819805.1. Classification (NCBI taxonomy): domain Eukaryota; kingdom Viridiplantae; phylum Streptophyta; class Magnoliopsida; order Lamiales; family Plantaginaceae; genus Penstemon; species Penstemon newberryi. The sequence goes on along the minus strand of JAUALY010000003.1, from coordinate 32,157,772 downwards.
CATGAAAATGTGGCAGCCAAAGAAATAAGAAGGCAGATTGAGGCAATCTTGGCTACCGGAGAAAATGAATCCGAATAATCTAATCCATATACTTGAGTGTACCCCTTGGCAACAAGACGTGCTTTTAACCGTTCAAGGGAACCATCTGGATAAACTCTGACTGTGTATACCCATTTACAACCAACATGAGACTTTCCCGGAGGAAGAGAGACAAGATCCCAAGTACCATTCTGTTTCAATGCATGCATCTCTTCATCCATGACAACCTTCCAATCAGGATGAGCAAGGGCTTCGTTTACAGATTTAGGTATGGAAATAGAATCTATTGTAGAGATAAATGAGGAAAAAGATGGAGATAAATTCTTATAAGACAAAGTTAGAAATAGGATGTACAGTACATGATCCGTGTACAGTTACGTAGAGCAATGGGAATGTCCAACTCAGAAGTGGTATCACATTGAAACCATCTGAATGGACTTTGACTGTGTATACACATTTACAACCAACATGAAACTTTCTCGGAGGAAAAGAGACGAGATCCCAATTACCATTATGTTTCGATGCATGCATCTCTTCATCCATGACAGCCTTCCAACCGGGATGAGAAAGGGCTTTATGTACATATTTAGGTATGAAAATAGAATCTATTGTAGAGATAATTGAGGAAAAAAAAAAGGAGATAAATTCTTATAAGATACAAAGTTAGAAATTGGATGTACAGTACATGATCGTGTACCTTTATGTAGAGCAAAAGGGAATTTCCAACTCATAAGTGGTATCACACGTAGGATCTGAGGGTGGAGAATCTAAAAGAGGAGGGCGTGTTTCTCTAGCTTTTTTGCTACATACACCTGCAAGTCAGGATGAAAGAGACGATCTGGAGTATTAGTTTGGGGTAATGATGAAAAAAGGGATGGGATTGGGCATAGTAACAATTTCTCGAAGACCTTCATTAGAACGTGCTTTCGAAAAATAGGGTGTTGATTCGAAAAAGGTGACATCAACACTAGTAAAGTATTTATGAGAAATGGGGTCATAACACCGATACCCTTTTTGAGAACGGGAGTATCCCAAAAACACACATTTAATTGATCTAGGACTCAATTTGTTCAATTTGGGATTGAAATTGTGTAGAAAACAAGTTGACCCAAAAATTGAGGGAGAAAGTTTGAATGTAGGTTCTTTTGGGAGAAGTATAGAATGAGGTGTTTGATCTCTATGGACGGATGATGGCATGTGATTGACCAAGTAACATGTTAAAACTACATCACCCCAAAGGTGTTACAGGACATTTGCATGTAACATCATAGTCCTTGCAAGATCAAGTAAGTGTCGATTTTTCCTTTCTGCGACCCCATTTTATTGGGGTGTATAACGACACGATTGATGAATGATGCCATTTTTGGACATGTAGTCGCTAAAAGAATGTGAAAAATATTCTTTGGCATTATCGTTGCGAAGAATTCTAATAGACATGTTAAATTGATTCTTAATTTCAGCACAAAAGGCACAAAAAACTGAAAAAAGTTCAGAACGATCTTTCATTAGATAAAGCCAAGTATTTCTTGAAAAGTCATCTACAAAAGTGACGAAGTAACGAAAGCTTAACCTAGAGGACACACGACTCAGGCCCCAAACATCAGAATGTATGACATCAAAAAAATGTTCAGAACGTTTATTATATCTAGGGAGGAAAGGGACGCGGTGATGTTTACCTAACTGATCTGACTCACAATCCAAAAACGTGACTTGAATTAAACTAGGAACTAATTTCTTCAAATTTTCCAATGATGGGGGACCAAAACGGCAATGGATATGAAGAGGTGTGATAGTTGCAGGGCATGGACTAGGGGATTCCAAATCAGCAAAATGATAAAGACCACGATGCTCACGCCCTTCCCCAATCGTATTCCCCACTTCAAATCCTGAAGTATCAAAGAATGAGGAAAAAATGTTACAGAACAATTTAATTATTTTGTAAGTTTACTAACAGATATCAAATTAAACAGATATTGATGGATATAAATGACTGATGATAATGAGATAGAGGATGTATACGGTACTTCACCTATCTCATGCACTTGAGTTTTTGAACCATAGGCTAATGTGACAAACAGTAAATATTCTTTTAGATTGGAAAATATGGTGGGGTTACCTGTCATATGATCTGATGCGCCTGAATCGAGAATCAAAGATATCGATTTAAATGAACTAGCTAACATACAACTAGGGGAGTTACCTAATTTGGCAAGTGAGGTCACAGGAAGAGATGCATGTTGAGTAGTTTGGTACTCAAGAAACTTGGAGTGCTCTTCTTCAAGAACATCAACAATTCTGGATGGTGGAACGACATTACCCTCAATAGATTCAGAAGATGTCATGTTTGCGTTTGAATATCGAGGTGGCTTGCCATGCAGTTTTCAACAATTAGCTATGATATGATTATCAAGACCACAATAATCACAACCCGGGGAATCACCATGACCGCGACCACAACCACTTCGACCAACACGGCCTCCCCGACCACCATGATTATTATACCCAGAACGACCTCCTCCATCACCACGATTATGTATGGTCTGAGAGGTAAAGGCTGATTTATCAATAATCTAATCAGTTTGAAAGCTAGAAAAACGCAGACATTGAGAATAAACATTGTTAGTCGAATGACTAATGATTAACAAACAACTTGATATTTGAGCTTGTTTCTTGAGTTTAATCTTAACAAGGAATTATTGAGAAGATCATTATTTGAAGGAAGACTCGTTTACGAGAAATTGATCAATCGAGGATAAAAGGCTCAATAAAGATTTCACTAGCCCATCAATGAAGGCCCATTTACGAGTAAAGCTTAATTGAGAAGAAAATGCCCAATAAAGATCTTACAAGTCCATCAATGAAGAAAGATCAGTCGAATAATAGTTTGAAGACCCATGCACCTTTTGGAAGTACCCAATTTTCGACACAAGAAAATTGATGTCACGTAAGTTCAATTTATCTCAAACTATTAAGAGCAAGAAAAATATCTTCGGCCCAAACTTTTTCCTAAAGATTTAAATTATTTTTGGCCCAAAGTCTTTTAATAAAATGATCCTTTTTTTTAATGAGGGAAAAACACTTTTGATACCAAACTTTAGTCCAAAAAACACATTTGATACCAGACTTTTTGAAAAAACACATTTCATACCATGATTCACATCATCTTGACACATTTACTTTTTCCGTCAATTTTCGGATGGAATTCAGCAAGTGCCGTCAATTGTATGTCTTTAAAACTTGTGCATGTTTTCCCTCCCATTGTCAATTTAACGGGCACATGAGCGATACGTGCTGAATTTCATCCGAAAATTGACGGCAAAACTAAATGTGTCAAGATTGTGTGAATCATGGTATGAAATGTGTTTTTTCAAAAAGTTTGGTACCAAATGTGTTTTTTGAACTAAAATTTGATATCAAAAGTGTTTTTTGCTATTTTTTAATTAGGCAATGGTAACTTATCAAAATCGGTCCACCCATTTTATGAAATATATTTAAAATAATTCCCACCTATTTTGGCCGAAAATTGCACGTCTTTTATTCTTGCTTATATTATTTACTCATCTTTTGAAAAGCAAGTGATGAAGGGATATTTCGTCTAAGTATTTGATCCAAGTATATTGTGCCACGTAGTCGTTTGATATCCGTTCTACAGTAAGGAACTCTTGTCGGTCAGATCGAACAGAACTCCTCTTTAGGATTCCAATCCTGTGCTCAAAGGAATTAGTCGGGTTTTGCCGATGGCTGATCCGGCGTAAACCCTCTGAGGCTAAAGTCAGTATCGTAGATGATAAGAATAGCAGAAAGTATCTTGTAGGTCGTTTTTCTCACCCTTTGAAGAGTAATAAATGCCATCTATTTATAGTTTTCCAAAGCGGATATTTCGGGTCGGATCTCACTTGGTTCGACCCATTTGAGCTATTCAAGTCGAATCAGTGTCATTGAAGGGTTGATCGAAGAGACCAGTTTTACCAAGACCAGATCTGGTCTATGTCGAATAGACCAGTTTTACCAAGACCAGATCTGGTCTATGTCGAATAGACAAGTTTTATCATGAGCAGATCTGGTCCATGTCGAAGAGACCAGTTTTACTGTGACCAGATTTGGTCCGAGTTGTTTTTTAAGATAGAGTTTTAATCCTAATCCTGATTTTATCATCTGATGTGTAATATGCCAAGTCACTGTTATTAATATTTGGTATATCAATAGTCCCCCAAGTTCAAGTATTCGATATATTTAAAAAATCGAAGTCTTGAATTTGTGAAATCTAAAAGTTTTGAATTATGTGATAATGAGAAAATTGTTATTCCTATCAGAAAATTGTTATACCTATATATATATATAGGGGTATTGTCCCCCAAGTTCAAGTGTTCGATATATAAAATCGAAGACTTGAATTAGTGAAATCTAAATAATGAAAATAAATGATACAGTGGATATCCTCTGTGTGTAGTGATAATATGTGGAATAGTTTAAAACAAATCTGGTCGAAAACACCTGATTAGGCAATTAAAATATCAGATTTGTGTGTGTATTCCACAATCTACTTATGTAAATATCAGATAAATTCGATAAATTTATGACGGTGTATTTCTGTATCTGAGATCTTCGATATATATTCGATATATATGTATATATTTCGATATATTATTGACAAATATTCGATATATATATATATATATATATCGAATAAATTTGTAAACTTTCTGCTATATATTTCGATATATTTTTGACAAATATTCGATATATATATATGTTCGACATATATATATTTCCTCTTGTGGGTCAAAAAGGTAATTTCGAAAAAAAGGTGAAGGGTTCGATATATATATGTTCGACGTATATATATATTTACTCTTGTGGGTCAAAAAGGTAATTTCAATATTTTGAAGGTAAAAAATTTTGGATCGAAAAAAAGAAGGGCTCGGAAGTCGAACCATCCCATAAGTCGAAGGGTTAATTGTGCAATTTACCTTTTTCAACTCTATATATAAGGGGTCTTCTACTACAGTTCACTACTTTCCCTTTCAATCAAAAATTACTACTCTGGAGCAGATCTGGTCGAAGGGGCGTGAGCTGTAGGTCGAAGGAATTGGTTTTTTAGTAGTCGAATCTTCCTTAAATCCGGGTAATTTTCTGTCTTCTTCATACTTTGATTAAATATGTCCTTAAATTCCTCTAGTAGTGCGTCTAGTACTGAACTCGATTCAGATGATTCTCCCGTAATTTCTTCTTCTTCTGATTTTATTGATATAACCGGTGATGATGAAATAGATAGCATTAGAGTTCAATCTGTATTATTTGGTAATGTCGATCGAATTGATGAAAATTTAGAGGGAGCTGATATCGAATTAGGGCAATTAGAGGGCGGTGATGTCGAATTAGGGACATTCGAGGGGGGAGATGTCGAATTAGGGACATTTGAGGGGGGAGATGTCGAATTAGGGACATTTGAGGGAGGCGATGTCGAGGGTGATATCGAAGAAGTTGGTCCATCTGATCGTTTTAAAACAGTAGATCGATATGATCAAATCATGCCTGGCTTTTTCAGAGTTTCGGTTCCTTCTTTAGCACAGACTTATTCTTTTCCCAGTGGTTGGTCAGTAATCGAACCAGGAGAGAGTGATCGAATGAATGCCCCACCAGAAAACTGTAGAGCGATCAATATTCATCATCTCGAACTTGGGCTACGTTTCCCCATCCCTGTCGAAGTAGCAGAAATTCTAAACCAGTTATCCTTATCTCCTATACAAATTGTTCCTAATGGAATGGCTTATATTATTGCTTTTTGTCTGATAATGAAAACTCTAGGTCAATCCCCTTCTTTTGCAAATTTTAATAATTTGTTTGTTGTGACTGAGTCCCCGAAGTCGAATATTGGGTTCTATTACATTAAATCGAGGAATAAGAAAAGTTTTTTAACGCAAATTCAATCCGGCTATGGCAAGGAGTGGAAACATCGATTTGTCTATGTGGCTCCCCCTCAAGGTTATGTGTGGAATGTTCGAAGGGAGTGGCGTACCGGTCCTATTAGGATCGATAGTGTAGCAAATCCGTCATGGGGTTCTGGGTTTTTGAATCAGTTAAGAGAAACTAAGTTTAATCCTAAGAAATTACTTCGAGAACCTGTTCTTCGATTAGGGGGGATGTCGATGTCAAAGGCTCGAAGAAGCGATCCAACTTTAGGTGTGAATATCTATTATTTTGATTTATTTAAACAGGTTTTCTTGGTTTCTTTTTATCTAAGTCGACTTGTTGACAATTTTTGCAGAACAAGCAGTTTTTTCTACTATGTCTCAAAGAGCAAAAAGGATGATCGAATTAGCCCGTGGAACAGGGTCGAATCCTGCACCTCGTCCCAATCAGGGTCAGAATCCGAATGCTCAATCGAACAATCCAACCCGAGCACAAAATGTCTCATCGAACCATCCCAGCAATCCCGTTCGAAGTATAACAGATGGTTCGACACACCAGGCAGGTCGAAACACTCAAGCTACTGGGTTTCAAAGGAATACTCGTTCGAGAGATATACCTTCTTCGACTCCTGAAACTGGTCGAGGGAGTAAAAGGCCAAGAGAAGAAAATGAGGTTGTGGCTCGACGTCCTGGAAAAGAGCCTGTCGATGTCTCGTCTGATGAGGATATTGAGAGCATAATGAATTCTGAGCTACCTCGTGCTGGAGGAATTTCTCTGGATTCCACTGTTTTAGAACGGGAAGACGAAGCAAAGGTTTGGAAAGTATTCCAATCCGTGATTTTCAAGAAGGACCAGATCAAGATGAGCAAGAAAAAGATTAAGCAAAATTTGAAGAAGGGATCCCGCGACCTTATTTCTGTAAGTTTCTGGTCGAACTTAATGCATTCGATGTATATTTATATGAGTTTGATATGTTTAGTTAATCGATGTTCTTGTTGATTTTTCAGGCATGCAATGTAATGTATCAAGGGTATGTCCTTGCTGAGCGTGCCTTTAAGGATCTTGACAAAATTAAGAAGAAAATGAAGGAGCAACATAACTTGATGAAAGCCCTTACGGAGAGCTCTAAGGACGCAGAAAAGAAGCAGAAGGATGCTGAAACTGAGCTTCAAAGGAAAGATGATCAGCTGATCGATGCTATAGAGAAACTCACTGCCCGGAATGCTAATGTCGAAGTGCTACAGAAAAAAGTTGAGGATCAAAACACTGAAAATGAACAGTTGAAGGTTGAGTTGAATCGAAGCTATGAAAGAGGTCGAACTGAGGGCATGTCAATGTCGATCGTGCCGACTCTTGAACTGAAGTTAGAAATTGCTCGAGAGTTTTCCCGTTCTCCTACTTGTGAAGCTTTATCTGATATGAAAGCTGGTGTCGAATTGCTTGGTGTGTTCGAGAAATGCTGGAAACAATGCAGAAAACTTGGTTTCTTGAATGAGCGTTTTGATGAAGGAGCCCTAGACCCTATAAAAAATGATGATTGCGAATCTTTTCCAATTACTGAGGATGTCGAAGAGGGTCCTCCTCTTGAAGAGGATGTCTTTTATCCTATCTATCTCGAAGCAATGGACTCTGGACCACCACAAGGAACAGATAATAATTCTAATGTCGAACTGGAGCAGCCTTTAGTCGAACATTTGATGGATGATCATAGTCGAACTGTGCAGCATGAGGTCCTTACTGGTGAGCAGATAGATAATATTATTGACCAGAATGAAAATGCTCAGAATATGGGGACTTTTGATCATATTGATGTAGAGAATCTGGTCGGAGATGCTTCTCATACCGCCGAATGATATTGCGCTTTTTTGAGGGGGTGGCTAGATGTTCTGAATTAGTGCCTCGAACGGACGGCCCCCTGTGTCGATTGTGCCCGGCCTCTCGATGCCATAGTTATGATAGGAAGTATTTTTGTAATATGCACTTTTTGGGTGTTGTCTCAAAACATTCGCATTTGTTTGCTGAATGAGCAATTGCGTTTGTTTATGACTTTTATGCTTTGTTTTATCTGTGAACAATTTCGACTTTCTATTCTTAGTGTTTCGATATCGAATTTGTGCTTAAATTAGAGTATGTTATGATAAGTTCAACTTCACTTAAATTCTCTCTAAATTACCATTGAATTTATACTGAAATGGATCTCTTCGAACTTTTGTCAATTAATTCGATCAGTTGAGTATATCAAATTGTGGATTTGATCTTGGAAAGATTATGGTGTATAACGTAATATTACATGGGATGTTGATTTTTATATCGAAGCATCTGATCGAAATAAGACATATTTTATAAAATTGATTTTGCAGCTATTTGATCAAGGATTTTATCAATTTGGTCGAAATAAGATGAGAATCAATTTGATCATATTTATAAATAAGTTTTTGGTCGAATAAATCAGTACAAAGATTGAACAGGATGATTAATAATGTGATCATATTTATAAACAAGGTTTTGATCGAACAAGGGTTTTGGTCGAATAAGGTTTTGGTCGAAATAGCATGAGAAACAATTTGATCAAATCTACAAGTAAATTTTTGGTTGAATTAAATGAGAAGCAATTTGATCAAGTGTTTTCTGGTTTGAAGTCTACTAATTTATTCTTTATAGCGTAAGGACTTGAAGCTCTACCTGCCTTCGAAATTGAATGATGCTTTTTTAAAAGCAATCAATTGTTTCTTATTCGATGTGATTGATGCTTTGAAAGCATCAACCGTTTCACTTCACTTTTATAGTGTAAGGATTTGATGTTATTGATGCTTTGAAAGCTATCAATTGTTTCACTTATCACTTTTATAGTGTAAGGATTCGATGCTATTGATGCTTTGAAAGCTATCAATTGTTTCACTTATCACTTTTATAGTGTAAGGATTCGATGTTATTGATGCTTTGAAAGCTATCAATTGTTTCACTTATCACTTTTATAGTGTAAGGATTTGATGTGATTGACGCTTTGAGAGCTATCAGTTGTATCATAAGAGCAGACTCTGTAAATTTGCATAAAAGATAATTCAGTTTCATTGATTGATCTTCGTCGTAGTACAAACTAACAAAATATTGATCAATGTAATGATCATAGGTACAAAATACAAAAAGTGATCATTCATATCCATCTTTGAAAAATTCTACGTATAGAATTTTCTCAAGTTTCTTCCATTCCATGTTCTTGGTACGGGCTTTCCGTCCAGATATTCCAATTTATATGCTCCTTTTCTTCCAACTTCGACGACCTTATAAGGGCCTTCCCATTTTGGGTCGAGTTTTCCCGTGTCTTTGGAAGCTTCGATTTTCTTCAATACTAGATCACCGACTTGAAATGTCTTTAATCGCACATTCTTGTTGTAAGCTTTAGCCATTGTGGTTTTATATGCTTGTATTTTTGTTAAAGCCTTTTCTCTTCTAGCTTCAGCTTTGTCTACTTCATACTTTCTTCGTTCCTCATTGTCTTTTTCTCCATATAATTCGACTCTTGTTGTGGGTACTTGTATTTCAGTAGGAACCACAGCATCAGAACCATAAACTAAACTGAACGGAGTTTCTCCCATAGCTGTCCTCTCTTTCGTTCGATTAGCCCATATCACCCATGGTAATTCATCAAGCCATGCTCCACTTGCTCTTTCAAGTCTCTTCTTCAAGAGTTGAACAATATCTTTATTCGTGACTTCCGTTTGTCCGTTTGTTTGTGGACACCCTACCGAAGTAAATCTCTGCTGTATTCCATGCTTTGAACACCAGGCATTAACTCTAGCTCCCACAAACTGTCCTCCATTGTCAGATATAATAGTTCTTGGCAAACCAAATCGACATACAATATTCTTCCAATAAAAATTGATGATCTGGGTTTGAGAGATGGTAGCAAGAGCTTCAACTTCGATCCATTTACTGAAATATTCGACGCCCACGAGCAGATACTGGATTTGTCCTTTAGCCATAGGAAGTGGCCCGACTAAGTCGACTCCCCATTGATCGAACGGCCACGCAATTGATACTGGTTCCATATTCTGAGCAGGTTGATGTGGGATATTAGCATGAAATTGACATTTCGCACATTTTTGTGCATATTCATTTGCTTCGCGAGTCAACTCTGGCCAGTAATAACCTTGCCTCGATACTCTTAAGGCTAATGATCGACCACCTGAGTGACTTCCGCATGAACCTTCATGTACTTCTTTCAAAACTATTTTTGCCTTTGCAGGGGCCAGGCACTTCACTAAAGGACCAGAAATAGATCTTCGGTATAGATCTCCATTTAGAAGTACATATCGAGGTGCTCGATATTTCAAACGTCTGGCCGCATTTATATCCTTAGGTAAAGTTCCGTCCATCAGATACTCGATAAATTCGGTCTTCCAATTTTGCTCTGCTTCTTCAATGTTTACTATTTTTGGCGTGATTTCCTCAGTTTTGACCTCGATTGAGGATTTAGTAGACCATACCAAGGTGACTTTTCTTTGCTTAATGCTTTCGATTAGATTTCCAAATTTTGAAAGAGCATCTGCTCGCGTATTTTCCTCTCTTGGAATGTATTCTATTTGAAAGCTTTCGAATCTTGCAGCTAATTCATGCGCCAATGCTAGATATTTGATCATAGATTTTTCTTTGGCTTCGAACAGTCCCTTGAACTGTTTTTCTACCAGCTGTGAGTCAGTATAAACTACCAAACGTTTTATGCCGGTCTCACATGCCATTTTTAGACCAGATACCAGAGCCTCGTATTCTGCTTCGTTATTGGTAATGAGGAAGTCTAATTTTAAAGCAAATTCCAACTCAATATCATCTGGTCCTTGGAAGTAAATTCCAGCTCCTCCCCCTGCTGCTGTTGAAGATCCATCAATATGCAGCATCCAAGTTGCCGTTGGATTCACCTGTTCCGTCGATGAGTTCTCCAATACGAAATCTGCCAATACTTGAGCCTTCACAGCTGTTTTTGGTTGGAATTCAATATCATACTCTCCTAATTCGACTGCCCACTTTATTAGCCTTCCGGATGCATTAGGTTTGGAGAGGACTTGTCTCAATGGTTGGCTTGTTAGGACAATTATTTTGTGGGATTGAAAATAAGGCTTGAGTTTTCGTGCTGTCGTCATAAGGGCGAGTGCAAATTTCTCTATCTCCATATAATTCTTTTCCGGCCCTTGTAGCACTCTGCTAACATAGTATATTGGTTGGTGCTCCTTTCCCTCTGATCTTACTAATACTGAACTGATAGCTTGATCTGATACGGCCACATAGAGATACAGTACTTCGTTTGCGATAGGTTTTGCTAGCAGAGGTGACGAGGTTAAATATCTCTTTAGTTGGTCGAACGCAAGGTTACATTCCTCGGTCCAAATAAACTTCTTCACATTTTTCAGTATTTTGAAGAAAGACAGGCTTTTATCAGCTGATCGTGATATAAATCGATTTAAAGCTGTTATTCTTCCAACAAGTATCTGCACTTCTTTGACAGTTTTTGGTGGTTTCATGTCCATGACTGCTTGAATTTTTTCTGGATTAGCCTCAATTCCTCGTTCATTTACCAAATAGCCTAAGAATTTTCCTGCTCGGACTCCAAAAGTACACTTTGATGGGTTTAATTTCATCCCATACTTTCTCATTATGTCGAATGCCTGTTTTATATGTGCCAAGTGATCAGATTCTTGTAAGCTTTTGACCAGCATATCGTCGACATAAACTTCCATAGATTTTCCTATTAGTGGTTCGAACATTTTATTGACTAATCTTTGATATGTTGCACCTGCATTTTTTAGACCAAATGGCATCACCTTGAAGCAATACACGCCTTTCTCGGTGACGAAAGCAGTTTTTTCTTGATCTTCTAATGCCATAAAAATTTGGTAGAAGCCTTGAAAAGCGTCCATCATGCTCAAAATTGCACAACCAGCAGTCGAATCAACTAAAGTATCGATTCTGGGTAGCGGGTAAGGATCCCGTGGACAAAGTTTGTTTAGATCTGTGAAGTCGTTGCACATTCTCCACTTTCCTTCCTTCTTCGGGACCAAAACCACATTGCACAGCCAGTCCGTAAATTGTATTTCGACTACATACCCCTCCTTCAAAAGTTTATCCACTTCTTCTTCGATGATCTTATTTCGTTCAGGACCGAAGTTTCGTTTCTTCTGTCTAGCAGGTCGAGCCGCAGGATCTATGTTTAGTCTGTGGACTATTATACTTGGATCGATGCCTTGTAAATCACTGGTCGACCAAGCAAATACGTCAACATTCTTTCGGAGGAACTGTATTAACAGGACTTCCAGCCCCTCACTCAATTGTGTTCCTATTCTGGTTGTTTTGCTTGATTCTCCAGGGATTAGTTCGATTTCTTTAAAACCTTCACCAGGTTCGACCCTCGGAGCTTCGAATTTTCGTTTCCTCGAAGTTGGTTCTTCGACAGGAGATTTACCAAAGATATCTGTCACTTTCTTCGATTTCTTGGTTAAGTGTAAGTCTTCAGCTTCCTCATTCGAGATCACCCGATGCTGTGCAACTTTCTTGTTATCGACTGAAACAGTGTAACAATCCCATGCTTCTTTGGAGTCTCCGATTACTTCTCCGACGCCTTGTCTGGTTGGGAACTTCATTTTCTGATGATAAGTGGACAGAACTGCTTGAAAAACGTTCAGAGCTGGTCTTCCCAGAATCACATTGTACGCACAAGGTGAATCTACCACCAAAAATTTGATCATCCTAGTTCTACAATTAACTTCATTGCCAAGAGTGGTAGATAAGGTTAAAGTTCCTAATGGCGTAACTTCTGCTCCACCGAAACCAGATAAAGGCGTGTTGATAGGTTGTAGCGAACTTACTCCCAACTCCATTTGGGTAAGCGCGTCGAGAAACAGAATGTTAGCTGAGCTGCCTGAATCGACTAGGATTCTTTTTACCGTGCAATTCCCGATTTCAGCTGTTATAACCATGGGCCAATCTGGGACGTCATGATCTTTATACAACAGATAGTCGATATGTAGATCAGAATCGTCGAAAGTAATTTTACTGTCCCCGTTCGAGATAGAATTGATAGAATATACTTTGTTCCTTTTGTCGAACTGCCCGGTCTGTAATGATCTCGAAACCTTTTTTCTCGAATTTTTGCTATCTCCCCCTGCTGGTCCACCAGATATCATATTTATCACAACTCGAGCAGATTGCCCTTGATTATTTTGCTCCCGTACTTTCTTATCTGGTGACTTTGATCTTTGTCGATCATTTCTGTGGTTAGAGATTTTCAATGCATTGGATCCTGTACCATCTCTCTTCACATAATCCGTCAAGTGTCCTTCTGATATTAACCGTTCAATTTCATCTCTCAGCTGGAAACACTCATTAGTGTCATGTCCATTTTGCTTATGGAATCGACAATACCTGTTCGACTGAGGTTGATTTTTCAATGGATAAGGTTTTCTTAGAATATTTCGATCCTGTATAGCCATTAGAATCTGAGATTGGTTACTACTTAGTGGAGTAAAGACATTTGACCTTCTGTTTGGTGATCTTGTCATTTGTTGATTTCTTTGACCAAACTTTCTATCTGTTGTTTTAAAATTTCTGTCGGTTTGTCTGTCGAGACTGTGCTGCTGGCTATGAAGTTCGTTTGCTCGATTAAGGCCAAAGAAATTCCCTCTCATGATATTCATTTCTTCTTGCGTCATGTATTGACTTGCGGTATCCATCAATTTCTCATAAGTTTCCGGATTTTCCCTCACAATGGTATTGGCAAAATCTCTGTTTTTAGCATTCTGAAATAACACTGTTATGAGAAAGTCGATTCTTGGCATTTCAACTTTTAGAAGTTCCGTGTTAAATCTTTGCATAAAAGTTCTGAAACTTTCTCCATTATGTTGTACGATCGAGTACAGATGATTGGCTGGTGGTTTGATTGTTTTTCCACTTGCAAACTGATGGACGAATTTATCGTATAACTGGTCGATTGAGCTGATCGAACCTCCTTCCAGTCGACCAAACCATCTTTGTGCTACCTCAGATAAAGTCGTAGTAAACAATTTGGCTGCTAAATTGTCCGAAAGATCATGTAATTGCACAATGTGTGTGAATTGTATGATATGTTCTTCAGGATCTCCTTTCCCATCATATCTAGGCAATCCTGTTGGCATTCTTTGAGTTGATAATAATCTTTCATAGTATATTTCGTCACAGAACGGGGATCTTTTGTTTGTTCGAATGATTGGAGCTTCTTCTTCGACCCTTCTTTCTTGGTTTTCTAACTTTTTTGTTAAACACTTAACTTGGGATGCAAGTTTATTCACTTCGACGGAGAACTCCATCGGTCTTGCTTTATTTCGTTCGTTTGGTCGATTTTCTTGCTCCTTTGGCCTGCTGTTCACTTCTTCTGAGATTGCTTGTTCATTTCTTGCTCTCCCTGAGTGATGTTCGGGAGATTTAGGCCTTCGACCTTCGACATCCTGCAGCTTTGTTTTGCTCATCCATTCTTTATGCGCTGTGTTGATCAGTTCTTGCAGCTCTTCTCGAGTAAATTTGTAAACTTCTTCCGCCGGACGTGAGGGTCCAGCTCCTCGTTCCTCATCGTACATACTAACTCGATCATCTCCTAGATTGTCTCCTTGTTGTTCCCGTTCACGTGCTGCAGTTTCTGCCATTGCTGCCAATGCTGCTTTTGACCTTGTCGTCATTCCTACTCGAACACTGATTAGTGGTTCCCACAGACGGCGCCAACTGATGAAGGGATATTTCGTCTAAGTATTTGATCCAAGTATATTGTGCCACGTAGTCGTTTGATATCCGTTCTACAGTAAGGAACTCTTGTCGGTCAGATCGAACAGAACTCCTCTTTAGGATTCCAATCCTGTGCTCAAAGGAATTAGTCGGGTTTTGCCGATGGCTGATCCGGCGTAAACCCTCTGAGGCTAAAGTCAGTATCGTAGATGATAAGAATAGCAGAAAGTATCTTGTAGGTCGTTTTTCTCACCCTTTGAAGAGTAATAAATGCCATCTATTTATAGTTTTCCAAAGCGGATATTTCGGGTCGGTTCTTTTCGGGTCGGATCTCACTTGGTTCGACCCATTTGAGCTATTCAAGTCGAATCAGTGTCATTGAAGGGTTGATCGAAGAGACCAGTTTTACCAAGACCAGATCTGGTCTATGTCGAATAGACCAGTTTTACCAAGACCAGATCTGGTCTATGTCGAATAGACCAGTTTTATCATGAGCAGATCTGGTCCATGTCGAAGAGACCAGTTTTACTGTGACCAGATTTGGTCCGAGTTGTTTTTTAAGATAGAGTTTTAATCCTAATCCTGATTTTATCATCTGATGTGTAATATGCCAAGTCACTGTTATTAATATTTGGTATATCAGCAAGATCTTTCCTTCATTCCCTTTTTTGATCGGCCATATTTAAAGTCAACTTTAATTTTGAATTCTTCCCTTATTTTCTAAGTTGCCTATTTTACTTGTGGGAGAATTAATTAAATGCTAAAATCTTTTTTATAAGGCAATCCATTATCATTTATATCTTAAGCCTTATTTCAATTCAGAATCTTTCAAATGAGTCTTGGGTGAAAATCTTACCTCTTAGACTAAATCTGAAAATCTTTTTACTAAGGTAAGATCCTCTAAATACTGGACTTGTTTTAATGCATAATTAATAGAACCTTGTCCAAGTTCATTTTGACTTTAAGGCACAAAAATCGGGCCACATAATTTGAATAATGTTATAAAAGCTAGACTTAATTAGTGGATGTCCATTGATGAGCTCATTAGTAACTCTTGTATTGAAGATGAACTATTAAAGACTAGGTAGTGGGCATGTATTTGTAACTCATGGCTTTTGGTATCTCCATTAGCCCTATAAATAGAGGTGTTTTGTAATGTATTTGATACATGAATAAGAATGAAAATACTTATTTCTCTACTTTACTCTTTACACTTTAGTTTTATTTACTATTTTAAATTATTTTCATAACACGTTATCAGCACGATTCCACTCGAAATATTTGATCCAATTTAAGTGTTTTTGTAGCACCTAGGATGGAATGTCATGGTGTCGTCCATCCTCTAATTATTAATTAATGTTCAGGTATATGATATGGTTGTTGCATACTATAATTTTAAGGAATATGCAATATCTTATTGGTTGAATATATGTCACTTGAATTTGTGAAATTAAACCTTATGGTCAATAAACTACACATGGTTAATTACGGAATGATCCCATAATTTTCCTTCTGAAATGAGCTCTGTTAAGTAGTCAAAGAATTAAAGGGACCTCGTTGAGATTTAATTCATTTCATACATCTTTCTCCTTACACTTGAATATTTTATTGTTGTTGATTCTTGTGTTCTCGATTTTATTTCTGGCTTAGAGATTTATCTTTTCAAAATTGTTTTGACTTTGAAATTGAAATCATTAATTTATCAACAGGTTGATCACTTGAAATTAATGTTATATTATTCCATACATTCCTAATATGAACATTTATATTATTGAAAATTGTGTACTGGTACACTGGATGAAATCAATATGTTGTTTACATTACACTCTTCATTGATTCTTTATGTCTACAATGATATTTGTTGAATTGATTGATGATTTCCACTTTCATAGTTCCATGTAAAATGATTAAAGATGGTTAAATGGAATCAATCAGGTAATGATATGATTGGTTTGTTTTTACATACAAGTTCTATAATATCTTCAGTGTACTCCATTGAAAATTGATATACTCCATTGTTAATTGTGCAGCATTCTCTAAGTCCAGTATTTTTTTTCATGCTCAAAGCAAAGCCGAAAATAATAAAAAAAAAACTTGTTGCCTAGTGCAGAACTTAGACATTCCACTTAATATCATTTGTCTTAATCCTCTATTAGGAGCATTTGATTTAGAATGTTATTGGAGACATAAAAGTATTTAGTTTACCCCTTTAATGCATGTTATGTATTGTGCTAATTATCATTATCTTAATTTGATATTAGATTGTATTATGTCGAATCTCACCAAACTCGAATTTGTCTTCCTTGACATTTGGGCAAGAATTATTTGTCTTGGATACAAGATGTTGAGATTCACCTATACGCTAAAGGTCTAGGATATGCTATTAGACACGGAAAAAGTAATGATTTCCCTTCAGGATCATCTACATGAAGGATTAGAAACGGAATATTTAACTATCAAAGATCCGTTTGGATCGTGGAACAATTTGAAAGAACGTGACCATATCAAAAATAAAATAAAAAATAAAAATGGTTATCTTACCCAAAGCTTGTTATGATAAATAAATTTTCGGTAACAAGATTTTAAAAACCGTGAGTAATAGTTCTCAACTAAAATATGTGGAGAAAAATAATTTATGAGGACTTGTTAGAGAACTTCTCGACCTATCATTCATGTAATGTGCTCCGATAGCAGTACTACCGTGAAAATGACTTTGAAAATACTGCCTTTTGGTGGCTGAGCAAAATAACGAGTTGTTGAAAAAAAAAATCATAAAATTCAACCCACAAATATAAAGAAATTATTTGTTTCTTGCAAAAGTATATATGATGCAATCATTAAATATAATTGATAAATAAATATTATTTTCTTTATTTTTTTATTGGTATTAACCTAATCTCATTTCATATATTGGCTGAAATTAGTAAAATGAGAACTTATTAGTGTGATAATTAATTCATCTTGATTGAATCATCATGCCATGAGTAATGTGAGGTTGAGTTCATAAATCCCTCGTAATCAGTAAAGACTCATTATCTTGATTAACCTCATCTTATAAGACTTCAAATATTGGGATTTTATAAGAATAAAATGTGGTTTGTACAAATGACACATATAATAGTAAACCAGAAGTTTACTGAGTAAATTAGAAGTTTCATGATCAAAGTATATTTATTATTTGGCATGTCCGGTTAGACCATTCCGGATAAACTATGATGCGGGAAATCATTGAGAATTCATTGAATAATCAGAAGATTCTTCAATTCAAAGAATTATTTTGTGCTGCTTGTTCTCAAGTTAGCTAATTACTAGATCATTTTCAATTAAAAAAAAAAGGTGTAAAATCTACAACATTTTTTTAAAACTCATTCAAGGTGATATATGTGGACCCACCCATCCACAATGTAGACCTTTTATATATTTTATGATTTTAATAGATGCATCTACCACAAAATGGTCACATGTGTGTTTGTTATCAACCTACAGCCTGAAGTTTGTGGGATTATTTGCGCAAATAATTAAAAGAGCACAATTTTGAATTATGCAATATTTACATTGTACCTTGATAATGCTGGTGAATTCACATATGATCTTTCAATAACTACTGAATAATAATTGAAAGTCATGATATTCATACTCAAAATGGTTTAGTGGAATCATTCATTATATGCCTCCAATTAATTGCTAGACCATTATTATTGATAACAAAAATTATTGTTTCTACATGTAGATATGTTTTACATGCAGCAACACTTGTGTGCATCATGCCAATAATTTATTATAAATTTCTCCCCATTGAAATTGACGTTTGGTCAGGAGCCAAACATCTCCCATCTTAGAAATCAATGATGTGCGGCATATGTTACAATTACTCCACCACAACACACAAAGATGTGTTCTCAAAAGAAGGTTGAGAATATATATTTTTAACAAATCCCCTTCCATAATTAATAATGTTGAACAAATGACAACTTTATTAACGGTACACTTTGTCGATTATAATTTTGATGAAGTAATGTTCTCGACATTAGGGGGAGAGAATAAAGGATGAAATAATGTTCTCGACATTAGGGAAGAGAATAAATAGCTGGTAAAATAAATTATATTGAATGCATTATCTTATTTAGATCCTCAAACAAACAAGTGTACACTAAAAGATCAAAAGATAATCAATTGCCAGATGCATTTATTGATGTAAAATGAGTTATTAAATCTCATATATCAGCTGAAAATGCTCCAATTCCAATTGATGTCTCGGTAGGACAATCTACTAGTGAAAATGAAAGAAAATCACGTTTAAAGCGTGGTAGACAAATCGGTTCCAAGAATAAAAATAAATAAAAGGAGCAAACATTGAAGATGGTCATATTATGGAGGCGAGCACTCATAAAGAGTCGCAAGACATAACTAATGATAAAACCCCAGAAGAGGTTCAGGTACCTGAAAACTATGAAAATGAAGAGATCTCGATAAGTTATGTCACTACGAGAAAAATATGGAACCGAAATAAAACTGTTGTCGACAACACTTTTGCATATAATTATAAAATAAAATGAGGATCTTGAAACTAAATTTGTTAAAATATATAATATAAATAGAAATGATTGGCCAAAATGGAAAGACGCAATTCAAACAAAATTAAGTTCACTTTCAAAATGTGAAGTTTTTGAACCAATAGTCCAAACACCTAAAGGTGTAAAGCCCGTTGGGTATAAATGAGTATTTGTGCGAAACCGAAATGAAAAAACTGAAGTCGTTAAATATAAAGCACGACTAGTGGCACAAAGGGTTTTCGTCAAGACCCGATATTGATATGAGGAGACATATTATTTTGTGGTGGATGCAATAACTTTCAGCTAAGTTATAAATCTGGCAGTACATGAAAAACTAGATTTGCGTCTAATGGATATTGTTACAACATATTTATATGATCATTTGATAAGTAAAATTTATATGAAAATCCCTGAAGGATTAAAATCCTAAATGGATTCAAAAATTCCCGGGAAGACTGTTCAATGCGCATGCGTAAATATTTGTCTGAATTAAACCAATTTGAGTATATAATGGTATAACAAACTTAATGAATATTGTCAAAAGAAGGTTATAAAATTGATCTAACTTGCCCATGTGTTTGTATAAATAGATTCAGATCAAAGTTTATTATGATTGTTTTATGTATTTATGATCTAAACATTATTGGAACTCCTTAATAGCTTTAAATAATATTTAACGAAAGAATTTGAGATGAAAAGTCTCGGAAAAATAAAATTTTGTCTCGGCTTGCAGATCGAACATTTATTAGATAAAATATTTGTCCATCAATCAACAATACATATTTTGATAAAATTTTATATGGATAAAGTTCAGCAGTCCCATAGTTGTTCGCTCTTTAAATATAAGAACATCAATTTCGTCTTGGATATGACAATGAATAACTTTTTGGTTTTGGAGTACCTTCTCTAAGTGCTATAGGAGCCCTAATGTATCTAGATTTTGATCGAGGTCTGATTTCTCGATGAATTTACTAACAAAATACAACTCAGCACCAACTCGAATTCATTTGAAGATGTTAAATATGTGGTCTGCTATATTCGTGGAATAATTGGCATGAACTTGTTTTAGTCTAAATATCCAAACCTACAAGTAATGGGTTATTCAGATATTGATTGCATATAAGAAATTGATCTAAATTTATTTATGTGATGATATGATATCATGATGAACATTAGGATCACTTTTCCAACCACTTTGAAATTTTGACATAACACGGAGCAAGTCATAAATGTTTTTAGCTCAAATTTATGGTTCAATATAATTTAAAAAGCACGTGGATTGCCTTAAAATGATCCTATATTATTATATGAAGGCAATGTTACTTGCCAATGTAACAAAACGAAGCGCGTATCACCTTATTATTTCTTCATCGATGAGATTCAGAAAAATGGCGATATAAATATTCATCAAATTCAGTCAAAGTAACAGCTTTGATGATTTACTAACTAATGCAATGTTGACTATATCATTCATATATATGATCCACAACATTCAAATACAACAACTTGTGGATCTCGTGTAGACATCAGGGGGAGCGTGTCATTAATGCCTATCAACACATTGTACTTCTTTTCCTTCGTCCAAGTTTTTGTCCCAATAGGTTTTTCTTGGCAAGGTTTTAACGAGGCAGTGTTACATGCTTATCAGCCCCATATGAATATGTACTATTTTTTCCTTGTGCAGGTTTTTCCCACCAGGTTTTTCTAACAAGGTTTTTAATGAGGCATATTCATAAGCAATGAACATCCAAGGGGGAGTGTTATAAAAGCTAGACTTAATTAGTGGATGTCCATTGATGAGCTCATTAGTAACTCTTGTATTGAAGATGAACTATTAAAGACTAGGTAGTATTTTTTATATTCATACTAGATATTTCGTATTTTTCAATTTTAAGATTTAAAAATTAAGATCAATAATGTTTAAACTACACTGTTATTAAACTAAATTGTAATTATGTTCGATTTGTATGAATTTTAGGAATGTAGACAAAATTTTAAATTTCAAATTTAAACTAATCACGTTTTTAAATCTTAAAATATTATTAAATCTTACACTTAATTTAAAATACAATGTTCTTAAATCTTTCACAATATTTAAAAAAAAAAAAAGTTTACCATTTTTTGTTAATTTTTTTAACACATTTTTAAAAAAATCAATACACACACACACACACATATATATATATATATATCTAAAAAATGAAAAACTGCCAATAGTTGTTCGCCAAGTGGCGGCCACCCATTGATTGGGCAGTCGTGTTGCCCGCAGGCAACTGGGCGGTGGATCATCCACCTCCCAATCCTCCGCCCACCCCATACCCCACCGGTTGGACACCATTTTCGGCTCCCCCTCCTCCCCTCCCCCTCCCCCTCCCCCTCCCCTTCATGCTCGGTTCCATTGGAGTTACTTTTAGTTATGCATTCAATTTAGCCACCTCTTCTGTTTGGGTTTTTCACACCAATCCATCCCGAACTTGGTGGTTAAACTCTACTGCGGTGACGATACTGTAGGGGAGGTCCTGCGGAAAAATAGCTCGACGCCAGGATGATAAAAAGCTTAACACCTCTCATTCTTATTTTTTTTTCAACGAAAAAAATGAAAAATAAAAAGGTCGTCTTATTCAAAACCCGAATTATGACATGTTTTTGGCCTTGACTTTCAGTCACCATAATTCTCTACATCTCTGTAGCACTTGCACTATACACATTATTATGAGGAGCTGGTGGAGTTTTTACAACTTTTGCTCCACCTAGGGAAACTCTTTAGCCGCCCCGTGGTGCTGCACCCATCATTTTCATCGTTTATATGCTAATTTGCACACCGTTCTCCACCCGGGAAAAAAATGGAGGGGAGAGAGAGAGAGAGAGAAGAAAAGGAAAAAAACTCACATTTCTTTAAAGGTAATTTCTCTGCTCTTCGCAACTCTAACACTAGGCATCTCTTAGTCTAGGCACTAGAAGCTTGCACTGTTTGTGTTATCTTTATATATGCTTTTGTAGGACCGTGCTCACTCATATGGATGAACTTGCCATCTCACTTGATTTTTCTGGTGTCTTACAATTCTTCATGTTTACGCCTTGTGTGTGACTGCATAATACTCCCATTCTTTCTTTGACCTCCTAGTCTTAGGTTTTTGTTGCATAACTCTGCTCTGGGTTTGAAGCTACAACTTACACTCATCCTGATACCCTGCTTCACATTACGTATTTGTGTCCTTGCGGCGGGATGTTTGTTATTTTTTACCCCTCAAATGTATTATCTTGTTTCTATTACGAGGTTATACTATATGTAGCATTTGCCTACATACTGCAAGTTTTCACCTACAGTCGAGCCTTTGATATACGGTTCCTACCACCCACGGATCCCCAGAGTATGTGGGTAATAATTTGAGAACTTTGACATTCTGGACTTTTAGAGTTTTTCGGCAGTTTTTCTTGGGAGCTCTCTTTTTTCCTGAAGAGAGTTGTTATACATTCGTTATTCTGTACTTAGTTATTTTAGGCTTTCTCTTATGCTACTTATCTTTTTTCTTTGACTTTATGTTTGGACCGCTGTTTTGACACATTTATTTTGCTTGGAGCTGTGACTCTACTTTTGATACTTTGATTTGTACTTTGTTTGGACATTGATTTCTCTTCTCCTATTTTATTGAAGGTTAAATAAACCGTGGTTTCCTTACCACCTTTACCTTTATATAAATTTCTCAAAAAAAAAAAAAAAACCTTTAAATAAAAAAATTATGAAAATAGAGACAAGTTTTCATATCATAAAACTAAGCAATATATATGTTATAAAATCGATATCAATTTTTAAATAATTCCCTTCTTAATGTTAGAATCAAACACAAGAACAACCATATTTTTCTTGATAATTTTCTAAATGGCTGCGTGATTACTCAATTTAAGAAGTATGCTCCCTAGTAGAAATAAGCTTAAGCACAATAAAATTTAATATTCAAACAATAAGCTAAAATTGAAATGATTATATTATTGAGTCTTATAAAAATTTAGTTTATGTGTAAGACTTAAATAGTTAAATATCTAATTAAAATGTATATTACTTACCATTCACAAATATATTATTTACATTGCTAATACTAAATGTATACACATATTTTTTTATTTTTGAGATAAAGTTCTTGGTGTTCACGGAAAACAGTATTCTTTTAGTATTAATTTATATTATGCCTTCCTTGGAATGAACTCCACTCACTTTATAAAAATTAAACATGATGCTTAGCATTTCGAAGATGCTTCTATATATTTTCGACTATGACTACTAGAATAAATTAATATGAACATAATCTTATACAAAATCTCATGCACAGAATCATATTTATATATTAATCGAAAATATATTATTTTAAATAAATCATGTTTCATTATTATTTTATAGAGTTTGCAATTGCATTGACCACAACAAAACACGCATACTCGGAATGAATTTTCTCCATTAACAACCCGAATCTTGACTTGGAAATTGGAGTATATGCTCTTCATCTGGTCTTTTGATTTATTTGACTATTTCTACCAAGAACAAATTGAAACTTCCATCAATTATAAATAGATAAATCATGGGTAAGCATATTATTCTTCAACTAACATGCATCTACAGAAACATCGTATAAATTCATAAATTTATTTTTAACTAAAAACAACGTTACGTATCACAAACTTATATTAATCTTAAACACTAATCAAACATTAGGCAAAATTTATATATGCTTAAATACAAATCCCATCCCTAAGGAGTAGTAATTTTATAATTCTATACTCACCTGCAGATCAAGCTGCAAAATCTCGTTCCCTATGTATGTTTAGTAGCAACAATAGGGCCATCGGGCGAGAATAAAACACGTCCATGTCAGCAGTGTAAGAACAAAAGGATCTTCTCGCTTGTCTAAATTCAATTTCGATTAGATTTCTTGGAAAACTTTGGGTTCTTGCACATCCTTATGCTCGAGGGAGTAACTTCAACTAGTTCGTCTTCTTGAATGTACTCTATACAGTCGTCAAGACTGTACTCCATTGGTGTATCCAGAACAACTATATTGTGCGGGGAGGAAAAAATAAGACGGTTAAATATAAATTATCATAGTATATTGAGTAACCATAAGGAAAACAGGGAACATTGAAGAAAAAAGGAAACTAAACTATTCGCATATAGGGAAAATCGCACTTTGCATCTATATCTTTGCGTGATTTTGGACTTTCTTTACTGTTAGGAAGTGAAGTTCAATACTGTTTAAAAGTGAAGGGGGGTAAAGTGAGATTTTCTTTTACGTGATTGTTAGTTTTCAATTATCAACGGGTTACGTGCCCACTGCCTAACTGCCAAAGGTTGCGTACTACAATAATTTAAAAAGTTGAGGTGGCATGTGAAAATACAAAAATGGTTGTAGGTAGGTAAAGTGCAAAATGACTTTAGGGTAAGGGGCAAAGTGCATTTTCCTGCATCATAGGCTGAGAGTATTTAAAGTACTGTTTAAATAGGTAAAATTATCATATATGATAATCTAGACAGTTGTATTACCTGTCACGTCTTTATTGGAACGGACATTTGTTGCAGCTTTTTTCTTACAGACGTTCAAGGACAAGTCGCCTGGGCGCTGATGAATACCGATTATTTGACCTTTGTAAACATCGACTCCGGGTCCAATAAACATTTGCCCTCTATCTTGTGAACTCGATAGAGCATACGATGTACTTGTTCCATCCTCAAAAGCAACCTATAAAAGACGAGCAAGGCAAAAATTATGCTCAATATTTATGCAAACTATATAATACATTAATGAATAAGGGTACATATCATATACGACAGGGTATATTGCAATTTGCTCCATAATTTCATACCATTTTGCATTTTACACCTTGCCTGTTTTGCATTTGCAATTACCCTCTCAACTTCAAACAAGTTAGAAATTTAAGAGGACAAGAGCAAGTTGCAAAACGGATAGGGGTGAAGTGCAAAATAGCTCTAAGGTTAGGGGGTAAAGTGCGATTTTTGCTATAGGATAATATGACGCAAATATTACTTACTAGAGAACCAAGATCGCGGGTATTTATATCACCAGCCCATGATCCATACTCATCAAATATTGTATTGAGAATTGCTGTGCCACGAGATACCGTAAGAATCGAGTTTCGCAATCCAAGAAGTCCCCGGGTGGGTATTCTATATTTCATCATAGTTGTTCCTTCGGACCTAATAATTATAATAATACAAGTCTTGGTTACATTGCAGTTGTGACAAAAGCAAGCTACAAATTGAGAAAAATTTAGATTTGAGATATTTTAATACCCCGTTCCTTGCATATCAACCATTTGTCCACGCCTTCTACCAAGAAGTTCTACAACGGGCCCCATGTACTCTTCTGGTACCTCGACAATAGCAATCTGCAGAAATACTCATTGAAATTTTGTACTTTGAAATGTGAGATAAAAATCATTAAAAAAATGGTGATTTACACTCAGACCCCCCAGATTTACCGTAATTACATAAACCCCCCTGTGGTTCAAAAAATTACAAGGACACTCCTTACAGGGTTTTTTTTTTTTAACATTTTCAGAAGTTGCAGGGGGTGTCCTTATGAGGATTGTTGAAGTTGTGATGGGTTTTTGGGTACATTGTCTAAACCAGAGGGGGTCTCTTTGTAATTTCTATAACGTCAGAGGGTTCCTTGTAAGATGACTAAACCTTAGGAGGTCCGGTCGTAAATAACCCTAAAAAAAAATCTGTGTCCAACAATGACATTTGAAGTCACTAAAAGAAAAGCATAGTGAAGAAAGGCTTTTTTTAGAGGAAATTCCTTTTGTAAACACTCACCTCATAAGGTTCGAGCAATTTATCATCGACTCTTTTGTTGATAACTTTGGGTGGTCCCACCATGAACTCGTAACCTTCTCTACGCCTGGGAGAAAATATATGTTCATCAAAATGAGTATAAATTTCAAACACTGGATAAAATGTAGACAAAATCTCTCTTACATGTTCTCGATTAATATAGTGATATGCAAAGTGCCACGTCCACTGACAATAAACGTGTCTGAAGTTTCACCATCTTCAACTTTCATTGCCAAATTTCTCTCAAGCTCACGGTAGAGTCGATCTCGTAGATTCCTGCTAGTGACATACTTCCCCTGAAAACCATAAATCAGATTTTTAAGACAAACTCATAAATTAACAAATATTAACAAGAATATTGAAAAAATTGGCAAAGTTACAAATATAGTCCTATAACTTTGGAATCCTTTCAACAATAGTCATGTAACTACACTAGACACACATTTAGTCCTTTAACTTTCATCCTATTTTAATTTTAGTCCTTTAAGCTTTATCTTATTCAATTTAGTCCCTTAAATTCTATCATGTTTCCATTTTAGTCCATTAATTTTTCTCATATTTCAATTTTAGTCCTTTAACTTCTATCCTATTTAAGTTTTAGTTCTTTACATAGAAAACTTTGTCCCATAACTTTCAGTAAATCTCAATTTTCGTCCTTCACTTACAAATTTACTGAAAGATATAGGGGACGAAATTTGTTATGTATAGTATTAAAGTTGAAATATGATGAAAGTAAAAGGACTAATATTGAAATATGATGAAAGTTAAAGGACTAGATGTGTGCACAGTGTAGTTATAGGACTATTTTTGAAAAATAATCTCAAAGTTACAAGATTGTTTTTGCAATTTGCCGAAACAAAATACAATATATCACAAATATTTTGTAAGATGATAACTTTACGATCATACCGCACGGCCCACAAAAGGAGAAGTGTTGATTGAGAAAGCCATTCTCACTGTAGGCTCTTCGACCCTAATGGCTGGTAATGGCTTGCCCTCTGCTTTGTCGGCTATTGTCTCCCCAATCTGAATTGATGATAAGAAATTTATACCGGCTGGTAGAGTAAAAAGTGGGTCAATTTATATGGGTCGGAAATAGGTCGGGTTGGCCCCTACCTGAATATTGTCGACACCACAAACAGCACAGATGTCACCAGCCTCTACTGTTTCTGTCGGAACTCTGAAGAATTTTTCATACACAAACAGTTCACTTACTCTAGCAAATCTGCATTCATCTTCTGATGAACAAACCTAAACACGTTAAAGAAAATTTTAATTCATGGATTATTTTTCTGTGTGATGAAACATTTTATTACGGTATTAAATTTCGATTGAGGCTACTACCTTCACATCCATTCCTTTGCGCAAAGTTCCTGCATGCAAGCGTCCAATAGCAATGCGCCCTTTATGTTCATCATATTCAATATTTGTAGCCTGCACAAATTAAAATAATCTTAGATTGCAAAAATTCAATATTATTCTAGCAATAAAGAAAAATAGATATTGTTCTTTGTTATCCCAATCAATTGTTAGCATAATAACTTAGGTTGAAAATAAGCATGCCATGTCAAAAAAATTATCAGCTAACAATTAAAATATGCACAAAAAATGAGAAAAAAAAAAAAAAAACTATATCACATAAAGAAACACGACTAACAAGCATTTGAAGAACACCATCTTTGGCAATTTGTGGTCCAGGTATGCATCTAACAATGGTCTCGAAAAGTGGTCCAAGATCATCGCTCAAATTTTCAGGTGAAAGTCCTGCCTTTCCTCTGAGTCCACTTGCATATATAACTTGGAAATCACACTGCATTTAAAACAAATCAAGATATTAAATATTTACAGCCAAAATTAGTTTGTGGTGATATTTTTTAGTTTAGTTCTATCGCTAAGGCTATGTTTAGTTCGTGTATTTTAGTGAGTAAAATACTAAGTAAAATGTTTTCTTGATAGAGCATTGAGCTTTAACTTTATTAGTTTTCATTTGAATTAGCCTTTTCCTCACTAAAATCAAAGTTCCAAACACATCCTAAAACTCCTTACGATTTTGCAATAAATACCTGTTCATCTGATGCATTTAGCTCAATAAATAATTCAAAAGTTGAATTAATGACAAAATCTGGACGAGCAGAAGGCCTATCGATTTTATTGACAACGACAACAACTGCATGGCCAAATTCAAGAGCCTTCTTCAAAACAAATCTTGTTTGAGGCATTGGACCCTCGACTGAATCTACCTGCAAATAATCCAACATATTTACGGAAATCAAGATGAGAAAAGATGTTATTAAGTTAGCTATATAATAATGGTGAGAATATTTAATATGTTGGACTTGTTTGGTTGCAGTGCTTGAAGCATAGATTAGTGGCAAATTAGTAAATCTATATGCTACGAAGTACAAACAAAAGTATTAAGCAAAAGATTAACAAAGGGTACCACTAATAGAACTCCTTCCACCATGTTGAGAACGCGTTCTACTTCACCTCCAAAGTCGGAATGTCCTGGAGTATCAATAATATTAATTTTTGTATCGTGGTAAGTAATAGACGTGTTTTTGCTAAGTATGGTTATTCCCCTTTCACGTTCTAGATCATTAGAATCCATTATCCTCTCCTGCATAACTTGGTTGTCGCGAAAGACCTGCAAAAGAAATCACAGCGGAGAGATTGTTTATCACTTCACATTAACTACCACAATCAAATTAATTTAATCTCGAGAAATAAAGTGACTTTCATAATTGGAACTTTTTATACCTTAGATTGCCTCAACATGGCATCCACTAGAGTGGTCTTCCCATGATCTACATGAGCAACAATTGCTATATTTCGTATATCGGTTCTCCGTACCAACTGAGTCTTTTTCTCTGAGACAATCAAAGCAACTAGATATCAAGAAATGGAGCTAAGTCCATCTACAATTAAGAAGAAAGAATGAAAGTAGGCACTACAAATTGAAATTAATGCTGAGACTCGATAAAGACCTTATACTTGATATCATTCTCCAATAGTAAAGGGCCTAAAGGTAACATATCAATAGCAGAACATTCATTAAAATTTCATAATGCGAAGGTACTTTATACAGCAAGATTTTTGTATAACTTTCTATGCAAATTGATGTTGCATATTAAGACATGAACAAACCCCAAAACAAACATGTGGATTTCGGTTCTTACGGTTAATTGAACAATCCCACATTATACCATATGCCTCACCGGTTGTACCTTTATCGACATTACAGCTGCTCACACATAAGTAAACAAGTCAAATAATGGACAACATACAACTGAAGATGACAAAATTCATAAAAATTCCAGATCAAAATTTACAAAATACAGGATAAATATTTCATAAGCTTCAAAGGTTGCCCTTTTTCAGTGCGCACACACATTAAAACCAGAAAATCTTCTTACCATATAAGCTATAAAAAACCATAGAGCACGTGAACATATCAAAGCAAGAACACCATTTAACAAAAAACACAACTAGCATAAGTAAGCATTCAACTGAAGATGACAAAATTCATAACAATCCCAAATCAAAATTCACAAAAAACAGGACAATGTTTCATAGGTTTCAAAGGTTGCCCTTTTTCAATGCAAAGACACACATTAAACCAAATAACCTTTTTTACCATATAAGCTAGAAAAACCATAGAGCACATGAACATATCAAAGCAAGGAAACCATTATTAAAAAACACAGCTACTACAAGTAAGCATATAAAAAGTTCAAAAAAATTTGATAAAAGCAATTATTCATACTAAACTAATTAGTACCAGTGGCGGTCTCAGTGACTTCAGAGACAGAGCATTTGACAGGATTCCGAAAAGGGGTGAATTTTGAACTCTTTGATTTTGATTTAATTGATAAGTTACTGCCCAGAAATTGTCTTTTCAACCACGAAATATTGCGAATGGAGTTTCTTTTGGTGGGTTCGATGTTTCTTGATGAAAAGATTGTAACTTTAGGGGTAATTTGGGAAATGGGATTTGAAGTGATAGCCATATCCATTGTTTTTCTCCTACTCTCCTTTCACTGAAAGAAGAATAAGAAGAAGAAGAGTAAGAGGATTGGGCTATGGTTTTTGAAGCCGAAGTGAGAGGCTGTTATTATAAGCTTCGTCACAAACAAAGAGAAGCGGCTGCTGTTTATTTGGATTTTCTTGTTTTATTAATAATAAGAAGCTAAAGATATTTTTTTGTTTTAAAATATATTTAATTTACTCATTCTATTTTTAAGAAAAAATAATTATGAATTTTTGTTTGTGTTTATTTTTCAGACGTCCTAAAATAAGATTATTGTTTTTTGTTTTTTTTGAGTAAACCTAACATAGTATTTTTTACTTCCTCCGTCCCATTATTTTTACTCCATTAACTATAGTACCCGATCAAATTTTTTAATTTTTTAAGTGACTTATCATGTTAAATTATTCACATTTGTGGTGTATTAAACTTTTTAAATATTAATATATATGATGTGATATGATATTATCAACTTATTAGTGAAATATATTAATTAAATTATTTATTATAATTTTTATAAATTTAGTCAAGTTAACTAGTCAACTGCACCAAGGAATAAAAAATAATGGGATGGAGGAAATATTTTTTTAAATATTAATTCTTCGTCAAGCACCTAATTTCCATATCAAGATCTTTGGAGAAAAACTTACATATTGAATTTTAAGTCTTATTCACATGATAAAATATCTTTTCTTTTATAATTTACATGATAAAATATCTTTTCTTTTATAATTTGCATGATAAAATATCGGACGAGTGACCCAACCATTCTTTTAATTCCCGAGGGTAAGTTTAATTCTTCAGGTTGAAGATATTTAAAAGAAATTATTAAACATATGGAGACATAAAATTTACAAGTTGTACAAGTGGGCTTTTATTTTTCTTAATCGGTATTGTATAAGTGGGCTTGAACATTCGGGCCTTACCAGAATAAATTAGCTAAAGCCCATTGACAGGTACTTCTGCTAACTCATTTAATTTATTGCTAGCCCATACAAGAAAGCCTGTCTTCTAGGAAATAGTAGTATTTTCTCTTTATAAAGAGAGAAAAAAGTGGAGGTCTCGTTTGCTTTGTTTTCTTGAGATTAGTACTTTTATAAATGAAATGATATGTTAAGAAAATTTAAGAGGAACGAATATATTATACTACATTGATTAGAGGAATAAATCTGCTACTAAAATTATAAGAGGGACGAAATGATAAAGTGTGATTAATTCTTGATTTAACAATTAATATATATATTACCTTATACTCTTCTCTCCCTGATCCCTACAACCAAACTATAATCTAAATCAAATACAAACAATTATATTTTACCATGTCAATATTTAATAATAATCATTCTCGAAATGAAATTTCAAAAATTTCACCCAAACCAATCAACCCAGCCAAAACATTTTCATAATAGCTCAAAAAGTTCAAAAACAAAAACGAAATAAACATGGCCGGACTTCTTCATATGAAGGAAATGGGCCAAATAGCCTGATAATGTTTTGGGCCTAGGTTAACAAAAGATTGAAAAGTCGTCTCGTCATACTTTCTTCACCTATTCCAAGTAGAACCAATTATCTAAGTTTCGGTCAATTATGTATTCAAATTTTTTTGAGAATTTTAAAATTTAAGAAATTATTTGGAAAATACTAGGAACAATTGTAATTTTTTTTTAACTAAATTAAGTATCACAAGAGAGTCCCAAAATAATAAATAGTTTCGGAATTACAAATTCTTTTCGTTTTTATTGATTCAAAATCGAAAAATTATCATATTTTTGATGGAAAGTTGAAAACGATGGAATTTTGATCCATGTCAATTATGACTTATGAGCCAAATTGGGCCTGGACCAACAAATTTTGGGTCTTTCTCTAGCTACTCTAAGATATACTTCCAGCCCATGTATATACATGCCAATTCACTTCTAAGAATTCATTTTCTAATTTAGTTGGATCATTTCTTGCAAAACTTATTATACTCTCTCCTTCATGATATTCTTGAGGATTTAGTTTTAACGCAAAGTCTTAAATAAGAGTTAGAAACTAAAAACCTTTAACATTCTTGCCCTAGAAAGTAATGATTGAAAATTAGTTATGTCCTATAATTATTTTATACAATATGATAATCCGAAGAATAAAATTAATTTTCAGGAAGAGAGTCTTATCTTTACATATTCAAAGGAATAGTATAAGTAGGACTGAGTCCCCGAGCACAATTTGGGAAATTGCCCGAATCGAATCGGACCGAATGTTTCGGTGCGAACCGATTATCGAATCGAAAATTCTGTCCGATAATCGGTCCACGAATTTCCAGCATCAAACCGGCTAGGAATCGAAAATTCGGTCCGGTTCGGACCTTTTAGACTGAATTATATTCAGAATCCATAAATTTGATTGTTTGTTTGGATCGAATTGGATCAAATCGTTAAATTTTAATGTTAAAAAATGGGTAAAATTTATAGTTCGAAACCCGGTAAATCGAACCGTGCGATTTTTATACCAGACCAAAAATTTCGATTCAATCAACAATCCATGAATTTCTAGGACCGAACCGATCAGAAATCAAATTTCGATCCGGTTCGAACCGAATGCCCTAGTAAAAGTGTAAAAAAATGGGATACATGGATTATTATAATTGAACTTTGTTGAGTACGCTTTTTCTTAGTCAAATGAGATTTTCTACGACACATGGGACCAGAAGAACATGTCACTGATCACTATATTTTCCCTGTCAATCAAGATTGTTACTTTTTTTAATTCATAAAATCTTTCCAAATCTCATGTTTAAAAGAAAATCTCGAAAGTTGTGCACTGACGATTCAGTTATGTTTTGTTTTGGAGTTTAAAAAATAAATCTCCTATTTCTCACTAAAATCCATGGTTGGAGATTCTATTTGGATGGATTTTGGCTCGATTTTACGGGTCTCGATTTAAAAAAAAAATGGTATGGGTGGTTTCGATGAAACCTTTGAGAGTTTATTTGGATGAGTTTTGGCTGTTGGGTTTTGTAGTTTGAATAAGTTGAAACACCACTTGTATTGAGTTTGGATGTTGGGGTTTAGGGAAAAAAGTAGGTGTGGGTGTCAAATCAATGTCTATTTTAAGGGTGAGGGGGAGTGGGTGAGAGAGGGGAAAAATTGAGTGATCTCCATTGATGAGGGGGAAGGGGAGAGAGGTGGGTGGCGAGGTCCCCTCTTCTCCCACCTCCTGGAGGGGTGGGGACCTCGCCACCCACCTGGGTGGGTGGGCAGGTGGACGACACATGCCTTCTTTTCTTATTTTTTTTTTTACTTTCTTTTGTTATTTAATTAATTTATTTTATAATAAAATTTATTATTAATCTTATTTTTTTAAAATCTTAACATTAATTTAATTTTATTACTTTTATAATTGTAACTTTTATTTAATAAACTTAGCATTAATGTTTGAAATTTAATAACATTGTAAGAAAATTTATTTTGTCTATTATTTTAAATTGCAAATTTAACTTTAACTTGTGTTAATTTAGAATAACGTAATTAAAAACGATTTATGAAAATTAAATACATTGAAATTAAATATGATTTATTATTATTATTATTATTATTATTATTAAGAAATATGAAAATTATAATTAATTGAAATGAGGAGACTGAATCACTGAACATGACTATGACTATGAAAAGAGAATTGGAGAGGTGGAATGAAAGTATGAGGGGAAGAGGAGTCTAAGGTGAAGAGGGATCACTGGAGATGGCCATAGTGAGATTTGGGGGAAAAAGTAGGTGGTAGGTGTCAAATCAATGTTTTATAGGTTTGAAGAGTTTGAGTGTGAGTTTCTTAATAGGTTTTTGATGGTTTTATGGGTTTGACGAAAACTCATTTGAATGGGTTCGCGAGACCAGGCCAAAATCCATCCACGTACATGGTGTATTAAATTGCTAAGGATGTGAATCACAATAATAGTCAACAAATATTTCATAGGGAAAAAAACACCATTTCCATCTGTGTTTTGAAAATCTGCGCAATCTCATGTGATATTTTTATTGAAAGGAATCTCTTTGTATTTTTCTAAATCTTGCACACTTTTTCCTTTAACGGTAAATTGTTAACAACGTTAATGAAATTTGATATTCCTATTTTAACCTTCATATACATACGATTTATCATTTTAATCTTATTTTCATTATGCTAAGAATCCCCTAAGTTATGTTTAATCTGCACATAACCCCTATCACTTATTTTTGTTCTGCAAAGAACCCCATGTGTTATTCGTAATTTGCACAAAACCCTTGGTTTGTTCGTATCACCTGCGCGTGGGGTTCACGCCCATCTATTTTTTTTTATTGAAAAGGTGATAACGCCGTGAAAACGTAGTTATTACGTGCCTTCTTAAGCTCAGAACAACTTGCTTTGCTTCCTTTTGCGTGTTTTGCTTGCTTTTGCGTTTTTGGTTCTTTGTGTGTTTTGGTTGTGGTCGGTGAGTTTACATTGTGTTTTGGGTGTTTTGTAGGAAGATGTGAATAAGAGCTTAAATGGGACAAGAACACGATGATAAATGTAGAAGGATGTGGATAGTTGCTCACTAAAACATGCGAAATATTTCATGGATGATCCAAATGAGTAGAATTTTGGATATGTTATAGATGAAGAAGTTAGATATGCTACGGACTTTACGGATCCACAATCGGAGTTCGGAATCAAAAGATATGCTACTCGGAAGGAAGTGTGACAGAGCAAAAAACTCACTGCCCATATCTGACCGCGGCGAGATTAAATCTCACCGCGGTGAGGCCCCTGTTCCAGCAGCTTTGCTTCTGCGGAAGGCAGGGTTTTTTTTGAATATTTCCCCTTTGATCCCACTTGTAAATATAAGCATCTTGGGGGACTTTTTGGTCTTTGTTACCATAGTTTTCGGGGTAACTTAGACACTTTTAGGTTGTTGTTTCCCTTTCTAATAGGCAAGAAGGTTAAAATCTTAGGACAACTTCTTCTTCACTTTACTTTAGCCTCCATTGACACACTTTCACTTTTCTACTCTCCATTGAAGACATAAAGGCTTGAGGGAGACGTTGTTGAAGATTTCATCCATTAAGCTTACTCTAACTCTTATTACTTTGTTCATTTACATTTATGACTTTCATTAATGTATTGGATGATTTATTTAATGATATGAGTAGCTAATTCCTCTTTTCTTGGGTTTTATTGATCTTATGTTTGATTCTTGACTAAATGATGATATGATGATTGATATGATGGTTATATGTGTTCGTTAATCCAATTTCATGCTTATTGTTCGTCTTATGGTTTGACCAACTTTGAGGTGAAATTTATTGGTTCTTGATTGCTAGACATAGTGATTTTGAGGATTTGATCAGGAAATTGGATTGTGATTTGATTCTAGGATAAACATATACCTAGGACATTTCGTAGCGGTGAACTCAATGCTCGCCTCGGCGGATTGATATTAAAATAAATAAATAAATGAATGGGACTCCAATTTTATTCACTCGCCTAATCTATATTATCTATGCTTGCTTGTTTTAATAGAGCCGTGCTCAACCATTTACCGCTTTGTTTTATATGTATTGTCGTTGTTTTGTTTGTGTGCCTGTTTTTCTTTTGTGTTCCGTTTCTCGAAATTCACACAATGGGGACATTGTCCGTTTTAAGTTTGGGGGTGGGAGAGAGGTAGCAAGTACTTGCATACATGCTAGGTCGACCCGTCAAAAAAAAATAATTCAAATTCGTGTTATAATTTGAACATGTTTCTACAAAATTTGAGTGCATTGGCTAAGGCTAGGTTGTATTTGAGGTGGATAAAGAACTTTAGTGATAATAGGTTCTAGGACTCCTATTGCGTAAATTCGATTCTCTCCAATCTTTAGCTTGAAAACTAAGTGTGAAAAGAGCAAAATGACATAAGTTTTTTTTTTTTTTTGGGGGGGGGGGGGGGGGGGTGGTTAATCCTTTTCAAGAATGAAAATCCTTTGAACACCTAGCTCTTAAAAGAAACGAGTAGAGAAGTTGCTAATATGTATGCACTTCTATAAAGAAAAAAAAAAAAACTAAGCCTTTAACTGATGAAATTCATGGTTCATTTTTATAAGTAATCTATTTCATTATAATGGTGCAAGTTTTGTAGTGAAAAGTTCATATGTAATGCACAAAGAAAAGGAATGGTGCTAGTAGCCCACAAAGTCAAATGTTTAGAAGCACAAGTAATCATCATCATTAGTGCTAGTTTTGTATTGTAATATCATTGTAAAGCACAAAGTCCTATGTTATCATTGTAAATCAAAAGAAAAGCAAGTATGGTGAAAAAGAGCTAGGGACTAAAATTGTTCATTAGTTCAAGAAATGGAAAACAATCTTAAACTACCTACAACTTAGTTTCATGATGTGATTGGAGCATAAGGTTTGAAACCTAAGGTTAGGAGATAGTCAAAGTTAACTTGAGGAGCCCATGCAAGTAGATCCGATTATTGCCTAACCGAAGCCATCAAACACATACGTGAAAACTTGTTTGAAAAATAATATGAAAGTGTTAAGTTTTGGTGTTTTGATCTTAAGCATGCATGTTTGGTACTCGTTTTGTTTTCTTTGCTTGAGGACGAACAAGAGTTTTAGTTTGGGGGGATTGATAATGCTGTGAAAACGTCGTTATTACATGTCTTCTTAAGCTCAGAACAACTTGCTTTCCTGCGAGTTTCGCTTACTTTTGCGTGTTTGGCTTGCTTTTGCATTTTTGGTTCTTTGTTGGTTCTTTGTGTGTTTTGGTGGTGGTCGGTGAGTTTTTATTGTGTTTTGGGTGTTTTGTAGGAAGATGTGAATAAGAGCTTAAATGGGAGAAGAACCCAATGATAAATGTAGAAGGATGTGGATATCTGCTCACTAAAACCTGCGAAAATATTTCATGGAAGATCCAAATTAGTTGAATTTTGGATATGTTATAGATGAAGGAGTTAGCTACATTACGGACTTTACTGATCCACAATTGGAGTTCGGAATCAATAGATATGTTGCTTGGAAGGAAGTGTGACAGAGCAGAAAACTCACTGCCCATATCTCACCGCGGTGAGGCCCCTGTTCCAGCAGCTCTGTTTCGGCGGAAGGCATGGTTTTTTTGTATATTTCCCCTTTGATCCCACTTGTAAATATAAGCATCTTGGGAGATTTTGTGGTCTTTGTTACCATAGTTTTTGGGGTAACTTAGGCACTTTTAGGTTGTTGTTTCCCTTTCTAATAGAGCAAGAAGGTTGAAATCTTAGGACAACTTCTTCTTCACTTTACTTTAACCTCCATTGATACACTTTCACTTTTCTACTCTCCATTGAAGACATAAAGGATTGAGGGAGAAGTTGTTGAAGATTTCAACTAATAAGCTTACTCTAACTCTTATTACTTTGTTCATTTACATTTATGACTTTAATTAATGTATTGGACAATTTATTTAATGCTATGAGTAGTTAATTCCTCTTTTCTTGGGTTTTATTGATCTTATGTTTGATTCTTGATTAAATGATGATATGATGCTTATATGTGTTCGTTAATCCAATTTTGTGGTTATTGTTCGTCTTATGGTTTGGCCAACTTTGATGTGAAATTTATTAGTTCTTGATTGCTAGACATAGTGATTTTGAGGATTTGATTACGAAATTGGATTGTGATTCGATTCTCGGATAGGTCATTTCGTATTCGTTCAAGGTTTGAGTTTAATGCTTCGGTTAGATCTTAGTCCATTTGGATATAAATTGGATTAGTTTAACTCGATAGTTTTGTATGCAACTTGAAAGATACATACGAACGTCCTTGAATCCTTGAGTAGCAAACACAAGCATAAGATATCAATTGTTGAGTCATTTATCTTGAATTGAACTAGGTGACGTAAAATCCTAGAAGCCTTTATCATATTATCAAGTCAAGTGTTAGTCAAGTGCTTAGATCATTCAGAATCACCTTAATTTAGTTTTAATATCAAAACAACCATCACTTTATCAAACTCAACTTATAAGTCCTAGTAGAAGTAACAAGATATTAGTTGGTAATTAATCGAACAAGTCCTTGTGGGTTCGACACTCATTTATCATTTTATTACTTGTAACGACCGTATACTTGCGTGTATTGCGTAATAGTATTTGGAGCGCAACAAAAGGGATATCTTTCAAGATTTGGTAAAACACAAGGGAATTAATTACAATAAAAATAATACAAGGAGGTTTTACGTAGATTTCCCAAAATACTGGTGAAATATGATAGTTTTTCTCTATTTCATATTTGCTGACGCTGATGACTCGTGTCTAATATGTTTAAATGGAACAGAGATAGTTGAACATATTTACCTTAAATGTTTTTAGGTGGACGAATTTGGTTTAAATCAAAGTGGAACTTCCGCCTTTGCCCTTTTGGAAAGTTTTCAATCACAAATAGGTAAACCTTGCCTCTTAATGGTCGGAACATTTTTTTCCAATATATGTAGATTCTTCATTAGCTAATAAGGTTAGTAAAAATGGGATATATATCAAAATTCATTATCTGTTTTTCCATTTAAGTGTTTTGTGTGATGGGGACATCACCTCTTTGAACCTTCATGATTTCCTATTTTAATTAATTGAATCTTGATGCATATAAGAAAAAACCATCCACGATAAATATGATTATAATGGAGGGAAAAACACTTTTGATACAAAACTTTAGTCCAAAAAACACATTTGGTACCAAGCTTTTTCAAAAAACATATTACATACCATGATTCACACAATCTTGACACATTTAGTTTTGCCGTCGATTTTCAGACGAAATTTACCACGTGTCGTTCATGTGTGGGTCTTTAAAACTCGTGCACATTCTCCATCCCATTGTCAATTTAACGGGCACATGAGCGGCACGTGCTGAATTTCGTCCGAAAATTGACGGCAAAACTAAATGTATCAAGATTTTGTGAATCATGGTATGAAATGTGTTTTTTAAAAAAGCTTGATACCAAATGTGTTTTTTGGAATAAAATTTGGTATCAAAAGTGTTTTTCCCTCGATTATAATGTAACTATAATCAATTGATTTTTTTAGTGAACTACGTACTGACTCGTATATTGAAAAGTATTGGATTCATTACAAATTATCATATATATACATAAAATAATTCCTCTACTCCTAGAACAGTACTTCATCACTCGTCCCCTCGATGAATGTTGATATTGTTGGTTTTAGGCTTTTAGTCTTAAGCTGAGGTCCACAATTGACTCGAATATTCCAAAAAGAATGAAGATAAAAAAAACGTCATCTACAGATAAATATACAATTAATATCATGAAAAAGTTGGTTTACAGGCAACATTTTTTTTTTTAATCTAGCAAATAGCTTTATGGTCAACTCAACATAAGGGTCGTTGTGGATATGAAATTTTTGACATTAGCTTAGGAAAATCAGACGGCTTACAACCATAGTGAAAACATTCACAATGGCCATAAGTCGTAGTTGATACTTTCACTACTCCTAAAGGAACCATCCATAAAAATCGTTGTCTGGTTGTTGACGTTGAATTTTGTTGTGATAGATACCCATATGTCTTATAGTATTTTGTCGTGGTGGATACTCATATTTTTTATGTTGTATGAATGTCTAATTTTATGTCCACGTTCAAACTCCACATTCAAATATGATTTCATCTATATTATCTTCCTATTTAGACTAGAGGAAGGTCCATTCTCTATTTCCGAAAATTGAAATAATCAAGAATTATGATAAAATAAACTAAAGTTAGGAAATAATAAACATTCTTAGATTTGGTCTTCGGAACTAAGTGGAATTTTACTAAAAAAATCCATGAAAAGCTTTATGCATGCATCACCTAATTTGAATAAAAATACCTTTCACTATATACATCATTTTCACAAACCATCTTCCAATTAAATGGCAAACACCTGTATGGCTGTGTAAATTAATTTAATATTGAAGAAAAACATGAGTGGACATACGTACGTCACATTCCACCTTTCGCATAATCACACTTCCATTACATCAACCAAAATCTTACTATTCTCCTAATCCAATTAAGAAGAAAAAATAATAAGCACAGTCAATTTGTTTTTTGTTATTTAAAATGAGCGGTCGAATTTTTTGTTTGGGCTAAATACAAAAATTCCCTTGTACAAGTGTTTTGATTAACTAACAAAAACTCGTATGTATTATTTTAATTAGCAAAAATTCTCCTGGAGTTCTAGTCTGTAAGCAAAAATTCTCATTTGAATTTTTTTTTTCATAAGTCAATAGGGAGGATAATGCCAATTTTTAAATAAACAGAGGGGTTATTGACAAATTTAACTAAAGTTAATAGGGGATTATTGTCAATTTTTAAGATAAACATCACTACAAAAAATTTAAATTTTAGTGACAAAATAGTAAATGACAAAGTGACAAGAATTTAAATATTGTCACTAAAATGATATATATAGATACACTAGTGACAAGAAATGTGAAAAAGTTGTCACTATTGACATTTAGTGATACCCCAACAGTGATAATTGAAAAATTGTCACTAATTTATAGTGACAATATTTATTGTCACTAGGTTGTCGCTGAAAGGGTGTCACTAATTGTCAATAGTGACAACTTAAGTTCCATACACTTGTCACTAATAGTCATTAGTGACAACTTTAAAATATATTTTGTCACTATTACACTTGTCACTATTTTTATTGTGACAAAACTTATATTTTTGTCACTAAATATATGAAAAAAGTGACAATTTCAACAATGTCACTTAATATTTT
This sequence comes from Penstemon newberryi var. newberryi, assembly GCA_030819805.1. Taxonomy (NCBI): domain Eukaryota; kingdom Viridiplantae; phylum Streptophyta; class Magnoliopsida; order Lamiales; family Plantaginaceae; genus Penstemon; species Penstemon newberryi. The sequence continues at coordinate 32,116,916 of JAUALY010000003.1, read as the reverse complement.
GTCACTAAAATTCATTTTTCTTGTAGTTGCATGAATATTTTCGCATTTTATAGTGGGGATACAATTGTCACTTTTCCTGCAAAATATGTACTTCGATTTGAGAGGAATTTTTTTTGCTAATAAGAAATCTCACATGTTTTTTTTTCTTTCATAATTAAAATAGCTTAGAGATTTTTACCAATTAAGCAAAACATAAAGGTTATTTTTGTATTTAGCTCTTTTTCGTACGTCGAAATGAATGAATGATTGATATCAAATTATCAACATATGACACTCGATTTATATATACCTAATACCAAATGATATTAGATAATTTACGCACAAAAAATTATAATAATCCTCTAGTATCAACACCATAGCTTTAGCCTAGCTTTATATCTGTTGGGAGTGAGAGGTAAGCTAAGTCCACCAATACATTTAAGTTTTTTTCAAGAATGATTTGTTAATGAACATGTCGGTTTAAGTGGAGATTCAAATTTATTCCAAGAAACTTTAATTGTGCAGCCCATAATCTATTTTTTTGGGCGTCACACCAAGTGGTCGTCGTTTTCTCCTTTTTCTTTACTTCATATTTCCATTTTGTGTAACGGGGGTTGCCCAATTATAGACTACTTTATTTGCGTTTCAAGTTTCATTTAAAAAAGTTTTAATTATAAAAAAAATGAGTTTGATTCTGCACTTAATATATTATTAAACAAATCAACATCGAACGAGGTTTGATCTAGCTATAAACAACACATAATAGTTTGAATTTCATATTATTTGTTATTTTCAGCCATATATGTTGAAAATCAAATTTTAAAAATTATTAAACGATAAATACTGTTTAAACTTAAAAGAAACCAACTCAACTAATAAAAACTAATACTAATATAAAGCAATTTATTTCATTTTCTGTCTTGTTCACATTTCTTTGATTTTTCTTACATATCTGAAATAGACAATTAAATCTAGATAATATTGATTATCATGTGAGACGTGGGAATCCAGTAAACCTAATTGTCTAATCGTAGTGGACCGTACACGTGTCCTTGACCAAATGGATGAATCTCAGAATAAAAAAAATTAGCCAATAAAAATTGCCACGTTTGCTGATTAGAAGATTTAAGATTTCTTAAGATGGTGCCGCGTGTGTAGATTGTGACTAATGCACCAGCAATTACCTAATTTCGTGGGCTCCTTCAAAATTAAAATCTTTTGGCCGACACTCTAAAAGACAAAAGTTGAAGATGCTTTTTTCGGTCAAGCGCCTTCAATTGTTGGATAGTTTACATTTAGCAACCACAAGTTTTCTAATTTGTAATCCAAGGACTCAATTTGATGGTTTATGTATATATCTCTGACTTTAAAGCTGGTTTTTCGGGATAAATATAAGATACTCCTCTGTGTTATGTTAAACCTGCACAAACTAGCATTTGAAATTCGTATTGCACCAAGCCTCCTCGTTCTTTCAACAAACCTACATAAAACACTCAATTTGTAAAAATAGGTCATTTTGGATCGACATATTTCAAGAAACCCTTTTTTAAAATACTTCATGTTGGTCCATACAACTTCACGTGAAATATTTTTAAAATGGTTTCATGAAATATGTCGATACAAAAAACCTAATTTTTTTACAAATTGTGTGTTTTATGAAGGATTTATGAAAGTACATTGAGGTTTGATGCAACATAAATTTCACAGGATAATTTCGCGCATGTTTCGTATAACACAGGGGAGTATTTTGCATTTTCCACCTGATTTTTCTTTTAATATACAAACTTAGGCCTCAAGTGGATGTTGTGTCTCTTCTAATTAACTAAAATAATTTTGTTTGAATTTGGTCAAACTCTTACAATTACAAGACCATATTGAATATACACATACGTATGATATAGAACAGTCTACTAGAAATATTACAATCCACAAATAGCCCGTTACTAACTTACTATGTGGACAATTTAAGTGCAGGTGAGTCGAATTAGATTATGATAAAAAAAAAAATTATATTATTGAGACTTAGGGACTTTTTTTTTTTTTTTTTTTTTGTTTCCCAAGGGTTTAATCCCTTTTGAGACGAGTTGGACACATTAAGTGGGTACCTTTCCCAACAGGGATTCGAACCTGAGTTCGCTACTTTGTAGTGACTAGTCACTTCCTCTAGACCAATCACCTGTTGGTATTGAGACTTAGGGACTGTCACTTGGATAGTGAGGGCTAATTGGTCACTCAATTACAAGGTGAGAGCAAATTAATTCATAGGTCAAATTACAATCATAAGGACACGACCAATATGCACAATTACAAAGCAAGCTAGGAAGAAAACGCCATTACACATCCATTGGTGAATTTCAATTTGCTAGTTACAAGAACAAAATCACTTGTCTTTCTTTTTTATGAATCAACTTTTTATAATCAAGAAACAAAGGAGTAACAAAATTCGTACAAATTAAAGGTGATCCTCCATCGCAAAGCACCGAACACGGGAGGTCCCTAGGACTAATAAACCAAAAGTCGAGACATTTTACACAAATATGAGCCACATAATTAGAAATTTTCTAACCCATGGTACGTACATTGAGACATTGAGAATATAAAGCAGATTGTTTAGTTTATTTATAATTTACTAACATTAAAATATCACCCTAATAAAATAAAAATAAAAGGCCGGAAGCTAAATCAACCAAAATACATACTAGCTCGTGGAGAAAATTCCTTACAAATACTACTCAATAGGACACGGTTGTAATACTAAATTGTAGCAACTCTAACATGCAAGGAGTAACATAAAATGGGTAATAACTTAATAAATAATAAAATAAGGGGCCAAACTATAACATGAACAAAATAAAAGTTCAAACGTACGTTCCATCAGAATCATCAATTAATACCACAACAACAACTTTTCCAATTCTTGACCTCTTACTTACTCTCACAATATTATTGCATGCATCACATGAGTGGCTCATATACCTTCACCTCTTTAAATCTTTGATCAAATAATTATACACTTTGATTAAGACAACATTACTAACCCTTTTCCTCTTCATTTCCTCCATTTTTCATAAACTACACACTCATCAAGCTCCAACAAAAAATAAAAAAAATAAAAAAAAATTAGATAAAAATGTCCAATGATCAAAGAGCCATAACCATAACAAATAATCATCAAGAAGATCTTGATCAAAATGATGAGTCTCCCATCATAAGAGACATCCATGCCCTAACCCCACCTCGTGCATCGCGGGGCCCACACCGCGAAGCTTGGGAAACGAGCAGCCGGAGATCATCATCTCTCTCCACCGGGAGTAGTGAAAATTTCACTTCTATGAGTAGGGAATTTAGCGCTTTAGTCCTCGCCGGGTCAACCATTGGCACAGGACACGAGACGAGCTCGAGTAACTTAGGCAGAATAGGAGAGGATGATGACCATTTGCATGAAGAAAACAACCCTTTGGCGATTGTGCGGGATAACAATCCGTTAGACCCCGTGCAATCGCCTAGGGGCGGCAGTGGTGGCGGTGGCGGTGGCGGTGAATTAGTACTTAGTAGTACCGTAAATGGTAATCGTGATAATGGTGGTGAGGTATCGGTACATCGTGTGAAGAAAGAGGAGGTGGATTCGAAGATTAATGCGTGGCAAAATGCTAAGGTTGCTAAGATTAATAACCGGTTTAAGCGCGAAGATGCCATAATTAATGGTTGGGAAGGTGAGCAAGTTCAGAAGGCTAGTTCTTGGATGAAGAAAGTTGAGGTACTTAGTAATTTTCAATACATATATAGTAAGAATGTGAAAATAAATTGATGCATGGATGCTGCTTCTCTTTTGCTACTTTAATTAGTATTTAGTATTATTTGAAAGTTGAAATTGATATGAATTAAGTATTCATGGTCAGAAAATGTGTGTTAAGTGAGTGAGGAATTTAAGTTTTTTCTTGGATTGGGTATTTAAAGAAGATTAAGAACATAATTAAGATCAGAAATCAAGAATTTATGCGCATAAAAGAAGCCTCTCATGTTGTTAGGGAGTGTAATAAAGCGGCACATTGTTTGACCAAGCTTGCTTCTGCTTGTTTTTCTTCCATGTTTGTTCTCCCTGATGTGGTTCTTGACATTGTAATCTCTGATTCATCTTGATAATATAATATATCTAATGGTTCAAAAAAGAAAAAAAAGAAAAAAGAAGTTAGTCCTTTTCTATTTAATGAATGAACTTTTACTTAATTAGACTGTCCCATTTTGAAGTGATACAAGGCAAGAATCAAAACTCTTAGTTTATGCCCTTAAACGATTTTTTTCGATTGTTTTTAGGATTAGGAAACTCTAATTTACCTTCTACGGATTTGGAGATTGTTTATTTCTTGAAACTACCAGAGTCTAGTTTTTGCCCTTTTGGGTATTCTTTTTGTTTTCTTTTAGGAGTTAATGACAATTTACCCCCTGTAATTTGCATAATGTTCAATATACTTCTTTATAAATGTTTCACACCGCCTCCCTGAAATTTTTAATTTTAAAAAAATTTAAATTGATAAAGCTACCCCTATTATATGCGGTACTTTATCCCTCTGTGTTATGATAAATGTGACACTTTACCCCCTATGTGTTGTGATAAATATGGCAATTTACCCTCTGTATTAAGATAAATATTGCAATCTACCCCCTGTTACAAAAACACTGTACATGCCCACTCTCAATTTCGGCGAGAGAATTACATTCTGAGGTTGAAGGAGGTAAATTGATCTTTTAAAATTTTCACAGGTGATAAAATGCTCTTTCAAATTTTTACATGGGGCAAAATGCTCTTTTTTAAATCATAGAGGATTAAATTGAACATCATACATATCACAGAGAGGATAAATAGGCATTAGCTCTTTCTTTTAGTGTTTTCTATGTTTTTGGACTAATTCTTCATTTTAATATGATGACCTTTTATCTAGTTTTGAGAAAATTAGTTTTGACGTTGTTCTGACTAATTCTTCTTTCGCTCTACATAATTTTTTAGTGAACAATGTCATTGTCCAATGCTGAACCTTTTACTGCATCAATTTGTATTAATTTCAAAGCTAGCTAATAATCTACTAAAACGATATCCCCATTAACCAACATGTTTCCAATTATGTAGAGAAAACTAGAGGAGAAAAGAGCAAAAGCATTGGAGAAAATGCAGAATGACATAGCAAAAGCTCATAGAAAAGCAGAGGAAAGAAGGGCATCATCCGAGGCGAAACGAGGTACAAAAGTAGCCAGGGTTCTGGAAATAGCAAATCTGATGAGAGCCGTTGGACGAGCCCCGGTTAAACGCTCTTTCTTCTAAGCAATATATTAATAAGTCCTAAGTTATATGTAAATATAAAACTTAATACATAGTTTTGCCTAAGTTTGGTAAGTATTTTGCTAGAGGTGTCCCTTAACTTTTTTAACATTAGGGGTACCCTTTGTAATATTTGAAGTGTGACGTAGGGGAGTGAGAAATCAGGACTAGATATATTGTTGAAGTTTGATGTAAGTTTTTGGGTGTTGTCATAAATGACTATGGCCTAAAGATATTGTGCTTAATATATCTCTCTATGAGTGTGTAGTGTGTTTGATGAAGAGCAAGATTTTGTTATTTATTAGTGATTAAACTTTTTGTTTGATGAATAATTTAAGTGTAGCAAGTTGATATAAGCTTGAATTTCTCACTTGGCTGGAATTATTAAAGAGTGTTTGACTGGAATTATTGTACTTAGATTGTGTATGTATTCAATGCCATTCTATATGTTTTGTATATATCTAATGTTCATGATCACAAAAACTATCATAGGTGTTCAATCCAATTTCAAATTTCTTAAATGCCCAGTAAGTTAGGTTTAATATGGAAGTAGTTTGACTTTGTTTGGTTTCGGTTTGGTCTTAAAAAGTGGTTCGTAGAATTCAGCGAAACCTTGAAATTCGATTTCGATAGTAGTTTCAATGGAATATTGAGATTAATGCAGTTTACTCGGCTGTTCTTCAAACATATGAGTAGTTCACTTTGCTGTTAACACTTGGCTGACAACTTAGTGAAACACTTAGTTGTTCTTGTTTCAGCAAAGTTAAAAAACTTTAAAATCAGAGTTCTTTTTGAGATGTTGTGCAACGGAATAAACTTGATTTTATCATACTGAATTTTGTTTGCACATAATTGTTTTCCCTCTTAAAAATTCCTTCAGTCCTTTAAAACTTTAAAGGAACAGATTACTAGTCTGTTCATGATAAAAGTAAATGCGTAAAGTAAAAGGACACACAAAACTTTTACAGCGGTTAAGGAAATTCATTTAGTCCACTATTCTTCTCAACCTTGTTGGAAGGCACCGTACTAATCTCTTAGACTAATATTGCACTTGATGTTTACAACTTATACATCCAAGTGAGGAACAATTACATGAATTAAAGTATGAGAAATCATTCAGAAACCCTCCTCTCTCTCGGCACCTAGTTCTTAGCTATTACAGCTTTTCAACTTTGTTGATCTACTGCACTTAGTTGCAACCTTGTTACAACTCTCTGTTTCTGTTCAACACTTTAAGTTTTCTCTTAGAATAGCTTAGTGATTTTGTGTGCTCTCAGAAGTGCTTGATTTGGATCTGTAAAGTTTGAGTTTATTCATTTCATATATGAGAGTATTTATAAGGGTGATTGAAATATAATTATGGTTTTTGAAAGATCCCATAATTCCAGGAATGCCCTTTTTCTACCAACTTCAAACGGCTATATTTGCAGACATGCGGCTCTGCACTGTTTCTGACTTTGTACACGTACGGATCTGTCAGGTGCATTTAATGCACTCTGTTGTTCGAGGTACCTGCCGTTTGTTAACTGACTTAGCTCCTGAACTAGTCAGCTGCCCAAGTACTATGTTGATCCAAAACTATTATGTTGTTTGGACGCATCTGTTGCATTAAGCTCTTAAGTGAAGTCCTTTGTTGTCTTCACTTAAACTTAGTTGGTAGAAATCTTCATTAAATTGATCAGTCAAACCACGTTGATCAACTCTTCAAACCTTGAGCATGACACTTTGCTTTCTCAACTTGTTTGTTTGATTATATTAAGCTCATTTGATTACTTAGTTGTTTATATAACTTGATTGATGACTTTCTTTGTGATGTTTTCTGACATAGCTGTTTTGTTATCATCAAAACCCATCATCAAACCATTCCTTATTAACTTATTGACTTAAGTGATCTGACACTTGGATGTTGTTGTTGGGTTGATACATTCATCCAACACTTTGCTTGTTGGAGTTTGGGGGAGAAAAATTATAGGGTTTGAGATATGATATTATATTGTATAATGATTAAGATGATAAATTATTATATTATAATGATTGAGATTTGATTGTAATTATTTAATTATGATATGATAATGATTTAAATATTATTAATAAAATGTAAATCTAAATGAAATGATTATTAATTTTGTTATTTTGTATATTTTAAGATATATACAATATCTGTGAAAACATCAATTTCTTGTTAAACATATAATTGAATATAACGCCAAAAATTACACTATGATATTTTGATGAGAATTGATAAATGTAAAAAAAATAACATTACTTACATTGTGTTGTTTTATATGGGTGGGTCTTTTTTCTTTTTTCAAAAGAAAGTAGTGTTGTATTTTTATTTGTATTTTTTTTTCTCAGAAAAGGGTGTTTAAATGGGAGTGCAGAGGTCTGGGCCGAAACCCTCCCAAGCCCGTCTCCAAACAAGGTTTGGCCCAATCTATTTGAGATCAGACAGTCCCAAACTACATCAATGCAAATCCTTAAGCTCTAAAATGGACTCAAAGTTGAATTAATGGTAAAGGAAAACAATGTAATCTGGCAAAGAGAGAGTCTGAAATGTAAGGGTACTGACACATCTATATGAAATTAATATTTATTTACCTATTCAAATAGATATTAAATTGGAAAATTTTGTAGTAAAAATATTTTTTTTATTTAAATTCTTTGTTAGATTCTTGTTCGTTTATCTAATTATATTTAATAATGTATAGTAAGAAAGAAATTGTGCAAACTTTTAATATCAATTCAATCATAGAAAAATTTAATGTCACATAACAACGTAGAACACAAATAAGAATGCTTAAATAAACTTTCTCTTTTGTTTTGGGAGAAATCAACTGAAATATTTTTGGTAAGGCATCTCTGAAATAACAATTATTGATATTCTCGTTCATGTGTATATTCATTTCTCTTTTCACGTTACTTTGTATATATATATTATGTCTAGTGATTGTTTACGAGAAAATTATAAAATTAATTTTGTAACTATAGCCCAATGACTCTTTAATCATAAAAAGTTACACTTACAGTTACGTCAACTTGTATTTAATTTTTGCTGACAATTTTAGGACAAAATTCCAAAGTTGACGGATTATATGGCCCACGCATATGTAAATTATATTTGATAGTTACTATTTAATCTATCTTTCAGTAAATAATCATATTATCAATATAAATAACATTTCATTGTTATCTCACTCCACTCGATCTAAATTCCTAACTTCGTCCCGAAAGTGACACCACATCTCATTATTTATCTCATGATATAGAAATGGTTGCAGATTTGAAAATATTTTACTTGTTTATATCGATCTTCGTAAAAACAGTTGACATATTAAAGTAAATTATATTTGATAATAACTATTTAAATCAAACTTATAAAGTCGTTGAACATTTGTTACTTATATAGTTTGGATAAACTACTTTTAGTTTACATATCCAAATTTTATATTGTACTTCCATTATTTCAGTACATATATTAAATAATGTAAATAAGCACACCACTAGTTGATATACTTTAGTTCTAAATGAGGGGATTTAGGGCTGTCAATGGGGGAATTTCAATTCGGATCTGATTCGAATCCAATTCGATTTATTAGGATAATTGTTCGATTAGAGATTCGATGGACCTGATCCGATCGTAATCTGAAACATAGAATGAATATGGATTTATGTCGATGCGATCCGTTAAAGATCCGTATCTGACAATAAATAAATAAAATAATATATATGCATAATGTTTTATAAAAGTAAGTAACATTAATAATATTTCACTATCAATTTAAGAAGATAGTAATTTATAACTCGTTTATAAATTTATTTAAACAATTGTTTTTTTCTAAAAATATGAAATTAGTAAATAAAGTTTGAACATGTGAGCTAAAATTAAATTAAATTGTAAAATTAATAGACTTATTTTAGATAGATTCGAGCACAATTCGAGTAAGATCCGAATTCGACATGATCCGATATAAATAGAGTTGAATCTTGATGAGCTTGATCGGACCAGAATCCGGCCGATTGACAACCCTAAGGGGATTTATCAAAATAAAAAAGAAAAAAGTTATAAATGAGGGGGAATGGATTTGTTCGAAGCCCAACTTGGGCGAAGGCTTGTGTGATTTGTGGATAACCCAAGTTAAAACGGTTTATTATGGATCTGTTATCACTTATCAGCATGTAGTCGTGGTAATGAATATATATATGGGCCAAATATTTAGGGTTAATTGGTCGGGTTTGGATTGAATTATATCTAACTCAAATTCAATTTTATTTATATTTTATTTGATTCATTTGAAAATTTTGAGTTCATCGGATCTTGTAAGGACCAGATCAGTTCTCGATTTTTTTTATCAAATAAAGTTTTCACTTTCAAAATTATCAATAATATTTATTATGCAACAAATTTGATGACCTTACATTTTCATTCAAATTAGCTCAAATATTTAAACTTTCTTTAGAATTCACGAAACTTCAATTTAAAAAAGATTAACTCTAGATACACTTAACTACTTAGTAACAAACTACGTTGGAAAATAGTTGAATTGATATTAATGTGTCAAATCTTAATTCATATAGTTAGGTTATAATATGCATAAAAATAAATCATGAATTAATATTAATTCATTCTTATGAAACTGATTGTAAATATTATTAATGTTACTTATAGAAATAAAGTTTTATATTGATATGTTATTTTATTATTTTATTATCGAATCCAAATTTTTAATGAATTAGATTGACATAGACTCATATTTTTGAGTTACAGATTTTCTTAGTTCTTAATCGAATTAGATCTATTGATAAACTAAGATCGGATTTGAGCAAGACACTGATAAAAATATGCCCATTGATATGTCTTATCTCCCTTTTTTATTTATTTGTGCGTAAACACCACTTATGGTCCTCCTTATCATTAATTTTTACATAGTCGTCCCTCTTAGGTTTTTTTTCCCAAGTTAGTCCCTACTAAGAGTTATTTGTTTCACTTTGACCCTTTTTCAAGCTGAACACGGAGGGTTAATATAGAAGTAGTTTGGTTGAGTTTGGTCTCGGTGTGGTCTTAATAAGTGGTTTCAGAGGTTTCGGTGAAACATACGAAACCTGATTTGAATAATGGTTTCAATGGAATATTGAGATTGTAAAATATTATTAAATAATAAGTAGTGAGTTTTAAAAATTTGAGATTTAATTTGGATTGGAGTTTGGTTGTTGGGGTTTAGGGGATAAAAGTGGATAGTAAGTGTCAAATCAACACAATTATAGGGTTTGAGATATCATATTATGTTATATATATTGTGTAATAATTAAGATGATGAAGTCACCAATAAAACTTATATTGCAGTGGTACAAATAAAACTTATATTGCCATTCACGTGACATCAGATTCGCCGTACTCAACCTGAAAAAAATCAAAGTGACACAAATAATTCATAGTAGAGACTAATGTAAAAAAGAAAACTTAAAAAAGATAACTTTGTAAAAAGATAATAATAAGGAGAATCATAAGTGGTAATTTTTCCATTTTCAAAAGCATCTAACATCGAACCGTACTAATTTCACAAAGCATCAAAATATCAAACCGTACCATATTGTCTTATAGCTAGAGCGCAGATTTCTTTTCGATTATATAATTAATTGGTCAGTCAAACATAAGGTTTCATTCATAGATAAGGACATTTTGATAAAACTTTGTACTATAATTATATTATATTGGCTTCTAGATCTGGTTGCCGACCAAGAAATTAGTGCAAAATGCCAATAGATTATGAAATCAATTTGAGCTATATCATCATGCATGATTCACGAATGGTGCCTGTTTTCAGCCTAATTTGAAAATGATTGCCAGTTTGCAACTTCAAAGAAATTGACAGAGGACCTAGTCCACCCAAGCCCGTGTCTAGACTTGTGGCGTCAACAAAATTAAATAGGCCAATGTGACTTGAAGCATTCAATTAGGCTAATGATAATGTCAGGGCACATATTTTTGTTGCCAGAGCAATAAATATTTTATGACAAATATGTCCCTAAACTAAAAATGGAATATTCTCTCTCTTCTCCATTATACAGAGTGTCTTTCCGTTTTCTTTGAAAGTTTAAATAATTTCAAAGATTAAAAATCTGTCAAACTACTGTTATTCATGATTAAAAAAAAAAAAAGTTACGAAATTAGTAGAATCATATAATGGAATATTAAATTGTTTATTAATATTTCTCTTGGATTATATACATCTCTATCTCTACTATTCATTTTATTATAAAAATATGTCAGGGCCTGTTTGTTTGGCGTTTGGGAAAGTAGTTTGGGAGAGTAGTGGAGGTTTGTGAAATAATCTCGATTTGCGTAATGTTGTTTGTTTGGGTTTTGAGAGAGTGGTTTGAGAAATAAAGTAGGTGTAGGTTTTTTTGGAAGAGTTGGGTTGTAGGTGTAAGATGTATAAGACTTTATGTCAAATCATGTTTGTTATGTGAGATAAATTGTGTAAGAGATGGGTTACTTTATGTCAAATCAAAGTAGAGGTTGTATATGTTTTGTTTAGAGATAAGAAAATTGTTGTTTGTTTGGCTTTTGAGAGAGTAGTTTGAAAAAATTAATGGATGAAAAATTTATTTCGGAAAATAGAAAACATGTTTGTTTGGCATTTCCCAAACACGAAAAAAATCTGGGAAATGCCAAACAAACAGGCCCTCAAAAATGCCCATAAGATGATATTTAATTAAATGGTAAATATATAAAAGACTAAAAGTAATTGAAGAGGTATATTTAGACATGAAGTATTTCCCAAACACGAAAAAAATCTGGGAAATGCCAAACAAACAGGCCCTCAAAAATGCCCATAAGATGATATTTAATTAAATGGTAAATATATAAAAGACTAAAAGTAATTGAAGAGGTATATTTAGACATGAAGTCTTATTATATTTATGACCTACATAAACTCCTAAAATTTATAAATTCTCTCTTACATCAATTTGTATAATTTTAATCTTCTCTTATGATAGATAAAAACAAACCATAAGAAAACACTATTATTTTAAATAGCCCCTAAAAATATATTAAAACTATTATTTATTAAAGTTAGAAAATATTTATTACAACATAAGTCAAAAACACTCAAAATATAAAAATTTAACATGAACTTCTCTTAAAAATTATTCTGTTACAAAAAAATAAAAATTGCATCTTACTAAGAAAGAATAAAAAATTCTTATGACTTAAATAATTATGTAATTTTACTTTCGCTAGAATAGAAAAATATAAAAATATTCAATAATATCAACGCATGCATAATCTCGAATTTTCATGGAATTATTTTCGTGAAAACGGGTGAAATTGGTGAAATCGTTTAAATCTATGAAATCATTGAAAACATGTAAAATCGATGAAATTCGGGTGAAATTGGTGAACACTGGCGAAGTTGGTGAAAATTTGGACGAAACCGATAAAAAAGTGCCCCATAAATCGATAAATACGTGTGAAATTAATGAAAATTCGTGAAAATAGGATGAAACCGGTGAAACAACAACACTAGTGAAAATCATGTTAAATCGGTGAAAAAATTGAATAAAGTCGGTGAAAACGTGTCAAATCAATGAAAATTCAGGTGAAATTGGTCAAATGAACATGTGAAATCAATGAAAAAAATGTGCGAAATATGTGAAAATGGGTTAATATGATAAAAACGAGTGAAATCAGTAAAAAAAGATAAGGTTTAACCGAAAAATAAGGTGAAATCGATAGAAAAATGGTTTCAAACGGAAAAAACAAAAGGAAAAAAATCGTAAAATAGTGAAAATAAGTTATAACTCATAAATGGGTAAACAATAAAAAATATATTAAACTGGTAATAGTAAATAAAATCAGTTAAAAATAAGTTAAATCGATGAAAATTAAATTAAACTAATGAATTTATTAGGTGAAAACGAGTTAATTTGTTTTCTACTTTATGACATGATAAAATTATTTTTACTCTAATTTATAAAAAATATCCATGAAATTAATTAGACACGTACAACATACGTACACTTTCCTAGTGTATACAAAATAATGGAAGAAATCTAAGACACAAGGGAAGAGCCTTAAGTAAATATTTCAATTGAGAGCCTGCGACGCACATCGGCATATGAATGGAGAAAGAAGCAAAGAAGCGATAAAGATGGCTGAATGTTTAAATTTGTCCAAATGTAACTAAAAGGGCACATTTGAAAATTTATTAAAATTGTCATGGCAACAACAATACGTGCTCTGGCTAGCCATTCAATTAAGGCTAGCGATATTGCATCTTTTCTAATTTTCTAGTTTACCCTTTTTAGTCAAATGTCATAAAACCTATATTTGAATCCATATCATTTGAAAATAAGCCAAGTTTAAACACAAATTTAAGCGAAAAGTTCAAACCAAACTTAAATAAATTATTTTTCTAGTATACTTAGTACTTTAATATTTAAGTTGAAGATGTTTCGAGTACACTCAATACGTTTATATCCAAACTATTTCCAGATGATTCGAACGAGTTTTAATCTAATCGAACATGAATCAAACTAAATAACTTCAATTTTTTATATAATTTTATTTTTAACTTATGGAAACGAGCTCTTAAAATTATCTGATTATGTTCTTCGGGTCTGATTTAATAAGAATAATGAACTGAACTCACACAAGTTTCAATGAAGGAACTTTAGCCAAGATTATGAGTAATTAAATTCATATTTCGGCCCTTATTGTGTGAAGTCGGTTACAATCATTTTCAAATTACATAATTTTGGGCTTACAAAATTCAATAGTAGAAATGGAAAAGTTTAAATTAAAAAAAAAAAGGTGAAGCTATGGAAGAATTCATTTTATTAGTTTCACAAGTATTATATTGTTGTGGGGTAAACCCCATTAATGATTCTCCTTATCATTAACTTTTTATAGAGTGGTCCTTCTTGTATTTTTTTCTCATGTTAATCCCCACTATGAATTATTTGTTTCACTTTGGTCATTTTCAGGTGGTCCAAAGTGAACTAAAGTGCCAAAATATTTTTATGAGGGACTAAATTGATAAATATTTAATTTTATGAGGGACTAAATTGATAAAGAAACAGTTTATGAGGGACTAAATTGATTCAAAATAATTTTATGAGGGACTAAAGTGTAACACTAAAAGTAAAAGACCCCTTGTAAATGACCAAAGTGAAACAAATAATTTATAGTGGGGACTAACATGAAAAAAAACTACAAGAGGAATCACTCTGTAAAAAAATAATGATAAGGAGGACCATTAGTGGTATTTACCCTATTGTTGTGCCCCTGTGAGTTCTAAGTTTCCTTATCGTATAATATTATTTGGCTTTTTCCATGTTTAAGTTTGATTATTTCCATATTTAAAGATTTATGGGGAAGGAAAATATAATTAATAATGTATTAATAAAAGAGAAGTTGTCAATTAAAAAGCAACAAGGGGTAGGTTTTATGACATTTAACTAGAAAGGACAAAGTAGAGATTTAAAAAAAGAATTGCTCTAGCAGAAACAATTCGTGTTCTGGCAATATCGCTAGCCTTCAATTAAACAATAACTGTGTATTTATTATACATTTAAACTATAATTCTATATTTATTATTCGATGAACTAGGATATCAGTAGAATATATATTGATTTTTTTTCGAGGAATATATTGATTTGCTTCATATATATGTGATTGCATCAATTTAAATGGCAAATTATATCTGAACTACATCAGCATGTAAGACCATCTTCAACAAATCATTTATAACACAAAATATAAGAAGAATTATAAGTTTTGACAAAAAATTGAGCTCCAACATAGCTCTTATATTATAAAACCCAACAAATTATAAGTTTGGCCTTTTAAATATAAGAGTCAAAAGTTAAATGTTAAAAACACTTTTTGCATGAAAAGTTGTACTTTTCCTGTAGAAAACAAAAAAATATTTTTGAAATAGTAATTCATATATTTTTTAAATAATAGTATTTTAATTTCATATTACTTTCACGACACATTTAATTTAAATTCATCGAACATGATTATTAAATTTAAATTTATATGATATTTTAAAAAAGTAATTTATTATTATTATTATATTAATTAAATAAATATTATCTATATCACTATTATTTATATATAAATTAGTATTAAAAATATTTTATTAAATATAAATTAGATGTAGGAGTGAAGTAGTGGTGTTGTTAAAAAGTAGAATCTTAAAATATAAACAAGATGTTTTAGTGCAGAGTAAAAAGTGGAAATATATAACATTGTTCATCCCTTAAATTTTAAAATAAAAGGCCAAAATTTAAAAGGGTTGTTGGGGATGGCCTAACATATTACTCTCAACGTCCTATATATTTTCTTCCTTTGAGTTTGGCATGGAGTTTAAATAAAAGTACGAAAAGTAAACAAGATGAAATAATTTTAAATTAGTGCCCTTAAAAGTAAAATATTACTTTGCAATTTCTTAAGAAAATTTATGCGATTGCATCAGTTTAAATGACAAATTATATTTGAATTACATCAGCATAAAACATACTACTCCCTTCGTATCATATCTTGTATTCCCTTGAGGTTTGATAATTGGTCTTAGGTAAAAGTTAAAAGAGTGAAAAATTTATATTAGTGTGATTTCAAATAATTACTTTATGTAGAATTAAGCTGATGTGTTGACTGCTTCTGTCCAGAACATCTTGGGTAGGCTTGACTGCATACGCAATGTTTTGGCTGTCTCGGTCAACGTTCAATTCATGCGTTCTGCTACACCGTTTTGTTGAGGTGTACCTGACACAGTTCTTCCCATCCTAATCTCGTGCTCATAGAAGAACTCTGTTCTCAGCTTTTTTGATTTGGAGACCTGTTTCATTTTCTACCATGGCTTTCCATTTCTGAATATGTCGAACACTTCAAATTTATGTCTCAAAAAGTAAACTCATACCTTTCGAGAGTGATCATCCATGAAAGTCACGAAGTAGCGTTTCCCACCAATCGATGAGACAGTCGTTGGACCCCAAACATCAAAATGAACAAGCTCTAGCTTTTTCTTTTTTGGGGTTCTGCCACTTGTCTGTAAGCTGACTCTCTTCTGTTTTCCAAGTATACAAGCCTCGCACATGTCGATGTCAATCGACTGTAGATTCGGTAGCTTTCCTTTGGAGTGCATCATTTTCATTCCTTTCTCGCTCATGTGACGAAGTCTTTTGTGTCACAAGTTTGGATTTTGGTTGCTTGCTGCAACTGCAATCAAAGAACACCTTTTTGCCGCCATGTAAGGGGTGCCGCTCTTCTTTCCTCGTGCAACTGCCATTACACCCTATGAAATCTTCCAGTCATCTCCATGGAAGATTGTAGTATCGCCTTCATGTCACGAACTTAACTTCTCTTAAGTAAACCGTGCGGCACTTAGCCACAAAACGCCCCCAGCGATTGCTTCCGCCCCTCTGTCAGAATCGGCTAAGTCAGCCTCGCTCGTCCCTAAGTCGGGATTGCTAAGTAAGAATGTAAGTGGGAAAGTAAGGAAGATTGCTAAGAGAACTTGGAAAGCTTTATTACTCACTTGGAATGCTACAACTTGGATTTCTTGGATGGATTTTACAAATGAGCTCCTACCTATTTATACTACTAGCATTCCCTAATGGAAGACCAAGATTAACTTGATCTAAGGGCTAGGATTGATTCTCTAGGCCCTTCTACATGCTCCTACCAAAACTAGAACTATGTACAAGGTTCTATTACCTTCTACATGCATCCATATAGTTTTAAGGTCTTCCACAAGGTTCTAGACCCTTCCGGCATGCTCTACACTTGTGTAGACCTTTCTAGTCCCTCCCGGATCCTTCCGGTTTCGTCCGTTACCTTCCGGCTTCTTCCGGAGTAATGTGGAACCTCCCGGAGTTCTCTTGAATGTCCCGGATGTGTGTAGAACTCTCTAGAATCCTCCGGAACCTCCAAGGCCTTGTTTGGTGCTTTACAATGTCTAGGGCCGCCCCTGGGGCGTCCTTGTGTCACTAGACGGCCTTCCCGTGTCCAATCGACTTGCCGTCGCCCGTGATTGTCCCTGCCTTGACCCGGGCCACGGCCCGGGTGATAAAATGTACACCCGGCTAGGCTCCCTGCCTTGTCGGCTGTCCCGTGATGTCCCTTTAAGCCCTTGCCTCAGTCATTCGCCGTGTCCGCTCGGCCTCCTTGGTCGGGCAAGTTGCTGGGGCGTGACACTTCACTGGCTAACTGCCCACATATATTAAGTTTTTTTTCAGGTCGGGAATATGCTTGGCATCCTTCAGCTTCCACTCAGACCCGTTCAACTTAATTTTCACTATTCCTTTACGAACAGTATCACAAGGTTGGTCATCGCCAAGATATATTTTACCGAGGTTTCCTGACACATACTCCTCAAAGAGTCTTTTATGCGAAGTAGCGTAAAATGATGCTCCAGAGCCTAAACCCCAGACTCTTCCTTGCTCTCCAAAGAGCATATCAACACATTATCTTGTGTTGATGTCGAGGCAACATTAGCTTTGGTATTCACCGCATGATTCTTCGGTGCACTCTTGCACATTTTTGTAGTGTCCGACCTTTCCGCAATTCCAACACTCAACAGTCTTTGAGTTTCCGAAATTGCTGGGATTTCTCGATCTGGACCTCCCATTCTTTGATCTTCCTCGGTGGTTTGATCTTCCACGATTATTGTTTGTCGATCGGGCTCTCGACTCCGTCGACAAAGCAGAGGGGTTCGAAGTTTTGCCTCACTCTCTTCGCCGGATCTCTTCGTTTAGAACGAGATCACGTACATCGTTGAAATTTAACTTATTGCTTCCCGACGAGTTACAGCCATGACTGTAGCATTCCAACTTTCTGGAAGGGAGGACAAAAGTAACAACGCATGTACTTCATCGTCAAACTCAATCTCGACCGAACTCAATCTCGATCGAAGTCAACTGGGTCGTGATTGTACAGAGTTCATTGAGATGTTTGGCCACCGATGCCCCTTCGGTCATCCACAATTTAAAAAACCGCCTCATTAAATGCACTTTATTTGAGGCTGAAGGTTTCTCGTACATATTTGAGAGCGCCTTCATAAGACCCGTCGTGGTCTTCTCCTTCGCTATGTTAAAAGCGATATTGAGAGATAACATCACCTTGATAACTCAGAGAGCTTGTATGTCAAGGAGTTTCCACTCATCATCCTTCATGGGTTCTAGCTTCTCTTCTTGGAGAGGCAAGAAATTTTTTTTCTGATACAAATAGTCCTCTATTTGTATCTTCCAGAATCCGAAGTTCGCACCGTCAAACTTTTCGAGTTTCATTTTCCCTTAATCTGCGGCCATTACTCCCACTTAAATCTCGTTGGCCCGGAATAAATATTCCTAAGCTTTTGATACCAGTTGTTAGGGACCACAACCAGATTTAATGAAATAGTAAAATAATGAACACAAAATTTACATGATTCACCCAAAATAGGCTACATCCACAGGCTGTTGCAGATCTTTCACTAAAGGGAGATAATTACAGAGTGTTTATAAATACTCACAACTCTCGACTCACCAAAGAAAATTACTCACTTAATTTTCACACAATATCTCTCAACTGAATGAGAAGCAAGGTATTTATAGGCTTCAAAGGGAGCATTTCCTGCAAAATCCGTCGAGAAATTTGCTAAGAGAAATGATGTCTTTTGCCAAATTCATGCATGATAAATTACTTCTGAAGTTGGCAGAGAAACTTTAATTGAATAGTGCAACTTGGAGTTGCAAATTGTCCAAACAATTGAGTGTTGGCCCCCACATGTAATTAAGTTAGCCTGTACCAAAAAAAAAAAATTAAGTTAGCCACCTTGCTTCATTTGTTAACAACAACTTGTTATGAATTGTGTAGCGCATATGATTCGACTAAGCAGCTAAGAGCTTGCATACAAGATGTCACTAAGTGGATATCACCCCATTTTGATGATATAAAATCAACACGGATGTTAGTGTCACGACTAAGGTATGAAGAGTTGTTGTCGGTAATGAGGAATGACATGGGTGCTCGAGTTTGGATTGAGTATGAATCTTGGAGCATGTACCATTAACGAAGCTGAATTGTGGGTTTAAGTATGGTACTTACTTTGGCATAGGAAAGAAGATCAAGGGAATTGAGGTGGAGCTAGCTCGAACAAGTTGTGATCGACTTGATCAAAGGACGGACATTAAATTACACCCCCTTTGATTGATCATTGAAGATGGTAGATGATTAATTCGGAATTCCTGGACTTATGTTGTGAAACACTCTAAGGAATGGCAACAACTGCGATGATATCTTGCAAAGATGGTGATGAGCAGAAACTTGGTTGTGTGAATTGGGAACTCCATTCAAACAGGTTGGGTTACGTTGAATAATAGAGATATTATGAAAACATGCAATATATAAACCATGGAATCATACATATCTCAGGATCTATTCACCGATTATTAAAGTAAAATCCGTTTATATTAAGAGACGTGTACCTAAATTCATTGGTCAATAGCGGAATAATCACAAAGATGAATTTTGGAGGTTGTGATCCTCTTAGCCTTATTCACCAATGTTGTAGCTTTCACTTAGATGGGAAGATAAAAATGTAACATGGATGAGTTGCTTAAGGACGAGTTTGGATAGTTTCTTTTTGTTGATTTTGTTATATAAAAAATCAAGATGGATGATCGTGGCAAATTTGTAAATAACAAAAAATGCAAATTCTTGAAAATAGGAGTGAGGATGTGGGTTTCAAGTGAAATCTTTTTGTTCAACCTTTACTCTTTATTGACTTTAGTAAACCCTTGAAAATGGCTACTTTAATATGCATTAAATGATCTGAATTAATTTTTTGTCATTCTAAATCATGCTAAACAAATGTTCAAAAAACTTATATGTCATGATCCAAGAACCAAGCATGGTCATGGCCTCATGGGTACCATGAACTAAAGTTGACATACTATTAAATAATTGCTGAAAACTATAAATGAAGCAAACCCTGTACTTTAGTTCTAAAAGATTAAAATTAGTTATGGAGCCTAACGTGAATAAATGATAGTTATGGAGTAATTAAATGGTTCATAGTCAAAGTTAATATGGATAAAAGTGGACTTTCACCTGGAGGCTGGAAAGTCTATACAACTTCTAGTAGCCCCAAATATTACTCCCAAATCCCGTTATTACTAACACATTATTTACTTTAAGTTTCACCTTACCGACACATCTTATAAAATTGATTTTTATTTTTAATAGCAGAGCGATGCTTTTTTTTTTTCCTTGATCAATGTTAACTTTGATTTTTTTATTAATATTTAAGACAAAGGAAAGGATTATAGATTAAAACAATAAACCATAAGGGGTTATAACGAACAAATATCTTAAAGTAAATTAAAATTAATATTATGAATTAATGAAAATATATTATCTTTTATAATTTGATTTTTTTCTTCATCAAAATACACATGTTATACCACATATATGAATCATCACATGCATTTAATTATTAGAAATATATTTCCTTTCCAATAATAAAAAGAATAAGATAAAATGATATTTTTCATTCTATTATTTAGATTTAAAAGGAGAGAAAAACACTTTTGATACCAAACTTTAGTCCAAAAAATACATTTGGTACCAAGCTTTTTCAAAAAACACATTCCATATCATGATTCACACAATCTTGACATATTTAGTTTTGCCGTCAATTTTCGGACGAAATTCAGCAAGTGCCGCTCATGTGTGGGTCTTTAAAACCCGTGCATGTTCTCCATCCCATTGTCAATTTAACGGGCACATGAGCGGCACGTGTTGAATTTCGTCCGAAAATTGACGGCAAAACTAAATGTGTCAAGATTTTGTGAATCATGGTATGAAATGTGTTTTTCGAAAAAACTTGGTACCAAATGTGTTTTTTGGAATAAAGTTTGGTATCAAAAGTGTTTTTCCCTCGATTTAAAAGTAATAAAAATAAAAATTAGAATGTTAACAAAATTCGTGTAACACTCCTAACTGCAACACGGCAACACTACAGTACTCCTGACTACAACACAACAACACCCTTGCGACCTTTCCCTACGAGCCAGTTGGGAAGAAGAGCACTAACATCATATCGTGAGTCCGACTAAGGCAGGTTGGCCTCTCTATTGGTGCTAGCAACATCGATAGGTTGGGTTCACCCCTGTCTCGTGTGGTTAGCCTTTTCTAGCTGTCGTCTGAACCTGCATTGGCTGGTTAGGTATACTACAAGAAGAGGTTAGCCTTTCCTAGCCTTCGTCTCCACTTGCGTCGCCTAATGGAATGTACTGCGAGCAGGGGTGTTATGTTATGTGCTTATTTATTCTATTTTTTGTATATATATATGACTATTTGACTCAGTATAATAGAGTCAAACAATTTACCCGATGTAATTTTTATAATGTTCAAATAGACCACCCTAGTGATAGCATTTTACCTCCCTATATTCTTATAAAAGACTCACACTTCTTTCTTCTTGTTGTAAGAGTGAACCATATCCTCGCGTGTCCACCAGAGACGACAACATGCAAATTAGGCTCGCAGATACGCGACTTATCTATGGCCTCGCCCTTGTGAGGCCGAACACATGTAACTAGGTCTTAAGACCGAGCCTTTCCATAACAAACACTCTTTTTGCATGGAAGAATAAAATATGCACGGAAAGTGAATCATAACAACCAAGATTTTTCCATACAAAGGGATTCTATCAAGCCAGTCCAACAAAGAGGGTTTTAAAATCTTTCCATAATCATCCATCATGTATAAATGTACATAAAAAACCAAATGCACATTTACGTAACCTACTTTTATATTTTATGCCTCTAAGTTCTAACATCCATATTGACTTAGGCATTGGAGGAGGTTTCGCCGACACAACACCAACTAGGTCTTTCTCTTTTTTTTGCAAGAATCGACGTACGTATTACCCATTTTCAGACACGAACCGATCGGATCTTACTCATCGGATCCAGAGATTTATCCCACATCACTTCTCATTTTTAAACCTATAAGAAATATGATTTTTATAAATATACCCTTATTTATGTACTAATATTTAGAACTTTTTTTCACCTTTAAAGTTGAACCAAATTTACCCCCTGTGTTATTTTATAGAATCAATTTACCCTCCTGTCTTAATTTATATGAGTTTGTTTAGTCCCCTATGTTATTTTATATGGACCAATTTATCCCCTTGTGTTATTATATAAGTGACATTTTACACCTGTATTATTTATGTGGATCAGTTTACCCCTAAAACATAATTTTATCTTTTATGCAACTCTATTCACCACTACATATAATTTCGGGCGAGTGAATTACAGTTTTCTCCAACGAAAAAGGTAAATTGATCCTTTAAAATTTTCAACTAAATGTAAAATGTTCTTTTCTAAATTAAAAGTGAATAAATTGAATACTATATTCATAACAAGGTTACTTAGAATTAATCTCAATATAATAGGTTGAATTAATTGACTTATTAAATTAAGGTTAGCCATTATCAGAGGATATTTTTATTAATAAATATATTTTTGTTTTTCTGAAATCATATTTAAACAAATGATCACAAAGATATGATGGACATTACGGGTGGGCACGGGGCGGGGTTGGGGTTAGAGATATGGGTATAATAAATTTCGGGATTGACACATTTCATCCCAACCCCGCCCCGTAATAATTCGGGTACCCGGAAGCGGGTACACGAAATATTGCGGGACGGGACGGGACGAGATTAAGGGTCCCATATTATTTTAAATCATTAATTATTGATGCACTTAACAACATTAAATTACAATATTAAGTATAAAATTTTGTATGTATTAGACTAGTAGTAGTAGTAATTTAATTTGTAGAGCAAACAAAAACCAAAAAAAATAATTATTGTATGTCGTGGCAAAGGTGGGAAGAAGAAGAAGAAGAAGTGTTAGAGTCGTGGAGACTATGTGAGTTTTTAGAACTGAGACATACTTAATGAAAAAAATATTAATAACTAGTGTACGATTAAAAAATGTATTAGGGTAAAGTAATTTTTTTTTTATTACATGATATTAATTAATTGATACAAAAATAAAGTGTGTAATTATATAAAAAAAAAATAATAAAAAAGATATAGGCGGATTCGGGTGTTCGGGGTTGGAGAGGCTAATCCCAAACCCGTCCCGTATTTCCGTAAAAAAATACGGGTTTTTAAGTTTGGGTATCCAAACCCAAAAAATACTCGTCCCGTTCGGATATTTTAAAAACGGGACGGGTCAGGTTTGGGTTACCCGAACCCAACACCCACCCCTAATGGACATTTTACATATGTCATTCATCATTTTTTCGATAGAAAAGTTAGTCATAATTATTGAAATTTTGAGGGTATTTCTATAATTAGTTGTTAGCTTTTGTAGATAATTATCCCTATGGGTCTAGTCACCACCAAAATCTTCGTCCATTCCCTTTAAGAAGATTCAAACAACCTACAGAAGGGCATACAAATTTAGAAAAAAGAATCTGGCAATCTATGTAAGATTTCTTTAAGCTTCATTGAGGTGGACATGCGTCTATCCTCATTCCTAACTTATTTGTTCTTCTAGACCAGGTGATTATATTTCTCCAAACATAGCTTAATGAGATAGACATCTATGAACTAGATTAGGCTGACATTGGGTCGGATTATGGTCAGATCATGCTCATACAAATTCGACTTCATTTATACCTGATCGGATCCTATCGGATTCGGATCTAGCTCATATTGGTTCGGATCTAGATTTTTTGAATTCAATGGATCTTGGTCGGATTTGGCCGCATATCGGACATTTTTCGGATCCAATAAAATTTTCATTTAAAAAATTACATTAATATTTTTTCCTAAAACAAGTTTATTAACTTTACAATTTAATTTAATTTTAGCTCACATGTTCAAACTTTATCTACTAATTTTCATATTCTTAGATGAAAATATTCGTTTAAATAAATTTATAAACGAGTTATAAACTACCATCTTCTTATATTGACAGTGAAATATTATTAATGTTACTTACTTTTATAAAACATCATGTATATATATCATTCTTCTAATTTATTGTCGGACACGAATCTTTAACGGATCGGATCGACATAAATCCTTATTCGTTCCATCGAATCTCTAATCGGACAATTATCCTAATAAATTGGACCGAATTCGAAATGAATATGGATTGAAATCCGCCCCATTGATAGCCCTAAAGTAGATCATGTTCTTGCATGTATTTTAATGTTATTTCATATTAAGATATATAGTTTTGTAGGTCTATTCCTCCAGAAATCTCCAAGTTATGAGAAATAATATATTTATATAGGCACATATTTATGTTAAATAAGTATAGAAAATATGAATATAGTTTTACTGTATTATTGTTATATATATTGAGATATATTAATTATTGTTATATATTGAGATGTAGCAATAAGGCTTCTTGTCATATAGTAGACCGTTTGATCCACCCTATGATATGTATTAATGATATAAGAATCTGTATTAATAAATATGCAATGACATGTATTAATGATGTAAAATTTTGTGCCAATAGAAATATTAATTTTTTTTTTCAAGGATATTCAGATTTTATACATAATTTAGTCACTTTCAAGATCGGGTTATATTACGTGAGAACATCTTAAATTATTTAAGCAACTTATATTATATTCTAACTACATCTTTAGTTTTTTTAAATAAAAAAAAGTTTACTTTAATTTTGATGGGAACAAATTAATTTCAAGGTAATTTATTATATATGAAGTGTGAAAATAGGACATGGATTGTTCAAATAATATTCACCATTCAATAATATGACATGAATTGTTTAAACAATATTAAGAAATCTTTGACTTGATTAAAAAGAAATTTGAAGTCATAAAACTACCTTAATCTTCAGATTTTCATATTTTATTTATATACATTTCTAAAAATGAAAAATATAATCCCTAATTTAAAAAAAAAAATCTGAGAAGAAATATTATCTATTTGTTAAATAATGAAAGAAAAGATTTAAGAAAAAAAAGGAAAGAAAGAAAGAAAGAAAACCTTCATTTTATGACGAAATATTGATTTTTTTTTCATGAATAAATTTAAATTAAATCTATAAAAAAGAGAAGAAAGAAAAACCGACATAGACACATAGTCCTCAAATTCATGAAATTAATGCGACAAAATGCCACCCCCATCATGCCTCTATCTCTCACACGCACAAACACAAACACGAAAAAAAAAAGGAAAAAGAAATAGAAAAAGGGGAACGAAAACAGTATTTATAATAACCTGGTCAACAAATATGGGATTCACTTCTACCTCCTCCCAAGGTTTCTTCTAACTTCTTCAAAGTTCTTGACTTTTTCAATCTTAAGTTTCTTTTTCTTTGGTAGAAAAATAAAAAGATTTGGGTTTTTCATTGACCCTTTTCATTTGAAGACATCAAATCACCCTCACTGCAGAGAGGAAAAATAATTTGTCGACAGGTACGTTTTAACACTTTATCTTTGTGGGTGCTCAAAATTTAATTTTATGATGATTTTTCGCAAGGAGATTTAGTTAATTAATTAGTTAATTGGAAATATATGTTGGGAGCTTCAGAATGTGTTGTATAATTTACTTTTTTATTCTAATTATGTGGCGACAAATCTGGGTTTTTGTTTCCGATGGATGTGGTTACATTGGTTTTGCATATTTTTCATTGATTTGTTTGGGTCATATCAATTTTTATGTTCTCTGTTTCTTTGAGGCAAATGCTTAGGTTGTTTTCTGTTAATTTTTTTTTTTTTTTGGGTACAATGTAATTATAGATATATATTCTGATCTTGGGACTCATCTGTTTCCAATTCAACAGAATCTGTCTCGCACCGGTTCATAATTTTTACCAATGGTGAGCTGATATTTCAGATCTCTTATTTTTAAAGATAGAAAGGAGAAAAATGCAGAAAATGAATG
Organism: Penstemon newberryi var. newberryi; assembly: GCA_030819805.1. Lineage (NCBI taxonomy): Eukaryota > Viridiplantae > Streptophyta > Magnoliopsida > Lamiales > Plantaginaceae > Penstemon > Penstemon newberryi. Next base: position 32,090,681 of record JAUALY010000003.1, on the reverse strand, counting down.
GCTTAATGTAATTTTTTTAGTATGTGTATTATGTGTATGTAATTCTCTTTCATTTTGTTTGGCTTTGTTATAATCAGGGGGAAGCTCCAGCTTTCTTTGTTGATGATATCAATGGCAATGCTCCAAATGGGCTTCACTTGAAATCGAAGGGCTATGAAACAGCTATCAATGTCAGCTGCAATAAAACGGTACAATGATCTAATATATAGAACAAATATTGTTCTTAAGTGGGATTTTTTTCCCTTTTACTACATAAGGTAAAGAATGTTTGGTTATGATTGAATCTTACTTTTCAATTTCTTTCAGTATTTCATTGGATCAACTGAAAATGAATTGACGTCCACAATTGAGATTCGGATTTTTGATAAGTCTACAAATGAATGGTAATGTTTTATATGGTTCATAGAGTTGTGCTGTTTCTTTTCAGTTCATAGGGAAATAAACTAAATTTATTGATATTTGCAGGGTGATCCCTACTGTGTTGGGAATTAAACCGAAACCTTCGAAGGGCCACTCAGCTATTCTTCTAGATGAAGATCGAATTTTGGTTATAAATGGGAACTCCACTTCCAATAATTGCTTTTGGTTTCTTGAGGTTGGTTGTTTTTAGCTTCTTTAAAACATTATTTATGTGTAAAGAATTTATAATTATAATTGTTTAATCTCTTTCATTGAAAAAGATGATTGTTTTATTCCCCACGAGTTATTTTCTAAAAATCTTACTCATGAGACAAGTGTATTTATACCTATCATGTGATTGGTCGCTCTCCCACGAGAGTGTTATACAATAACAAAACAAGTGTATTACACTTGCCGGTAGAATTACTCGTTCCTTTCTTATATGTAGATGGATTCTATTTGATATAACTTCTATGCCTTGTTCATTTTGTAGGTGAATACTCCATTTGTCAAAGAACAAAAATCGAGACTTGGGACTGAAGTAGTTGCTTGGAGTAAAGGAGTGATTGGGGAAGCTGAAAACCCCATTGTTATAAGTGGTCCTTCTGGAGTCGGAAAGGGTACCTTGATTTCCAAACTTATGGAAGAATTTCCCTCAATGTTTGGATTTTCCGTAAGCCACACTACCCGTGCTCCAAGGAAAAATGAACAAAATGGTGTTCACTACCATTTCACCGACCATAGTATCATGGAGAAAGATATAGAGGATGGAAAGTTCCTCGAGTTTGCAGCCGTTCATGGAAATCTATACGGTAGCAGTGTCGAAGCTGTTGAAGTAGTCGCAGACCGAGGAAAGGTACATATTTTCTTGCATGACATTTATATGACAAGTGTAATAGGAGAGTCACCAATCACATTATAAGTACTATACACTTGCTTTTGTCGTCTGATTAGGTTCCCATGCAAGTAAAACTTGAAACAATGTCTACTTTTTCCATGGTTTCGATCGTATAATTGACGAAGTCTTATGCTTTCAAAATAGATTCTTTATTTATGTAAACTTAAGGGTGGTTTGTGTGATTTGATGTAGAGATGCATCCTTGACATTGATGTTCAAGGGGCAAGATCCGTGAGGGCTAGTTCTCTTGAAGCCATTTTTATCTTTATATGTCCTCCCTCGTTTGAGGAGCTTGAGAAACGCCTTCGTTCAAGGTGGGCTAGACTCGGTCTATAAAATATTTATGTATTCTTTTCCTTTTATTGACAAAGTCAATGATTATTTATATAGGGGGACCGAAACTGAAGAACAAATCCAAAAACGACTCCGAAATGCTAAAGCCGAGCTTGAACAAGGAAAATCACCAGGACTCTTTGATCATATTTTGGTTAATAATGACCTAGAGACGTGCTACGAGAATCTTAAGGTGAGTCTTGAATTTTTAATGCATCTTATGTCTCTTTATATTTATATTATCGTTCTAATTCTGAAAATCCATATTTATATTATTTAGAAACTTTTGGGCCTTAGTAATGGTGTCAAGATTAGCCAAAAATCAGGTTAGTTTATCTCTAAAAAAAAATATGTTTCATTTTCCGCTACCCTTTGCTTAAATAAAATATGGTCCCTTGCATAATTAAATTTTGGAGCTTTATTTCTATCCAATTTCAGAGTTGTTTCACGTGCCCACGGAACATACAATTTCAAGAATTGATCAGAAGATTCTGATAAACGGTTGTGCTTCTGAGCAAGAAAAACCAGATATAAACATGTAAGTTATATGAAGCTATATATACACACCCTACGATTATATTCTACGTGAATTCTGATTGGTTGAGCCTTTCTTGTAGGTTTACACTTGATTTTTCTTCGATGAAAGGTGGGGCCCCTGGACGGACAAGGGGCCTGAATATATACACGAAGAATGGCATGATTCTTAACGAAAATCCAAGCTAATTAACACCGTGAACTTTTCAACTAATGATGTTTACTCTCTCATTTTTTCTTCTTTGTTGTTTACTGAACTTTGAAGTGATTGAAGTTTTAGTATCGAAATTTTGAGTAGCTAGCTAATTAGAGGGAGGTTTTGGTAATTTAAAGAAGTAGCTTTTGAACTATTTACTACACATAAGCAGAGAGATTATTCGATTCTTGCGGCAATTTAGGTTTTCTAGGGGAGATAGCTTTGTTATCATTAAAATTTGTGATGAGACACAAAAACATGATTTACCCTTTCTTGGAATATGATAAACTAAGCTTTTCACTACATTTCGAGATTCGTTTATGTTATGTTTGGTTTTTGGATTTTAGTAAGTAAAACGCTAAGGTTTTTCTCCATTGAATAATAAGGCATTGAATGTATCTTTCTTGGTCATCAGTCATTTTGCTTCAAGAACCAAATTATGATTGGCAGCTTGATTTTCTAGTTATTTATGGTGTAACTAACTTGATTGGTAGAACATCAAAATATTGTTAGTTTCTTGCATTGATAAATAAGCACATGGATGCCATGTGCATTCATGAAAACAGAAAGGAAATGGACCACAAATTATAGTTGTATGAAAGATATGCAATGTCATAAAAGGCCATACATTAGTTGAAGCTAAACCAAATAACACAATGATATAGGGTTATGTTTCATTTTTTTAACTCATTTTTCTTTCTAGTATATGAAATATTGACAAAAAAATAATTCATAAAGATAAGACACTTCCTATTGTCAAGTTCCTAAGTAGCAAATTATTCCTACTTGTAGTGGATAATCATTTTGTCTCTAGCTATAAAGGTATATTTTATGATTTCTTTCTGTCGAAAGGGTATGGTGAGAAGATAAGCGAAATCATAGGACAGTAAGTCCATAACAAGATGAAAATTCAAATAATATTGGAATAATAATTTGGATATAAATATGGTTAGCAGAGAATAATCAAATAAACAAGAACAAAATAGAGGATGTAAATGTTTTTAACTTTTCCTCTTCTTATAAATCTTATTTACCTTTCTTATATTTAGATTGCCGTCTTTTTTAAGAGAAAGATAAATATTTAGTTAGTCATAGAGTGGATGCTATATTCTAGTTTGAACTTTTGTTATGTATGAATCTAGTTAGGCCATCTTCAATCAGTTGGGGGAGGGGGAGGGGGAGGGGGAGTGTGGAGGTGGAAAGCTTGATAGTTTCTAATGGTGGGGAGGGGGAGGAGAGGGGAAGGGGGAGTGGGGAAGAAAGGGCAAAAGATTGCCCTCCCTTCCCCTTGGCTGAGCTCACTTGATAGTCTTCAATGGTGGGGAGGGGGCATTTATGCCCCAATGACTGAAGATGATCTTAGTACGAGTATATCTCTAGTTTAATACTTCATATTAGTTATAGTAGTTGATTTATTTTTATACTTTGATAGTAATTGAATAGGTTTGAGCAGATTATTTAATGTAGAGATTAATATATTCATGTACTCATTGTTTTACTAAAAATAAGTTCATACCGTAATATTATCTGAAATATTATTAATATTACTTCTCAATAGATATGAATTAGAGCAAAAGACAAAAACACTTCCTATGCTTTGTCTAACTCCCAAAAATTCCCCTGTATTATTTTAACTCCCAAAAAACCCCCTATGATCTTAAATAAATGCCAAATACACCCAAAAAAAGAGAGTGTGTTTCAAACGCCAAAATTGTAAGTATTTGTTTACATTTTGCTTTTGATATGACAATTTTACCCTTAACATCTAAAGATAAAAACATCCCCTATGCTTTGTGTAGCTCTCAAAAAAAAACTCCATGTGTCATTTTAAATCCCCAAAACCCCCATGTGTTTGATTTTAAATACCACACACGATCCAAGTAGTATATACTTAATTTTTCAAAAAGAATAAATAAAATTAAAAAAAAACAAACACATAGGGGTAGTCTTGTCATTCCACCAAAAGTCAAAAATAAAATTATAAGTATATACTATTTGGGTCGAGCGTGGTATTTAAAATCAAACAAAGAGGAATTTTTTAGAGTTAAAATAACACAGAGGGATTTTTGAAAGATAGACAAAGCATAGAGGGTGTTTTTGTCTTTTACTCATATGAATTATATTGATTTCTCCTTAATTTTGATTGATTTACACTCAAATTTTCTGATCATATTCCAAAGGCTATTTCTCAAACTTGTATTCACATCTTCGATTCCAGATTAAAATTCGCTCCATTAACAACCCTAGTTGCTAGAAATATAATGAAAATTTTAGAAAAAACACTAGTACAAATAAATTGTGGAGCCCTCATGGAATAGATGGAGAGATAAACACTAAGGGTCTATTTGGACGGGTTTTGGCTCGGTTTCGTGGGTCTCGGTTTAAAAAAATTGGTTTGGGTGGTTTCGATGAAACATTTGAGACCTCATTTGAATGGGTTTTAGCCGTTGGGTTTTGTGGTTTGAATAAGTTGAAACCCCACTTGGATTGGGTTTGGATGTTGGGGTTTAGGGAAAAAAGTAGGTAGTAGGGGTCAAATCAATGTCTTTTTTAGTGAGATTTGAGGAAAAATATAGGTGGTAGGTGTCAAATCAATGTTTATAGGTTTGAAAAGTGTGATTGTGAGTTTTTGAATGGGTTTTTTATGGTTTTATTGATTTGACGAAGACTCATTTGAAAGGGTTTTGGCTCGGTCTCGCGAAACCCGCGAGACCGGGCCAAAACCCATCCACATACACCCTAAGTGCCCAATTGCTTTTTATTTAAGGAAAAGAGAAAAGTGGCTCAAGTGCTGACAATATAATAATGTAACCAAAAAATTTCTAGGGAATTTCTGGTGTCTAAGAATCTAGGCTGCAGCATCACAAGTAGGTGTTTGGTTTGTCCTTTTTAAGTTGGCCATGATAATGATTTTAGGCCCCCTTGCCCATCCCTTTCACGTGGAAAAAGCATGACTCTACAACTACATTACATAAAGATTAACATAAGATTCATTCAACTTGTTTTGGTGGGGACACCCAACTATATAACCCAAGTAACTAATTTATGGATTGTGCATTGACCCAAACCAATAATTCAAGTTCTCAATGAAACGATTCAACATCAATTCGGCCAATTATTTAATCACAGCTCAAATTTGTCTATAAACTTTTTGAGAGACTATATATGATTTAATTCAAATAGAAGTTTTAGAGGATACAATGATAAGGATCGAAAGAGGTAAAACATCAAGCGAAAAAATATCAATACTAGATAATCTATCTATTTTGTGGGCTACCCGATTACCTTTTCGATCGACATATTGTGCTTAAAGTAATTGATTTCATGTCTACTATATGTTCCCCTTACAAATTAATTGATTTTTTTTTCAAGGGTGTTCAGGTCTAAGACCTGATTTAATTCCTTTCGAGGCGCATCATAAACATTCAGTGGGAACATCTTCCAACAAGGATTATATCTTGAGTTCGCTACAATGTAATGACCAGTCCTTTCCACTAGATCAATCACATGTTGGTATAAAGTAATTGATTTGCACTTTGCAGTTATCTTCTATTTCTCTTCTTCAAACCCTAATATTCAAAACTTAATATAAAATCACACCTCTAATTATAAGAATTCAATCGTTATTAGTTTACAAATATCTTAAGCTCTCAGTATTTCATCCACAATAAATTTAAATAGTTTTCAAAAGTTTCGGGTACTCAAGTCAATCCTCGAAGTCGGAACGGATGAAACCTGACCCAAGCTAAAACAAAACCAACACATACACACCCTTTAAGTTTGGGCCTGGATATGGACCTCGGCCACAATTAATTAGACTTTACAAGTAGGTTGTCAATGGGTCGGATTCAGGTCGGATCATGCTCCACGGAAATTCGGATTCGTTAATGTCAGATCGGATTTGGATCTCGCTCAAATCTAGATTTCTTAAGTCCATCGGATCTTGTTCGAATTCGGTTGGATATTAGATCTCTTTCGAATTCAATAAAATCTTCATTTTCAAAATTTACACCAGTATTTTTTATAAAACAAGTTTGGTAGCTTTACAGTTTTATTTAATTTAGCTAACATGTTCAAACTTTCTCAACTATTATTCATATTTTTTTTAATGTAAATATGCATAAAAATGTAATTATGAATGAATTATTAACTATTATCATCTTGACCTAATGGTAAAATATTATTAGTGTTTCTTATTTTGATAAAATATTATGTATATATATATATATATATATATATATATATATATATAATATATTTATTTATTGTCGGATACTGATCTCTAACAGATCGGATCGGCCTAAATCTATATTCGCTTAACATATTTAGGATTTTGAATCTTTTTAATCGGATCAGACCCATCGAATCTCTAATCGAATTCAAATTCTAAAATGAAATTTCATCAAATGAAGAGCACATAAGATAGGGTTTCATCGCATGACACATGTCTCATTTCATTTAATTTTTAAATTATTTACTTTTACAAAGACAAATATACCCATATTCTCTTGTAATATAATGGAGTATATATGATCTATAGGTCCCACTCCAATTACCTTATCTTCTCCACCAAATCCTCCAAACCTCTACCCACCCGACCTCAAAGAACTTCTGGCGAGAAGGGACCAAATCTATGAAAAAACCATGAACATATCATATTTTTTTGTGGTGGTCAATCACAGAAAAAAAAAATTTAATTATACCCATTATAAAAGGAAAGAAAAAGATGAACGAACAAGATACAATAATGTGCATAATTTGAATATTAGTACACGAAAGGAAAACATAAAAAGTTTAATAAATCTGGATTTTAAATTTCATTAACGTGATATGATTGTTGTATCAAATTTTAGAAAAGAATTTTAGCCATTTGAGTATTGTTATTATTGCTGAGAACCAAGGTACGTAGCCTAACACACACAAATTAATATTGTGTTGAGATTTTGAGAAATTACTATACATTAATCCCTAAACTCTAATTGTTTGTTTAATTAAGTCCAATTCAAATTATAATTGACTCCTAAAATTTATGTTCTAACTCAATTTAATCCCTAATATTTGAATCCTAAAGTAATTATAAATATTACTAACAAAAGTATTCAGAGATATGTGTGTTCTTTTGTGGTTTTTGCTAAAACGAGTAAATATGGATTATAAGAATTTTGAAATCTTGGTTTATAATCCATGTATAACAAATAATTCAATAGTAAATTGTTGTCAGCCTATGATTTTTTTTGTTTGCTTATCAAGCATAGTCGTATTTTTGCTTGACTTAATTCCTTTCGAGACGCATCGAACAAATTATATGACAATTTCTCCAAGGAACCACTATCTCTTCCACTAAATCAATCAGTCTTAACGAAACATACTTTTCTTTATATTGTGTAAATCCATCAAACTACATGAGTTAAATTTAAATAATTTAATTGTCACACTCTTCCACTAAAACTAATTTTAAAATTTCTAAGTTTGAATAAAAATAACAAATGGAATGTTAATTTCATAATGTTAGCAAATCAAGAATTATTAATTGATAATTAGAGGAGAAAATGTAAATATATTGGAGATTAAATTGAGTGAATGACTCTAAAAAAATAAAAATAAATTGAGCTAACCTGGGAATTAGGACTCAATTGAAAACTTAATCGAAACCAACTGAACAAAATATTAGAGTTTGGGGTCAATGTACAATTTCCAAAATTTAAAACAACTACTCCCACGGCACATCCGTCATCTTCTATGGGAGGGAATCCGTCGAAATCATTCAAGGTTTAGAACAAACAAAGAAGTCAAATGGCAAAAATAAAAAAGAATCTGTCAATCCATTCCAATAGAGCTTATCCGATTATGGAGATCTATAGTCCTAAATATGGGAGCCAATATGAATAAAATTATATACACATAATGTATATCTAGGTTGATCCGATCCGTTAAAAATCTGTGTCCGACAATAAATAAATAAATAAATAAATAAATAAATAAATAAATAAATAAAATTATATACACATAATGTCTTATTAAAATAAGTAACATTAATATTGAAGTTATGAAAGTTTGAGCACGTGAGCTAAATTAAATGAAATTTTAACGTCAACAAACTAAACTTATCTTATCTTATAAAAAGATGTGAATTTTGAGAGCGTAGATTTTATTGGATCCGAAAAAGATCAGATATCCGACCAAACCCAAACATAATTAATATTTTTTCCTAAAACAAGTTTATTAACTTTCAATTTAATTTAATTTTATCTCACATGTTCAAAGTTTCTTTACTATTTTCATATTTGTAGAATGAAAATATTGGTTTAAATAAATTTATAAACGATTTATAAATTACTATCTTCTTAAATTGACGATGAAATATTATTAATGATACTTACTTTTATAAAATATTATATATATATATATATATATATATATATATATATATATATATATATATATATATATATATATATATTTATTGTCGGATACAGATCTCTAACGGATCGGATCGACCTACATCCATATTCGCTTCATGAGTTTCGGATTACGGATCTTTATAATCGGATCAGGTCCATCGAATCTCTAGACTCTAATCGGACAATTATCTTAATAAATCGGACCGGATTGGGATGGATCCGGATTCGATGTCGGAACCTCGGAGGAGGGTAAATGGGTAATTGAATTTGAGTTATGGGATTTAAGTTAACAAAAATAGCATGGTGGTTTTGCCAATTAACAATAACGCAAGGGGTATTTTCTCCTTTTTCTCCTTTTTCTTTTGGTACTTTTGAAGTTCAAAAGTCAACTCCGTGAGTTAATAAAAGACACAATATATGTAAAATCATCAAACTACTCAGATTTCGTTCGACTTGATTATAACTCGTCTTAATTCGGTTATTTAATCGATCAAACCAAGGTCAAACATTATTTCAAACTCGATAGAAAATTTCGAATCAAATTTGAATGAATTTGTATTAACTCAGGCTATCTCCAAAGGAATCCTTATAACTCAAATATTAAGAAAATATATAAATTTCTCCAAAATATTCAACTCTAAGGGAACTCTTAAAATTTATCTCTCAAATGTTTAACTTTGGACTCTTATATTTGAGAGTCCAAAGCCAATTCTTAAAAAAAATGATCAGCAGGAAAGCACAAACCTGCAGAAATCCTCAATGTATTTCCAGCTCCCCAAAAATTTTGAATTAGTCCGTTACAATATAAAAACCAAATTTAATATAAAATATTTTTATCGAGCAAAAAGTCCAAATTCAAATTAAAAAATTGCACTAATCCCGAAATATATAGTATGACTATATTTTTAAATTTGTATTGCTTTTCCGAAATAATAATTTATTAAAAGTTTTAAAAAATTATTATTATAATAAATTTATATCATTATTATTTATATATAAATAAAAATTAAAAATAGTTTGTTAAAATATAAACGATTTGTTGGAGTGAAGTTGTGTGGTTATTTAAAAGTAGAATCTTAAAATATAAACGAGTTGATGGAATGCAGAGTAAAAAATAATAATATATAACACTGTTCACTCCTTAAATTTTAAGATAAAAGTCATGAATTTAAGAGGTTTGTTGGAGACGGTCTCACCCGAAAAATGAAAAAGAGAAATTGGAAAAAGATTTGTTCGAGGCCCATTTGGAATAGATGAAGAAGGCTAGTCGTGGGCTTTGTAAACACCCCAAGTTGAAGGGGCTGTTTGGATCTGTATCAAAATTTAATAAATCTACTTCGTAAATTAATGGACTGGTAAATATGTGGGCCTAACCCTTTTGTTAGAGTCAATTTTGCCCGTTCTATGACAAAATAAGTAATTCCAGGGCCTACTGCACAATTCATAGGGGCAGCGTGATTTTAATTAAATTCCATTACTTAGGGGGTCAAAACGGTAATTTATTTTATTTTATGAGATAATCCGATAATATCTTCAATATTTAAGGGACATTTCCGTAATTTTTAGATATTTTTGCATGTTGGGTTTCTTTTATAGGATTTGTAAAACTGTATAGATGTTTGAGTGGTCGGCAACATTTTATTTTTGGCCCTCTAAAGTGGATGCATTTCAAAATTAGCCCTTTATTGTGGTACCTCGACAATATACGTCATTTATTGTGACAACATCATCAATTTCAGTCCTTATCACCGATTTCTTTTAATTATCGCCAAAAAAATCAAGTTATGTCATATCTGACCACATGGCTTGGTCTTGCAAATTGTGGAGTCAGAATATGAAATTCTTAATTTTTAAGTGTCACTCGACAAATGATATGTTTTGCTAAAATTAAAATTTTCGGTCAGATTAAACAAAAATTGGTGATTTTTTACAAAAAAAAAAAATAATTTTTCGGTCAATTAAGACATATTGATGATTTACGGCGATAATTAAAATTTTCCGACAATAAGGACTGAAATTAATAATGATGACACAATAAAGAATAATTATTGTCGAGATACCACAATAAATGGTCAATTTTGAAATGCAGTCACTTTAGAGGGCCAAACATGAAATTTGCCTTGAATAGTCTTTGCTTTGAAATTGAGTTTTTTTCAATTTTCAATTTTTCATTGCTCCTTTCTCAAAATCAACGACTTTTTGAATCGTAATTCTTGTTTAACTATGCATGTTGCATCACTTAGAAGAACAAACTTGATTTAACAATACCCGTATTTATGCTCTATTAAATTGGTTTTTTTTACTCAATAATATCCAAGTTTTAGATACTTTTTTTTTTGATAATTAGTTTTCGAGACTTAATCTCTTTTAAAAGTTAAAATATGATCAAACATGTCAGATGGACACCTCCCCCAAGTCCCAACAGGTTCTTCTATTAGACATGAACTATTAGTTCATTTGACAATGAAAATACTTCATAACTTTGATATCATTTTATCATAATTTAATTAATAAATCGAGTGTGACATTGCATCTTAGTCAAACGCACGCTTAGTTATATACATGCAAATTTATTTGAGAGTTGAGATAATACCTTTTATGTTTGGTTTTCCTTTTCTTTTAATGTGGTCCATGAAATCTAAAATTACTGGTGAAACTTGAAAGAGACCAAGTAAATGGACATGTAACTTTATGGTCTTTATTCACATAATAACAACAAACCCACAATCAAAAGTTGTACAAAATATAATTAATTTTTGGTGATTGAAGCTGCCAAAACAGCCAATTTGTGCCAAGTGTTCCATTATAGCATTACTAGGGACCGCACCTAAGATAATGTCCATTTTTTTTTCTTCAATTGTCATACACATAGATCACAAAAATACAAGATAATGCATTAGCCTATGCTTAAGAACCCTAAAGAGATCAAACTATGATTAGAAAAACAAATTACCCTAATTTGGTTAAAGATGTTGGTCAGAGTTTTGGCAGCAATTTTTCCGTGACGGAGGTCAAAGTCAAGTTACAGTTGAATGTCGTTGACGCTTGTATGTGAATGCACTATAAAATTAGGATATATATATTTTTTAACAATAATTGATTTTGAAACAACTGATAGCGTCTGAAGTACTACAAAAGAATGTACAAATTTGTTAGATGTGGCGAGAACAATAAATTTAATTCTATGAAAGGAATGGAAAATTAATTAAACTTTGAACTTTTGGCATCATTACAAAGATTAAATAAAAATTAACTATTGATTAAGAAAATATTTTTAAATTTTCCAACTGCATTTAAATTTATCTACTACTACATTCTACTTTATTGTAATTCTTAGCCTAAATATAGCTAAAGCTAGTGCTAATTAGTAATCTAAAATAAATTTTTGAGCTAAATTAATCGAAACGCAATAAAGGGTGGTCTTAAAAATAAGGAAAAATAATGTATAAAATTGATTGAAATATCCCAAGAATTATTAATTGTTTTCTTATTTTTTAAATGTTATCTGGAAAAGTACTATTTTTAAGTATCCTCGCGACCCTAATTTTCGGTTTTAGGAGTTGCCTTTGGACCCATTTTTGTCGTATACCAACCCTATGATCCAAAGACCTCAAACACATATTTTCCTTAATTGTGGAACATACAGTCTATCATAATCACTATCTTATTAACAAACAAAAAATAAGATAAATAAGGAAGTATTGTGGAACATACAGTCTATCATAATCACTATCTTATTAACAAACAAAAAATAAGATAAATAAGGAAGTTGCTAACCAACATGATTACAATTTTTTTTGGGTGATAAAAAAGTTTGGGTGGGTTCGTCTCCGGTCACCACCACGGACATGATTAAAAATTAATAATAACAATTTTTGGACTATTTTGATCATGTATGGATTTGAAATACATATGTAAGCTATTTTTTAAGTTTTAACCCGAAATTTTAATCAAAACAATGAATTTCAAATTCACCAATATTAGAGTCGTTTGAAATTACTTTTTCCAATTATTAAATCACAAATACAAATCATATATGAATAAAGTCTTAGATAATCGATTGAATGAACAACTTACAATGAATAAATAATTAACAAGTTATTTAAAATTAAGGAGATACACACACTTTAGGTGAGACTCTAACTCAAAATTTTAAAAATCTTGGAATCTCAACTTTGCTATTGAGACGAAACCTCGATAATTCTCAACCCAACTTATTAGTATTTGTATTTCCAAATCTCTCGGAATTATGTATTAGTTCTATATTTAAGTTAATTTCATTCATGGTTCTAGAGATTTGGAATATCATTTGGTTACATAGAGATTCCCAAGATCAAGATGTTTTGAGTTCAATTCTCATTAATGTGGATTTTTCTTTTAGTTTAATATTAGTATTAATTTTTTTTTTTTTTGAGAAAAAACGATAGATATATTAATTAAAAAATGTCGGCATTAACAATCTGACAAATATGTTCAGACAAAACTACCAACTCACATATAGATGCCAACTTTGCTAATGAATGCGCAACCTCGTTTTGATGTCCGCAATATTAGGACCAGTGCTCGATAGATCTTCCTTAGAAGAATTGATTTTATTCAAGACTGTTTGACAATCCCCTTCAAGAATCACTCTCGAACTCTTTTTATCTCTAGCAAGTTCCACCACTTTTTTCGCAGCAAACGCCTCAGCCAATTCAGGCCTCAACACTTGCGAAACCCTTGATGAAATTCATGCCAGACAATGTACATGCTTATTTTCATTGTAATTTGATTATAATTTAATAGATTTTATGATTTAGTGATATTGATTTAATGGTTGTTACTCTAAAATAAATATCAATTTAGTTTTATGTGGCATATAGTGTCTTTATGGATTCATCTTATATTTAATGCATTTAATTCAAGAAGTCCTTTTTTTCCTCTTTAGTAAATTACAATATTTTGATCACTACAATTTAATTAAAAGAAAATGATACTAGTCAACTTTAACTTGATTTTTTCTATTTTAATTTTTTAGTACAAAAATGTTAACATATATGGTACATTAACGACTGGGTCATAATAAAATAGTCACGACTCATGAGATATAAAATTATTCTTATTCTCTTGGATGAATATCATACAAATCTGGTAACTAGTATTATTATTATTATTATTATTATTAACAAATCTGGTAACTAGTTTACTCAATTAATCGAAAATATGTTTGAAGACAGTTTTCTAACACTAAATCATAAAAAGTTAGATAGAGTAGGTAATTATGAAAAAGACAATAAAACTTTATTAATTCCAACTTCTCAATTTATGTTATTGGTTTTATATAATTACGACCCACAAACGTCGTTGCCATGTACTTATTCAATAAGGCAAGTCCCATCGAAAGGTTGAGTAAAATTACATATTGTCCGAATTTTGTTTGACTTCAAATGAAGCTAGTTCGGACTGAGTTCTATTTGAAGTGGACGCAAGTTGACCTCGACTATCTTGATATTTTTATAAATATTTTATTTTATTCATTTTATTTTAATTTAAGCTTGAATCAAGTTTTTTAACCTAAAAAAAAATTATTGTTAAAATTTAATTTAATGTTTTGAACTAACGGATTTTATGGATTGATGATAACAACTTGAATAATTTGCTTTGATTTTCAGTTCAAGTAATAAGTTGTTATTTCCACAAATAACATTTTCTTCTGAATATTTTTCTCAATCTTGTATTGTACTATTTATTTTGGGACGCTATCAGAGTTAATCAAAAGTATTCATCCAACTTCTCATAATTCAATTACTTGACGCAATTTTTGGGGAAAATGCATTATATTCCTCTTTTTTTTATGAAAAACCTATAAAAAAACTCCAATGTAAAATTTTCATTGCAGCAAATCACCTTGTACTTTAAATTTTTTTGGATAAAATTCCTCTTCCGTCCGATTATGTTAGGTTTTTTTTCGTTAAATGATATAATTGCATATACTTTTAGATTTTGGTAATATAATTGAAATCCACATTTTGAGATAACATCCACAAAACTACCAAAAATCTCACATGAACAAATTTTTCACCACAATATAAACCTTCATTTGTCATCAAACCAAAACTCAATCATTTTCATTCACCGGAAGAGATTGGCACAATAAATTCCCAAATCAATCATTTAATTTCTACTTTGAGCTGGCAAAATAATATAATTGGTGTACTCCCATAGTCCCATGGCAATTGGGTACTTAAGAATGCAGGTGATTATATCAGAACAACAAAAAAGTGAGATATAAATTAGGCCAATTCACATTTTATCCCCCAAAACTTTCCAATTTTCACACTAAACCCCATAAATGTATAATTCTCATACTTAAGCACCTAAAATTTTATTAAAAGCTACACTTTGCTCCTTGATGTAACGTGCCGACTAAATCTTTAGCATAATTTTTTTAAAAAGTTGAAATGACTAGAAAAATGAAACATATTCATAATACACATTATTTAACTTTTACAATCTCAATTCTATTTCATTTATAAAAATTATGCTCTAAACTCCTCGATATTACATTCCCCCCCCTTTAAAACACCTATAAAATGTTAATCAAAGGTATAATGCAATCATAAATAATTGTCAAGGGTTTTAAAATTGTAATTTTAGAGGATTAACTGGGAAATTCAAAATTTTTTGAGGGGCAAAATATAAAATATCCTACAAATTATACCATTACCATATTACTATATAACTACGTTTATCTTAAAATAGAGGAGCAACTTTAATTTACATAACATAATAAATGGCGAAGAAAAAACAGAGGGGGGGAAGAAGAAGCTCTCCTCTTCTTGTTTTCTTATCACAACTCTCTTTCTCTCTCACACACACTTTCTCCCTCTAGATCTGTAAATATACCTGCCCATATAATTAATTAAACACCTTTTTTCTAAATTAATTAATATGTAAATACATATTCAAGAATGAAGCTTTTGTTGCTGCTGCTAGAGAGTTTCACTCATGATTGAGCTGTAAGAAACATGAATTTAACTTGAAGTAGTTGGGTTTTTCTTGTCTATATTGGTGCATGTATACTGATTCTTGAAAAGTTTTGATCTTGGTTTTGTTTACTTGTTCAATATCTTGGAAGATTAATAGTTCTTTTGTAAAATTAAATTGAAAAAAAATTTATGGGTTAAATAAATACCTTTTTTCCTTTTTATCTGGGCAAGACTATAATAGAAGTATAATTATTTCAATTTGAGTTTATGTGGGCATGCATCATTCAAGGCTGGTTGAATTTCGTAATTTCACTTTTTATCATTTTGTTAATTTTTTTTTTCTGGTTTAATGGCTGGGGAAGAATGGAAGATTAGTTTTTATTTTCTCCAAGCATGATTTATTATCTTTTTTAAGTTTATTTTGTTAGAATTATCTTTTTTAAGTAGAGGAGCATTAATTGAGATTATTATGATGATATGGATGCCAAAAAGTAATTCAACTAGTTTAATGTTTACTTATTAGCAAGATTTTTGTTTAATGTTTTCTTTTCTAGATTGATTTTCTCTGCCAAAAAGTATCTTGATTCTCAAACTATAGATATTTAAGTTTCGTAATTAGCAGTAAAATTGTTGCTTATATTACCATTTATTTCATATAACAATATTGTCATTATAGTAATCTTTAATTCAGAAACTTTGTCCATAGCTGAATAAGCTTTAAATTCAAGAAAAAAAATATTTTCGTTCTAATTATGGAGAAAACGATAATCGCCTTCCTTGCTTGTCTTTTACTTTTGATCCTATTTTCGTGAGAATTTTTATGTCGTTTTTCAATTATCTGTCGCTTTTCTTCCCATCTTTTGATTCTAATATCATTTTCCTTTCTTTTTTCCAGAATGAAAGCATGATCTGCCCATATTCGTTCCTTTCACAGTAGTAGAGCCGTAAAAATGAATGTTAATCTTTCGAATGTTCTTGAACTTGCTGCGAACAATGATCTAGAAGGCTTTAAAACGCACATAGATCGCGAACCATCGTCTCTCGATGAAATTGGACTTTGGTATGGACGACAAAAAGGGTCGAGTAAAATGGTACTTCATCATAGAACTCCTTTAATGGTAGCCGCCACTTACGGTAGCATTGATGTTTTAAAACTCATCATCTCTATACCCGAAGTTGAAATAAATCGATCATGTGGTATAGACAAGACCACTGCTCTTCACTGTGCTGCATCCGGTGGATCCGTAAATGCTATAGATGTCGTAAAGCTACTTTTGGTAGCGGGTGCGGATCCAAATTTACCCGACTCAAATGGGCTTTGCCCGTTTCACGTGATTGTTATCTCTCCGGATCTCCAAGACATGAAACATTCGCTTCAAATGATGCTTAGTATAGAAGCTTCATTACAGGAGGAGTATATTTCGAACGTTTTGAATGGATCCCCATTCTCTCCAAATAGTGAAAAAATCGAAAAAGGGCCCGTTTCTGAGAAGAAAGAATACCCGGTTGACTCATCCCTCCCCGACATCAAGAACGGTATATATTCTACGGACGAGTTTCGTATGTTTTCGTTTAAGGTTCGACCTTGTTCACGTGCCTACTCCCACGATTGGACCGAGTGCCCGTTTGTTCACCCTGGCGAAAATGCTCGAAGACGGGATCCGAGAAAGTTCCACTATAGTTGTGTACCGTGTCCTGATTTTCGGAAGGGTGCTTGTCGTAGAGGAGACATGTGCGAGTACGCTCATGGGGTTTTCGAGTGTTGGCTCCACCCGGCTCAATATAGGACTCGTTTGTGTAAAGATGGTACGAGTTGTAATAGAAGAGTTTGTTTCTTTGCCCACACGCAAGAGGAGCTTCGCCCATTGTACGTGTCCACTGGCTCAGCCGTTCCTTCTCCTCGCTCGAGTGCTAGTAGATTACGCTCGTCTTTGAATGCTAGAGATATTCCCTTCGAAGATTTGAGTTTATACCCGGATATTGAAATACTAAATGAGCTATCTTATGTGTCGAATCCGAAAAATCTAAGTCCTTCGAATCTTGAGAATGTTTTCTCTACAGGGAGCCCGTCTCCTAGATATTATGACACGGGCGTGTTATTATCTCCAATTAGAACAAATTTTTCACAAAGAAATGTCGATCAATCTCTACTTCAAGTTCCGTTTGGGTCTCCCGGGAGAATGTCACCTCAAAGTATAGATCCCGCCTCACCAATGAGTGCCCGTTTTTCAATACTAGCTCAACATGACAACTTTCGGAGCCTCAACTTGCGCGATCTTGGTCAAAACGGGCCGTCAAAATGGGGATCACCTAATGGGCCAGAAGAGTGGGCCGCGCCTGTTGATGAGATCGGTAAGCTCCAAAGATCGTCATCATTCGAGCTTCTCAACAATGGGGAGGAGCCTGATTTGTCATGGGTTCATTCACTTGTCAAAGAATCACCACAGGATCATATGAATGACCAAACCGTCCCTCGGGTTGTTGGCAATTCAGGTACTGGTACCTCCTCTGGTGAGGGTGTAAATGTAAATTTGAATACTGAGACTGAACAAGTTGAAGAATCACTTTTGGGTGCATGGTTTGACCAAATGCAGCTTGATCAGCTCATGGCTCAATAAATCATCTATTAAGCCGTTAGGTCTGGTAAACTTAGAATTTTTTTGGTGCTTATAACGTTTAAGTTCATAATATTTAAAAAAAATGCTAATTTTTAATTCATTCTTTAAAATATGTATTATGAAGAATGAATATTCACATGGTTAATTAAAAGAAAAAAGTGCCCGGCCGGTTTAGGAAAATATTATCCCAATTACTAATACATATATATAAATTTCTTTTTAAGATCTTAGGTTTTTATTTTTAATTGTCCCTCATATATCTAGTAAGCATATAATTATCCAGTTCCATGACAATGTAAAGGGAAGGCTAGAGAACCTTTTTCATCAATTGATGTAACATGAAGATAAATTTTATTCGATTTCCCTATCCAAATTATTTTTGGAATTTTGTGCTTTATGCTAAATATTAATTTGCTATGTATGATCTATGCTTTATAGAATACGTACTCTTCCTATTTTATTGATTTTTAGTATATGCTAGTTTTGTTATTTATTGAATTTATCCAAAAAGTTGGATTTTATCATTTGATGGTTCATTGATGATGTGTGTATGAAAGACTACTTTTTTTATTCCTTTTTGGAGATTAGATGCTAAGGAATTATGAATCTTTCTTTTGGAGATCAGATGCTAAGCAATCACTTAAACAAACAAATGTTTTCTTTTCCGAAAAGAAACTTTATCCCATGATCAGTTTATCTCAATTTTAAAAAATAATTTCATCTTAAAAAAATTCTCTATCTTTAGAAACAACTTAAACAAAATTTTTACTTTGATTTGATATAAAGTGATTATCTCACATAAAAAAATTATTTTGACATAAAGTAACATATCTTTTATATTAATTTTTGTTTTGTTTTCATTTTCTATAAGAACCTACAATTTTCTAGAAAATAATCTTATTTTATTGCATTTTAAAAAAATGCAAACAAATATTGTTTTTCAAGTACACTAAAATCGGAAATATCTCAAAAATCCTCAAAACTTTTAAAAGTTTTATTTGAATACCCAAACAAACATGTCCTCGATAAAAGTAGATACTTGAAGATATACTAAAAGATTGAGAATTGATGTTGGAAATATGAGATTAGATGCTAGTCATCCGTGAAATTTATGAAGAATTTGGTTATTTTAGAGCTTGTATGTATTGCTTTTATATGGTTTCAAGATGATGTAATTTAAATTGATAGGCGTACGTGAATATATGTTTCTTGAACTTTAGACACTATTTCAATAACAAAGTTTTTCCTAATTACTAATTTTAAATTTACTATTTCACCCTTAGGAAAACCACACGATTTTTTTTTTAATAAATTTGGCGGAATATAGCGAGGGACGAATATGAAAATGAAGTACAATATAAGTTTGATCGTGAATCATACTTTTCGTCTTCCTTATGGGCCAACTTTTGCATATCCGTCCCTCTTAAATTTTTCGTAGCAGATTCATCCCTCTTATCAATATAGTGTAACACATTCGTCCTACTTTTAACTTTTTCGTAGCAGATGCGTCCCTCTCATCAATGTTGTGTAACACATTTGTCCTTCTTAAATCCAAAATATATCCTAAAATGGACAAAAAATGATGTATTTTGGATTTAAGAGGAACAAATGTATTATACTATATTGATGAGAGGGGTGCATCTGCTACGAAAAATTTAAAAGGGACGAATGTGCAAAAGTTGATCTATAAGGAGGACGAAAAGTGCGATTAACTCATATAAGTTTAGTGATAAACATAAGATAGTCATAAGAGGCTAATATTATTTTTTTCAAATTTTTTTTTACCATTTATTCCATGATCTAATACTTTTTCACTCTTTATTAGATATTTCATGCCATATTGACAATGTTTCTATTCATATTGCTTATTTTAAAAAGAAAAAAAAAACATTCTATTCCATTGATAGTGGTGCTTTTAGTGGGTGGGATTATCAAGATGGAATTGGAATTTGGAACCTGAAATAAAGTTTATTTGGAATACCAAAGCATGGGTTTGGGTACAAATAAGTCTGAATGCCTAGTCGACATGGTCGGATGTGACATTCTGTTGAGCTTATTAGAAGAGATTAGTCTTTCATAAAATATTGAACCTATACTCCCCAGTTTTATATTATTTGTCGTTGTAGTGGTACATAAATTAAGAAACCTAATAAATAATCATTATTTGAAGATAGGGGTGGACATTCGGTATCGGGTTTTAGGAACTCGTCCCGTCCGGTCGGGATTTTATAGTTTGGGAATGGAAATATGGTGGATTTTTGGGTTTTGAGAAATCCAAAAACCCGACAAACTAAATGGGGATGGTATTCGGGTAATGTTTCACACCCGATCGGGAAAATCGAATTCCGAATTCCTTATTATACAAAATAAATTACCCCTTTCAATCAATCTCTTACTCCCAAACCCAAGCCCTATCACCTACCCCATGGTCTTGAAATTAATATTTCATGACCATAAAGAAAAATATAATGCTATGAAGGATCAAAATAAAGAAAAGTGTGGTACCTCTACCATATAGGAGTTTAAAATTACTATTTTCGGGAAACTAGAATCCCGATCCCGAAATCCTGATATTTATCGGAAAACCGAAATACTGGGACCAAGTCAATTCAAACGGAATTCTGGTAGTAGAAATCAAACCCGAATCCCAAAAATTTCATCCCGAAATCCCGTCCCAATCCCACCGCTATTTGAAGATAAAAATTCAAAGATACCCTCACAAAAGTAATAATCATTTTTCTCTCTCACCTCTCTTAATTAGGAGTTAGAATAATTAACATGAAAGGGTAAATATGAAAAAAATAAATTAATTTTGTATTGCACTTTTAAAACGATAAATAATATGAAATAAGAATTTTTTGGCAAAACGACAAATAATATGAAATGGATAGAGTATTAAATCGTGCTGATAGTGAAACTCTCCTAGTCCGTTCAACTTGTCTTGAAATATACTAAGTTATGTTTAAAATTTAATATTCTTAAAAAAAGGAAACAATAATACATAACACCAAATATATACTTACAATTGATGCATAAACTTAGAACTTGTGTATAATGTATATAAGACAAAAAATTTCCCATTATTACTCATCTTTCACCTTTCGGTGCTAAGTGCACTTAAATTGTTTCTTCGTCCAATTGATGTTTGGAATAAATAATGCATGAGAAAATGACTTAAAAGGTGTACAAATTGGTGATCAAATGTGACTTGTCTTCACTTGGAAATAGAAAAGATTAAAAAGAATATAATGATTTTATTGTGCTCTTTGTGAAAGCTAGTTGATCAATAAACTATGGGTCAGATTTTCTTTCTGGAAATGGAAATAGCAAATTAATGCTCGAGTTGTATATGGTATGACTAGAGATATTGCATAACTACACATTGTTGCTGCCGGAGCAACTTTTTTATTATGACTTATTTACCCTTCACATTAATTAAATCAAAAAGGTAATTTACATATCTATTTGCATTTCATCCAGCCACTGCCATCATCTATGTTCTTTTATTTAATTTCTTAAATGCACTTATCTTTATGAAGGATTTTTTCTAATTGATATTTGATAGAAATAAGCAAAGTATAATTTGAGTTCATCAACATGAATGGCTCTCAAATTTCACATGCTGGGTTCCCACCATTTTCAATAAAATTGCCGACAAGAAATTTTGATTTTTTTGGTCCTAGCCGATGCTAGCAAAATGGTTAATTAGAGTAGCAATTTCCAATTTTATTTGAAATTCAACATTAAATTCCTTCAACATTTTTGCTTCACTACAAGATATTTCATAAGAAAAAAAAAACATTTCAAATGAAATCATGGTAGCAAATTTGAAAAGATGATTTACCAATCCAAATGTTCTGTAAAAGAGGCTTTAATTTGACAAGGAGAAGAAACGTCTATTTGATTTTGGTGGTGTTGATGAAGTAGATGTAAGAATATTTTAATGGCTTTGTGTTTTCCACAAGAGATTTTCATTTCATAATTAAATTACTTTTAATAAATGTGAAGGGTAAAGTAATCATAATGAAAAAGTTGCACTGACTGTGCTCTGACAATATCGTTGGCCATATGATATGTTTAGTTGTTAAAAATTAATACAAATAAAGTTTCAAAGTTAGGAGCTAAATTTACTTTTATCAAAAGTTGTTTTCACCATGAGTCATGAATACAACATTTCCTAAAGTTGCTTTAAATAATTTGCTTTTTGATTATTTTCCCCTTCACTCATTTATTTGGAGAAAATAATATTTTGGATTCTTGTTTATGTAAATAAACAAAGAAATTTGGTTGAAGAAATCTCAAGTTTTAATTCTACAAAAATAACAATCTTACTTTTACAAATTATTGATTTACTTAAAATCATGATTTAGTAAAAAGATTGAGAAATATATTTTTAAATAATTAACCTGCAGTGTGCGTGGTGAAACAAGATTTGCCATTCATAAACTCGTTAATATTAGCAATAGAACACCAAGAAATTAAAATATCGAGAAAAGTCGCAAACATTATGGAGCTGTCAAAACAACTTTTTATTTTTATTTTTAGAAACAATATTAAATCATTACATTAGTCGGTCTTTGTATCACAAATCTATTCAAATGCTATCAAAGTACAAAGATAAATAAACTACCAAGACTAATATTAAACTAGAGAAATACACATATCAGTTGAAGTCGAATCGATAACCTCTTGCTCTATTGATCCTGGAACCTCGACTTTTGCCACTAGATTATGGCCGACTTGGACCCTAGGCAACTTAGGCCGGGCCCCAATCCATAACCCATCTATAAATTATCCAAAAAACGAAAAGAGTTAGCAACAGCCCATTCCAAAGTCCAGCCCACTCATTCCCCTATTTTTGCCGGACAAGGATGGCTGGAACTAGGGTTGTTGGATTCGGATCGAATCAGACTCAATCCAGATCCGTCTCCATTTCTATCGATTGAATTCGGGTCGAATCCGAATCTAGGCCTAATTCGCTCGGATAACCGATCTTTTTCGAATACACTAAAATCTTCACTTTCAAAATTTACATCAATATATTTTTCTAAAATAAGTTTATTAACTTTACGATTTTATTTAATTTAGCTCGCATGTTCAAACTTTCTTTACAAAATTCATGTTTTTAGGTGAATATATGCATAAAAATAAAATTATGAACGCATTAGTAACTATTATCTTCTTAAACTAATGGTAAAATATTATTACTGTTATTTATTTAATAAATAATTTGTATATATTAAAAAAAATATTTATTGTCGGATACATATATTTAACGGATTGAATCGTCCCTAAATTCATATTCGCTTTATGTCTTTCAGATTACATATCATTATATTCGATCAGATCCATTGAAATCCACCCCATTAACAGCTCTGGACCTATTAAAAAAAACCAGTAAGCTACACTGTAGCCGCTGATTGTTGAAAGAGAAAAAAGGAAGTTTCAAGAATAATTGAACAATGTAATTACTCAAATATTTTTGAATTTTTTTTTATTAAAAAAGATATTACAACTTTAATGTCATTAAATGACAAAAATTTGAATGAACATTGTTTCAATCTTGAAAATTATTTAAAACATAACTTACATAGATTGTTCCAATTTATATTCTGAACTAAAATTACTATCAAAAGTTACGTATTCATATAGATGACTCGATTGATATCCTTAATCATATAAAAGTATTTGATTAGTACTCAAACATATATAAAACATTGTTTTCAAAACGTTACCAAGACCCAAACTTAAACTATTGATTGTACTCGCGCAATGAAAACACAAAAAACAAGTACAAAGCGCACACACACAAGACCAACTTAAACAAGTACATTGTTTTCAAAACGTTACCAAGTCCCAATAGATCGAGACCATAGGACCTATTTGTACGAATTTTTTAAGTTATCTAAAATAATTTTTGTTAGGATATCACACCGATTACTCATAGGTTCATATGATACTTGGCCTATGCTCGATATTTTTAGTATTTACCATCTTTTCACTATATTATGAAGTATAAATGGTGAACTACTCTTATTCTATTTGTCATTACAAATATGTTAACAATTTTCGAGTACTAAACAAAGGAAATATTTTCATCTTACAAAGAATACTAGAAGGCGATATTAATCCATGAAAGTTTTATTAGCCCTAGTTCAAGGTAATGTTATATGCATTTTTTCTCCAATTTCTTGTTTCAAATTTATCAGTGATAACAAATCACAATAATACATAATTTTTCCTATCATGTAATAACTTGGAAAGTATTAAAAATATAGATTGGATCTAATTAATTTTACCCCTAAAGACAATTTCGTCGGTAAATATTTCATGTCATTTTATAAATCTTAAATTTAAAAAATGTTACATCCATCCTTTTACATGTAAAATGCAAGGACAGAATTGGAAATTCAAGCAATATTCCCCTCAAGTGAAAATCTTACCATCAATTCCAAGGTTCTTTAATATCTTCAACGTACCTCTTAATTTTATACTGATAAAGTTGACGTGACTCACACAGCCATTTATGCATGACATTCTTAAATAACTTATAGCTAAAGAAATCAATTTGTAATTTGTAAATGTAATGGCTAGCACTAGACGGCTAGTTCATTTGCAGGAAATTGGCGCAGTATCACAGAGAGAGTCTAAATGGAAGCAACTTGGTGAATTAGCTATGTCTACTGGAATGGTATTCTCTCTTTGATTATGCTCTGAGCTGAAAATTTGTTAGAATTACTTTTTTTTTTTTTTAATACTTAAATACTTTACATGTATATGTGCATGCACATAGTGTAGAAAAATCCTAGAAAATGTGTAGAAGAATATATTATTTTGAAGACTCAATCTCAACCGTTTGATCAAGTAGATTTTGGTCGTCCATTGTGGAAGGCTATTAATACAAATAGGGAAGCTCATTTGTACATTTTCAACCAACCATGTTGAAAGCATTCTAGATAAGGAATAATAGGTTGCTTTTTAGTAACCCTAGTCATTGAGTAGATTTTAAAATTGACCTTATAGGGAGTTTGAATGTTACAAATTGACCTCATGAAAATTTTAATTCTAGAAATGACCTCCTCTTTAAATAATTAATTAATAGGTTAATTATTTAGTTTAAAATGTAATTAATAAATCCTAATTAAATCAGTAAATAGATTTACTAAAAAATTAAACACAAAATAAAAATTTTAATTCAAAATCCGCTTCCGCGCTTTCTTGGGAGTCAGGGATGCCAGGCATTTGGGCGCACGGCCAAGTAGATCTGAGAAATTCACTCAAACATAAAGAATAAAAGAAGAGAAAAAGACAAGAAGAGATGTAGGTTTGTGTGAGAGTGAAAGTGTTAAAGAAGAGAGAGATGTGAATGGAAGATTAATTCAAATGTAAAAATGGGAGAAAATAAGGAAGATTAATGGAGGTTTTAATAGAAGGTTTAGGTGAAAATGTGATAAAAATATTAAGAAAATAAATTCAAAAATGGAGAGGGTCAGTTTTAAAATAACAACATTTGGGGAGGTCATTTGGACCAAATACTTACACGGAACATTAATTAGGCAATAACACAATATTAATTAGCAATCATTAATTAGGAAGAAGACACACACCAAGTGCAATCAAACCCAAAAAAATCACCCACCAAGTGCAATTAGGAAAAATTCACGCCCCATCAATTCCAAAGATTTTGTCACCATATTCCCATAATCCATTTTTCATGACTGAAATAAGTTCTTTTGTCTGATTATGCTTTACAAACCCGGGAAATGTTATATTTTTTAGGATGGAATACAGTCAATACATTGCCACTACGAGAAAATACGGAGGAATGAGAAATAACAAGCGCATGAACAAAGATCTAAATAACAAAATTTTAGCATTTTACGAGATAATATCAACAAATTTGCACGTGTAAGTGCAATGGCCTAGGCCAATTAAGTCTCCCAATAGATCGAGATCATAGAGTGTGTGTGCAACACCTCCATTAGCAATGAGGTAAATTGTTCATTATTTCATATCACATTGAGTTAAATTGCTCATTATTTTATTTCACAGGGAAGTACAATGCCTATATTTATATCTCATGGAGAGGTAAATTGCCCATTAAACATATCACATAAAAGTAAGTTGCCAAAAACCCAAGGTGATAATCCATGAAAGTTTTATTAGCCCTGGTTTAAAGTAATTAAAGTTATATGCATCTTATCTCCAATCTCTTGTATCATTTATCAATGATGACAAATCACAATAATACATAATCTTTTACCAATCTATTGTGGGATAGCCAAATAGCAAATTATATAAATTTATATGCAATTCAGAACCATTGAAAATCAATTTGGAACTGAAAGTAAATTCTCTTTGGATTTCACTGGTTTGTTATAGCTATTTATTTGTTATATTGCTTTAAACTGGGTAAAATGTGTTCCATCTAATTAAGATGCTTTTAATATGTAATACTCCTATTCATATTCTGTTTTTTCATTAGTGATATGTTATTATACATATATACTCAACGTATGAGATTTGGATCAGCTTTTTATCGTTTTAATGAACAAGCTAAATTCGAGATTATTTCTTTGAAGAACAATCAACTGTCTTGTACAAGTGCTGCAACAAGTGACTCGTTTATTTTCCAGATTGCACAGTCAATTTGAAGAACTGTATTAGCGGCAGTACCATAGAAAAATTGAAGAAAAATCTTCAAAAATTCAAGAGTCAGTCCATACACAAATGGAAGAAAACAACTAGTGGAGGTATTCTTTCATATTAGCAAGAAAAAGAAGAAAAAAAAAAAGTAAAAAAGACATTTGAATGTCTTGTAGTAGTAGTCCAAGGGTGTATTGGCAACAACTTATGAATAAGTTGAAGCATAAACAACTCTGGAGGTGCTTATAGCTTATCAGCTTATTTTAAGAGAAGAGCAGAAGCTAAAACACCTCTTGCAAACACTCCAAAACAGATTCTGAGCAAAAATAAGCTCAAAAGTAGTTCTTAAAACCTGTTACAAACACTACCTAAGCAGACAAGGCTTCTTCTGCTTCTTTTTCTTCATGTGGCAAAGGTATGGGCTTAGTAGGGGCGGGAAGACGGCCAATACTATCTACTTTATCTTTCTGTTTCGGTGGAGGCCTTGCTGCCTTTGGAATCAACCTTCCTTTCTTTTCAAACCACTCGGGATTCAGCAATGCTCGGAATCCCAATTTGTTGTAATATACTCTCCTTACTGACCCACCAGCAGCTTCGACTGCTGCTTTTGCCCTCACGGTCACCCTTGAAACCTATTTAAATGTTTTGAATTTGTTAGGGTGAATAGCAAATAACCTCCCTGTGATAAATAAAAGTATAAAATATCTCGCTGTGTTTTTGTGATAGAAGCACACCGTCTCCCTCTTGATTTTTACATTTTTACAGAGGGGTTAAGTGCCCATTATGCAATACAGAGGGAGGTAAAGTGCCCATTTACGCCAATCACATGGGGGTAAATTGCTCATATACGCATCTCACAGGGGGTAAAGTGAAGTGAATATGTTATTAATGTAAGGTTAAATTGGTCATTTTTCATACTGGAATGAAGTCTCGGTAACATTATAGAGCGTGTGTACAACACTTCCACAATGAAGGAGGTAAATGGCTTATAATTTCATATCACAGGGGGTAAATTGCTCAATAGGCATATCACATGGAGGTAACTTGCCAAAAACCCAAATTAGTTCTTATGGATTTCAAATACTATTTCTTCAAATACAAGCATAAGTGGGAGACGAGCATGCAAGGAGAATTACCTCAAGATGGATGGGCCATTGTATATGTTCGGCTCCTCGTCCCATCAATCTAACTCCATCTTCAATTTGCTTCCCTATTGCCCCCACATCCTAATAAATGCCAAGATATAATTAGTATAGAAAAATGAAGAATTATATATTAAGGTTTAATGTACATGTATACATACCTTGAGGGTTTTCATTGTGATTAATTCTGAAGAATCTATCTTCCCAGCATTTATTAGGTTTGCAATTTTTCCTAACCCTACTGGCTGTCAATATAACAATATAGTCATTCATAAGACTCTCACTTCAACACTAATCTAGTGAGTAAAACAAAAAATTGGGGGTAAGTAGTCACACCGAAAAGAAAAAAAAAGAACAAAGAAACTCTCAACCATGAATATGAATGTAGCTTCTTCAATAGATACAAGAACAAGGGCAAACTCGTCAGTTTGCATCTCTTTATGAACCCTTATCAGCTATCTTTTAGGGAGATTAAGGAACCAAGCTAAGTCAAAATCGCTTTGAGGGTTACTTAATATCTTTACCGTATGTCTGAGTTTTAGCCATTGGACCATTATGAGTCTTATAGGTAGAAAGAATTTACTGCAATTCATATTTAGACAATGAACACATCACAGAGTAGACTCAAATTAAAAGGAGAAGCATAATCATATGAGTTGCAATTCTCGTCTTAAATGAGTTTTGGGATCTTTATTATGTACGGTTGAAAGATAAAGCAATATTATACAGTGTTCAACATTTCTTCTGCAATTAAGTTCTCTCAAGAGAATCCTAATCTGTAGAGAAGCTGAAGTTGAATCACATCACACACACACACCTAGAATGAATAGGGGGATGGAAGGAGGCGAGGATAAAGTCGTATTTGTATCTAGAAAGAAAGAGAAGAAAAGAGAGAGAGCAAATAATAGATTACGAAAGATACAAAGCTCACACAATACTTAGATTAGTTGGGACTTGCATTAGTTGGTACCCAAGCTGAAGAATGTTATAATGGAGATTTTGCAGAACATATACAATCTTATGCGCTAACAACCTATATCTTACAAAACATTGATTTTGAAATCATCATTATGCAAACCGCATTAAACAAAAATATTTATCCTAAATTACATATTTTTCCATTATGTTCTGCCTACAATATGCAACCTGGTAAGATCCAAGTCCCATTTAAGCCTTTGGAAACTTTAAGCAACCTGGGGTAGAGAAACGAACTAACGCCAAGAAAAAAATTATCAGATTTTTTTAGAATAATGTGCTGAAATTACAAACAGGGGAACATTGGTAAAGATGCTTGTGCTCTATATAGTTCACTTATGTGCTAGTATCCAAAGTCTGTGAAGCAAAAAACCAATGCATTGACAGTGTGTCCAATCCGAAACTGAGCAACATAAAGGAACCATAGGTATCAAGTATTAAAAAAAAAAAGAACTTCACCAAAGCAACCCTTTAAAATTTGTTATCTTCTCATTTGCCTTCATTTGTTTATTTCCAAGAGTCCATACAACAAAAAGCAACCATAAGTTAAAATAAAGCAGTTCACATTAATAAATCTATAAAATTTCACATCAACACATATTCCTTCTATTATTTATACCACGTTACCTATTCTCCTACAAGATGGGGTAGGCCATGGAAAACCAATTCCATGGAGAAAAACAAAATGCTCCTATTAGCACTCATAACCATGCAGAAGATACAACTTCATTTCACAGCTTTCCATGAGATAGGAAGATGAAATTGGACCAGTAAGTAAATGTACTCGGCAAAAAAAACATACTTTGACTGCTAAGGATCGCTCAGATTTACAACACTACGTAGTACTATGGTTGCTCTAGGAGCCATCTACATGATCATGTTCATCCCTTTCCAGAAAAGAACATTTTCACTTTAACCAACTTTGCACTCACACAAGAACTGAAAATTTTGGCTCCATATCAAGCATGCTAATAATTAAAACTAACCGTGTTTTGTAATTTCATCTTTCATGTTGTCTAATACATAATATCCAAGTTCAGTTGCCAACCAAATTTTGTACCGGATATCAATAATCAGCTTTAAATTGATGCTTTCACATCTCGAAAAAGGGAATGCATCTTTCTCCTCTAGCTTAACACAAACAAATTTAAGGAAAGACATGTCTTTATCTAATGGTGCAAATAGACAACCAGTTAGCCTCCTAGCTCACTTCACAGGTCAATCAGAAGATGGGAATCAAACGAGAAACCCTAATATAGAAACCAGGAGAAAAAAATGCCAGCAAAGAGCTCTTTATTAACTCTGCAGCCATTTCGTTCTATGGGATTCAATGGAAATACAAATGAAAAGCACTAAAATGGACCAAGCTAAAATCAGAAAAATAATACATCTAACCCATTTTCTTCCATACAACCTATAGCTCCTTGAATTAACAAGAGGTTCAGTACTGAAATCTTAAATTTATTTCTGATTCTCATTGAGCTATTGCCAATTCAACTACTATATTCAAATTGATTGTCTCAGAGTATATACTTCAGCATCGCACAAAAACAATATATCAACTATAAAAACAGTCGAGCAATTGTACACCTTTTTTAAGAATTATTTCAGCACAGCTACAAAATCACCCAATAAACTCAATTTCATCGTTTTCTTCGTGCTCAATAAAATGTTAATTGATTTTCATCCAAATTCAAAGATCCATAAAACTTAATCTTAAAGCAGTACTATCTAAAACTTCAGAACATATAATCATATGTGCCAATATAACTTTGCTTTTTTGAACCCCACTCTTAAACACATAGTAATCCAGTTGTAAGTGCACACACATAAATGAATAAGTGACTATATAATAATCCATTAGGTTATAAAAAACAAACAAAAAATATAACAAAATGGTGCATAAAATAAGATCTATACAAATGAAACATGGAAACATCCATCCACATATATATGAAAAAAATGGAGAATGTATATATACCTGAAATGTGAGGCTGAAAGGATTCTTAAAACCGCGTTTGGGAAGCCGGCGTCGAAGTGGGGTCTGACCACCTTCAAATCCAAATTTCATGGTACCGCGGGCTTTTTGACCCTTATGCCCCCTACCCGCTGTTTTCCCCTTACCCGACCCGATACCCCGACCCTTCCGGGTCTTCTGTTTTCGCGCACCAGGATTGTCCCTTAGATCATTCAACGCCAATAAACTGCTGTAAGCCCTCACATTCTGAAAATGAAAGCTGCTACTGATGGGATTTGAAATGTTAGACGGAGATTTTGGATATGGCGAAGAAGATATTATAGAGGAGATGGGTTTTTGGTAGTTATTCTGAACAGAATGGATCGAGGATGATATAAGCGAAGCTATTCTTCTTCTCAACATTTTCTTTTTGAAATGCTTCAGTAGCTAAGCTAGGGCTTTGGGGTGGTGGTGTCGGAAGAGGTGAGATTTAACAAGAAAATGTTTTCCGTTCTAATTCTTTCTTCGCCAAAATTTCATTTTTGGTCCTCTAAAGTGACTGTGTTTTAAAATTGGTCATTTATTATGGCACCTTGACAATAATCATTCTTTATTGTGTCATTATCATTAATTTCAGTCCTTATTGTCGAGAAATTTTAATTATCGCCGGAAATCATCAATTTATGTCTTAATTGACCGGAAAACTAATTTTTGTTTTTGTAAAAAATTACCAATTTATGTCTAATTTGATCGAAAATTTTCATTTTAGCCAAAAATATCATTTGTCGAGTGACACTTAAAAATTACGAATTTCATATTCCGACTCCACAATTTGCAAGACCAAGCCATGTGATAGGTAAAATATGACATAAATTGATTTTTTTTGCGATAATTAAGAAAAATCGATGATAAGGATTGAAATTGATGATGTTGACACAATAAAAGACATATATTGTCGTCAATTTTAAAATACGGTCACTTTAAAGGGCCAAAAATAAAATTTTGCCTCTTTCTTCCCAATTTTCTCTCTTTTTTTTTTAACATTTCCATTTTTCCTATACATTATTTATTAATTTGAGGGAGAATAGAAAATTAGTGGGTTTAAGTCATTAATGTATGTAAAATGATAAATATATGTGGACATTCCAAAAAGAAAATTTAAGGATGAATAAAATAATTTTTTAAATTATTGTAATTACTTGTTTTTAATTATTTATTGGTTGAGAATTTTTCAAAAATGTATTGCGTTTTACATTTCGTGTTGCAATCATTGGACGATCGAAATTGAACTTCGTCACTTTGAAAGTTAAATAGAGCTACTGTCTATATAAGAAATTTGAGAGTGAAGTGAAATAAAATCTTAAGATAATGAAGCAAAATGTAGTTTCCCCTTTATTATCCACAAACACAAAATAGTACTTGGAAGAAAATAGAAAAAGAAAAAGAAAAAGAAATTAGGGCTTTGATTATTATCTTATTTGTGTTTCGTTGTAACCATATTTTCAAGTTTGATTAAAGCTTATTTCAGGTATATTCATCAATTTTGTATTGTTTGCAATTTTGCAAAAGCCCAATTTGTATTTCCAATATAGCTCCTCTTGTAATTTGGGCAAATTTAGGACATTCAAGTCACGGTTCAATTTGTCACTCAATTTGTCACACAAGAGTGAAACAAGTGTATATTACATTATTATGTGAACATCTTCATTATGATGAACGACAAGCCATAATTCATTCTAAGTCTTCAATATAGGACCATGTATTTGTTATTTTGGAGGATTGCACACAGATTAAGAAATGCAATAAATAATCATTTTTTAATCAAATAATTATAACATTAATTACAATCATTAACAAGAAGGGTAAAATTGATAGAAAAGAATTAATTTTGCATTGAACTCTTAAAACGATAAATAAAAATAAATAATTTTTTTCTCGCTAAAACGACAAATGAAAAAATGGAGGGAGTAACTAATTAGTGGTATTGTAATAAACTATTGATAATTATGTATTTGTTGTGCAGATAAACTTGTATTTATTCGTATGTTCACATATTATTAAATACTGATATGACAGGTAATTCTCATGAATTCACTCCTCAAGATGAGGAGGGCTTTGTTGAAATGTTGTATGATGAGGCAGTAAAAGTTTTTTTTGCTGATAACAATGTTAAATTTGCTAACTTGTCCCTCTAAATTTAAAAAATTTCACCTAGATATTGGATATGACCTTCATAAATTAGGAAGTCTAAATTTCATAAATAAACATTGTGGTTATATTAGATTACATCCAAATTTGGAATTATTGTAAATTCACAGTTCAAAAAGAAAATAGAGAAACGGAAATAACCACGTTAAATCTAAATGAATAGCAAAAAATTACAACCCAGGTTAAATTCAAATGGATAGCAAAAAATTACAAACCACATTTTTACACATAATACATCAAAATAAAAGGTTCAATGTTCAATATTCAAAATTTAATTCTTCAAATAGCAAAAGGGCAGAATCTCTGGGCTTTCGGGGCATATTGCGGTCAAAGTCTTTTTCATGTTCTGTAGACTCGACGGTACATCATGTCAAAGATCTTGAATCATTTTTTTAAAACTAAAATTTCAATAAATTTGACAATTATATGCGCCACAATCATACCTATATATGTGTATGATCTAATTCTTAAAGTCGTTGTCACATTATCTATTTGTATAAGATTAATGTCATTGTGTTTGACTCTCCATTTTTTAAGAATAACGCCCTTCACAGTTACCACGTAGCATAGTTATTTGAGGCGGCAAGCCTTCGTCTAGCTATGAGGGGAGAGGAGGCTCAAAGCTTTTTGGACATAAAGTGCTTGTATATATATATATCAACAATAATTATAAAATTCAACAAGTATGACAC
Organism: Penstemon newberryi var. newberryi; assembly: GCA_030819805.1. Taxonomy (NCBI): domain Eukaryota; kingdom Viridiplantae; phylum Streptophyta; class Magnoliopsida; order Lamiales; family Plantaginaceae; genus Penstemon; species Penstemon newberryi. Next base: position 32,056,714 of record JAUALY010000003.1, on the reverse strand, counting down.
ATAAATGGCTTAAATTTAAAGACAATATAATAAATATATTTATTATGTAACATATAAAACACAAATTTAAGTGTCAAATTCAAACTAGTTTGTACTTTATAACTCAAAAATAAATTTAAAGTAGCAGTAACCAATTACAAAAAAAATCTTATATTGAACAAATAAGTTTAAAAGCAATCTAATACAATAGTAATGTCTCAAGTGATTCACATCTAATCAAACCACCCTTTAATCATTGTCATCTACACTATCTCCATTTTCATCATCTTTATAGCATTAACTATCTTTATCATCATCACAACAATCACCAATACGATCACATGTAGGTGAGGATGGTGGTAATGTAGATGAGGATGTTGGTAACTTAATTAGATGGTTATAGTGCTTTATTATATGATTATTTGATGTAGAAGTAGAACCTTTCGAGATAAGTTTTCTCAAAATAATATGCAGGTTCATCTTCACCGGATACAACGCAAACGTGTGCCCAAGTCAAGTCATCGTCGGAATGCATAAGATCATTATCTTTATCATTTTTCCACCAGCTTTCATCGATACCATCTAAACAAGGATTCTCCAACACAATGGGGTTTATGGTTCACATAATTCATATCTCTGGCTCAAAACTCTATTATACTTTATGTACACTAAGTCATTGAGATGTTTTTTCTCCAATCGATTCATTTTCTTGGAATGTAGTTGCAAAATTTAATTAAAAAACTTATTAGTTATATTAACTTACTCAAATGATTTGAATACTATATGTTTAGATTATGGAATGTACATTCATTTAATGTATTGAAATACACTCCAATTACGCTCACAACTGGAAGAGCTACAAGTGAGACTGAGAATTTTGATGGCAAGGTTTTTTCAAATTCGACACGAAATTTCCATATGCACCCCACCAATCAGTTAAAAGGCAAAATAAAAATTAAAAAAACTACAAATGAGTTCCATAAAATAAAAGATAATATACTCGTGTATATTTAATATTTTCATTACCTTGTGCCATTTTTTTCTTTGTCTAATATCTTATTTGCTTTAAAAACTTCATTATGCTCTTTTATACTTTACTAGAAAGGTACACGTGTGCTGCACGTGACTTACCAATTTCACAAATTATTAAAAATTTTGCTTATTGATATTTTTATTATACTATCATAAAATACATAAATTTTCAAGAAAATAAAAAAAAATAAAAAATACATAAAGTTTCGATTAAATAACTATAAATATTAAGTTGTTACCAATGAATCAAAGTTGAGATAATAAATACCTAATACCAAAACTTGAAAATTAAACATGAACTATAATTACTAATTATTTATTCTTAAACTATTATTTGAACGAACTGACAACATCAATTGTTTTCTTTCTTGATCTTGATATTTCGAAATGATATCTTTTCAAATGATTTGACTACATTTTTTGTCTTTTTTTTCTTTAATTTATCAAGCGCTTCTTTGTCACCCAAATTTCAATCGCGACAAATTAAGTCTTCTCTGACCTTCTTTGTAATATGCCTTGTTTTAGTTTCTACATCAATTTCAACCTTTTATGCATTGATGTTAGTTGTTATGTCATCATCATCTTGAGCTTCATTTGGAATTTCACTGGGACGTAGTCTTCTTTTTTATTTTTTGTGATTCGTCTTTTTTTTCTTTCAGTAGTTTTTATATTTGTCCCAACCTTTTTGGCAATGACGTCTTTTGTTATTTCATCATCATCTTGAACTTCAATTGTAATTTCAGTGGGGATGTAGTCTTCCTTTTTATTTCTTGTGATTCGCCTTTTCTTACCTACCATAGTTTTCATTAGTCACAACTTTTTCTAGCATTGATTCGTTGTACTTGGTTTGCTATTTCTATGTGTGAATTTAAAATTATTATAATATTTAATATAATTTAAAAAGCAAATGTGATAAAATATAAAAAAAAAATTAAGGAAACCGCTATTAATTAAAATAATGTATCATATACTATCAGACCTATATCATAGCGGCATCTGTTATATTCCTCTTATGTATGGCATGCCTCACAAAACTTTTTGGGGGTATTAGTGCACCATAAGGTCGGCAAGGAAGAAGCCCAGTCCAAAAAAAAGATGTGAACGTGGTGATTTTTTTTTTATGTATAATTCGTATTTATTTGTTTGAGTTTTACTCATATTATTAACATATATTATCATCAAGTTATATTACCTACTACAACCCATTTTCAATTGATACACTCTTTAAGTGCTATAGATTATTACATCAATGAAAGAAATACACTTTAAAGTTTTCATATAATCACACTTTAACCTACTTTACACATTCTTAATGAAAGTTTAAATCACTTATTTGTCATTAATTCCGGTTCATTTTTTTTTTATTTCTAGTAAACCTATTTTTATCGATTTAACCAGCATTTACACTGAGGTTACCCTTTTTTGTTATTTTAACTCGTTCTTTCACCGATTTCACATTTTTTTGTGTTTTTTTAATCAATTTCACCCATTCTATCCGGCTTAATCCATTTTAATTGATTTTACTTTTTTTTTTATTATTGATTTAACCTATTTTCTTACCTATTTCACAATGTTTTGCCAAGTTAAATCATTTTTTTGTTATTGTCTTTTATCAATTTGATCCCCTTTTTTTGTTGTCCAAGTTAATCTAGCCTTTTTTTGAGTAAACCTATATCACAGTTTTTTTTCTTCACATTTTTTTGCCTTTTTACCCCGTTGTTTCATTGATTGCACCAAATTTTCAATTTATTTTATTACAGTTTCAGGCCAAATTGGAATTTAGCATATGTTGTGCACTCTTTTTGCTTGCAAATCTGGATGTTATATCAAATTCAACAATATATTATCTCGTTGATGATTTGTGCTTATTTGTATTGCTTATATTTTAGCATACATAGCAATGGAAATGTGCTATACAATTGATGAGAAAAATAAGTTAATCTCAATGAATCAACGAACATTTCTCATAAAAAAAAATGAAATGAATTAGCATTCCTGGACTGGACGAACATAAGTTCCGATAAAGTGTATTAAATAATGCTACTCATTACCAGATAAATGTTGGGCTTGTGAAACTTTCGATTTGTTTTCTTCTTTTTAGTTATCCTCTAATTTCTATCAAAATCTATGTTTGATCTTTGGATTTTGAAGTTTCATTAATAGATGAAAACTTAATTTATCATAGTATTTCATCTATGTTTATTTGGATACATATATATATATATATATATATATATATATATATAGGTAGAAAAGTTTTTTATTCTTTCATATATTTAGTTTTTTTTTCTTTTTTCTTTATGCGGTGAAGATCTAAATGAAAAGTTAGATTTGATGAAAGTACGGAAATTTGAGGAAATATTTGCAATAAGTAACATATAATGACTTAGTGTAGTTAAGATTGAGTTTTTATAATCTCACAAATTTTGATTTACTTATCTTTTTTTCTTTTCTTTTGTCTTTCCTTTGTGGTTCCTATCGTATTTATTTATTTATTTTATGTTTCTTCATAGTTCTTTTCTTTGATATTATCGTAGATTTCTTATTCATGTAGAATTATGATTTTTTAATTATTTGTTTATCAATTAAGTAGGGATATATTAGTCTTCACAAAAAATGGAAGAAATTTTCTTGGTCAACTAATAATTCTGCAGATTTATTGGATTTTTCAAGTATTTGAACCATAATAATTGGAGCATAAAAAAGACCAAAAAACAAAGATTGAGAAGAATTAATCTCCAAAGGTTAAAACCTGATTTTATATTCTGTAATTGATGCATCACCATATTGTTTTTTTTTTTGTTAGGATGATCTGAAAAGAAATTCCACTTATATTTGTAATTCTTCTAATATAGTGTTTATATTGAAGTTAGTCTTGTTTGGCTGATAGAAAAGAAATAATTTTAATTATATTTATATTGGACTGTTGATATTAAAATAGACTTCTTTTTTCATGTAGAAGTATGGGTTTTTAATTATTTTATTTACCATTTAAGTAAGGGTAAATTAGACTTCACAAAAAAAGGAAGAAATTTTCCTAGGAAACTCATACTTTTAAAAAAGGGAAGAAATTTTCCTAGGCAACTTGTACTTTTATATGTAAAAAAAAAAATATAGATATAGACATTTGTATTGGAGTGTTTATAATAAAATAGACTTCTTTTTCATGTAGAAGTATGGTTTTTTAATTATATTATTTATCATTTAAGTAGGAGTATATGTATAAATAATATAGATAAAGATATAGATTAGCTTATTGGCATTTTCATCATGTATATCTTCTTCGTCCTCCAACTTTTCTATGCATTGATCAAAACCAAAGGAAATCGCTTCAATATTTCAAATTTTTTTTTTTTTTTTTAAATAAACATAGGGATTTAGTAAATGTACCGCTGCATGTAAAGGCATATAAAATTGCTTTTTCCACTGACGGTCAATGATTCCAAATATCTCATCATACCTTTGCTCGGTTTTTTGAAAGACAAACTAATGTTTTTCTTTACCCATTCATCTGTCTCATATTTAGCCCATGGGAGGCTTTTTCTCTCCACCCACAACCTAAAGAACCTCCACATGTGGGCCATAAAATTTTATACTGAAACTAACCATTTTTTAAAATTGATATTCAAAATAACACTTGTTAATTGCTTACCGCCTCTTTTCTTTGCAAATCTACCTTGCATTCAAGCATTAGAAATAAACATGTCTCCATAGGCGTAGCTACATGAAGTTGAGTGGGGTGCAATGACCCCACTCAACTTTTATACTTTGTATGGAAATTGTATGTATAATACTTGTAAAAATTAAATATATCTTATAATTGTTCTAAATGGATCCCACTCAATAAAATTAAAATTAATGGCAATGGGGCCATATTTAGTTAAAATATATTTATCTTCCACTATTAATTTTTATGAATTAATATGTTAACAGTAAAAAACAAATCTCAATTTTTAGGATTGTGAGATAAGGGTGTTCAACGAAACCGCTAAACTGTCAAATTGATCAATCCAACCCAAATCGATTGCAATTTGTGGGAAGATTTCATGGGCTGATCTTGGTAATTTTGGAAAAAAGACCGTAAGTTATATCGGATTTGTTTTATACTTTCACTACAAAAAAAAGCATCTTTTGCGACAATTTCTTGTGACGAAAAAATATTTCGTCATATGAAAATTTTGTTATTATTACGAAAAATAGCTTCGTCACATAAAATATTGCCTGATGTGACGAAACCCGTAATCGTCACATAAATAAACATTTTATATGACGAATACATATTCGTCGCATAAACTTATGTTTTATGTGACGAATTATTCATTTGTCACATAACTTAATATTTTTTGTTACGACTTTAACATTTGTCACATAAGTTGAATATTTCATGTGACATATTTACATGTCGTCTCATCAGTTGATGTTTCATGTGACAAATTTACATTTCGTCAGATAAAGTAATAGTTTTCGTGACAAATTAAAGTTTCGTCACATAAATTAGTATATCTTGTGACAAGTTTTATCTCTGTCACATAAAAACTATGTCACTCCCTCCAACATTATCCCTCCTTTATTAAAATCATATTTTGTTAAATATTTTTACTCCCTCCTTTTTTCCTCATTTTTGTGACAATATTAAATTATTATCACTTGAGCTTCAAAACTAAGTAGTTTTTCTTAGACCAAAAGTTCTAGAATTTTAATCCGTTCAAGATAGAACACAACTTGCACTACAATAAATTAGGCTTTTCACGATGGTTTTCTACCCGACGATTTTTAAGCGTCCTATAAGGCTAAGTTCTTGACGCTTTTTATGCAAATTCCTGGCTCATAAAAACCGTCGGGTATAACGTCCCTATAAATTTTCATCTCAGTATATTTTATTATGAATGTTGGCGTGTTGCATTATTTTGATGTTGCAATATTGTCCATCAAGTTGTAAGATCTATTATGGGCACAACTTTGATTAAATTGATAAATCATTAAAGTGAAAAAAATTAGGACCATGAATTATCAAAATAAGAAAAAAGAAAAAAACTAGGAACATGGTCTAGGAGCCAATAACACGTTATTTATATACTTCATCCGTCCATTTTCCTTTATCTCTTGGTACAGTTGACCAGTCATATGACACTATATAAATAATTTAATTAATATATTTCATTAATAAGTTGATTATATCATATGACACCATATATATTAATATTTAAAAAGTTTAATACACCACAAAGTGAATAATTTAACATAATAAGTGACTTAAAATATTGAAAAGTTTGACCGGGTACTGTAACTAATAGAGTAAAAATAATGGATCATCCAATAAAATGGAAAAACTCAAAAAACACATTTATTAAAGCGGTGATCTAGAGCTGCATACCATATTTTAGTTGATTTATTTATCACACTTATTTTAAACTTTACTCATTTTCATTTATTTTATTAATCACAATTTAAAGATTTTTTCACTAACACCTTAGAGTTCAACCTCACTCCACACCCAGGGCACGGCTTCTCCTCCGAGATTTCTCACCCCGTCGATGTTGCTACCGTCGAACCACCCCCACCACCACTGCCTTCTCCTCCTACGCCGCCACTTCCTCTCCCGGCGCTGACGCAGCCTTCTATGCCGCTTCGTCTGCCACTTTTGATTAAATCTGCAAGTGTTCGATTGAATCTACTAATCAATCCTCTGGTATGCGGTATTGTATGAAGTAAACTTACATAAATTATTCTCATCCTTTTTATCATTAAGTGTATGTTCCTTTAGGTCCAACACTAAATCAACAAGAAATATTTGATGTTTTGAATTAATTATAGGGGTAAATTTGGATGCTATATGTTTTCTCATGTAAAGTTGCAAACTAATTTAATATCTATCTATGTCATTGATCATCCCCTGAGCTGGTAGCTTTTAAGAAATAACTTAGTGGAAGAACATAATTACCATGTTTGAAGGGAAATTCATAACAAGTAAAGCTCAAATTCTATTACATAGTGTTTGCTATAAGTATTTAAACCTTAAAATTGTAATATTAAACCTATTTAGTTTCTACTCAAACTGTTTATCTTCCAAGTCCAGTTCAATGACCCTAATACTACGAAGAAAGGAAATTGATGACTCAATTATAGAGTTAGTACTCTATAATTTGCAACCTTTGTATAATTTATATAATAGTACATTAAGTATCTTTGAAGGACTGAATTTGTGGTTGATTTTGATTAGGAAGCTGTTTTGTGGCAATAAATTAAGCTTACTTTGTTGGTAAATTTTGAACATGGGTCTCTTTCTCTCTCCCTCTCTAATAAATTATAATTTATTTAGTTATGTGTTTCACTATCTAAATTGTGGTCTTCATGCAGAAAATATTATCGCTACTTTAGGTAGCTACGTGAAAATGTGGTGGAGCTATGTTTATAGGCTATGAAGTGTTAGAAGTTGAAGATATTGAAATCAACATATGTTCATGTTTTGGAACTTTGGGTGAAAAAAAGTTGTTATTCAATTCCTCTTGTGAAACTTAATAGGTTATTGACAACTGCTTCGTTTTGTTTAATGTAGTCTTTTAGACTTGAATATGAATATTTTTGTGATTTTCGAACTTAAATACTTTGTAATTTGGTTTCGATTGTTATCTAGATATTGTTATTTTGAGAAGCAATCTTAGTTTCCGTAATATTTTTACTGTTTTAGTTTATCAATGAGGCGAAAAATGTAAATTATAAATTCTAATAGGTTTATTAATCGCAAAATTTATAGTTACAAAATAAATTGTCACATAAGAAAGTGCAGAATTTTAATCTACTTTTTTTATGACAAAAAGAATTGTCATAAAAGGCTATTTTTATGTGACAAATTATAATTTTTTTATGACAAGATTTTTTGTCATAACAGTCTAGTTTTTATGTGACAAATTATATCGTCACATAAAGCCTTATCAATAGCATATTTATTGTGACGAAATTCACTTTCGGTGACAAATTCTTTGTGCTCTTGTGACAAATGCATCGTCGCGACACATTGCTTTGTTGTGACGAAGTAAATTTAGTCGCAATGTTATGCGACGAACTAAACTTTTGTCGCATCAGACTTTATGTGACGGGGCCTACGTGACAGACCCTGCGACGACAAAAATTCGTCACATAAGCCTCTTGTGACAAAATTCTGGTTTTTCGTGACGAAATACTTCGTCACATAAGATGCTTTTTTTGTAGTATTTTTTCAGACAACGTAATGCCGTTATAAGTATTTAATTAGTAGTCCTGATATTATGAATATTAGAAATATAATTTAAGTATATACTTTAACAAAAAATATAGTATTACGATTAAAAAAATATACTCTCTTACGTTATAATGATCCCAGTGAAATTTTATTCTGGCTACGCTACTGCTCTCAATATCATGTGACGGACGATTGCTTGTGAGTCCATTAGTGCCAAGAGGATTTCGATAGATTGATATATATAGGGGTGAAAATCGGACCGAGTAACTCGTGACTCGGCTCGAACTCGGCTCGACACGGGCTCGACCGAACTCGTTCGAAGCCTTGCCGAACCGAGCTTGAACATGAAGCCAGGCTCGATTGACTTTCCGACTCGAGTCTGAACATATGCTGGTCCGGCTCGTGAAGCTCGTGAACAGGGCAAGAATTTTGCACAAATCAGCTTTCCTTCTTCGCAGTCCCTAATTTTGCTATTTTGGAAGTCAATCCCTTGATTATAGCAAATATTTTATACTCCTATTTCTGCTTTAAATCCAATTTTGACTGAAGATTAGCAAAAATGACTGAAAACTAGCCAAAATTTCCTGATTCAGAATAGAAGACCTTTAAAAAAAAGGTTTGTTCTTGAAGTGTAATAATGGTGGAGAAGCTCAGTTCAACTTTCAAGAAAGTATGCAATGGTTGAGGAAAAACGTACAACAAAAGGAAAAATAAAAGTAATGTTTATATTCTCTCTCTTCGGTTAATTAATTTAATGGTTAGTACATTGAATAGGGTTTAGTTTATGTATTTTCTTGCTGACAAATTCATGACGTGTTCCAAAGAAAGCACATATCAATTGATGTAAAAGTAACTTTTGTCGGTTGAACAAGGTTTTTTTACTATTATTTTTTAAAGTTGCATTTTAGAAGTACAGAGCAGGTAGGGTAGCTAAAGGCTGCAGAAGCATAAAATAAGATTGATCCAACACCTTTACTTCTCCAAGCCGAGCCGAGTACTCGATGAACACAATAAGTATAGTTCGAGCCGAGCTCGAACAATAAAATGTATGACTGGCTCGAGCTCGAGCCGAGCCTGAGCAAGTTGGCTCAATTTTCGAGCCGAGCCTGAACAGTTGTGTGTTCGGTTCATTCACGCTCGTTTTCAGCCCTAGATATATAGAATCATATACAAATCGAAAGATATCGGCTAACTAGAATTTCGGCAACAAATATAACATTAATCAAAGGTTAATTACCCCAATCATTGCATGATAAATAATTCCCTAAAGTGATGTGAACCCTTAGATTCTCTTATTCCATTTGATCTCATTATTTGCAGGTGTTGTGCGCTAGATTTAGTTTACTTGCATTTGGTAGTTTTAGTCCTAGTCCGAATCAAAACCATCATTACTTTAATAATCAATCAAATGAGAATTATGACTTAAGCTTGTGCATTCACTCCAAGTCCTTGAGGATTAATATTTGGACTTACCATTATATACTATGACGCTTATACTAATTACGTACATTACATAGTTGAGCATTGTGTTGCGAATTAGCAAGTTTTAGAAGCTCTAGTTATTTGTAATATTGTGTTGATTTGGTTCCAACTGGCTATAGTTGGTACTCACCAGCTTTGGGGTACATACATGCAAAGGAGGAGCCGAACTTGTACCAATTTGACCCCAAAACGATTACTTTTCTCCAAGTAATATTTTTTTTTGGGTCATATTTTTAACTTGTATCATGGATCAAAATTTCACTTCGAGCCCATGTTTCGGTTGACTAAATATTAGAATTTTTTCGAGATTTTTCAGAAAAGTTTCGATAACTTCGGTATTCTATTCTATTGATTCAAAAACGAAAAAAATTCGATATTTTCGACGAAAATGATTGATCCTTGCTTGTATCTATGTATAAGTAGAGTAAGATACATGTTACATTACGTTAAATCAATGTAAAAGTTGTCTAAGATTTTTTTAGAGATAAGAAATTTTTTTTAAGTTTACATTATTTTTTAAAATTTAGAGATGATTAATTTACTTTTGAGAACAAAAAATTTGTTTATTTGGCATTTAAGAGAGCATCAAAATACTCTCAGATATAGTGCTTCCCATCAAAAGTTAAATTTGATCTTATTTTAAAGATGAAATCGTATTTTCCTCCCTAAACTTACAGTCAAGTTGCACAATCTTCCTAAACTTCAATTTTTTGCAATATTGTCCACCCTCAACTTACATTAACGTTGCACGTCCGATTATAGAAGTAAGGCTGCTTTGCCTCACGTAAACAATCGATAGAGAAAAAGTTGATTCAAAGTTCAAACTTAGTCTTTGGAATATATTAACTAAATAAAAATATACTTTCCTGAATTGATTTGATTGCTTTAAAGTAAATAATATTTATAAAGAAATACAGATTTTAGTGTTGATGAAAACTGGTGGATGAATAATGATTCATAATTAACTATCACAAGACAAATTTTGCATCTACGCATTTACATACCAAATTTAACATTTTCTTTTTGCACCAAAAAACATCAAATTTAACATTTTTATTCCTCTCTTACCTGGAACAACTAACTTCCTCTAATATTACAATTTCATTGGTTTTGTACTTCTCACAGGGTTACAACACTAACATATATGAATCTATCCAGTGCATAATTAATAATTTGATATCAGAATATTTACAGATTACAACCACCACAAAAAATGGCAGAAAGGCTTCAGCCAGTAATGCCCATCAAAATTTCAAGAACCAAATAGTAACTGCACAAGATAAAGAGGATGGTTTTTTCAGGCATTGCAAGAAAAATACTTGGCTCTTGTGGTAACTCACATTAACACAAAAGTTAATCCCCATTAAAGCTGCCTCCTAACACAAACAGTAGAAATTTAATAATGTTCTTACCAGATATTGGATTATGATCTTATAGGAAATGGTTGGCCATCAAAAGTTGTGGTGTCTCTTTATCTTCTTCTTCGATTTCCATAGACGCCTCAGCTCTGATTTCCTCGACCCTTTTATCCCATATACCATCTACTAATTTCCATGTATCGTCGCTTATTATTTGAGTCTGCATGCATTGCATGAACAGATACTAGTTTAGGCTTGTGTGAATTCCAATTGAAAGAAAGTCGAGGACATAGAATAACAATTGAGAGATAGAGAAACTAATGTTCGTATAAGGAAAACATCATGCTCTACAAACTTGATGAGAGTCACTATCTTGCCGGTCAAAATTCATTTTCAGTCCTTTTAAATTTTAATGGTAGCGATTTGGGTCAATTTCTTTTTTAGGTAAGCAAATTCGATCCTTAAAACTTTTCATTGTTTGAAAGTCTAGGGGAATTGGCTGCAATTTTTGTCCTTGAACTTTTTAGTGTTTGTAATTTTAGGACATTTAGCCGCAATTTTGGTTTTAATTTTTTGAATTTCGGGAGCAACGCACCGAAATTGCTGTCAAATGTTCTGAAATTGCAACTACTAAGGACCAAAATTGCAGTCAAATGTCCTTAAATTGAAAACACTAAAAAGTTGGAAGGATCAAAGTTGCTTACCGAAAAGAAAAAACCATCCCAAAATTGCCACCTAGTAAAGGTTAGAATTATAAATGCATTTTTTACTATCTTGCCCCAATCTTTTATACAAAAATTAAGAATTACCCTCTTTATACCCTCACCAATGCCACCTTAGAATCATAAAAAAATTGAAAGCAAGAAACAGATTATAATGTACTACTCTTTACTAACCTCCATAGGGCGAGGTGCGCCAAAAGTAGAAAATCCAACATTTCCAGGTGCAAAAGTCACCTTCCCAGGAAGTGAAACACCATGGAGTCCCCAGCGTCCAGCATACATAAGGGCACCGTATTCATCAACTTGCCTCACAGCAGGCTGGCAAACACAAAAACATAATTTTTTTTACTTTTAACTATTCATTAAGCATGAAATAGTCGTGGATTAAATTTACTTTGTTCATCAAGCATGATTGAGTCATATGAACTAAATCTATTGGATTCAACTATAGTGGGATATGAAAAATTGTTTATATAAGAGCAGCGTGTGTCCTTATAGTCATACATAAGGACACACATTTATACCAATAAGCTGTGCTATAGGTGCCAAGATGATGCTACTCGCTACAGAAGACTGCATGCACATATTTAATTTGCAATGCCTTACTTCTCCTGCCTTCTAAATAAAAGAAAAGGGAGAAACAAAGCAATCCATCTGAAGTAAACTTAATACCTACTAATCTCAGATCCTTTTTCATCAATTAAGTTCCTGTAATCATTTGAAAAGTATTGCAGTTTCTTGACTCCAAATTTAACTTCAGACCAAGTTAAGTCTCAATTAACACATTTTTCACCACCCCTTTGCATTTCTTCTCGGGATTTGGTACTTGGATAACTTCCATCTTACTTCAACTTGAACTACGTAAACTTGTGCATATTGTGTGTTGCATCATTTAGATTAGAAAGTATATAAATGGGCATGCATGTGAAAACGACACACCACTAAGATAAAGACTGTTACCTGTGATATAATGCTATGGTGAGGGGGGATTTAAACCCAAGTATAGTAAATTTAGAAACAATTGTCGATGCCAATGGTGATGACAAAAAAATCAAACACCAAGTGTGCTAAATATTCTAAGCCCCACAGACGTTTATCGACGGGCAAGTCGAGTGGTTTGTTAGGTGGGGAATCTCTGTTTTGTGATTAAGCAGGCACTTCCACAGGAGTAAGAACATCACCAATAAAGTTAAAAAAATATATTCAACAATTAACTCATGTATGGGAAAATCAGGATGTAGCAAAATTAAGAAAACTTATGGTGCAGGGGTGGGGGCAACAGAATCTTACGATTTCACAAGAATCACTAGAAAGAAAGAAGTAATCAAAGAACTAAAAGTAATATACTTGAATATAACAAATTCTAGGACAACATTCTTTTGGCAGATTAGCTAAGAAAATACCTGAGGTATTCGAGGTGAAGTGTTGTAAATTGTCCAAATTTCAGCGGCATTTATCTCTCCTTTCTCCAGTAGGACATCTGCTTGAAATGAAAGCACGTAGACAAGTTGTCAACCAAAAGCAATAAAAATCAATAAAACTATAACAGACAATTTTATAAATTATTTGAAGAACAATGAAAAAAGGGAAAAAAGATATAGTGAATGTCCAACCCGTTATGTTCTCCACAGCAGGACGGCATTCTTGTATTACCGATGAGCACTTTTCCACAGCAAAGCGCATGTATTCTTCTCTAAGTGCTTCAAGTTTGGGAGCGAGCTGCAAAAATGATTATTACACAATAATTTAATAATATTACAAAATTAAACCCAAAATATATATTTGAACTAAGTTGTCACCATATCCCTACATTAGGCACCAGATCATTTTTATATCTGTAATAGGAATTCCCAAAAGCCGTCATTCCTGTTTGCAGAATCAAGAATTCCGAAAGTCTTGAAGCTTCTAATGTCGCTTTGGCAGAAATCCAGCATAGATTGTCAACTCCAAATATAACTTCTTCAATTACTCTGGCTATATAATTAAGATATCAATACTAAGAAAAGAAGGTAAATATCCTACTCATATACAGTTCTAGCAAGCAACACATGGAAACATTTATTTTGTCAATTAAGAATTTAAGTGTGAAAGCATGCAGGTGATAAGAATGACAAGTTCTGCTGTTTAATATATGCAGTTTTTCGTGCTAAGGGATGTTAGTTTGGATCTTTGTAGACAAAGAAGAAGAAACAATCAGTTCTTGGAATAGTTTCTGAAGTTTTTCAGCAGATAGCACTTTATTTCACTTTTGAGAGACAGACTATGTCAGAATTAAAGTAACTAATGATCGAGTGTATTTTCAAAGTTAAGCAATTGGTCCCATTTCAACACCCATAAGATACAAAACAAAAAGGAATCCTTCTGACAGAAAGAAATAATAAGTACAAAAACCTTTTCCTATTGCCAAGCAGTCCTAAATTTCTATTTCACATAACAGAAAATCACGCATTAGGGACGTACTACCGTAAAGTATGCATTTAGCACATAACTAAGACAAAATTTGTATATGAGCAACAGGATATCACTGATATAAGAAAAATGATCTGGAAGAAATGTTTATTCTACTTGAGATGAAGAATAGAAAGACCCAGTTGTTTTTCATTGTAAGACACCATTTTCACATTTTAACTTTTGACGTATTTGATTTCCGTTATTTTAAAAAAAAAATTGAGTTTAAAATATCTTCAAAAGATCATCATTGAAACTATTTTCAAAGCATGGACCCCATAATTTGAAGTTTTAGAACTACACCTCATTTTCAGAAAACACTCTTTATTGTTTTTTTAACAAACAAAACCCATTTCTTGTATTCACATGAACTAACCGATAAAGTAATTGGGTTAAACCTTGAAATTCACTACATTTTTTGACACAAAAATGGGAAGTATTGAACATTTCATGAAAATAATTTCTCAAATGAAACCAACATTTATAATCATTTCACAGAAGTTCACTTTTGAAGATATCATCCTAAGAGGAAGGTCCAAGGGATAATGGAAGTAGTACATATATTTTCACTTTAAGGAGCCTGGGTGCAGGCTTTGAAATCAGAAGAAGCATGGCAATTCTGTTGACTATATAAAGCACCGCAAACAAGATTGTTTCAGTTCACACGATTAAGAATCATCTAATAGTTCTATAATGAGGCACCTAATCATTAAAGTTGGACATGGGAAGAAAAAAAGTTGATCTGAATATCATTACTCTTCTATTCATATGTTGAAAATAATCTCAAGGAGACCATTTCAGATGGCAAATAATGTTCTGAATCCTCCAATAACATCTAAGAAAAAAGTTAAATATTTTCTTAACCCGCAGGCCAAAACCGAGGCATGAGAGGGACTACCCTTTAAGTCACAAATAGAACGCTCCACAACAAAGTGGTATTATATTTTCAAAATTATTGCAACAATAGACACATTTGTTGAACAAGCCTTCTCTAGTTACTAACACAAGAATCACAAAAGAAAGACTGACAAGAACCCTGTAAGCCAATGATACACCAGGCATCTAAAGGCATGACTTTTTCACATAAAAGCAAGGGAACATAACATCCAAAGGGTAATGTATTACAAAAAGAATTTTTGCAACTTACGAGCACATGCGCGTACTATATTGTCCACATAATCTGCCTTTCTTCTAAATACCCTGCCTGATGTCTCCTCATAGCGTATATTTGGTTGACTACGTATGGAGTTAATATCTGTCTGGAAAGACATAAAAATATATGATTAAAACCCAAGGGGATGATTATCATCGTTATAATCTATTTTTGTTTGGTTAAGCACTAGTAAGTGAGAATCTTTAACACAATAACATGCATATAGAATCCAAATTAATATGCATACGTCAGTGAAAGGACGGTAGGGATCTGGAATGTAACATGCAAGAACAGCAACGGCTGCCTCTCTATATGCTAATCTCAATTTTAGCTCTTCAGGAACTTCAGTGCTATCTTCTTGACCTGTCTCAAAAGTGCCTTTTTGCTGCAAGATTTAACATCGAAGTGAGTATGCTTTATGCTATTCAGTCAAGCAATATAAAATATAAAAATTGGTGCCTTTCGAGGAATTTCAAAACTAACCCGCTTCAAGGCCTCAAGGAGTTCTTCCCTTCCTATGTAGTCTAAGTCCTTTCTAGCAGTCAAAATTCCAGCTTCATTCCTGTCATGTTCATGCCATCAGATTGCTCTTCATGATTTTTAGGGAAAAAAAAAAATTAATAAAAGATTAAGAGCTTGAAGTTTCAGTTACAATATATTTTGCAATTCTGCTCCAGTAAAATCTTCTGTAAGCTCTGCAATTTCTTGCAGTAGAATCTCCTTCTCTTCCTCTGAGCGAAAATATTTGTTTCGAGCATGTACCTGCCATGTTTATGATGAGAACTTCAATAAAGAATAATATAAAAGAAAATTTTGTTTTTGACATCCAATCCCACTAACTTTACCTAGCTGAAACGTATGCCATTGAATATAGAAGTATACCTTCAATATGGCAAATCTACCATCTTTTGACGGTAATCCAACGCGGATAATTTTGTCAAATCGGCCTTTTCTTAGAAGAGCAGGATCAAGGATATCCAGTCTATTTGTTGCACCAATAATTAATACCTGATGAACATAATCTTACGAATTCAACTCCAAATGCTATTGTTCTCATTCCCAAGAGAGATAACAGAACTAATATGATGCACACCTGTGATGTTGATACTTTAAACCCATCCATCTCGGTAAGTATTTGAAGTAGACCTTGTTCCCTCTCAGCACCACCCTAGTCAAGCAAGTAGATGCAATACATGTTATGCCAACAAAAATATTTGGATTCATATTAAGTTTATATTTTAGTAATGACAGACATCTGCTGTTTCATAAGCTAAGTGAATTTGTTAAGTTTGAGCTTAATTTCCCATCCATGAGAAATTATTTCCAATATTAGAGTAAACTCTAGATAGGTGCGAGTCTTGCACTAAACTGAAACAACCTTGGCAGAAATGGACTTTGGAAAATGTTAAACAGTAGCACTAAAGTGTTTAGCTGAGATTAATTCAACAGAATCACTCATTATCTTCACATGCACTTAAAAGCAGATTTCATTATACAAATCCGCAAATACTTCTAGACCCCAAACAATGAGTAGATTACTTGAAAGTCAAACACTTAGTGGACCTTCATAGTAGACTTTGATGAGAAGAAGTTTCAGACAAAGCTACTAAGCTTTTCAACAATTAGTCCAAACAGAAGTTCTTGATTTCACTGACAAAGTATGCCTCGTTCTTGCGGATTGTTTGTCAGCACACTGAGAAGAAATGGAAGTAAGAGTTTTGCACATAGAGATAAGCAGGCATACCCCACCAATATCAGGGCCACCACGTTTACTGCCAATTGCATCTATTTCATCAATGAAAATGATGGAAGGGGCAAATGACCTGGCACTAGCAAAAAGATCCTTCACACGAGAAGCAGCCACACCAACAAACATCTGAACAAAAATGAAATGCAATTTAGTTTTGTCTAGCAAGTCCAAAGCATCCACTGTCTGCATTCATAATTGATTATTCCATCTGAGTATATAGTCTGACATTAATAAAGAACAATATGCATACACTTCCAATCATATTCCCATATCAAGGATTCAATTCATTTCACATGAAATAAGAAATGAAAGAAAAAAGGAGCTTGCTTTAAATTATTATTCCATGCGAAGGAAGAGTTTATGCATTAATAGCTCCAAGAAGAAGAAAAAGAAGACACCTCACCTCTACAAAATCTGTACCATTAGCTGCAAAAAATGGAAGACCTGCCTCACCAGCTATAGCTTTTGCCAGAAGTGTTTTACCAGTTCCAGGAGGACCATGCAGGAGCACCCCCTTAGGGCAGTAGATACCTTTGTTTTGGAACTCCTCATCATTCTTTAGTATACGAACAATCTCTTGTAACTCCCTCTTAATATATTCTTGGCCAGCAAAATCATCAAAAGTAACACCTGTTTTTTCTTCAGCTGATATGAATTTTGCCCTGGCATGAATATAAATTAAAAATTTAAATATAATTCGTTGAATTCAACATAAACTGGAATATTCCGCCTAGCGTATTATATTGCCATACAGTAAATCTTTCTTTATTAACCTAATCATGGAAAATAGCCTATGGGATAAGAGAAAATAAAATCTGTGGAAGACAATGATACCATATTAACACACAAATTTATGTCTGGCACAAAACATAAAACAAGAACAAGTCCCAAATACAAATTAGTATGATGTTACAACTTAGGCGCATTAAACTGACCGGCAAGCCCCCTCCCTTTCTCCTCAATTTTATGTTGAACAAAAAAGAGACAAGATAATTTGGAGTCCAATAAGTCATTTCAAATAGAACAATAACTTAAATAAAAATCACACCCAGCAATAACTAAAACATAATTCAACAACACCTCTTGAAGTCAAAGTTCACCGAGAGTTGTGAAAATTTGCTAATTGTGACTCAAGGGTGGATCCTCAAAATACTGTCTTCTTATTTTAATTAGTCAAGTTGGAGACGCGGAAGTCAAGATTTCTGACACTTTATAGAGTAAAGAATTGAGTTCAAAATGCATGAAGCTTGTTGAAACATGAGTAAATTTTTAATTTAATAGAGATTTCAGGATACAAATTAAGGTGTAAGTGGCAAACAAGGTTCATCTCAGAGGTAGAATACATGTAAAACATTAAATTTAATTACCCAAGACAAAAAGAAAGCTGGAATTCATAATTTGATATACAAAGAGTTCTAGAGGACTCTCAGAGGCATGATACATGTAAAACATTCAATTTAATTAGACAATAAAAAAAAGCTGGAATTCACGATTTCATATACAAAGAGTTCTAGAGGACATTGACACTGGGTGACAATTTTGGATAAGTAGTTAGGTATTCAGAATTAAAACATCAAGGAGTATTTATAATCAATAACATCCACAATATTTATAGTCTGAATTTAAGTTACACCTAGTAAAAATTCACTATTATGAGCGCAAAATGGCAAAGTAGTGCAGTAGCCTTTCTAAGTATGACTTCTCTAAGAATTTACTCATAATTCTTGGAGACGCTGACCAGTTGCTAACTATTCAAAACTTCCCAGCTTGTATCTTAAACCAGACATTTAAAGCTTAGTTTGTAACAACAAAGAAGCCAAGAACAAAAATAAAAGCAAAAATATCAAGCACATGCAGTTAATGATTAGACCAAAGCAACAACTCAACCTACCGACTCTTCCCTAATGACCCAAGGGCCTCGCGTTTGAGTGGCTGTAATGCTATCTTTTTAGGCGGAACACCAAGATCGCATGGTATTAACTTCGCATATATCGGTCTCATCATATTATCGATCCAAACATATAGAGCAACAGAAAGAGCAAGCCTCATAGACCACACCACTGCAGTGGCAACAGTTGAATAGACTTCTGCAGGAACGCTATTCACGTTATGGACATCAACATTTACAAGCTGTTGATGCAACTTTCGCCAAACATCATTCCAGCAGTCAATCGGCATGCGGTCAACCACATGGCGCCGGAAAACAATTTCATTCTTTTTATCACCTTCTGGACTTCCAATTTCTCCTTCTTTATAGTATGGTAAAATCACTGTTATAGACACCAAAAACAGAATAGTCACTTATAACAATCTCCTGTGATTAACAATATGTGAGTTTTGAACTAGACCAGAGAGAGAGAGAGAGAGAAATATCTTTTTACCGGTTAGGATCATATATGTACAAGCAAAACATTTTGATGAAAAGGCACTATATAGTGCTGCAGCTAATCCAAAGAACTAGCATGACAGAGATTATGATGGCAATATAAGCATATCTTTATTGATATGTACCACGAATACCACCTGTATAGTTTTTTCATACTGCTTCAATGAAAAATGTTACTTTATGTGTCTGTATACGTATTTTAGTATTTCATGTTTTCAATTAATGTCGTTTCATAAAAAAGATTACACTACACGCTCAATTTCATAACTTTAAATAACAAATTATATCATGTAATTCTGATCTGTTTCTAATCCACCTTTTATTCAAACCATCATGTTAATTAGTTTTAGGCACAAAGAAAACCAACAAGAAGTCCAACCTGATACTGTCTGGCCATAATTAGAATACTCCATAAATTGGACATTGTTTGAATCAAGAAGGCTCTTAAAGTCACTATAGTTTATGCAATGGGAATTCTCAGGATCCCACTCTGTTCCTTTCAATTTTCCTCTAATGGACAAAAGTGACCTGCTCCACTCTGAAGCCATCATGAGCTGCCTCTCCAACTGAACATTTGCTTTCCTTTCAAATTCTTCTAATTTGTTTATCCGTTTTTTCTCAGTCTCTTTCAAATTCTGGCAAAGACATCATCTATTTATGAAATCAACAATCATCCCTCACAAAAATTAAATTATGCAATACAAAAAAAACAAAAACAAAAAAAGTTCTGCGCAAGATGAAACTTTTTTCATGTCATCGTCTTTTGAACCTTATTAGTTTTATAACCTTGTGAACTAGCATATTACTTATATAGCTCGAATGTGTTTGTTCAGGATTCAGGATTTCAGAACTTTAAAGGCAAAAGTACCATAAAAATCTCCATTGCCAAATAGTAAGTCAAATATGAAGAGACGGGGAAAGAAACATTAATCTTATGGCCATTTTTAATGAGCACAGCAAATGTTCCCCCCGAAAATCACCATGCTCTACTCCCTATGTTCGACATAAACAACTTAAAGTGCTCGACTCCAACAAAATTACTTCGTCTGCAATGAAAGATTTCTAGCTCACAATCTTATCCATAAAATGAAATAATCCCCTAATATCAAATCCATATACAATTACTTATACAATCAAACAAAAAAATAGAAAATAACATTGTATATGCAATTCTACCAATTCTCACGCCATTATTCCCAACCAAAAAATAGTACTAATGTTTCTTCCCAATAAACTATAAAATACCATGTCGTAGTGAAATCAATTTTCCATTGGTTCGATATTGTCAAATTGACTGCTTTCTGCATATTATACTAATTAACCAAATTAATTACCAAAAAAATACTAATTAACCTAATTAAACATATTAAAAAACACTAATAGCATTAAACGACATACAAAATATTAATATTAAAAACTGTTAACTTTTTTTATCAAAGGATGAAAATAATAAATTGGTCGAGATTAGAAGAAAAAGTCACCGAGCTAAAAATTCAAATGTAGTAAAGTAATGAAGTGAAAACAACCTCATATAGCTGCTGAGTCGACTCGGTATCAGCCTCCACTGAACGTGATGAAGAAGGATTGCAACATTTGATGATTCTGAGTCTTTTAGCATCAATGCATCGCTTTGTTTTTAGCCGAAAACTAATTCTACGGGTTTTAGAAAATTGAAAATAGCAGCACAAGGGTTTTAGAGGAGATTGAGTTGGTAATGGGTTTGAAGTACTGCAAAAATTCATCCTAATATTTTTGTTTTTTTCTAAGTATAGTGACTAGAAATTGGTGTTAATTTTCTCTTTATCCTCTTTTTTTCTTCATCGAGCTGTGAATACTGAATAGTGATGTACTTGGTGAAAGAATTGGAAACTGAAGTTGATAAGAAGAGGAATCGAAAACGGGCTTGGGCTTGCAAAGGGAATGAATTTAAAGGAGATATAATAATATAAATAAAACAAAAAACAAAAAAGAAAAAACCATAGTCTTGTTTTTACTATAAAATGATGGACGATAACTAAATATGGTGTCGAGAAATCCGTCCGAACGATGGTCGCACTCGGAAAATTCATCATAAAAAATTATGATACAATGTCTTTTGACCAAGTTTTTGGGTCTCAATTTTTGCCGTCATAAATTTGTCGAAAATTCCATTGAAAATTGATGTTTTTTCTTATAGTAAGCTAAACATAAACGTAGTCAAGTTACATAATATGAAGTTTTATATAACAAAAAATATATATAGATTGGAGCTTCGTGTATTCAAATAAATGATCTCTAAACTTCAACAACGGCAAAAATGTCATTTGATATTTGTCTTTTCAAATTTGTAATTATATGTGACGTCTTATTATTTTTTTTTCTAAAGTTATTTTAATGGGTATTTTATCAGTTTGATCTTAATTGTATTTTAATTTCATACTATAATTTGGAGAGAATATATGTAGACTTTTAACTAAAATTCATCTAGGGTGCAAATTGAAAGACAATACATGTTATGAGGGTGCAAAGTGGACAATACATGTTATGAGGGTGCAAAGTGGGCTTCATTTTTTTAAAGGGTGGAAAGTGTCAAACTTACACGGGTTTTGTAATTTTGGATGTTCACTTCAATTCAAGTTGCTTCAAGAGAAACTCCGCCAATTTTTTTTAGGGAGAAAAAGAAAAAGAATCAGAATTCATCAAAAAGCATAGAAACACAGACACACACAGACATGGAAGATGAAGAAGAGCAGCAAGCATTTGGTCGGTCTACTCTACCTATATCGGAATCGCTATCGGGTTCGGGCCCGATGGTGTCCGCTACAGTGGGCCGGGTCATGACTACTCTCCTCGACGCAAAGCCGAAGAAACTAGCGGACGCCATATCACGTCTCCATTCCCCTCCCAAAATTGCCCCCTTCACCGGTAAAAAATACAACTTGTAGATGCATACTTTCTTCAAGTACTTTACATTAATTATATTTTTATTTGCTTTTAATGCTATTTGGTTTTTTGTGTCTTAAGTTTCTTCGGAACAGTCGCTTTGGTTTCTCCACAAGTACATAGGCGAAGCCGCGGAGAAAGATGAGCATTTGGACCAAGTTCTCGTTCCCATGATTCAACATGTACAATTGTTTCCTTTTTCTTAATGGTTAAAGCCTTCGTTTTATTTATATGGGTAATTTAGGGTTTAGAGGGTCTACTTATATATAGGGAAAATTGCATATTTGGTACCACTGGATACGTAAATACCACAATTTAAGTATTGGTTGCAGTATTCATACCATAGCCAAATCATTGTACGAAAATGGACGGAATTGGCCTTGTGTATCGCACGTGGATGTTATCTCATCTTGTGGAGGAATTTTTTTCACGTGATAACGTGAGGGAAACGTCATCATAAGTGAGGGACACGTGATAATTTTCCCTCTAAAAGATGACATAACGACCATGTGCACCCGCATGTGGCCAATTCCGTTCATTTCCATCCAATTATTTGACTGTGGTATAATCATTGCAGCCATTCATAACGTTCATTTCCGTCCAATTCCGTTCATCTATATAACGGATTCTCCTGATCATCTACAATTTAGATACAGGGTATTGGAGATGTGTATTTTTTTTGTTCTTCATGTTTTTAATTATTCCTTTTTGGTATATTTAGCTGAAGTACTAGAAAAATTATTTAAGGGTTCCATTATTTAGACTCAGGGTTTGCTTATATATGTGCAGTTTTACTTGCAAATAAGTAATCTCGAAACATATTGATACAAGAATTTCGTAAAGTAGGCCTTTCATGTACAAAGTTTAATGATACAAAACATTGTTAACAATTAGTTTTGATTATTATATATGTTATGTAATTTTACTTTCTTTTGCCAGTCATTGAAAATGAAGGAAGTGAAACAGGGGAATCAGTCGATGATACTTTTGAACTGGCTCTTTCAAGATGAGATTTTGTTCCAAGCCATTGTGCGAAATTTGGCAGGAATTATTTCGAGAAGGGATGACCGCTATATTGCTCTTGGATGGTGTATTATGGGACGCAGCCTTATTGAATATGAAGACGCAGATGATAAGCTTGAGACTAGTGGTACCGTTACTGCAATACCACTTCTATATTTTTTTTCCGTTTGAAATATAGCTGCTGCGTCTGTATGATGACTTTGTTTTGATAATACTCTTTTCCTCTTTCTAGAAAAATGGATAAAGATGAAAGATTTTTTTATTCGAATGAGGTGGAACATCTTTTCCTAATTTATACTGGGGAGATAGTCATCCTTCAAGAGTACTAGATAGATTTCTTTTTTATATTTATATGTATCACATGATTTTGTTTCTCATTATCGGTTGATTTTCCCATGTGATAATGTTCAGAGATCTTCGCGATCGAAACATTAATCATTCAAACCTATTTGTTTTTACTCTCTAAAGGGACTGACACAAAATTGTTGAACTAATAGGAGGGAATTTTCTCTTCTAGTTTGTCAAAAATTGGGAAAAGTGGTTATTTAGTTTGAGTGCCTTTGATTTGAAACTCGGATGAAACGGTTATATTCACGCACAATATCATAGAAAAACTTCTTATGTTTGACCTTTAGAGCATCCTAATCAGGACTTCTTGCTCATATATGTTTCCCTGCTTTGGATTGATAGAAATTCTTGATAGTGGTGAAAATCTTCATCTCAATCTCTTGGTAATCCTGAACTAGTTTTTGAACACCGGAATTTTGGTACTCGTGCAGGAATAAGGAAGAAGTATGGTATGATATTGAAGATATTTTGTTCTTGTGTCACCCATCTCACATCCATTATATGCAAGGGAAGGTATGTTCGCCTTGTTCTTACCATTCATAACTCTTAAGTTTGGCTCAGTGATGTTAGATTGGCTTGCCATGCCCTTGATAACAACTTGTTGAGTTGGTTCTCTTTGCATATTGTTCTCTGAAATTTCATTAAAGATGGGCTGAAGCAAAATTTCTATCTCTCTTTCGTATAACTCCGTTTGATTTTTCTTCTACTGTGTAATTGATTACAAATAATGGAAAGAATTGAAGAAAAGGATTATGTTGCCCCTAGTGGAATGGCTTGGTTGAACATTTATGGCTCCCTATGGATCTGTTATGGGCTGGTTTTGCCAAACAAACCAAGGCCATATCCAAACGAAAGTAGGCCAGATCCAATTATCCAAGCGTAACTAGGACAAAATCAAAGGAACTCGCCGTTGGACGAGGCTCAAGTGAAACCCATCCCAAAATCAAATGAAACCTATTTCCATTTACCTACTTTTTCTCATCTTAAACTCTATAAAAGTCATTGATTTGACAGACACATACCACCTACTTTTTCCCATCTCAAACTCTACCAAACTCTATAAAGTTCATTGATTTGATGCCTAATACCTACTTTTGCCCCCAAAATTCAACATCCAAACCCAATCCAAATCACATCTCAAGTTTTCAAAACCCTCAAAACCAAATATTCAAACCCAATTTAAACTGTTTTTCAAAGGTTTTGCTGAAACCGACCAAACCAATATTCTGAAACCAAAACTCATGGAAACCTAGACAAAACTGATCCATATGCACCCTATGGTCTTTTAGATTGTGGTCAGTAGATTCTATAAGCTAACCTTGCATTCCTTTCTATGGATTCTGATGGCTAAGGAGGTTTCTGGATGAATTTTTCATTGAGTACCTCTCTCTTCACTATGGCTTTTATAAGATGTTACTGAGTTGATTTGCTTACGTAATCCTGATTAATGGTTGTAAGTCAATTGTATGAGATTGTGCTGCAGGTCAACATTTCGGGACTTAAAATTAGGAGTCTGTATTATGGTGAATGTGTATAACCACATTATATTATGTGTCATGTTTGAGTTTTTGACCTGATGTTTGATCACTTGAAATTGTAGTAATATGCAGGAGGGATTTGAGTTGCCAACTCGCCTCGCGGTAGCTGCTTCTGATTTTATTTTGTCTCTCATGGTAGCATTGTCAAAAGAGGATCTGGCATCCGATAATATAACTAAAAAGCCAAAATCAGTATCTATCAATGCTAAAAGTCAGCCAGGCACCTTGGTACAAGCTGTTACCAGTGATAAACAAGTAAATACATTGAGGCAAGCATCTGAACTGCCCTCCGGCTTGGAACTGAAGTCGTTAGTTTGGAATAATCTGGATGAACTTATAATTCTTATGAAGAAAATTACCGCTGTATGACCTTCTATTCTTTATGAATTCTTGGTGCAGATTTTGTTTCCATCTGTTTGTCTATTAACCTTTAGAATCAAATTTATTCTTCCATATAATTTAGGTTTTTGTTTTTCAGATGTTCACTCGCCTTGCTATAACTTGTTGTTATGTTTGTTTACTAACTAGACATTTTTTTGGGGGGCATGCAGTGGAGCAGGAGAAGTCGTTCTTTGCATGCGAAAGGATCTGAGAGAATTTTAAAGTGGCTGCAGGAAATGAAACAAGATTATGGTGTCCTTCAAAATGAGGCAGGTGTCAATGATAAATGTTTTTAGCTTAGTTTTTTATGTGTTTCACCAAGTTTTCAGTTCTTATGCTCTTGTCATTGTTGATGAAAGACAGACTCGCAAATGTGGAAGACCGGTTCTTTGGTTCTCTCTTCCTGTTGGAAACATTATGGTGTACTCTTGCACTTGGAAGACTGCAAGTTCTCTCAGCAATATAAAGAACTATTGGACCAATATTTGTCTGGTATTCAGGTAGCATTCCTTACTTTATTACAGTGTGATTTTGAGAGAAGCAAGTTTCAAAAGTTTTTGATGATTTGTTTAGTAGTCTCTCTCTCTCTCTGCAGTTGGGTTTTTTTGGAAATGTTTATTCAATTTATGACTTATATGTGGAACCTCGATGAGGGACTTAGAAGTCAAATTTCATATATGTAAATATGTAAAACATGTGACCATATATTATATGGACACAATAATCGAATGCAATCTTGCATGTTGCTCTTGTTTCTTCTTCCAGTCTTCAGCTTCTGATGAAGAGCGTTTGCAGTTTTATGCAGACGACCAAGCTGAAGAACCTAATATGAACAAAGACAGCAGATCTGAGACGATAAACTTCTTTCTGAATTGCCTTTTGCTTTTATTGGGTAGACTCAATCATCAGCAATTTGACAGTGCAGTAACAGAATTTGGATCTCGTATATCTCAAGTTCTTATGTCTCAGGTAGTATTATCAACTTCTGATGAAGTTGTACAATTTTTTTGTTGATTTCTCAGTCTTTTTGGTCAATAATAAGTGGATGTTGTGGTAAATTATCATAACTAACGTGGTTGACCTTTATTCCTCTTATTCTCCTTTTCCTTCTATTTTGTCTGTTGGAAGTGGGGTTTGTAGTGACATATTTCCATTTGTATGTATTCATATTTGAATGGTTATTCTTGTCGATGTAACTTATTTGGAATGGCATGCATATGAGAGAACAAGATTATTTAATCAGACATCGCGCAGGACTTGACCATGAACAAGATTATCTAATTTGTTTATTTTGGTTTGACTGCATATTGAGTGCTGCAGGGTTTGTCTGAGTCTGATATTTTGGTTTCTGTTTGAGCTTAAAAAAATTGGAAATTAGAATTGCTAGTTGATGCCAGGTGAATGAAGGTTTAAAAGCCTGCTTAACACTACGGTGAAAAGTAAATTAAAGTGAGGAAAGATGAAGTCTGAGAAGTAGGGATCACCTCTATATACCTTTAGGTATCACACCAAGGCTGTAGATTCATCACACATCCAGAAGGCCAAATGTAAGCCTAGTAAAGAAAAACATGTACGCAAAATCTCTCAGGCTTTTTTTTTTTGAAAAAAAAAAAAATTGAATCCTTCTTCATATCAAAGTGTTCCTTATTTATGTAGACTAATGTGTTTACGAACACTTTGAGGCTTGTATTTCATATTTTACTGATTAAAAGGACTATGAAACTAGTTTTAATATATTTCCAACCCATACGTGATACGTTAAGATTTTGCAACTTTAGAAATGGTGAAGATTATAAAGATACTCCGGGCTTATAGTAATGAAAGAAGATTAAATTGCAGATCCTGATTATTCCGGTGATATTTTGGAAGGAGCTTGTAGTTGTATTTGAATCACTAAACTGCTTTCATTTTCGTTAAAATGCATTAGGTTTAACTTGATATTTTCCTGCATAAATTGTTCTATTACCTGCACATCCTTGTGGCAATTAATTTTGGAGCTTTTGTCATTAGAAATACTTTAACCATACAGGGTGTTTGGAGCCTGGACATGCCATACTAGTTGATAATTTCATTGGCTTTCTATTATACTTCTTGTTGGTTATTTAGGCAGTTGCATAATTACCTAACAATGCTACCTTCATTCCACATCTGAACATCTAGATGGTATGGTGTTAAGTCAAAATCTTAAAACTTTGTAACTAATTTATCGTCTTTTCTATTAAATTATAACTTTCAAATCGTAACGTATTTTACGCTGCTTCTTGTTATATAATACTCCCTCCGTCCTATTGTTCTTGCTCCCTATAGGTTTGGTGTGGAATTTTAGGTAAGAGTTAAAATGACGATTCTTTTAACATCTTTGTATTTATGTCCTAGTTAAGAATTAGTGGTGTCAAATCATTATTGTATGCAGGAGGGTAGTTTTGAGGAAAAAAATCTATTTTTGGAAAGGGAGTTTTGTTTTGGGATTGCTGTAAGAATTTTGGGACAGAGGAGTACCATTTTTAAAAGATAAAAGTAAATAAGTTGACTTATACATTCACTAAATAATCAAGTTGGACTGGGCAATACCAACTAGACATTCAGTTCTGGACAAAGGTGCTGCGAATAAAGGATTATTTCCCATCTCAATGTGTTTAAAGTGCTTACATTGCAAAGATGATTTTCTACAGCTACGGTGTGCTGATGAGGAAGTAATTGATGGAGCTATTAGCATGTTTAAAGCTGTCATCTTTAGAACGAACCACATTCTGTCAAAAAGCAGTCTTGGTGAGATTAGACAAATGGATGCTTTACTGCCACTACTGCTAAATCTTTTGGACGAGCGAGATGCTGCAGCAAAAGCTGTTGTGAAGCTTCTGGCTGAATATTGCTCAATGTATGTTCAATTAAATAGGCATTTTTGTATTTTTTAAGCTCATCTTTTGCGTTCGAGAATAACATTTAAATACTTATGTGACAGATGCTATGATAGTAAGTGCCTTCATGAAGTTCTAAAGCGCATTGACTCTAAAAATGTTGCACAGAGGAGGAATGCCGTGGATGTCGTAGCAAATCTCGTCCACGTATCTTCTGGGTCAGATAATGGACTTCCACAGGCCATATGGTATGTAAAGGAAATTGGTAGTTATTACTTTTCTTCTTAATTCCTCATGTTTTTGTTGATTTTGGATACTTTTTGTGTATTAAATATATTTGAATTTTTAGGCAAGATGTCGCAAACCACTTGTTAGGATGTCTTGGAGATGAAGATCAGATTATACAAAATCAGGCGGCCAGTTTGATTCCCATTATTGGTGAGTTCGAATGTTCTAATTTGGCAATGTTACAATTAATTAATTTTTTTGGATTTTTTTAATAAACAGCACAGAAATCAGGCAGCCAATTTCCAATTTGACTCCCATGATTGGTTTGACCATAAAATTTAAATTATTTCATTTATCCTGTTCTGTTGGGCAAACAGCAGAAGTTAAATTCTGTCTTGAATCTCTTAGAACACTGAGGCAATGAACTTTTCAGAAATGAAAATAGCTTCCTGGTGTATAGTAATGTGGTTTTGTCAATGTGGTTGAGGTGTTCTTCCTTTCTTTTTCATCTGCAGTTTCCTTGTTTGATATTACAATTTTTCTAGATTTACTTGTTTTTTAGCTATCTCTGAAACTGTGCAGAACCGCCATTGGTTTTACCCGCACTTGTTGGCCTAAGTTATTCAACGCATGAAAGAGTCCAGTTATCAGCGAGTACTGCTCTCTTAGCCTTGCTGATCAATCATAAACAAAAACCTGAAATTTTATGCATGTTGCTTGACACTCTCAGGTACTAAGACAAATTATTTTAATATTAAATGTTACGTATCATATTAAGACTGTTCCGTAAAGTAGATCAATGTCTTTCTTGGCACTGAAAAACCTGAAAATAAGATGGATGTAACAATATCTTTTGCACCCATTACTCTTTGTGGTTCACTTTGAAATTGTGGGTTTGAATTTGTCTCTGAACACCTTTCTGTTGTCTTGTGCAGCAACCTCTGCCAAAATCCAGATTCATGCACGCCAGCTGGTGGCAAAGAAGGTAGGTCAAAGACATCTGAGACTAAGCCTCCAACATTTTGGTCCAATATCAGATTCATCACTAATAGTTGCTTCCCTTGTGCCCTTGCCAAAAAATATATGTAGAATTAGAATTATTAAAAAGAAAAAGAGAAAGAACTCCCTCTCCAAGTATCAAATAATGTCTTTCTTATGTTGTTCACTGTTGTACAGGGAAAACATTAGATGCCAGGTTGCTGAAGTTGCTTTCAGAGTGGGCTAAAAATGTAAGTTACCTTGTATCACGATAGATTTAACTGTGTACATATTACAGCAAATATCTGATGTGGCTCATTATCTGAAGAAAGGTATAAATTTTAAAAATTTGGTATCAATGCTGTGAAATTCTAGGCTAACCATCCAAATCTGATACTTACTCAGCTTTTCCTCTTTTCCAATTTTCGGAGTTTAGTGTCACCTTTGGCTGCCTTACAAAGCCGATAATTTCCTAAGAGGAAAATATATTGATTCCAGTCTTCTTTGTGGTGTCAGTAATAAGACGGCAAAGCTGAAAACTGTTTTAGGAACAACTAGCAAACATGTTTACATGAGCTGAATGATTC
This sequence comes from Penstemon newberryi var. newberryi, assembly GCA_030819805.1. Taxonomy (NCBI): domain Eukaryota; kingdom Viridiplantae; phylum Streptophyta; class Magnoliopsida; order Lamiales; family Plantaginaceae; genus Penstemon; species Penstemon newberryi. Next base: position 32,026,322 of record JAUALY010000003.1, on the reverse strand, counting down.
AGGCTTCTGTCTTAGCCCGCTTTGCTTTCATGAAATCAGAAGACATTTTTCCGCAATGCATAGCATTTCCTATGTTCATAAATTTTATGCATCACTTTAATAGACATCATTTTCATGAAATTGGATTTGAAAAGGTCAAACCTTTGATCTTTTTATCATATCTTTTAAGGAAAAACCAGGTAAGCTGCCTCAATGTAGAAAATCTTCACTAGCTGAAATCTGTTTCATGTAATTTGGCTTTACAGTCAGTAAAGAGCAATAATAGAGTCCAGCTTGCTTTCATGTGAAATGGCTCTATCACATTTAGCAAATAGTGATGATGTTTTATATGGTTGGATCTTATCCTGATGATCTAGCTAAAATGGTTTTCCAGGTTGAAGATTGGAATGTAATTGTTGGTCCCTTAGTAGACAAGATGTTAGCCGAACCATCAAATGCTGTTATTGTCAGGTTCCTCAGTCATATAAGTGAATACTTGGCAGCAGCTGCGGATTTAGTATTTCATCGGCTTATATTGTATATGAGAGAACTGAAAGAGTGAGTAAATTTTTGTTCTGGTCTTCCCTTCATTTTAAATCTGGTCCTTGCATGCAATTCTCTGAAATAGTCTTGCTTTTTGGTTGTAAATTCATTAGTTTTTCTGTTTCTGGTCTAGAAGCATTTTGGACGTGTCAATAATTAGTGTGGACTAGCAAACCATGTTAGACATGTATTTGCATGTGTGTTAACGGATTTGCGTGGACCATTGGGATGACACTTGTGAAAGAGTCTAAAAATTACAATCCTCTCTCCCAAAAAATTAGCGTACTTTAGTTTCTATTTTTTTCTAAAAAATAATTACTGAAAGTCTAAGATGCTACTTGTTTTTGCCTTTTCCTGCAAAATATTTAGGTAAATATTCCTTATACATTCATCCGTGGAGGCTAGATGTGACTATAACATTTTGTCAGGCACTTGATACTTGCAGTTTTCTGATTTTGTCAGTGTACAGAATTTTCCAAGATAAAGAATAATTTTGTCTGCGGTTATGCATACTTGACATAAAGTTTGAGCAATCTGAGATTCTGAGTTCTGATCTTATTTATATTGAATATTCCTCACTTATGCTTTTTGTTGGACTTGTTACTCTTCCCTCGAAGATAGGGGTTGTGGGTGGGATGCGTATTTTTGTTCTTTAACTATTGAATTCCCAACATCCTGTTTTGTAAGTGCCACAAATTGTATGGAGTTCTAGATGAAGATTGAAAATGTTATGGTTATTATTGCATTTTCTTTGAAAGTAGTGGTTTGAGTTAGTGGTGTCACATCATTATTTCAAGTGAGGGTGCTATTAGAAGAAGACTGCCATTTTAGGAAATGGGATTGGGGACTTCCCTAGAAAATGGAATTGAAGCATTCAACTGGGGACAAGGGGGGTATTATCCTATGTATCAGTATCAAGAAAGTTAAAATCTTCTTCATTTTTCTCCCCTTGTGATTTTATGTTGTTTTTTCCTTGAGCAGAATTGATGAGTGCATTCCAGGATGGAGACAAGAGCCAGGTGCAAACAGTGACTCTATGAAGCAAGAGCATTGTCTCTTTAGTCGCCTTAGTCCATTGCTTATAATCAGACTCCTTCCCCTAAGAGTTTTTGATGACCTCAATTCTGCTCTTGTATATGGTGAATTTCCGAGAAATTCCTCTGCAAATGGTATATTCTCTGCTCTTAGGTTTTCAGGTTTTATTTAGTCGTGACAATCCTTCTAATAGTTAACTTGAGTGAATGTTTGAAGAAGATCATGATTTATATATATCTTAGAAAGAGTGTATGGAGCAATGTTCAGTGAAAGCTCTTAGTGAATCTTGCAAAGCTGATTCATGAATATTTATACTCCTGCAATTCCTTTTCTTAAATATGATTAGCCAATAAGTTGATTGTTGGCCTTTTAATGCCTAACTCTTTTCATCTTCAACTCCTCTTCTTAATTTTAGGCAGTACTATGCTAATATGTTTTCTATAAATACCGAATGAGTGCCATTATTATGGACACATCCATTAATGTTTATATAACAATTTCTTTCTAAGGGTATTATATTATACTAATATTTTTTTTCTTCAGAAGACGGTCAATTATTCATTGAGGGCATTGGGTGCATTTCTGCCTTTCTGATTAACAGGTTTGTCGGACAAATGAAACACTTTCATGTTTTGCTGTTGGTGTCAGACTTTTGATACTCTATTTTAAAATCTCATGTAGGGCTTTGAGTAAGTCTGAATTTGAAGACGTTCGGAAACTTGCTGCTGAGCTCTGTGGGAGAATTCATCCCAAGGTAGCAACGAGTTCTTTCAAAACCTTACAATTCGGTTGTTACTTGATTCACTTTCATGATTGGTTCTATTTCCATGTTGCCTTGGATAATTTTGTCTTCCTTTGCTCACGATGCTCATGCAATGAGATTAGTACTGATGTTAAGGTGAACAATTGTTAGAAAACAAGATTGAATGAGATGTCTCTTATATGGCAGACAGATTATAATAATCCACTCTTATGGCTTGAAACTTGTTCTTGCTCATACATTAAAGAAAGTATACTAAATATTTTCTCTAATGGTGTCTTAATTTGTATATTTATTAATTTGTAAATTACTGTATTTGCTGTCTTATAATGGCGCATAACACGATCAAGAAAAAGACTTTGCTGCATATGGTTGCAAGTATTAGATCCAATTCTAGCTATGAAAGTATATAATCATTCTGAATTTGATGTGTGATTTTGCAGGTTCTCATTCCAATCGTGTCCACTGAGTTGGAAACAGCTGCTAAAGCTAAGGACGTATTGAAGACCAAAGTTTGCCTGTTTTCCTTTTGTACGTCTCTTATGGTAAGTTCACCAGGATTTATTTTTACCATTTTGATGCAAGTATACGACTTTACAGAATTGTTTATGTTAACTACTGGTTTCCCACTTCTGCTGGCCTATAGGTTAGAGGCCACGATGCATATAGACATCCTGATGTGTTCAGAATAAGGAAAACAATACAAAACATTCTGTCGTGGAAATCAGTGGACAATGATGAAAGTAAGTGACCAATTTACTTTCTTCTTTGTTTTTGCTCCTGATTACTGACAGTATCTATCTCCAGTTTCAAAAGCACAACATGGTTGTATGGATTGTCTGGCATTGATGTTATGTACTGAACTACAAACTCCAGAAATCTCAAAAGGTTCAAACTTCGGGAACACGTCAGGTGGGTATAACTTCAAATTTGTTGAAATTTTTGTTTTACATTTCTTACTGAAGCTCAAAGTACCCTTGGCACAAAATTGCAGGCGGTGATATTTTCAGAGGATCCATACTTGCTTATGTAATTAATCAATTGGCTGATGATGAGAAGAACATTTCTTTTCAAATCTGCATGGCTAATGTTCTCATCAGTGCCTGTCAGAAGATTTCAGGCACGGGAAAGAAATCATTTGTCAAGAAAATTCTTCCACGTCTCTTTCGTTCTTTTGAGGTACGTAATTTATTATCCTTCTGTTTTTGATGCTATTTTGATGTTTAATTACACAACTTTTGTTTTCAGGTGATGGTGGACCCGGAGATTAGGGCAGCGTGCATCCAAGTTCTGTTCTCAGTGGCATACCATTTGAAGTCTTTTATTTTTCCATATTCCAATGACCTTCTCAATGTTGCTCTCAAATCACTTAGGGAAGGATCATCCCAAAAGGTAATTTGATTGGAAATAGATCTTTTTGAGATATAACTTGAGAATCAATTTGTTCCGTACTTCCGCAAATGAGACTTTTGATCTCACATTTTACAAACATGCTCTTTTGGTCCCAATTATTCAATTTTTTTGCTCTTTTGGTCTGATACTCTTGCGGGAACTGTCTCACTTTTCCAATTCTGGTCCTAAATTGATTGGAAAGGAGGCGATGGGACCAAAAGTGCAAAACATTTTAAAGAATTGGGGCCAAAAATACATTTTTGTAAAGTAGGGATCAAAGGTACTGAGGGTCCAGTGCTTTGGGACTAAAAATGCGATTTTCCCATAAATATGTGCGATTCGAATTTTCCATTTCACTTATATATACTCTTGGCTTATGCATGTTATGCTTAATAGTTAATGCACTTCCAGTGTCCGTTTACATGGCTTATGTATACTCCGTGCGTTTCACTTTGTTCACAGGAGAGAATGAGTGGTGCCAAGTTACTTATGTCACTGATGGCAAGTGAAGAAGAGGTAATAGAAAGCATATCCCCTGGACTATTACAAGCAAGAACATTGCTTCAAAATTTATCCTCAAAGGATCCTTCCTCGGATGTAAGGCAAATGTGTCAGCAGCTCCTTTTATGTATGACTTCCCAATAGCTTTTAGCGTTTTTGCATGTATATATGTACGTGTTCTAAGTTTCCGAGAATGATTGGGATTGGTCCCGTACAAACTACCATTAAGGATACGCGTCTTTTGTGGTGTGAAACATGGTATACTTAACTAAAAAAGCACAATATAAGTAATTTTATTTGCATGAGAATGTTATTCATTGGAATTTTAATCAGTGTATTGTTTGTCCTTTGAGTTCTAAATTGACTCTTAGTTTGATGAGATTAACTTTTAGATTGGTTTGATTTGATTTGATTTCAGACCTTTTCAGGTATATGTTTAGTCAGTTTTTTGCTTATTGATGAATATGCAAGTTAGAAGCTTAAAGTGCATCGAAGTTTAGTTGAAAGAGGATATCTCTGTGCTGTATTTTGGGAGCATTTTCTTCTCGCTTTTTCTAAATAGTAGGTATTTCAAACAACACAATTTTTCTCTTTTGTAAACAGTATCCAAAACTATTGATTCACAGTTTTTTTATAAATTACGATGTAATGTGTTTTTCTGTCTTCTCACTTTTATTTTTTAGTTTTTGACAATTTAATTTACTGTGTATTAGATCTTAATTGAAGACAAGTAAAAAAAATAAAAATCACTTAACATTTAAATTTGTTTAGTTCTACAAAATCGAGATATTAGGCTTAGTGATAAGATAGAAGATTAGTACATTAAACGTACATTGAGAATAAAATTGTCAAGAAAATTGATATTGATTTTATATTAGACTAATTTTATGACTTGAAACGTTGTGTGAACTTTGATAATCTTCTGTAAAATTTTATTTGCATCCGAAATTCAGCATAGTTCTTATTAACAACACATTTTTTAAAATTTATGTTAATTTTTTAGGCTTAAGCAAATAAAATAGTATGAATATCATGTTTAATTAACTTCACCTATATTGAAACCCGGCCACCCCAACTTCTTGATTTTGGATCCTCCCCTGCGATAAGATCACCAGTTCTTCTCCGGTCCGATTCTGAAAAACTATGTTTATAACAGATCTCCTGTAAAGTTGAATCCACATTTTCTTCATTATTCAATTTTATCTTTCTTATTTATCAAAATAAAAAATAAAGAATTTATCTTTCTTTTTCATTGTTTGTCGTTTTAACTTCAAAATATTGAAATTTCAGAGTGAGTCACGACTTAAGTGGCAATTTTGACATTTCCTCTGCTCCTTCAAAACTCATTATACATTTTCCCCCTCCAATTTTGTCATGGTTGGCAACTTGGCATCCTCATCCTCATCAACATAGAAATTGTCACATGGAAAATTTGGGATGATTGGGCACCACACTATGATAAAATTCTTAATAATTGAGTCACATGGCACACGAATTTAGAAAAACAAAGAAATTTAGACTGAAATAGAACTGAAATTGTCAAATTTTCATGACTTAATTGTCAGCGATCCTGGGTTACATGACGATTTTTGTAAATTTTCTCCAATTAATTGAATCTATGGCCCGCACGAGACTCAATTTGGGAGATTAAGAATGTTGGACTAAAATATGAATGAAATTATCAAATTAATTTAGTTACATAAATTAATTGTTAGCCCAAATCTTAAAACGATCTTTATGCAAGTGAACCTTAATTACTGGAACAATTTTTAGAATTTTCATTTTTCTTTTAGTAATAAGAATAACATCATTACACCAGTGTCAATAAATTAAAAATCTATCTAAATACAATCATATATAAAGAAAATTAACTATCCATCACTGGTATTAAACCATGTGAAATTAGTACTAAAAAAACTGAAATCAAGATTGAGCGAAAGACAAAAACACCTCTTATGCTTTATCGAACTCCCAAAAACCTCCAGAAAAGAGAGTGTGATTCAAACGCGAAAATTGCAAGTATTTATTCATATTTTTCTTTTGATATGACAACAATACCCCTGACATCGAAAGACAGAAACACCCCTATGCTTTGTCTAACTCTAAAAAAACACATATGTCATTTTAAATCCCCAAAATCCCCCTGTGTTTGATTTTAAATACCACACTCGACCCAAGTAGTATATACTTAGGTTTTCAAAAAGAATAAATAAATTTTTAAAAAAACAAACAAATAGGGGTAATCTTGTCATTCCGCCACAAGTCAAAAGTAAAATTCTATTTGGATTGAGTGTAGTAATTAAAACCAAACACATGGAAATTTTTGGGAAGAGGTTTTTTGGGATGTTAGACAAAGCATAGAGGGTGGTTTGTATTTAGCTCATTAAACTATATGAAAATTAGCACTAAAAAAACTACACTCAAGGGCTCTTAGTCGTGAAATCTCAGCTTTGTCATCGAACTACGACTCCATTGACCCTTCTTTCATAAATTTATTGATTCTTAAGTTTTCCCATGGTCAACAATATGTGGTCCCCGCAAATTTTCCCGAAATACAAAGCATGGATTAGTTTTTCATTTTCGTAGTACGTTTCAATCATTTAAAAATAGAAAATTTTCGAGAAATATTTGGAAAAAATGTAAATCAAAGAATTATTTTGAAGTAGAAATAACTCTATATTTTCGAATCGATCTCAAAAATAGAAATCTTTTGATGTTTTCGGTGGAAACGTATCAAAATTTTGATCCATGATACAAAGGTCCTTTGTTTTGGCTTATGTTTGTGTCTAAAAGGATAAAGTTTTTAGGATAATGAAAAGAACACTAAAGTTAAAACCTCATTTAGAAAAGAAAAGAACTACAAGTATTTGGAAAACATGAGAAACATTTTTGTAAAATTTGGGTATGTATCACTGAAAATCAAACCAAATTAAATGATATTCGACTTGAGTTCGTTTTATATAAGCTTGTTTGAGCTCGGTTCATTACACATATCAAACAAGCTTACACATCATTTTTTATTTCATAACTTTTGAATTCGGCTGAGTTTGACTCGATAAGCTAAAATTTGACAAATTATCAAATTATACTCGATACTCGGTTTGAATTTGTCCAAATAGAACAAGAAGATATTCCTCTCCAAGATTCCAATGGAGCTAGCTAGTATTTAAAAAAAAAAAAAAAAAAATTTCCTAGCACGTTGCAGACACAAAATCAAAATCCCTCTCGAATCCAATTTATCCAAAATCACAACATAAACACACCCATACGATTAGTCATAGAGAAAAAGACAAAAACACCCCCTATGCTTTGTCTAACTCCCAAAAATTCCCCTGTGTTATTTTAACTACCAAAAACCCCATGTGTTTGGTTTTAAATACCACACTCGATCCAAGTAGTATATATTTATAATTTTATTTTTGACTTTTGGTGGAATGACAAGATTACCCCTATGTGTTTGTTTTATTTAAAATTTATTTATTCTTTTTGAAAAATTAAGTATATGCTATTTGGATCGAGTACGATATTTAAAATCAAACACCGGGGGGTTTTTGGGATTTAAAATGGCACATGGGGTTTTTTTGGGAGTTAGACAAAGCATAGGGGGTGTTTTTATCTTTCAATGTTAGGGGTAAAATTGTCATATCAAAAGCAAAATGTGAACAAATACTTACAATTTTGGCGTTTGAAACACACTCTCTTTTTTATGGGTTTATTTGGCACTTATTTGAGATCACAGGGAATTTTTGGGAGTTAGACAAAGTATAAGGGGTGTTTTTGTCTTTTGCTCATTAGTCATAACCCCACACGTATCAAACTTCATTTTTTGTTACTTAGCTTTTAAGTTGGACCCAAATTATATATTAATGCATTACAAGGCATTATATACATCTTTCCCTGACACTAATTACTCTTTGTACAATTGATTGCATCTTGCAAGATCAATCTTTTGATATCAATTTGCAAGGAATTTTCTTATTAGTTCCATTTTTTTTTATGAATTACTTCATTAAAATAAAATAAAAAAAACTAACAATCTAATTACAAACATGCGAAGCTAGGATAACCCCCATCACACAAAATTTTGTTTGGCAAAGAGCAATTAGGGGCATCCCCCACAAAACTTGGAGGATAAGGCCCAAACAACTTGTTAGTTTGGGTTATGGCGGCAATTGTCTTGCGGCGGAGGACAGGGTCACAGACGACCCGTGGACGCTTGCGTGTCTGAATACAATATAAGGCTAGGATATGGACATTTTCTAACACCAATTGGTTTTGAGGCAATTAGTAGCGTCTGAGATCCTACACAAGTAAATTATGTGCCGTCCAATTTAGTTTTCTAGAAATAAATTTGAAATTTGAATTCCCATTTTTGCCAGAATTTTTTTTATCTCAATTTTGTTAGTTCCTTGTTCGAACATGAAAAGCATGTGTTTAATTTATTGGACGGAAATGTAAGCAGAGTTTCGTGGCCAAACACTACTTACAATTTACCACCTCATAATTTAAATCTATATAATTAAATAGAAATAATATTTTGTCAATAAATTATAAGTTGACATTTCAACTACACGTTCCAGAACTAGTGGAGCATCATTATTATGCAATATATATATATATATATATATATATATATATATATATATAAAATAAATTATAAATCAAGAGCAATTTCCTTTGGCTACCGAAATTTCTATTTACATTATCATTTAAAAAAAATAAAAAATTTATTTACATTAATGAAAGAAACTGCTTGCACACACAAGGCCACAACTTTCGAAATTCCACACGCATGAATAACTATTTTCTTTTTCTTTTTTTGTCAAAAGCATAAATAACTAATTAAACACACAATAAAATTCAATCCACAACTAAATTCCTAAAAAGAATTAAAGAGACTCGATGCTGGAGCTCATCTTCACGGTGGCTTTCACGGCGGCGCCGCTCTCTCTGTACATTCCGCCGATCCGAAGCCTCAATCTGTTTGTCGAGACGGCAGAGTATTTACTTCGCAACGTCGTTCTATTAGCCCTGACCATATTCCCCCGCATTAGCCTCGTAGTTTCCCGCTGCTTCTCTCCCCGCCGCACAGACGCCGGAAGTTAAATTTTGAACGCTGTATTATTATTATTGTAATGTAGCTTTTTTTTTTTTCTTTTTTTTGGAGTTTTTTTTTGAGAGAGACGGTGCAGATCGATTGAGTATTTTTTTTTTTTTTTTTTTGTATTTTCTTCAATGTGTTTTGATGCTTGTACCTTGATGAAGAGTTGATTGTACATGGAGATTGTATTGTCTTTTTCGTGATCTTTCTAGAAGGTTTAGGGATTATGTTACAAACTTTCTGAATTCTGTGTAAATTTTAATCCCATAAAATTGTATATATTCAAATTTATGTTGTGATTAATTACTCCTTATTATTAACTTTGAATATTACTGTTCATGATCAGATATGTATAAATTGTGTATGTATGAAAAGTGATGAAGAGATTTAACAGAAAAATAAAGACTTGTATATCGAATAAATGGAATGAACTAATATATCTTACAAAGTGCAAATACATCCCTATTGATATAACGATATATAAATACGTTGATGCGGATTATTATGCGGCAAATTATGTTCATAATTGACTTCAAATTATATATATTTCGATCATAGTTCAAAATTGTTCCTCAACCATGATAAATCTCCATTTTTCAAACAAAGCATCTATTATTCTTAGTTCTACAGATTAAATCAGTCAAGTTCTTCGACCAATGTCCTTCGACCAAACCTTTCAAGCATTCGACCACAACATTAGCTGTGTTTTTACCATAAGCATTCGACCACAATATTTAACGTAGTCTTCGACCATAAATTAAACATGACCTTCGACCAAATCTTTCAAGATTTAGGTCGAATAAAGTGAGCTTCGACCCGAAGGTATCCGATTCGAAGATATCCGACCCGAAAGATCCGCAATTGAAATCTATAAATAGTCAGCATTTATTGCTCATAAAAGGGACACACAGAATATTACTATTTTGCTCGACTAGCTATAATCAAAGACCATCCAAGCTTTAGCATTACAAAGGATCTAAGTCAATTAAAACTTCAGCTTAACTAGGTCAATTTTCTCGGAGCACAGGGTTAGGTTCCTCAAAGTTGAATCTAATTTAATCTGTTAAATTTAAATTCAACACTGAGAATTCGTGATTAACGATAAGTGACGTACTTAGCATTGACTAATTAAACGGGACGAAATCACACTTCATCACCTATATATAGGGTAAACAAACAGAGGGTAAAAACGTAAAAACAAAGAAAAGAAAAGACGGGAAAGGAAAACACGCTAACAATAATCCTATCTAACTAACGGCTAGTTAACCCAAATTGATTTGGGAATTTAGGTTTTTATATTTCAAACATTTCTTCTTCAATTTCTTCCTTCTCCAAAATCTCTATTGATTCTTCAAAGCTTGAGTTAAGCTTCATATCATCTCCCTTCAATAACCCCCCGCAAGATAAATTTCAAACACCCATCTTGGACAAAATAGAAAGAAACGTTGCTTTGGTAGCGGTTTTGTGAAGATGTCCGCCAGCTGTGATTCTGAGGAGATGGGAAGTAACTTAGGTGATTCCGAGCTATGTGCTCCCTCACGAAGTGTAAGTCAATCTCCAGATGCTTCGTACTTTCATGGAAGATGGGATTTTAAGCTAAGTAAATGGCGGATTGATTGTCGCAATAAACCACGGGCGGCAGAGCAGAATGAACATGTAAGTCTTGTAATAATTGTTTTAGCCAAAGTATTTCAGTAGTTACTAATGCCAAAGAACTGTATTCTGCCTCTACAGAGGATTTAGAAACCGTAGGTTGCTTTTTTGCTTTCCAAGAGATTAGGGAATTGCCTAGATAGGTACAATAACTGGTAGTAAAACGTCTGGAATCAAGACAAGCACCCCAATCTGAATCACAAAAACCAGTTAAAGTGAAGTTAGGTGAAGAGGCATAAAATAAACCTTGACCAGGAGAGGCTTTTAGACATCGTAGAAGATGATGAACATCAAATAGATGAGTGTGTGTAGGTTTAGCAACGAATTGACTAAGTTTATGGACAACAAATGATATATTTGGCCTTGTAATGGTCAAGTATATCAATATGTCCATAAGTCTCCTATAAGGAGTAGGATCATATATAAGATTAGAGTCATCACTTCTCAAAGTATTATGTTGATCCATTGGAGTGGATACTGATTTACTTTTTAAGTAGCCAGTATCTTGGAGAATTTGCAAAGTTTATTGTCTCTGGGAGATAACTAAACCAAGATTAGAATAGGCTAAATCAATACCTAAAAAATATTTCAGCTCACCTAAATCTCTAAGTTTAAAAACAGAATTTAAAAGAGATTTGGTTTGACAAATAAGGTCAAGATTAGGTCCAACTATAATTATATCATCTACATATACAAGAATGACTAAGAAATTAGAATCAGTACTGAAGTAAACAAAGAATAATCTGATTTTGATTGAGTAAAACCCATTGACTGAAGTACACTAGTGTATTTTTTATTCCATTGTCGGCTAGCTTGTTTTAAACTATAGATTGATTTTTTTAATTTGCAAAGTAAATTACATGAATTACCTGCTGTGGAAGGTGGAGTAAAACCTTTAGGTAAGAACATGTAGACTTTTTCATCCAAATCCCCATTAAGGAAAGCATTAGTGATATCCAACCGATGAAGATGCCATTGTTTAGCCATAAATAAAGCTAATAATACTCTCATTATAACCAATTTAGCCACTGGAGAAAATGTGGCAGTTGTGTAAAACCCTGAGCCACTAATCTGGCTTTATGTCTTTCAATAGAACAATTTGAGTGTCTTTTTAATTTGAAACCCCATTTACAACCTATTGGAGTTTTATTTGGGGGTAAAGTTTGAAGAGTCTATGTATTATTATTTTCCATGGCTGAAAGTTCATCATTGATAGCTTGAACCCATTCAGGGTGTTTGATAGCTTGAGTATAGGTATGTGGTTCAACATGTGTAGATAAGGTAGCTAAGAAGGCCTTATGAGTAGTAGAGATATTTGAGTAATCAAGAATTGAATGGAGGGGATATCTGGACTGAGTAGAAGTGGTATTGTTGCAAATAAAATCTTGTAAATATGAGGGAGTTGTGGGTATTCTAGCGGATCTTCTGACTTCAGTATGAGACTGAGAGGAAGATAAAGAAGTAGGAGTAGTGATTGGTGGCTCAATTGGATTTTTGAAACAGGAAAACTATGAAATATGGAAGGAAATTCAATGGGACTGACCATAGAAGAATCATGAGTGTTGGTCCCAAAAGTGGTCAATGAGGTCTACAGGGGGGGGGGGGGGGAGTGAATAGACCTCTAAACTTTAAAACTTTTTCTCTAACTTTTCTCTCAGCAGACTAAGCTGATCGAGATTTGTAAGACTACTAAGCTGATCGCGCACAAAGCTTTGAACAGCAGAGTTGACCACTCATCTGATTTTCACTCAGCTGATTTCAGATGTTAAATCAGAGTTTTAGAAACTAGTTGGCAGCGGATATTCAAAGTGTTTTTCAGCAAGCTGTTCCTCTTTAAGTTTTCTCACTCAAAAGATTTTATCCCCAGTTTTTACAACTCCTTTTAAAATCTTTTGGTTAAATCGTATGTTTGAGTTCTTTCAAAAATATGCAAAGTAAAGCAAACAGTAAATCAAACACACAGGATTTTTATAGTGGTTATATGGATAAAAATCCTTTAGTCCACTCTTCCAAGTCACACAGATCTTGGGTTATACTAGAAAACACAAAGTAATCAAGTATACAATGCTTGCGCAATTCAACAAATGAAAAGCCACAAGTGCGCAGTAAGAAATCACAAAGAAATCCTACACTCCGAAGCTAGATCACTCACTAAGATGGACCTACACTTCTCACGCTGTTTTCAGTACAAGTAATCACTCAGAAAACCTATACTAAGAATCTATATCACTCACAAAGATGGATATACACTCCTTCTATTCTCAGTTGAAAGTCACTAAGACAGACAACGTATGATCTCTGTTCTTCAACAAGAAGCTTCGTCAACAGATGACTTCGCTCAAGATCAGACGACTCAACTGATGGATCTCGCTCTTAGGATATGATCTTGAATTATGCAAGCACACTTTGATCTTCAATTTGCCTTCTATTTATACTCCTCGGATTTGAATTTCTGCCCGTTGAAGGTTGACAGAAATCTACAGTCCTCGAGTACTGGTCCTTAAAACGCGGAACGGCTCCCTGCAACTGTTGCACTGTACACTCTGCTGTACGGATGTCTACTTTATGTCAGCCGCATTTAATGCACTTAGCTGGTTACCGTTGACAAGCTTACTGACCATCTTCACTCTGCTGATGGGAATACTCTGCTAATGGCTTCTCGGCTGATTCAAGAATGAACACATCTATCTTGACTCGGCTGATAACAACCAATCTGATATCCCACTCGGCTGATTCGGTCACATAGCTTCCAGACCATGAGATAGGTTTAACTAAGTTGTTCTTAGTTGATGACACCACTTTTAATCTTCAAACCATTATGGCCTTTTTGTCATCTTCAAAACCTTCTCTAATTAATACCAACAATTTCCCCCTTTTTGATGATGACAAAACCTTCAACTAAGAACGTCTTCTAAGTCTTCAGATTTAATCTTCATACCTTGAGATGGAAATTCATTGATCTGATACAACTTTCAAAAAAAAATTACCAATTGATGGTTCTTTTTCCCTTTTTGATCGTCTGCTTAAAGGGTTCTTAGTTGCATCCATCTTCCCCCTTTTTGTCATCAACACCAAAACTTTAGTTGCATCTTTTCTTCTCATTTTTATCATTCCCCCTTTTTAGGATTTGGGATAACTTCTTTTCCATAAGATTGCAAACTAGTATGCTGAAGACAGGTAGGTAAGTACTTAGCTGATACCAATAGTTGGTAAGTACTTAGCTGATTTAGGTAGTCTTCGTTGCTGTTTATCACTCCAGCTAGAAAATTTCTCCCTAACTTCAAGAATTTATACCACTTGATACCACTTGTGGTCTGATACCACTTGTAGTCTGATGCTACTTGTAGTCTGATACCACTTGTAAGGGTGTAAATCAGATTAGTCAGCTGATACCACTTGTTGATGTGATAACACTTGCTGATACCACTTGGTGTAGTACATTCTTGAATATCACTTGGCTGTTGAGTTCCAGTCGGCTGATGAGAAGCAGTCTTCTGATAGCTTCATTTTGACTTATTGAAAAACTTTATCTTTATTCAGGAGTACCGCTAGTCGTACACGTTCCCCCTAAGTTCAAGAATCAGTGGTCAAGTAGTCTGATGAGAGTTCTCTTCAAAGACACTCAGCCGTTGAATTCCAGTAAGCTGTTCTGGGTTAGTTTTCTGATAAGTTCCCCCTCAACTTATGAATCCAAAGTCAACAAACCAATTTCTTTGTCACATGGTTGACTGATACCCCTTGTATCACTTGTTGCGAGTAGTTGTTGGTCTCTAATGCCACTTATTATTCTTTGATAATCTTCAACTTTTCAGCAAACTTGCGTTCCTTGAAATTTCCAAATGTAGACTCTACCACTTGAATTATACCACTTGATGATACCACTTAATTGATAACACTTGTTGGTAAATGCTTGTTGGTGAGACCATTTGTTGAACTTGGTGAAATTTGCAAGGTAGTCAACTCATCTTTGTCATCTCACATGTGCTTCACCTTCAAAACATATAACTGTTTTTGGTACCCCTTTTCATTGGGTCCAGTAGGGTTAGTACAACCTTTAACATGTGATGATCCAGTGACTTATGTTTTATCATGATAATACCACTTATTGGCACTTGATACCACTTGTTGGTATTTGATGGTCATGATTAAAACAATGCTCATAAGCAAGGTAAGATGCATGAAATATGTGATAAGCATGCATATTGAAATGAGGATGGCAGACAGCACAGTGAACATGATCAACATGATAATATGAATGAGCATAGTGCATGTCATGGTAGCAATTATCATAATGTGATTCAAATTCTTGCCAGATAATTCATTTTTGCCTCAATTTCTTACCTGAGTTATTTAATAACTCTCCTTAGATTCAGCAGACTTAACATTTTAATTTTACTCCTATCAGCAGCCTATTTCAGCTTACTCGGCTGATGGGTTTTAGTAGTCTGATTAGTCTTAGGTAGTTAATAGGTTTTCTAACCTGTTGAGCATCAGTAGACTTCTTCTTTTAAGTCTCTGATTTCTTTTTAGAGAATGATGCAATTACTTCTTTCAAGTTTATTTGTATTTTCTAAACAAATTGCATACTCAGCTTTTAGAGTTTCATTCTCATGCTCAAGCTTTTTGTAGTCAGCTGATTCTTGAGGTTTTTCAACCTGAAGTTTCAGTGATCTGATTTGCTCTTTCAGCAGAGTCATCTCTTCATTAAGCTTGGCAATTGCACAAACAATATTTGAATTTGTAATTCAACATTTATTCAATCGATTCAAATAGTGCATTTCATTAATCAGTAGAAGTTACCTCAATTTCAGAATCATCAAATTCTATGGCAGTTAAGCATAGGGTCTCTGATACTTCTTCAAATTCTTTATCAGACGACTGACGGTCTGAATAAGATGTGTAGGAGTTTATTAGCTTTGCTGCATCAGCTAACTTTGATTTGCTCTTACTAAGCTTTCGCTCCATTTTAGCACGCTTTTCCTTTGTAGCAAACTTCTCAGATGATGAGGTTGGATGGTCTTTGATCAAGAGTCCATACTCCTCTTCATTGTGGTCTCTAAGCTTTGCTTTGGAGGAATCCCTGTTTTCCTGAAAAGGATCAGAAGAAGATGAAGTAGCATTTTTATTTTTTAATTTCATTTTCTTTTTGTAGAACTTCTCAAAATCATTTAGCAGCAGGGTAACGTCGTCAGCAGTGTATGCTTTTTCTGAACTCAGCAGAGTCTTCTGTTTTGACTTGTCTGCTGATTTTCTTGACTTGTCTAACGCCATTAGAGCAGCAGTAGGGTCTGAACTGGTTGACACTTCTAATCCCATTCTTGGCATTTGATACTCATATGCTTTGAGAGATGAGAACAGTTCGGAAAGAGAAATCTTCTCTAAATCCCTTGATTCTTCCATGGCTGTCACCTTCATCTTGAATTTGGGTGGCAAGGCCTTGAGAACCTTTGCTGTGATCTCCTTGTTCGAAATTTTTTTACCAAACCTTAGAACTTCATTCAGAGTTTTGGTAAAACTGATATCCAACTGATCAATCGTTTCACCAGACTTCATCTTGAAATTTTCAAACTCCTCAAGAGCCACATTGAGCTTGTGTTTTTTGATAGCGTCGTTTCCTTCGCTTAGCTCGCAGACTTTATCCCACATCTCTTTGGCAGTTTTGAAATGCTTGATCTTCTGGAATCTTTCTTCGTCTACAGCTCTGAACATGATGAACTTCGCCTTTTTATCAAGATTTACTAACTTGATTTCTTTAGGTGTCAGCTCATCCAGCTCTTTGTCAACTATCTGATCTGGTTGGCCGCAACCTTCACAGTCTTCTGGAATCTGAATGGTCCTTTTGTAATACATGTAAACATGTCTTCATTATAAGCAGCAAGGAAGATTTCCATTCTGATTTTCCAATTTTCAAAGTCCATATGGCCAATGTGAGGAACATGGCTTATGGCATCCATTTTTCAGAAAGTTTTTTATTTTCAAAATATGCTTTCTTTTTTAAATTTTTTTGAAAAACACACTAAGGATCAAGTTCGTTTGATCAGGCAGAGGATCAGATGAACCAATCTGCTCTGATACCACTTGTTGGTCCCAAAAGTGGTCAATGAGGTCTAGAGGGGAGGGGGGGGGGTGAATAGACCTCTAAACTTTAAAACTTTTTCTCTAACTTTTCTGTCAGCAGACTAAGCTGATCGAGATTTGCAAGACTACTAAGCTGATCGCGCACAAAGCTTTGAACAGCAGAGTTGACCACTCATCTGATTTTCACTCAGCTGATTTCAGATGTTCAATCAGAGTTTTAGAAATTAGTTGGCAGCGGATATTCAAAGTGTTTTTCACCAAGCTGTTCCTCTTTAAGTTTTCTCACTCAAAAGATTTTATCCCCAGTTTTTACAACTCCTTTTAAAATCTTTTGGTTAAATCGTATGTTTGAGTTCTTTCAAAAATATGCAAAGTAAAGCAAACAGTAAATCAAACACCCAGGATTTTTATAGTGGTTATATGGATAAAAATCCTTAAGTCCACTCTTCCAAGTCACACAGATCTTGGGTTATACTAGAAAACACAAAGTAATCAAGTATACAATGCTTGCGCAATTCAACAAATGAAAAGCCACAAGTGCGCAGTAAGAAATCACAAAGAAATCCTACACTCCGAAGCTAGATCACTCACTAAGATGGACCTACACTTCTCACGCTGTTTTCAGTACAAGTAATCACTCAGAAAACCTATACTAAGAAGCTATATCACTCATAAAGATGGATATACACTCCTTCTATTCTCAGTTGAAAGTCACTAAGACAGACAACGTATGATCTCTGTTCTTCAACAAGAAGCTTCGTCAACAGATGACTTCGCTCAAGATCAGACGACTCAACTGATGTATCTCGCTCTTAGGATATGATCTTGAATTATGCAAGCACACTTTGATCTTCAGTTTGTCTTCTATTTATACTCCTCGGATTTGAATTTCTGCCCGTTGAAGGTTGACAGAAATCTACAGTCCTCGAGTACTGGTCCTTAAAAAGCAGAACGGCTCCCTGCAACTGTTGCACTGTACACTCTGCTATACGGATGTCTACTTTATGTCAGTCGCATTTAATGCACTTAGCTGGTTACCGTTGACAAGCTTACTGACCATCTTCACTCTGCTGATGGGAATACTCTGCTGATGGCTTCTCGGCTGATTCAAGAATGAACACATCTATCTTGACTCGGCTGATAACAACCAATCTGATATCCCACTCGACTGATTCGGTCACATAACTTCCAGACCATGAGATAGGTTTCACTAAGTTGTTCTTAGTTGATGACACCACTTTTAATCTTCAAACCATTATGACCTTTTTGTCATCTTCAAAACCTTCTCTAATTAATACCAACAATGAGCGAAAGTTTTAGAAATAGAAAGGTCATGGAAGGGAAAAGAATTTTCATGGAAAACAACATTTCTGGAGATAAAAATTTCTTGAGTTGTTAAATTCAATAATTTATATCCCTTGAAATCATGAAAATATCCTATGAAACAACATTTTCTAGCTCTAGGTTGAAATTTAGTTTTATGATCTTTTAAAGTAGATGCAAAAGCTAAACAACCAAATACCCTTAAAGTAGAAAAATCCATATTAGTCTTATAGAGGACAAGATATGGTGATTTGTTTTGTAAAATAGGAACAGAAATCGTATTGATTAAAAAAACAGCAGTTAAAACAGATTCACTCCAAAAATGTATAGGAAGTTTTGATTGAAATAGAAGAGACCTAGCAACATTAAGAATATGCTGATGTTTCCTCTTTACAACTAAGTTCTGTTGTGGAGTTTCAACACAAGAAAATTGATGTAAAATGCCCATATTAGAGAATAACTCTTTAAAAACTAATTCCTTAGCATTGTCACTTCTAAATTGTTTAATAGTGATCATAAATTGATTTTGAATCAAGGTAATGAATTGTGGTTTAATTCTAGCAACATCAGATTTAAACTTAAGTAAATGCACCCAAGTGAATCTAGAACAATCACCAACAAGGGTAAGAAAAAATCTAAAACCATTATGTGAAGGAACTTGATAGGGACCCCAAATGTCACAATGTATGAGATCAAAACAATATAAAGAAAAAGAGTTATTAGAGGCCGTTTGGCCTCACGTTGCCACATCCCAAATCGACGTTTGGAGCCCAAACGTTAAATTGAGACTATTTGGCCAAAAAAGAAATCACGGCCACGTTTGCTTTACATGGTATGAAACTCACGATACAAAAAAGTATCAAAGTAGGTGCTTCTTTCAACTTGACTTTGATATATGTGAAAAATGTCTAATTTGCCCATAATATTATTATAATCATTTCTTTTTCATCAGCTGTATCTATCTCAATTTCAATGACAAAACGTTAGACAATTTTTTATTTATTCTTGAAATATTATGATTGTTATGTTTGTTTGACTATTTTTATTATCACAGTCCTAAGTTACGTGAAAATAAACGAAAAATTGAATAAGT
Source organism: Penstemon newberryi var. newberryi (assembly GCA_030819805.1). Taxonomy (NCBI): domain Eukaryota; kingdom Viridiplantae; phylum Streptophyta; class Magnoliopsida; order Lamiales; family Plantaginaceae; genus Penstemon; species Penstemon newberryi. The sequence continues at coordinate 32,006,864 of JAUALY010000003.1, read as the reverse complement.
TAACTTTTCTTAATAATTTTAATATATTTTTTTAAATGAATATTATATTATGTGGTAGTTAAAGAATATTATTGGATAAACGGATATTATTCTTTAAAAAAAAAAAAAGAAAGATCGGATACTCTTTTTTAACATACAAATAAGGTTAGTTTTGAGTTATGACAGATAAAAAATAAGGTTAGTTCTGTAAATTATACGAAAAACTACATTTTCATAATAGAGTTTGAAAAATTGAAACCAAATGCTAAATCAATTATAGTAAAAGTAATTCTCTTAAAAGCTATTGTACTATAATCAATTATTTAAAAGCAATTATGCAATCGCTAGGCCAAACTAGCCCTTAGAAATGAATGGTAAACATTTTTGTTTAGCAAGAGGACATATATCACATGGAATAGTTACAGAAGTAGGCACAAAATGTTAATTAAGGTCAGATTGTAACAATTTGATCCTATCTAGGGCAGGGCGACCAAGTCTATTATGCCATGTGTGAAGAGAGACAAAGTTGCATATCAAATGATTGTCATAATTAGGTTGATGTATGACATATAATCATTGTGTGAAGTCACCCTTGCTAATCTGCTTCTGTGTCATAAAATCCTGAATAATGAAATTATTTGGCATAAATGAAATGCTATATTGATGAGATTGGAGAAGAGCTCCAGCAGAAAGTAAACTAAAATGAAATATAGGAACATAGAAAACATTTTGTAAAATCAGATTAGGATTGATAGAAACTGATCCTATGAAGTAAACAGGTATAATATAGTTATTTGGGAGTGTAATAGTAGTACTATATGCAGGAGAAATAGAGAGAAATAAATCCAAATTGTTGCAAATATGGTGAGTGGCACCAGAATAAATAATCCAAGAATTATTAGTGAATGTCACAGGTGATGGTAGAGTAGAAGAACATGTACCTGTTGTGGCATTAATATTGAAAGAACTAGTGGAGTTAGAAGTCTAGGACTTGTTTGATTTAGCAGAGAACCATTCAACTAGGGAGAAAGTAAACTAGATAGTTGTGCAGGAGATAGAGTGTGCATGAAGTCTTGTACTGTAGATGGCCTAGGAGTGATGGGTTGGGAGACAGAGTTGACATTGTTGATTTTTCTTGTTGTTTGGTGCCTGTGGTGGTCTTGGAGAAGGACCTCTATAACCAGGGGGAAAGCCAAGCAATTTGAAGCATGTTTCCATAGTATGCCCTGCCATTTGACAGTGAATGCAGTAGGGTTTGCCATTTCTTCTGTTGCATGGATTAAGAGTAGGCCTATAAGAGGAAGAGAGGTTAAATGGGGGCCTATAGGAGGGGAGTGGATTTGTGTTTTGAAAGTTAGGTCTAGGAGAAAAGTGAGATGTTGTATTTTTGGTGGAGAAGGCCATGGAGGTAGTAGAGTCAGGGGTTTTTTGGTGCTGATGGATGGAAATTTGTATTTATTCTTGAGTGACTATTGAGTAGGCTTTAGTAACAGGGGGAAGAGTGTCCGTGAGAAGTAATTGGCTTCGAGTATGAGCCAAAGAGTCCTGTAAATCAATGAAGAATGTGATCAAATATTCCTCCAGTTTACCACATTCACATTTAGGCCTAAATTAGTGATCTCATCCCAAAGAACTTTTAATTGTGAGAAATATGCATTGACTGATAGGTTTTGTTGTTGAAGATTAATGAGATCATGTCTTAATAGAAACATTCTTGGGCTACTGGCCTGTTGAAAACGCTGTTTTAACTCATTCCAAATAGTGATAGCAGAAACAAGATACTGGACAGTGTGGTGGATCTCTTTGGACATAGAGTTAGTAAGCCAGGTGATGACAAGAAGGTTGTTTCTGTCCCAGTAATTCGCCAGAATTGGATCGGTAGTAGGTTTAGGAAGGGAACCATCCTTTATTCTTGACAGAAAGAGCCATAAACATGGCTCTACTCCATGTTTGATAATTTGTATCTGTTAACTTTTCAGAAACTAATGCAATCCCTGGCCATCTGCATGATGAATATAATATGGACTGGAAGGATCTTCAATGGGGGGTCTAGTGCGAGAGTGAACAAGAGGATCAGTGGATGAGGAAGCCATTGGCAGGGAGAGGAAACAAGATCAAGAAAGTAGAAATAGGGTTCAAGAAAAGAGCAATTGGGGATAAAAGATGAAGAAAAACAAAGAGAATATGGAGATTACTGAAAAGGGAGGAGGAATGATTTGGAAAAGAGAAAACATTTAATAGAGAACACCTGGGAAGGATCCAAGAAGATTGATGTAGAGAATTGGCCGCAGATAATTGACCCACACCGCGGAAGCCTGTGAAAATACCATATTAACTTTGAATATTATTGTTCATGATTAGATTGTGTATGTATGAAAAGTGATGAAGAGTTTTACAGAAAAATAAAGACTTGTATATTGAATAAACGGAATGAATTAATCTATCTTACAAAGAGCAAATACATCCCTATATATAGGGTAAACAAACAGAGGGTAAAAACGTAAAAATAAAGAAAAGAAAAGATGGGAAAGGAAAACACGTTAACAATAGTCCTATCTAACTAACGGCTAGTAAACCCAAATTGATTTGGGAATTTAGGTTTTTATATTTCAAACATTTCTTCTTCAATTTCTTCATTCTCTGAAATCTCTATTGATTCTTCAAAGATTGAGTTAAGCTTCATCATATCATCTCCCTTTAATACTTATCTTTGTTTGATGATTAATTTTGTAATTTAATTTGTTTTTCTCAATTTCCTAAATGAATTTTTCTTTACTACAATAAAATAAAAAAAATAGAGATGAGGAGAGTATATTGATATATGTTACATGATTTTTTTATGTAATGAGCGGTCAATTAATTTAGTTATTGTTTCTATATAGGGATTTTTGCACATCACCCCCAAAAAAAAAATTCATTTTTGCACTTTCCCCCTATAATGGAAAATACATGTATGAATGAGTGCATTTTACTCCTTGGTCATTTTTCAGCAATTCTCAAAGGATAAAAGCATCACTCAGGGGGTTTAGTGCAATAACTAAACACTTTTAGGGCATTAAGTGCACAAAATTTTAAAATACCAAATGTAATTTGCACTTTGAAAAATAAATAAAGTGATTAAAAAAATGTCCAGTTATACTTTTGTACGAAAAATTAATTGAATGTAAAACTATAACAATAAAAAAATATTTTACAAGTCTAAAATTAAGATAAGATGTAATTACCAATGTAAGGAATTATATAAAATTGTGATTTGAAATGTTAATAATCAATAACTTAGATTATCAAATTTTTTTGCACTTAGCTCCCCAAAAGTTTCAAATTATTTCATTGAACCCCGAAATTACATTTCGACACAATGAAATACAACAAAATATAGACCAGGGAGGAAAGTGCACCCACTAATCAACTTCTAAGGGCACAATAATATTTTTGCAATCACAGGGGGAGAGTACAAAAAATTAAAAATTTTGGGGGTTGACGTGCTAAAATCTCTTCTATATACGTCGAGAAATATCAGTGTTTTATGAAATTAAAAGAATAACAAGCAAGAACTAAAATGTAAGTGTAGAGAAGAAACTCGTTTGTACTTTGAATTTGAATTTCAGATTTGCAAAAGTTGCTTTTTCTTCAGTATAATCCATGAGTATTTATTGGAGGTCTTGAATTAATGTCCGTTGAAATCTCCTTAATTTCAGGAATACCCCAATTTTTTCTACCAAATTCAAATGGCTATTGTGTCTGCATGCGGCTTTGTCACTGTACTTTGTACAATTATGTCAATCGCATTTCATGCACCCTGATGTCCGAGGATAATCTTTTTGTCCTAGGAATACTTGTATTTATTCCTTATCATTAGACATTACTCATTAACTCATTCGGACATTTAAGATCACAATTAATGTGTCTCCTCATAGTCGTCTGATTAAGTACCCAGTTGATTTGAACTCAGCTCTTGAACTTAGCCGATCAAACTCTTCTCGGTACAGTACTCAAAGACCTCTATTTATAGGACTAAAAGAAAAACTCAAAAGCCATAAGTTACAACTTACAAGTCTTCATTAATGGTCATTACATATATAATATATTCAATACAATGTCTCGTGAATATTACATTAAAATGGGCATCCACTAACATAACATTTATAACACTCCCCCTTGGATATCCATTGTTTTTGGAATATGTCTCTTTAAGAACCTTGTTAGAAAAATCCGGTCGGAAATCTAGACAAGGAAAAAAGAGTACATATCAATATGGAGCTAATAAGCGTGTAATACTGTCTCGTTAAAATATTTCCAAGAAAAATCCATTGGGACAAAAACTTGGACAAAGGAAAAAGAGTACAATGTTATATTATTATTAATGACACGCTCCCCCTGATACCAACACAATGTCCACAACATGACACATTTCAATGTTGGACCATCTTTTTTAAGGCAATATCTTGATATAATAAAAATACATATTTAACGTCATTCATATGCCTTCATGTTGGTACAAAGCTTATCTTGCTAGTAAATTAAAAGAAAATGCTAAGGGTGAGTTTAGCCCAGCTGTGGGAGCTCTTAAAAATACTTCTAGATCTCCATTGTGATTTTTGAGGTGTTTAGCCCCAATTATCGAAATTGTTTTTAGTCAATCGTGATTTTAATGGTGTTTGGCCCCTAATATCATAATCACTTTTGGGATCTCTAGAAGCTAAAAATCAACTTATTTAAGAAGCTACTAAAATGTTACTTTTGCAAAAGCTATTATCCAAAAGCAATTGTTTTATAATTGAATTTTATCATAATCAATTATTACCAAAATCTATTTTAGTAAAATTAATTCTCCTATAATTGATTTTTGAATCGCTAGGCCAAACTCACCCTAAACCTGCTTGTAGAATTAGCAAGATTCATTAAGTCTCTAATTTACTTAGATAAAGGTATTTTAGGTCCCAAAACTTTTTCATTGTTCGATCCTTTTGAGGACGAAAATAATCTTTTATTACATTCAAAGATTGGAATGCCCATGAAATTGCCCTAAATGATTAAGCTTTTTAACTATATAAAATCTTTTCATAATCGATTTTGTATGTATCGATTTATGGACACATTTTTCATCTGTTAAATGCTCGATCTGCCGGTAGAGATAAAATTTTATTTTTTCAAAATCTTTCGTCTCAAATTCTCTTTAAAACTCTTCGGAAGTTCCAATAATATTTAGATCATCAATATATACAACAATTATAATAAATTCTGATCCAAATCTTTTTATAAAAATACATGGGTGAATTGGATCGTTTTTGTAACTTTATTTTAACAAATATTCACTAATTCAGTTTTACTACATTCGTCCAAATTGTTTTAATCCATACAAAGATTTACGCAAGCGTATTGAACAGTTTTCTTCGAAGTTTTCTAAATGCATCTGAAATTTTAAACCCTTCAAGAATTTTCATATAAATTTTAGTATTGAGCGAGCCATATAAATAAGTTGTATCAACATTCACTAGACGCAAATCAAGTTTTCACGTACTGCCAGACTAATAAGGTTTGTAAAAATAATTGCATCCACCACACGAGATTACGTCTCCTCATAATCAATATCGGATCTCTACAACAGTCATTGTGCCACTAGTCTTGCTTTATATATCACGACTTCAGTTTTCTTGTTGGGATTTCACATAAATACCCATTTATATCCAATGGACTTTACACCTTTAGGTGTTTGGACTACTTTGAAAGTGAACTTAATTCTGCTTGAATTGCGTCTTTTTATTTTGGTCAATCATTATATGTTTACATTTTTATAACAAATTTAATTTCAAGATTCTCATTTTATTTTATAATTATATCCAATGTGTTGTCGACAACTATTTTAATTCGGTTCCATCTTTTTTTTCATAGTGACATAACTTATAGAGATCTTTTTATTTTATTATTTTTAGGTACCTGAACCTCTTCTGGGGTATTACCTATTAGTTATGTCTTGCGACTCTTCATGAGTGTTCGCTTCCATAATATGACCATCTTCAGTTTTAGCTTTTTATTTTATGAGGATTTTTATCATTGGAACCGATTGTTTTACCAAGTTTAAGCTTAGCTTATTTTCATTTGAATGGAGCATTTTTAGCTGATATATGAGATTTAGTAACTCTTTATATTAGTAAATTCATCTGGCAGATTATTTGCATTTTTTGCAATATTTGCAAATAATTATCTTCTAGACTTCTAGTTACACTGATTTTTTTGAGTATCTACAGAAGATAATGTTGATGTTTTTCATGTAATTTCGTTTACTAGCTCTTTATTATATCCTCCTGATGTTAGGAATATTATATCATCAAAATGACAATTGGCAAACCATGCCGTAAATAAATTTTCAGTCATTTGTTCAAGATACTTGTTATGGTGGGGATTCATTCCCAACATATATTTCCAACCCCTTTTGAGGTCCTATCTTTGTGCGTTGTGGTGGATCAATTGGAATATATGCCGCACATCCTTAAATTCTAAGATGGGGAATGTTTGGCTTCTGACCAAACATTAGTTTCATCAGGGAAAAATTATCATAATTTGTTGGCTTGTTGCACACAAGGGCTGCTACATGTAACAAGAAGTTTTATTCTCATTAATAATGTTCTAGCAATTAACTGGAGGCGTTTGATGAATAATTCTATTAATCATTTTGTGTATGAATATGGGCAACATGACTCTCGATAGCCATTGAAAGTCAGATATATGAATTCACCAGCATTATTAAGACGTCTTCATTGCAAAATCTGAAAATTGTGTTCTTAATTTAATTATTTGCGCAAATGATCCCGCAAACATCAATGCTGCAAGTTGACAATAAACACACATATCACATTTGTTGTAGATGCATCTATTAAGATTCACACAGAGGATGAGTGGGTCCACATATATCACATTGAATGTTTTTGAAAATGCTAGAGATTCTAAACTATTTTTAATTGGAATGATTTAGTAATCAATTGACCTTGAGAACAAGCAGCACAAAAGGATTCTTTGGATTAAAGAATCTTCTGGTTCTTCAGTGAAGATCCATATGAACTCTCAATAAAAAAATCCGCATCATAGTTTATCCGGGATGGCTAACAGGTCATGCCAAATTTATTTTGATCAGTAAACTTCTGATTTACTGTAATATGTGTCACAAACACATTTCTTTCTATAAAATCCCCACATTTGAAGCTTAAATAAATAAGGTTAATCAAAATAATAAGTCTTTATTTATTATGAAGGATTCATAAGCTGAAGAATCTCATCGTAACCTCATATAGTTCATGACTTGGTGAATAATCTAATTAAAATGAAATAATTTTGACATTAACCAGTTTTTTTTTTTACTTTAATCACGGCATGAGATTAGATAAATTGATACAAATAAAGGCAATATCATATATATTTCTACGTTATTTTTTTCATTTAAGAAATAAACAATATCTTTATATTTATAATTGAGACAATATGTGCAGATCATATTTACATTTCAAGCATGATAATACATAATCTTAATTTTAAATATGAATTGCTATACATGGACTTTTATCTCATATATTTTTAAAATTCACTCAAATCATACTAAATACATAATTGAAATGTAATAAATCATATTAGAAATTCAGATATTTAATCACAAAATATTATGTCATAAACTTAATTTCATATTAATATTTTTTTTATCACTATTAGCTCTACTTATCTCAATAGAAATTATCAAAATCCAAATTAGTAATGTCATTAATGTTAAGTGGTTCAATCATTACCATCAAGAATGTCATTTATATCATAGTAATTAATTTTTATTACTTGATGTATGTTTCTTTCAACAAGTGTCATTTTGACGTCTTGTAGAATCAATTTGCATACTTTTATTTTTCTCAAGTTTTACCACTATTTCGTTTCGTTTCGTTTCGAATGGTATGATGAAATTATTATATGAAATGCATAAAATAATTTGACCATGTCTAAATAATGTCAATATCTATCGTACATTCCATTAATTTATGAGAATGAATCATATGTGCTCACTTCTGAGAATAAATCATTTATATTCACATTTGCATCCACTTAGGGGAATGCTTATCAATCAAAATAGAAGTTATGATTTTTCATCAATATTTCATTTGTTCAACTATCAGAATTCAACTGATAGTATTTGTTAAAATCTCTTCACGATATTGCTTTTAATAAGAATTTAGGATTCCGAAAGTTTTAATACTTTATCTCCACATAATTTCAATTGAAAACTAAAAATATCGCAACTTCAGGTGCAAACTTTCATAGCAAGTGCATTTTAGAGAGTTGAATTCTCTTTTTTCAAGTCCATATTAGTCCAATAAATATAAATATTCAAATTGCTGATACAAGAAATTAAGATCTTCGGAGGTTCTTGATATTAACCAAAAGATATGTCAAAACATTATACTAGATATTCTTCAAAGAGTTCCAAACGACAACACATGCTTTTATCCATATATTCATCTATAAAATGCATGCCTTAAAAATATATTATCATCCATGACAAATGTGAACATGAGCATAAATTTACCATTTATCTTGGACTGGAATATGGATTGTTATGAATAAAGTTTACTCAAGCAGAAACAATATGACACTATTGTTATTAAAATAATTCCTCTAAGTATTTAGGACAAATGGGTTATCTACTCAAATATATTGAAATTTGATTAATCAGAGGAAATTACTAATGAAGTATTGCCTTCGATTTATCTTTACCAATTGTTTCATTTTCATTTTGTGATTGTATTTTGAGACTCTATATATTCCAGTGGATTCAAATCAATTGTTTTTACAAGCTTACTAAGCATTGTTAAATATTTGTTAATTTAATAACATGTACTCCATTTGTACAATTTTACATTCAAATGCTATTTTTTTAGTAGGCACTATCATCAATTCTCAGTTTTATTTGTTGATTAAAGAGACAATGAATAGGCATTGCAAGAACCTTTTGATTGAACATATTTGATTAATTCCCCGTAGATCTAAATTGAATCAAAATATGAAGCAATTTCGTGTTGATAATGTGTTATGAATTTAAAAGAATAACAAGCAAGAACTAAAATGTAAGCATAAAGAAGAAAGTGAAGTAAGGAGATAATTTTATTCATTCTTATTGATCATGTATAAACACATTACAAAAAACCTCTATTTAAAGGATTAAAGGAGAACCCAAAAGCCATAAGTTACAGCTTACAAATCTTCAATGATCATTATATATATAATGTATATTCAATACAATGTCTCATAAATATTACATTAAAATGGACATCCACTAACATAACATTTATAAAACAGAGGGAATTGTATTAAAATATATTCAGCATATTCATTTTTCTTTTCTTTTCTTTTTTTGATAAAAACGTTAGATTTATATAACTTTTGAGTAACTCACATTTACAAATTTACAATATCTCGCATCAATACGTTATATATGTAGTTAGATAATATTAGACCGATTCTTTATTGATCAGTCCAACCAAAAAATAACTTAATGGGGATAGATTGATTCAAATTTCAATAAATTACCATGTTATACTCCAACTGGCCCAATGAACCATAAAATAATCCACTAAACATACCTTGCCATTCAAATCAATATCATATTAAACGCATTTGAGTATATGGATCCATATCCACTGAAGACCATGGATGAGAATTTAGTGTATGATTCGATGAATTAAATATTGAATCTTTTTCGAAAATATGAGAAGAAATTGTGAATAAATTATTAAATTAAGAAAAATAAGATAATATCAAGTCAAACAAACAATTTTGGAATTATATTTTATTTTTCTTCAGTTGGCTTCAGTTGATTAAAATTTAAAAACTGAACTATTTCGATTTTTTCAATAGAAACAATGAAAAGTTTGATTGGTATTAAAATTATAATGTAACATGTTGAAGATATCGGACTATGCCTGCCCACGCTCTTCTATTAGTTTAAAAGTGCATTTTTAGCTTCATGTCGATGTGCTGCCAAAATATTACAAAATAATAATATTTGTGCGAGTAATTGTCTTACAAATCTTTTTAGTTGATTTGTCTTTATACTTTGGTCCTATTTCATTAAAAAAAATCTGATGTAATAATTGATATAATAATGTATTTCACTATCTCTTAAAGAAAAAGTGTTTGGAACCTCTTGTAATACCTTGGTAAAGTTTGTTATTAGTTCAAGTGTAGTTTATTGCCATGATTAATATAATAATATGATTTGACTGATAATTAATAAAATAGCTTCATTTAAAAAAATATATATATATTTTATCCAAAAAAAAATGGGTTTGACCCGACATCAATAATTGTGATGCTACGTAACCCAATTTTATAGTCATGGCGGACCCAAATTAGTGTAAGGTTGGCATGTGTTGGAACATATAAGTTCCACAAAACAACTTATAAGGATTTAAAAAGTAGTTCAAAGTTCTTGTAAAACCTACAAAACGCACCAATAATATATTTTAATATATATGGGTCGAGATTGTTTTCTTCGAGGACACTAATATTTCTACACTTCCTCTATCAAAAAAAATAAAAAAAAAATATATTATGGGTCAAGAGGTGTAATTAGTAATCAAACCAATATATTCAATATTCTGCTCGAGTTCGTTTAATAAAAGTTCGATAGAGCTTGGTTCGTCAAACAAATCAAACAAGCTTGAACAAGATTTCTCGTTTGATAACTTTTAAAGCTCGGTTCGAGCTCGATTCGATAAGCTAAATATTGAAAAAATAAATATAAAATATCAAGCTACTAGATACTCGACTCGAACTCGTTCAATAAAAGCTCGTTTGAGCTCGGTTCGTTAAGAAATCAAATCAAGCTCAAACACAAAATTTTAAGCTTGATAAAATTCAAATCAAGTTTGAACAATGAATCGTTTGATACTATTGAATCGTTTACACCCCTAATGGCATATCATCGAACATCTAGCATGCAGTTGCGACGACATGGATTAATCTTATATATTGAAAATAGGGAATTGCATCTCTCATACCAAATTTTTACCTATTTTAATCATTTGGTATCAAACTTTTAAAAAAGACACATTTAATACCAAAAGTGAAGTATTTTTTTCACATTTGGCTTGAGCTTAAATGGTGATTTTTTGTATGCTTAAAATTATGCTCCAATTTTTCTACCATAGCATGTTTACATGTCCTATAACATATATGAAAATTATTATGGCATGATTCCTTGCAGATTATGAGATATGATTTTATTTTAATTAATATCCGAAACTTTATTAATTTTCTGCAGATTATTTATTGTGTCTCATGAACTGAAACTTGTACCAATAGAAAGCTTTCGTCATGAGCTTTCCAGCCATATAAAAAACACAAAATTAGGCCTCCAAAAATTGACGGAGAAAAAAATGTGAAAAAAGTCCTTCAATTTTTGTATTAAATGTGTATTTTTTAAAGTTTGGTACTAAATGTCTAAAGTAGGTAAAAAATTGGTATGAAAAATGCAATTCCATCTATTAAAAATGAAAACAATAAGGTTTCGTGTGAATCGGTGTGACTTGGTTTACATTATCTTGATTTTGAGAAATTTATGTAAATGATTTTAGCAGAAATTTTAAAACACGATGAAGGAATGAGTTTGGATATCGGAGTTTGTAGGTTTTAATATTTGAGGTAATGTGTAGATTGAATTTAGATATAGGTGATAAATTGATGGGAAAAAATATATAGTAGATAGCGAATATGTAGAGAAAAATAGGTATACGTATATGTCAAATGAATGTTTTTTTCATAAATTTAAGATTTTTAATTTTTTGAATAGATGAATTGTATTCTGAAATTTATAAAACTCATATTCAAACATTATTTGAGTCGATATTGTCCCATACCCGCAATTTCAAAACTATGCCAACGTCTCTAGCTTTGATTTTGGCAATCCAAAAGGTCCTTCATTTCTGCCCCCACGTTTTCAATCTACTTTATGCAAAAAGCTCCTTTTATTTGTGAAATTCAATATAATATGCATCTCAAATAATTTAATAAAACAATTATGATATTAGGAAATTTACTAATTAATAACTATCGGTCCAGTACTTTGTTTTATAATTGAATTTATTTTATACAAATAAAATGGATTTTCTTTTCTACTTTATTCATGAACTAGACTAAAGTTGTCTTTGCATTGGAAAATTCACTTCCATTCTTTAGAATATAGAATTTTGGAATTCCTTTGGCTTTTTAAAAGAAAATCACTTGTAACTACCAGCTAAGATGAGTCCCAATTATTTACATATCTAACGAAATACTGAATACTAATAATTGAAGAGAACATTATTTGTTTATGTGTACAAAGTATATTCCCTCAATAAATAAATAAAAATTGTACAAGGTATATAGATTAGGTATCCATCTAGGACCAAAGTTCTGCATCTAGAGGATTCTCAAATTTTAAAAATCAAAGCTTGGTCCCTCTAAATCTACTTGATGTTCTCTAATCATTTCACCTTCATAATTGGATTTTTAAGTTTGTACTCATCATTATTTAGTTTGTGTTTCATATTCAAGATTCTTTATCAATAGTTTTTATGAGATCGAGTAAACAAATAGGAAATATGTATAACTTGTATATAATCATGGATTAAAGTTTCTTTTTTGTGGGATGTTTTTGCTATTAAAACCAAAAACTTTTCAGAAGTTTTTCGAAACTTTTCGGGAAACATTTGAAAAAACTGTAAACTAAAGAACTGAAGCAAAAAATACATCATATTTTCATTTTAATTGGCTTAAAAAAATAAACTCTTCGATGTTTTCAATGGAAACGTATCGATATTTTTTATCCATGCTTGTAATTGAGTCGGTTGGACCAGATTAAATAGTGGTGATATACTCATACAAGCATAGAGTTTTAGAGTGACTTTGTTTGGAGCACATGGCAAACAACATAATAACAAAACTTTCTTTTCACCTTTTGATTCTTTTAATTTAGTTGTGTCAAATGTCACATGAATTTGAACATGCATATTCTTTGCACGTTCCTTTTCTTTCTTTTTTATCTTTCCATGAGACCAAATGGGTTACGCATTTGTGATAGAATTCTAAGACAAGGTTAATAGTATTTTACCACATTTTCACCACCTTTTCCTTAATTTTGATAAAAGATAAATAAAAGCAATAAAGTGAACCTATTCCTTATTTTGATCACCTCCACACCTTTAGCAAGAAATTTATTGGCTGCGGTGATAGTGACTCGGCCAAATGGAAGTACAAACGTCGTGATTTTGTTCACTAGTTATCTTGATCATTTTTTCGACCTCCAAGTTTTACTTTACTGACTAGCTTCCGATTAAGGCTCTTTGATATTTAAATAGATCGAACATTTATATAGATAAAATCTGCAATAAATTGTAAATTAACTATTGAAATTGGCATACAATTTAAAGAATAGAACAAGGTATTGATAATTTTTTACTTCATATCGGTTTGGGTCGGTCCTACCTCGGTCCTCTAGTCAATCCCGGTAAAAAGAAAATTACACGGATCCTTGAAAAGTTTAGCCATAATTTTCGAGCATGGAGAGCGAGGCAATGTGATAAATACCGATTATATATGACTTGTTCTATCCAATATGACGATGGGTTTTACCGTACTCGATTATGGCCAAATTGCCTGATATGTTTTACTAATTAGGTAAAAAAGATTTGTCCTATATCGAGAATAAAATATAAAAACAATAAAAAGGAAAAAGATAACGACTAGTTTACTTGTACAAAAACCTTGTACATTCTTTTGTTTTCGTAATTTATCAAAACAATGTAATTAGTTGCAAGTTGCAACCCCTATGAGGAAATGTTATGCATATGACGCGACTATTCAATTCAGTTTTTTTTTTTTTTTTCCTTTTGTAAACTAGTTATATATATATGGTCATTTTTAGTGATAATAAACTATAATAAATCATCCTCTGTTTATTCTGAATGAAGAAAGGTGATAGTAGAAATTCAATGGTATGATTCTCTTGGCTCAAGATCCTCTATACCACTATTAGTGTACCATACTTGTGTACCACTAATAAGTAATTGCCACATGTACATGTAACAATTATAATAATTGCCACATGTACATGTGGCAATTACTTATTAGTGGTACACAAGTACGGTACACTAATAGTGGTATAGAGGATCCTCACCGGATTCTCTTCCCCACATATAGGAGGGTGTATCCTAGCAACCATTTGAATTTAACTTTAAGTGGGGTCCACCATGCATGTCTATCTACTAAAGTTGCTTGTCGTATTGAACATTAATTTGAACAATATACATGAATAGAGCTAATATAAATTTGAAATGTTGAATTTATTTTTTTATGATTTAAAAAAAAAATTATCCCTTGTGAAATTTTTAATGAAGCATTTATCTTATTCAGTTAGAGAGTGTAACTCATTTGTTGAAGTTGAGAGTGGGCATGAAAAATATTTTTGTAATATAGGGGGTAATTTATCATATTTATCATAACTTATGGGGTAAATTATCACATTTATCATAATACAGAGGAATAAATTATCACATTATCATAACACAGGGGGGTATAGTGTCACATATAAAAATGTCAGAGAGTCGATGTGAAACTTTTATAAGATTATATGGGGGTAAACTAATAATAGAGAGATGTTGTTTTAAACTTTAGTTAATTTGTCTAATAATTTGGATTTGTCTAAAAAAAAAATTGAGACAAGGATTTGTATTAATTTGTTTGAGTGCTATGTTTATGTAAAGACTCATATTAGACTACTGATTTTGTTAATATTATTATTAAACAATAACTCTTGACTCTTTTAGGAACCATATATATATGCTAACAAGAGTACATTAAAGACTTTTCTTCTAATTCTGACAATCAAATAATGTAGAAAAGCAAGCATGTGGTGTAAAAAAAAAAAGGGAAGATATGTGGACCAAAGAAAATAATTAAGATAAGGACTACCAAATTTATTAGCATTACTCACATTTTTTTCTTTGTAAAAACTTGACAGCATGATTTTTGTCTGAAATATTGCATCACTAATTGACATAAGATGATGGTAGGGACCTAAAAACAAAACAAAATAGTTAAAGTTCAAAACGATCTCTTTTTTCCAAGTCGTAATTTGGAAAGTTTATGTGGTCAAAGTTGGCTCACATATATTTTGCTATGGTTTTGATTGATTTATGACCTTAAAGAAACCACACTCCATGTGGGAGCTTGCTTAAAGATTGAAACAGTTTGGTATATATAGTTCAGGATTGATTCATTGTCTTCCCCGAAAATGAAAGGTTAATTAATTGATCTGGATATGTTTATTTAGCTATAGATGAGACAACATAACATATTAATTGCTGAAATTATGGAAGGAATCTTCCTCATATAAGGTTATTAAATTATAATGATTTGATTTTTAATAATTAGAGTGTCTTATATGTTGATCTTGAATTTGAGTGTATGATTAGAACGAGCTTTTCAAAAATACAATAATTTTGACCAAACATGTTGGCGGACTATTTAATAATAATAAGAGACTATGGATAATAAAATTAATTAGACGATGATGATGAGGGAGATTCTCGTTTAAGGATCTGGTCAACATCGAATATATCATATAATAAAGTTTTTCACTTCACAGTACGAAATTCTAAGCTATTACAATTATAATCTACATAAATGTAAATTTCCATTCTAATCTTAAAAGAGTTTACAAGTGAGTGATTTAAAGAAGAATGAATTAAGTTAAATGAATCTAGACACTGACACACATATGTAGAAAAGAGAAGGAGCATCTCTTCCAAAACTCAACTCAGTTTCTATAAAAGGAAAGTTTGTTATAACTAACTATAACAACTTGCTAAATAAGGAAATAATAATTAAACTCTTGATGTGAGTTGAGTTGTATCTTCAATATCCCCCCTCCCCCCTCAAGTTGGATCATAGATGTTCTTGAGAGACAACATGGAAATAGAGTGACTAAACAATGGTGAAGGCAAAGGTTTAATGAAGACATCTGAAATTTGATTTTCTGTCCTTATTGGTAGAAGGTGAATTGTCTTTTTTTGAACTACATCACGTACAAAGTGACAATCCACCTTAATGTGTTTGGTCCTCTAATGGAAGACTGGATTCTTTGCAAGTTGTATGGCTGCAATGTTATCACAAAATAGAATTGTAGGTTAGGACATTTGAATTTGAAAATTCTGTTAGAAAAATATTTGGTAGAAAATAAGTAACGGACTGCAGTAATGGAATCCAATGCCACTTTCCTTAAACTTATTTCGCCCCCACCACACGGTATACAATAGGGATTTGCGATTAGCCTTTAGGATACAATGAAACCCAATGTTTAATTCTGTTTTGTACTCACAGAAATAAACCACAGGGCACACACGGATTTGGCAAAATTATCTAACTTATAGAATATTTTTCTGCTGTAAAATATAATATAAGTAATTTGGAGAAGAGGAGAAAAAGTTATCTTAATTTCAGAATTGTACTTGTCTTTTATATACATATTTGTGTCTATTCCGGATAAACACAACTTTTAAAAATTAACTATCATAATTTTAATAGTCACAACTTTACAATTAAAATTAAAATTCAAAATTAAATAATGGTAGTTACTTGGTAGTTATTTTGAAAATAACTCCAACAATCCCCCACCATTTTCAAAATCTCCAAATTTTAATAATTTTGTGGAATATATGCATATAAATGAATGTATCGGTTCGATTGAACATTCACTTAGTGAAATGTATTGCTGCCAATCAGAAATGTATGGTAGACTAGCTTTGAACCAACTATTCCTTTTTGACTGGTTAGGTACATATCACACATAAATTCCAAGTTCCAATGTGTGCCACTTTAGTCGACACGTATATAGCCTTGTGTCAGTATCCTTTCATGAATGTTGTTAGAGTTAAGCCTTTTAACTCCTAGAAGCGGCTACACTTCTCACTCATATAGATAGACCTTTAATTAGTACTCCCGTATTTATAGTACTTTATATTGAGTCTATTAAGAACCATATGTTCACCCTTCCTTTAACTTACGGGTACTAAGCACTTTACCTTGGGATGATAAATTTTAGTGTTCCAACCATTTATATGACGTAATATGTCTCATTGAACTCAAGACTTGAATTAGCAACTAGTGTTGAGTTGAGCTTACATCACTAATGATTTTAGTTTATAGGCTTTAGTCCCATCCCTTTTGATGTCTTAAAGACGAGATCCCTAGTGAGGCCTTTTTTTAAGGGATCTGTCAGATTTTGACTTGATCGTACAAAATCAATTGTGATTACTCCATCAGTGATGAGTTGTCTCACATAACTATGTCTAACCCCAATGTGTCTAGACTTGCCATTATATACATGACAATATGCCCTTGACAAAGTAGCTTGACTATCACAGTGAATAGATATTGGTGACATTGGTTTTGGCCACAAAGGAATGTTATAGAGTAAGTCTCTTTAACCATTCTGCTTCTTTACTTGCTGAAGCTAATGCAATAAATTCAGCAGCCATAGTAGAATCGGTTATACATGTTTGTTTCTTGGAACCCCAAGAAATAACACCACCACCGAGCATAAAGATCCATCCACTTGTAGAGGCATGATCTACTCTATCTGTAATCCAACTTGCATCAGAATATCCTTCCAAAACTAAAGGATAACCAGAATAACAAATACCAAAGTTCATTGTTTTCTTTAAGTATTTCAATACTCTATAAACTGCATTCCAATGCAATTTACTCGGATTACTTGTATATCTACTTAGCTTTCCAACAACAAAAGCAATGTCCGGTCTTGTGCTTGTCATAGCATACATTAAGCACCCATTAACTCTTGCATATTCAAGTTGTGCTACTGGTTTTTCTTTATTAGGTACTAATTTTACACTTGGATCAAAAGGTGTAGATACCGGTACACATTCGGATTTACCGAACTTTTTGAGTACTTTTTCTACATAATGAGATTGGGTTAAAGTTATATTATTACTATCTCTTATTATTCTTATTCCAAGAATAACATCAGCCACACCCATATCTTTCATGTCAAAATTATTTGACAAGAATTTCTTGGTGTTTTCTACTTGTTCCAAGCCATTATCAAATATTAACATGTCATCTACGTACAAACATATCATAACACCTTTACCATTTATAAATTTACTATAGACAATTTTGTCTGATTCATTAATTTTAAAACCATTTGATAACACAACCTCATCAAATTTTTGGTGCCACTGTTTTGGTACTTGTTTTAAACCATATAATGATTTAACAAGTTTACACACCTTCTTTTCTTGTTCAGGAACTATAAACCCTTCGGGTTGTTCCATATAGACTTCTTCATCTAAAACATCATTTAAAAATGTTGTTTTTACATCCATTTGATGTATTACTAGATTATGAATTGATGCAAGTGCAATTAATAATCTAATAGTAGCAATTCTTGCAACAGGGGCATAAGTATCAAAATAATCGATACCTTCCTTTTGTTTAAAGCCCTTTGCTACTAACCTGGCCTTAAACTTATCTATGGTTCCATCTACTTTCATCTACTTACATCTACTCTGCATTTTTCAAGTTTTATTACCCATTATAGAGTCCGTTTCATCTTGTATTGCTTCTTTCCAAAATGCAGAGTCTTGTGACTTTACTGCTTCTGTATATGTTAGAGGATCACCTTCTGAATTGAAGCAATAAGGTAAATGCGTATTTATATCTTCTCTTGTTCCTTCTACCAAGAACATAAAGAAGTCAGGACCATAAGTCTTTTCTAACTCTTTTTCTTTTTCTTTGTTCAATGACTTCTTCTTTGTCATTTATTACATTGTCATTTTCTGGAATATAGTCATTTTCTGGAGTATTCTCATTTCCTGGAATTCTTTCATTGTTAATGACATGATCTTTGGGTCTAGGAATTGAATTAAACCTCGTTTCATCAAAGATAGCATCTCTTGATTCAATTACTGTATTTACAGAATATGAATCATTTTTCTCTCTAACCATGAAACGATATGCTTTGCTATGTTCATCATAGCCTATAAATATACATTCAATTCATTTTTCACCCAATTTTCTCTTTTTAGGTTCAGGCACCCTTACAATGGCTCTACAGCCTCAAACTCTTAAGTAATTAAGGTTTGGTTTTCTTTTATTCCAAAGTTCATATGGAGTAGTTTTACTCTTTTTATTTGGGACTCTATTTAGTATATAACACTCTGTTAATAGAGCTTCACCCCAAAATCCTTTTGACAATCCCGAGTTAGAAAGCATTGCATTTACCATTTCAGTTAATACTCTATTTTTACGTTCTGCTATACCATTTTGTTGTGGTGTATATGGTGCAGTAACTTGATGTATTATACCAGTAGACTCAAAATACTTAGGATTATAGTATTCACCTCCTCTATCACTTCTTAAACATTTAATAGATGATTCACATTGCAATTCTACTTCAGTTTTATAAATTTCAAATTTATCCATAACTTGATCTCTTGAATGTAATAAGTAAACATAACAAAATCTAGAATAATCATCTATAAAGGTAGCATAATATTTCTTTCCACCTATAGTTGGAGTACTATGTAAATCACATAAATCACTATGAATTAAGTCAAGTAACTTATAACATCTATCAACTTTAGGGAAAGGAATTCTAGTGATTTTTGTAAGCATACAAGTTTTGCATTTATCATGATTATTATCAATTTCAGGAATTAATTCTAATTTAACCATATCATGCAATTTTCTATAATTAACATGTCCTAAACGAATATGCCATAAACAAGAAGTAGACTCAACGATATAAGTAGAAATGACTTTATTAATATTATCAATAATGTTCAGTTTAAACATGCCCTCATTCATATAGCATTTTCCTACAAAGGCACCACCCTTAGAGAGTACAAAGTTATCAGCCTCAAAAACTAGTTTGAAGCCATACTTATTAAGCAATCCACCTGATACAAGATTTTTCCTAACTTCAGGAACATAATAAACATCTTTAAGTACAAGCACATTTCCAGAAGTAAATTCAAGATGAACAGTCCCTTTGCCCTTTACTTCAGCAGTAGCCGAGTTTCCCATGAACATAACACTTCCATCATTGACAGGTTCTAGGCTTTTGAAAAGGCTCTTGTCCTTGCAAACATGTTTGGTTGCACCAGAATCTATCCACCATGCTCCATCATCTTGTACTAGATTCACTTCAAAAATCATAGCCATAAAGTTGTTGTTAGGGGCTGGAGCATTTTGATTCTTTTTCAGATGACGGCATTCAGCCTTTATGTGGCCAAGTTTTCCACAATGGAAGCAAGGACCCTTCTTTTTCTTTTTCTTGAAATTCTGGATTTGGTTTCATAAATTGTTGTTGCTTGTCTTTCTTCTTAAAGTTGTTATTTGGTGGTTTGTTTGATTATCCCCCTTCAACCACATGGATTTTGGAAACTTCATAATCCTTTTCAGAATTCTCAAAGGACTTAGAAGTCTCTTCTTGATTGCGAAAATCTTCCTCAACACGAAGATGGTTTCCAAGATCCTCAAGAGTCATCTCCTCTTTCTTATGTTTAAGAGTTTTCTTAACATCTTTCCATGATGGAGGAAGTTTGTCAATTATAGAGGACACAGCAATGGTATCATCCATTTTCAGTTTATATTGTTCATAACTTGATAAAATTTGATCAATTTCATGCCACTGATCCATAACAGAACGACCATCAACCATTTTGTAATTATTAAAACGACTAACCAGAAATTTTCTGCTACTTGCATGTTCGGACATGTATCTTGCCTCCAATTTGTCCCAACGTTCCTTTGCAGTAGGCACGTTTTGATAAGCATCGAACAAGGCATCAGACATTCCGTTCAAAATATGGCCTCTACAAATTTAGTCATCATTTTTCCACTTCTGTCTTGCACGAGTTTCAGCAACAGTTTCATCATCGGTTTATGTAGGCTTTTGTTGAGTGAGCACATAGACAACTTTTAGAGTTGCAAGTAGGAAATGCATCTTCTTTTGCCAGCGGTTGAATTTTCCTCCTTCAAAATGTTCCAGTTTCACAATGTTTGTAGACATTTCTTTGATTGATGCCATTAATGCAGTGACAAAAAATAAGTCTTAAGAATGTTAGAAAAAAATTTGGTAGGAAATAAGTAACGGACTGCAGTAATGGAATCAAGGCATGTTGCAATGCCACTTTCCTTAAGACTTATTTCGCCCCCACCACACGGTATACAATAGGGATTTGCGATTAGCCTTTAGGATACAATGAAACCCAATGTTTAATTCTGTTTTGTACTCACAGAAATAAACCACAGGGCACACACGGATTTGGAAAAATTATCTAACTTATAGAATATTTTTCTGCAGTAAAATATAGTATAAGTAATTTGGAGAAGAGGAGAAAAAGTTATCTTAATTTCAGTATTGTACTTGTCTTTTATAGACATATTTGTGTCTATTCCGGATAAACACAACTTTTAAAAATTAACTATCATAATTTTAATAGTCACAACTTTACAATTTAAATTCAAATTCAAAATTAAATAATGGTAGTTACTTGGTAGTTATTTTGAAAATAATTCCAACAAATTCATCCAAATGATCTCACAAGATGCCACTGCTAAAGCTCTATACTCGGCTTCTGTTGATGACCTTGATATTGTGGGTTGCTCTCCAAGACATTAATGAATCACCTAGGAAGATTTTGATGGGTAGAAGAGGCATTATCTAGGGGCATTCTTTAGATATCTAAGTAATTGAAAAACAATCTGCAAATGAATTTCTTTTGGTGCAATGACATATTGACTTAATTTGTGGACTGCAAAAGATATGTCAGGTTGTGTAATTCTTAAGTAAAGCAACTTACCTACTAATCTTCTATATAAGGATATATCATCAAGAAATTTGCTCTCTCTTAGATCAAAATCCATTTTTGGATCCATTGGAAGTTTGTTTGGTTCACAACCTAGTAAACCAGAACCGTCAAGTAAGTTCAAAGTGTACTTTCTTCGAGAAATAACTATTCCTTCTTGAGATCTTGCAATTTTTATCCCCAAAAAATATTTTAGTTTTCCAAGATCCTTGAGTTTGAATTTGTTGTGTAAATATTGCTTAAGAATAATGATTTCAGAGATATTAGGGCCAACAATGATAATATCATATACATACACAATCAATATTATAAATGAGTCGCATGTTCCTTTGGTAAAAAAAGTATGATCTGACTTTGATTGTGTTAGTTTCACATTCCATTGCCTTGAATCTTGTTTCAAATCATAAAGGGACTTTTCAAGTTTGCAAACCATTTTTGGACTATTTTTGCAAAACTATCTATTACATCCTAATGGAATGTCCATATATACCTATTCAAATAAATCTCCATTGAGAAAATCATTATTCAGATCAATCTGATGTAATTCCCAATTCAAACTTGGAGTCAAGGCCAATAAAATTCTTATTGTAGCATACTTTGCCTAGGGGGAGAAAGTTTCCAAAAAATTAATTCCTTCTTGCTGATTGTACCCTTTAGCTACTAGGCATGCTATGAATCTTTCTACAGTCTCATCTGGCTTGTGTTTTATTTTATACACCCACTTATTTCCTATAACATGTTTACCTTCGGGTAGAGGTACAATATCCCAATTTATTAGCTTCAAAAGCTTGGATCTCTTCCAACACAGCAGTCTGCAACTCAGGTATTTTGATGGCTTTATGGAAAAATTGTGGCTCAGTTTGTGTGGTAATATTACATATAAACTTTCTATGTCCATATGAGTGTTTTGAATAACCAACAACTTGAGAAATTGGATATTTGCAACATGTAGACTGAAAGATCTTCTAAGATTTGTGGGTTCAATAGCCGGGTGGGATGGAATAGTTTGATCAATATTGAGATCATGGTCTTGCTGGCTTGGTAACTCAGTGGTTGGGATAGGAATATTTTGTGCAGGAAGGTTTTCCTGACTTGGTAACTCAGTAGGAATATGTTGTGCAGGAGTTTGAATATATGATCATTGATGGAATATGAGATTGAGTGTGATCACTATTTTGGACAAGAGTTTGGGTGTTTGGATAACTTGGAAGAGGTAAGCTTGTTGTACAGGATTTTGGAATAACAAAATCACTGAAATTTGAGGCCTTTTCTCAGAAGGATGTTAGAAAAATGATATATGTTTCATGGAACTTAAGATCTCTTGATATGAAAACTTTTTCAGATTGTAAATCATACAATTTGTACCCTTTGAAACCCACTGGGTAACCAATACAGACACATAATCTTGCTCTGAGATCAAAATTCTTCCAGTGATCATGAAAAGTAGAAACAAAAACAAAGACAACCAAAGTTCCTCATGATACTATAATCTACTTGTTGATTTTGAAGAATCTCATGAGGAGTTTTATTTTGCAATTTAGTGGAAGGAGTCAAAACACAATCACTCCAAAATTCAAAAGGTACTTTTGACTGAAAATATAAAGCTCTTGCTACATTCAAGAGAGTTTGGTGTTTCCTCTCAACCACACTAAATAAGGAAAGAATAATTAAGCTCTTGATGTGAGTTGAGTTGTATCTTCAATATAAACCGGTCATATTGAGTTGGGCTCCACTTCAAGGAACATAGCTATGTGCTCAAAGAAACTCATCAAGTTATGTTGGTGGTTGACCAGCGGCGTAGACCTTTGATGCTAAAGCCAGATCAATTCGAGGTTATAGCATAATGTAGTAGCAGAGTTGTAGAAATCGTACCTTAAAATATAATAAATGCGGAGTATTTATAGAGTTTGAAAGTGGATTTTCCGGGTCAAGTCGAATTTGTAATCTGGTTGATCGAATCTCAATCCAATCGACTAGATCGAGAGATTTAGGTCGATTGGGGGTATTTCCATAGTTTAGTCGATGTTGACGTATGTGGTTCAAATTGATGATGAGGCAAGGTTAGTTCAGTTCAATCAAATGTTTGATCGATCATAATGCCATTGGCTGGATTATTTTGTTTGTTTTGGTCTTACATATCATATGCCATGTCACTGATATAATATTTGAATTTGCGTGACAAAAGAATGGTTATCTAAATCACTTTGAAAATGAAATACCTTTTAAATTAAACTAAAGAAAAATTTATGGAACAGAGAAAAAATATATAAGCATACATTAAGGAAAATTGGTGAACCAATGGAGAATATTTTCGGATAATTTTTTTCACTGGTTCAAGCCAAATCAAAAAATAGGTGAGAAGACTTGGTTCTCTTTGCAGTACTTCAAAATTACTATTTTCTATTAAACAAAATCTGATAATAATTTAATTACTTAAAAAAAAGTGAGATAAGAAATCGGTTACAAGTTACAATTAATATGCCAAATTTTTATCACCCAAACGGGCCAAACTCCGCCCGCCAACACTTTATAAACACAAAAATAATAATTAAAAACATAAAACTAGTCCTTGAAATATATCGTCACATTTCTCAAAAAAAAAGAAAAAGTATCATTTAATCTATTTTGGTATCAATAATCTCATAATGAAGACAACGACATTTGTTGACCATAACTCAGTTCCATCCTTAATAAATGATGTCACAATTTCTTAAATCCAAAGTATTTATAACACATTCATTACTCAATTTACACTCACTCTTTTTCTTCTTCAAATCACACACACACATTTCGCTTCTTCTTTTTCAATTATGTCCGACCACCCTAAACTGCCACCGGAATTCCGTGATGTTACCGGAGAGCCCGGAAAAGTTAACAAGCCCGATAGTTCTTCAACTTTGGTCCTCCCAAAGAATCCTAAAAGAAACAAATATGCTTTAGCCATTTCTATTCTTGCTTCCATGACATCGGTCTTGTTGGGATATGGTAAATATTTTTATAATTTTCTTTTCTTTTTCTTTTTGAGTTTAAATTACTTATTCTTATATAATAATTATAAGTAATTAAGCAAAAGAAAAACTAAGATGGATAAGATTGTTTGAATCGATTTTAAATTCCATCAAGTTTAATTAATAATAAGGCAATTCTATAGTTGCCAATACTTTAATTTTCTAATCTTTTGTGTTAACCATTTTGTTTTTCCATGTTAAGTAAACCTCACGTATAATTTAGTTACGTTAATTGTCCCAACTTTTCTTAGCGTGTTTGGATTATGCTACAAATCTTATAAACTTTTCTTTTTTCCTATTATAGAGACCTAAATGTAATGGTTTTCTTTTTTTCTTGCAAAATTTCATTTGTAGTTTGTTATATCGATCATAAAAAACCCTCTTGCATTATATTTTAATATTTTATCTGCAAAAGAATTCTCTCATGCTGGAATACATATTTTGCAGTAACAATGGCAATTATAACCCCACAAAAAATACAATCACCTCTTTTAACCTAAAAAATTATCAATAATCCCCCTATCAACTTTCAAAATTGGCAATAACCACGTCGTTCACTTAAAAACTGACAATAACCTCTCTATTGACTTATGAAGGCTTTTCAATTTTTTTGTCAATTTATCAAAGCACAGGGGGTATTTTAGCATTTCATCTTTCGAGTAAGCACGTTTGTTCTTAACAATATTTTTTTTAATCCATCCTTTGATCTTTTATCGTCAGAAGTGATACACATAGTTGCCTAACCATCACTTTTAGTCCTTTGGTTTTTACATTTTATGAGAAAAGACTACTAGCATATAAAATTCATACTATAAGGAATTCATACTATAAGTTAGTAATATAAAAAGCCATTTTTGCCCACAAATTCAATAAAGTAGCCATATCTTACTAAAAATGTTTTAATAGTAAATTTGGTTATCATAAAAGATATATGACCAAAACGGTTGATTTCAGGACTAAACATATGTTTGACTGAAAAGTAAAGGACGAATAAAAAGTGTTGAACAACCTTAAAAAAAAAAGGAATTAAATTAGAAAAAAAAAAGTTGTAAACTCTTATGTTTTTTCTATATATATAATAATTAACTAGTGTGTTTTTGTAATTATTAATAATTAGAGTTTTTAATTCTTGTCAAATAATTTATGATTTTTTTTATTTTTTGATAATTAAATTATTTATGAATTTGCAGATACGGGAGTGATGAGTGGAGCTACAATTTACATAAAAAGGGATCTAAAAATATCGGACGTCCAAATAGAGCTATTGGTAGGTACAATCAACATCTACTCACTTGTCGGAGCCGCCATGGCAGGTCGGACCTCCGACTGGATTGGGCGGCGCTACACCATCATTTTTGCGTCGGCTATTTTTTTCGCCGGAGCTATAATTATGGGTGTCGCCACCAACTATGCTTTTCTAATGGTGGGGCGGTTTGTGGCCGGAATCGGTGTCGGCTACGCCCTCATGATTGCTCCGGTGTACGCCGCTGAAGTAGCTCCGGCGTCTTGTCGTGGCTTCTTAACTTCTTTCCCCGAAGTCTTCATTAATTTCGGTTAGTATTCTTTAATTTTTTTTATGTAGTCATATTTCGTTAATGTTGTTTTTGAAAGGGTAAAATTGTAATTTCAGTTCTATAATGAGTAAATCTTCGTAATATTTTGTTTTGCGTTTTATAAAATTAATTTATTTTTGTCCTAATTTTTGAGATAATTTGTGACCAAAACGATAATATTGTGACAGTCATATACAAAATATACACTATTATATAGGATCAAAAGTACAAATTTAAATAAAAATATACTGTAAGATTAAAATTGTAAAGTATTCTAATAATTTAGAATCAAAAGTTAAATTTTATAAAGCGGGAAAGCAAAGATAAAAGGCGATGCTAACTTGATAAGAGTACATGACTATGCAATTTTGCTTTTTCAAAATTGCGAATGATAAGTGTATGAAATAAAATATAGGACCTAAAATACAATTAATAAATAGTGTATAATTTAGTCCAAATTCAATTATAAGCAGAAATAAGTATTTTTATTTAGTTTCCATTATACATATTCAATCAATCAATCACTTCTGAATTATTTAATGGGCTTGAAGTTGATTTGATTCTCCAATTTTAAATGTTCTATATTGATGATTTTAATGCATGAATTATAAATTAAGGAAAAGCCAAGGAAGTCAAATTTATTTGTATTTTCCATGTTCTTGGTCACAATATTTGTTTTATTAGGTGAGATAATGATAATTGTTTAATTTTTAACCTAAAGTATCTAGGTGGACAGTGTATGTGGTCTTGCACGTGCATTGACCACGTGCATGTTCGGCCTATGATAGTGTGACACCTTTTTAGCCCTTGGATTCTGGACCACTTTTTCATGGACCGAATGAACTTATTGTCGGGTGCTTTTGGACTACCCGCTCCAATTCCTTGACCCATTTTACCTTCCAACAATTCAATTATTGATGTTTACTAATTTCTTTTCCATTTATCCTAAAAGAAAATGAGTGGATGTCGACTAATTTGATAAAAATTTGATTTCAAATAGTTCTTAAAATTATTGAATGGCTATAATTATCACTCAACGTACGTGCTAGACTTACCATGAATATTAGTTAAACCTATATTGTGGGGCTTTTGGCATTTTGCACCCTGGAATTATAGGGTTTTGGCACTTTGCACCCTAACTTAAAAGTTTTGGCACTTTGCACCCTGAAAATACAATTTAGTTGGCACTTTGCACCCTAGTGTGTGTTTTGAAGAAAAAATTCATTGATTGAAGGGCATAATAGTCATTTTCGAATATTTTTGACACTTTGCACGCTAAAAATATAGTTTTTGACACTTTGCACTCTGAAATATAGAATATTGACACTTTGCACCCAGAAATTATATTTTTAGGGTGCAGGGTACCAATAAATTTAAATCGGGGTGAAAATGCTAATATTTTATATTTTTAGGGTGAAAAATGCCAACATTCTAGATTTTAAGGGTGCAAAATCTATATTGCCAAGGTGCAAAGTGAAAAAAAAAATTGAAAATAACTATTCTACCCTTCTACCAATGAATTTTCTCACTAAAACACACACTAGGGTGCAAAGTGCCAAATAAATTATATTTCCAGGGTGCAAAGTGCCAAAATTTTTAAGTCAGGGTGCAAAGTGCCAAAACCCTATAATTCCAGGGTGCAAAATGCCAAAAACCCTATATTGTGCTAAATTTTAAAATTAGACCAATCTATCTTTTGTGAACTTACAAATCATATTTCGAGATTATAAATAATTGTATAATATTCAATGTTTTTTTAGACTGTGAAAATATCATTATATCAATCATTGTATCAGGAAACTATTTGAATTTATTTTATCGATATTAAAGTATAAAGATAAAGACTATATAAGAAAATGGACACAAAGTATATTTCTCACCTTAAAGATTGTATCATTAAATCCTAAAAGTTTAAGTGATGATTATAGTGATTCAATAATTTTAGTGGGGATGTCCAAATATTTGTTTAGCTTTGTATATATTAGTTGTTTGTTATGTAATCATTATAATTTGTGAATGTAATCAATCGATATTCTGATACAATAATTTGTTAATGTAATCAATCGATATTCTAATTCAATAATATTGTTCGTCATTTCACTAAAAGATTATGTAGTCTTAATTTCTCTATTGCATTGATTTTCAGGTGTTCTACTTGGATATATATCAAATCTTGCATTCTCCAAATGCTCCCTAACGCTAGGATGGCGACTCATGCTCGGCGTCGGTGCTGTCCCCTCCATCTTCCTCGCCATTGGCGTGCTTGCCATGCCCGAATCCCCCCGTTGGCTAGTCCTACAAGGTCGCCTCGGAGATGCACGTAAGGTGCTCGACCGAACGTCCGACTCACCCGAAGAAGCCCAACTGCGCCTAGCCGACATCAAAGAAGCAGCCGGAATCCCCATCACATGCACCGACGACATCGTTTCCGTCCCCAAACGCGAGAGTGGCGGCCACGACGTCTGGAAAGATCTCTTCCTCCACCCCACCCCCGCCGTCCTCCACATCCTCATCGCTGGCGTCGGAATTCACCTCTTCCAACAAGCTAGCGGAATAGACGCCGTGGTAATGTACAGCCCTAGAATCTACGAAAAAGCTGGGATAAAAGACGACTTCCATAAACTACTCGCCACGATAGCCGTTGGAGTTAGTAAAACGCTCTTCATATTGATAGCTACATTCTTGGTGGATCGACTAGGCCGAAGATTGTTACTACTCACGAGTTGCGGTGGAATGACGATATCTCTCTTTTGTTTGGGCACAGGGTTGACAATAATCGACCGCAACAAGGAGAAACTGACATGGGCCGTGGCTTTGTGTATAATATCTACACTATCGTGTGTGGCGTTCTTTTCTATCGGAATGGGACCAATTGCGTGGGTGTATAGCTCGGAGATATTTCCGTTGCGGTTGAGGGCACAGGGGTGTAGTATGGGTGTTGCGGTGAATCGGTTTACTAGTGGGGTGCTTTTGATGACGTTTATATCTTTGTATGAGGCTATAACGATTGGTGGGGCGTTCTTTTTGTTTACGGCGATTGGGGCCGTGGCGTGGACTTTCTTCTTTACGTTGTTGCCGGAAACAAAGGGGAGGACGTTGGAGGAGATGGAGGAATTGTTTGGGACTTTCTTTAGGTGGAGGTCTACTTCGAGGGAGTTGAAGAGGAAGAAAATGGGTGAAAGTAAAGTTGATGATGCTTGATTATTTAACTTTGGGTTGTTGTTAGTTTTATTTTAATGTTATGTCTTGTGTGATGTATGATACATTACCAATAATAATACATGGATTTTCGGATTTTTGTGTCTTAATAATTTCATATCACCACTAAATTTTCATCAACATTTGCTAGGTTTACCTTTTGCATCCATGGATTACATAAAAGTCTTTATATGTGTTCAAATTATTGAAGCAAAAATGGAAAAGAAGAGATTTTAGCTAAATTCCAGGACAACAACAAGAAATGCTCAAATTTAGTCAAAGGATGTAGCAGAAATGGGTCTTTAAATTAAGCAATGAGAATTAAATAGCTTTAAAGTTTAAACACAATGTGGATTCTGAAGAACTCAAAGTAGTAGTGAATGGAAATGAAATGAGAAAAAATAGAGACCATTTTTTGTTATTTGCGGAAAAAATAGGATAATCCACTACACAGACATACTATTTTTACAGCAAACCCGAATGACTATTGTATCCCTGGAATAACAGAATAATTTCTAAACACTCCAAACATCCACAAGTTTTTATTGGGTCGACAAGACCGGCCCGATTGACCCATCTTGAAATTTTCCAACTATAACTGAACTTACTTAGGCATCGGAGAGTTATAGTTGGATCAAACTTCAGCACACCCTAACAAGTTTCTTTGAGTATGGGTCTGGATCGATTTGACCGTCCTTAGGCTTCATATTGGCGAAGGTTATTGACAGTTGGCACACCTTCATCCGACATGGATGATGGACCTATAGTGAAAATACCCTTCATCAATTGGTAGAAAGTAGAAGTTGATAAATCGACCTGGCAAAATTTTATTTTTGACCCTCTAAAGTGGCTGCATTTCAATATAAGATGGGCTCGGAATTGGACTTTCTAGTCTCAAATTCTCGAATCTGCTTAACCCGAGACCAATATAGCCCATCTTGGTCCTACCGTCATAGCCCAAAATAGTTTAGTTGTTACCCATTCATTTTAAATTAATTTTTCATGTCAATTTACTGTATATAAGAATTTCAAGTTCATGATTTTACTTAAAATTGAGCATTAATTAGTCTTATTCCAGTAATGGGAAAGTAAATGCAGTAAATCCATGGATAGATTGTACGTAGGCAACTCTAATAATCTGATTTATGTGCCTCATATAAATTTCCTAGCCTAATCCCGTGCTATGCACAAATTTATATTAAAATATTTTGACATATTTTCTTTCTTATGATATAATTATTAATATGAATTATCCAAAACTCGGTTATAAAGAATAAACATGGCATGAAAATATTATTTATTTACAAAATATAAATGGTTAAGCTCAATTGAAGATTAATTTCAATAAGTAATTTTAATAGGAAATCAAAATTATTGGAATACCTCATCGACTTGGTGAATCGAAGCATGGGTAATTTTGAATAATAAAACTTTAATTAGCAATATAATTCAACTGCCTTTTGCAAAATTAGTAATCAGTAATTAACATATTTTGATTCTTATTTTGTAGGTTAAAAACTACTATACTTGCTATGTTTTGAAGTAATTTTCATAATAATATTATAAATTAGTAATATCCTAACAAAATCAAAAATATGTGACATGATTGATGTCAAAATGTTGATCATGTCGAGAACTGGTGAGCCTATGTTGGGTTGGATGAAGATAAAATGCTTTAGTTGTGGATGCAAGTTACACGAGCTTTACTGTAGAGGTAAGGAACAAAAAAGAAAAGATAATTGATCAAGATTTCAATTTTGATTAGAGTTATCATCAACAACACAAAATTAACAGCATAAGATCAATTCACATAAAAGTAGAAAAAAAGATAGAATAAATAATAACATAAACTTGAGACAACTTAAAATTTTAGGATAATTCATCAAGTTAGACAATTACTTGAGTTATTTGAAATCCAAGAAGACTTGTCATATAAAGTCTTGGAATTAAGAAAAAAGAAAAGTACGCGCCTCGAAAGGGATTACCCCCTTGGAAAACCAAAAAAAAATATGAATAAGAATATTACAATTAAAATTGATGAGAAACGAATGTAATGTGACGACAACTATTGAAATAGTTCATCTAATCAATATTAAAATTTAAGGGTTATTCTATCCAATGGTTGGCTTGATTGGGTTAGTGAAGAGAATGACACGTGTGAGTTTCTTGACTTCTTCTTGCCTCTATTCTATGCGCTTTCAGCCTCGTATTTTAAAAGAGTAGTAATTTTATTTGTGAGATAGTTAAAAGAGTAGTAATTTGAATAAGATGGAAAATTAACCCATTCCAGAAAAGCCAAAATCTTTTTCTTTATTTAATAATGAAAAAGAAGGAAGAAATTTTCTTACATACTAAAATGACCAAATCCATAAAAAAAATGTTGAATCAGTTGAAAAAAAGAGACCACAACTTAAGAAGGGCAATGTGCAATGTTATTATGCTAGAGCTATATATATATATATTGTAGAGCTCGGAAAATTTAATTGATTAGCCTTAACCACGGCTAAAATTTTGGCACGAATTAAAAATCTTGTATGAAGAATTTTCGGACTATTGGGTAAAATTACCATATTCACTTATGGATTTATTGCAATTAATGGTAACTTTTTTATGTTTGAGTCATAAAAAAAATAATAAATGAATACGAATCATTTCAGTGTATAAGAACACAAAAATATAATAATGAATTCATGTTTAGTTGAGTCAAACACTAAATAAGATTTGTCCTCAAGCAGGACTGCAGGAAAATTCTACCTATGTCACTCAACCAAAACCTGAAACCCTTCGATATCTATAGTACATATTTCAATCTCGTACTAATAAATCAATTTTAAATCTGAAACCCCTCGATATCTTTAGCGCATATTAATTTCAAACACTAGGAGCTTCAATATCTTCCGTGACACTCGGGATTCCATGTCTTGATTCAAGTTTGGGGATGAAAACTTTGAAAAGTTCATGTTTCTTTCTGCCTATTTTAATAAGTAATACACAATTAGAACTTTAATAGAATTTAATTTAGAAATATAGTATATTCTTAGAGCCACAAATATTCAAGGCAAAATAATTAATTTGTAGCAATACAATCCTTGAGATTACAAAGATCACCTTTCTTTTATAATTACAAACTTCACTTTCCTTCGAAATTCCCTGTAGCAAAAACTTCAAAACCTATAAATTAAATTAAGCAATCTTAATCAATATCATATGATTCACATTTCATACAAACATAAAAGTAAAATATAGTGAAATATAAATACAAAAAAATAAAAATCAATGACAAACGTATTATTGTCTTAAATTAAAGGAAGCCTCCACTTGATAATTCTCTTAGGGGTCGTTTGGTAGGATGTATGGGATTAAGGTGGATTAGATCAGAGCTAGATTGAAAGTCAAATTAACAATACGTTTGGTAGATTTGATTAAGTCAGATTACATTAAAGTAATAAACTATAATATATTTGGGGGAATTATGAGTTTAAGCATATATTAATATATTTTCAGAGATTTAAGAAGAATTTATGATATTTAACGATATGTTATAATAGGTAATATGTAAATTTGAAGTTATAAGTGACATTTCATCGAACCCATATTCACCCGGATTAACTAATCCACCCATGTCTGGGTGGATTATAATCTAGTCTTAATACCGGGTCATAAGGATTTAATCCATTTGACCTGGTATTAGAACAATGCCACCAAACATTGTATTATCACATATTGACACATATAATATGATATAATACCCCCTGTTAGGTCCTACTAAACAACCCCTTAAAATATCTATATTTTCAAGAAGTTAAAATCCAATGAAAAGAAATGCATATA
This sequence comes from Penstemon newberryi var. newberryi, assembly GCA_030819805.1. Taxonomy (NCBI): domain Eukaryota; kingdom Viridiplantae; phylum Streptophyta; class Magnoliopsida; order Lamiales; family Plantaginaceae; genus Penstemon; species Penstemon newberryi. Next base: position 31,973,390 of record JAUALY010000003.1, on the reverse strand, counting down.
TGTGATCAAGTTAATAACAATATATAAAATAAGTTACCAAAAGAACTTCCGAATGATTGGAAAAATCAGACCATAGCTTGAGATCAATGTTATTTATATATGCTACAGTAATATTTAACTATATATATAGAGTGGAATATATTAAAGATTATATAGAGGTATTGCACAATAAATTGATTAGGCTTAACCACGGCTAAAGATTAGGCATGAATTAAGATTTTTAATTAATTGCCAACTCAAATCTTCCTAATTAGCTATAGGTGCCCAAACATAGCTTAACGATGTTAGCAAAAATTAATTATTTTTCTATTTACCGAGGATTACTATAAATAAATGAGCATATTTTCTTATGAGTTTAGACAATTAATGGCAACTTTTGATCAAAATTCAAAACTTAAATTTAGAATTGTAGTTAAATGTTTTATTTTAAACGGAAAACTTCATTTATTGTATGATGACAATTAATAAGATTCTTTTAAATGTTGGCCAATCAAAATATTTTAAGAAAATAAAATAAATCAAAATTACTAAAAATTAGTATTGAGTCCAAATTGAAGGATTTTGGTCAAAAGACCATTCTATGATGTTAATTTCTGGGTTTTTAAGAATATGAACTCCGAATTATTGTTAGACGGCTTTAAAACTAAAAGTTTCGTACATTTCAAAAAATTATTATATTTGTATTTCTTGTCTCGAACCCGTCCCAAATCAATTATGTGCCCATCCTAATTGTATCCCTGGAATGACAGAATAATTTCTAAACACTCCAAACATCCACAAGTTTTTATTGGGTCGACATGCAAGACCGACCTGATTGACCCATCTTGAAATTTTCCACCTATAACTGAATTTACTTAGGCATCGGAGGGTCATAGTTGGATCAAACTTCAGCACACCCTAACAAGTTTCTTTGAGTATGGGTCTGGATAGATTTGATCGTCCTTAGGCTTCATATTGGCGAAGGTTATTGACAGTTGGCACACCTTCATCCGACATGGATGATGGACCTATAGTGAAAATACCCTTCATCAATTGGTAGAAAGTAGAAGTTGATATCGACCTGGCAAAATTTCATTTTTGGCCCTCTAAAGTGGCTGCATTTCAAAATTGGCCATTTACTGTAGTACTTCGACAATATACGTCCTTTATTGTGTCAACATCAGTCCTTATTGCCGGAAAATTTTAATTATCGCCGGAAATCATCAATTTATGTCTTAATTGACCGGAAAATTAATTTTTTGTAAAAAATCACTAATTTATGTCTAATCTAATTTAATTTTAGCCAAAAATATCATTTGTCGAGTGACACTTAAAAATTAAGAATTTCATATTTTGACTCCACAATTTGCAAGACCAAGCCATGTGATAGGTCAAATATGATATAAATTGATATTTTTTTGCGATAATTAAAAAAAATCGGTGATAAGGATTGAAATTGATGATGTTGACACAATAAATGACGTATATTGTCGTGATACCACAATAAAGGGTCAATTTTGAAATACAGTCAATTTAGAGGGCCAAAAATAAAATTTTATCGGGTAGGGGTAGATATTGGGTTCAGACAGCCCAAACCCATTTCATCTTATCTTATCTTATCATCTGTTCAAAATCCCGAACAAAACAGATATTTTGGGTTCGGGTACCTAAATTTTTAAACGTAGTAATAAAAAAATTGGAAGTACGAGACGGGTTCAGAATTGGACTTTCTAGTCTCAAATTCTCGAATCTGCCTAACCCGAGACCAATATAGCCCATCTTGGTCCTACCGTCATAGCCCAAAATAGTTTAGTTGTTACCCATTCATTTTAAATTAATTTTTCATGTCAATTTACTGTATATAAGAATTTCAAGTTCATGATTTTACAAAAAAAAATTGAGCATTAATTATTCTTATCTAATCTAATCATATATATATATATATAGGAGAATGGTCTTTGACCAATTTGGACTGAAATTCTTTTTTCTGGTAATTTTGAATTTTTTTTTACCAACAAAATATTTGATTGGTCAATGTTATGAATGCATGCTACATAAATTGGCTTCAATCAAGGACTTGGTTAGTAAAAGTTTTTCTATATTTTGACGTTTCAAATCCATTGGCCGTTTTATGGAAGTAACAAAAAATTTCATTGCCTAATAAAAGCATATATTTTAATCAACTCAAAAGTTGACTTTAAAAATGTAAAAAAATGGTAAAAAGGTATGTTTACCTAAAATTAAATGGTAAAAAAAAGCCTAAAATTAAGGAAACTGACATAAGATTTCTTCAAAATGAAACTCAATATTTTAGGGGCAACAATTACGGAAGACAGGGATTTCATAAGATGAAATATTTAAAAAAATTAATTAAAGAACTGATGATTAACATAATTGATAATTATCTTAAAAAAATGTAAAATGGAAAACAATCAACCATTATTATAATTTATGAATAATGAATTCGGCATTTAAAAAAAAAAAAAAAAAAGAACAAAAACCTTTGGCACCCTTTAAGTTGATGTGCTAAATTTTTGCCCCCTTTAAGTTAACATTTTAAACTTGAAAAGAATGAGCTAATTTAGCATTAATTCAAGCTTTTGAAAGATTTTAAATATCCTTCACTTCTTAGCTACTTATATACACAAGAATTTTTTCTTTTTTTAAGAAAACAGAGAATTTGAAGGTATGTTCTTAATTTAATAATTTCAAGCTTTATTCTCCTTCCTTTCATTGTATTCGTAGTTCTGGCAATTATTGTATTTAAAATGGTGTATTTTATTATTATTTTTCAGATTATCCGATGTACATATAAATTAGTATACTCGAACATATACACTCAACTTCTGTTTGAATCAATATATACACACTTGGCTTGATATAATTAAATAAAATATTCTATATCGTAATTGTTGATTTTTTACAGCATTTCAGCTTATTCGATATGACAATTTATGGTCCAAGGCGTCAAATCCTACAAGCTTCAGACAACATACAACTTTTGTCGATTGCAATAATGAGGTCACTTTGTTTAAAATTTTTAACATTATAGATTACTTTAAATTGATATTTTTTGTGATTCAATTCGTTTTGATTGCTTTGTTAAATGATATTTTTTTGGATTTCTATGGTGTGGGTTATAGATCGACGGACGGATAATTTGATCGCGTGTTATGCTTTTCCCTAAATATTTAGGCCATATCAATAATCTCCAACTTATTAATTGTCACAAATTTTAGAATTTTTTTTTTTAAAGTTTTTATGTAGAAGTTCATATGTCAATTATTATGATGTATATAAAATGTTCTTTATTTTTATTGAATATATTTGTTGATATTCTATTTGAGATCAACATGTGGTACTTTTCTTCCATATTTTATGTAAGCAAACCCCACTTCGAATCCCAGTCCTTGCTGAAGTGGTACATATTGTTTGAAGAGTAAGAGAAAAATGATAATCACAATAAACACGAAGAATAAGGTGATCATCTCAAGTTTATAATTTTATACAAGTTGGATACTTTTTTTAAAAATAAACACATATCACAATTAAATTAAATAGAGACAATCAAGTAAATTTTCAAGGTTTTGACAGCCATTCTATTCTTATTAGGATATTATTTTATTAAAGATTAATGTAAAATGTGGGTAATTTATTTTCTAATTGTTTATATTAAGAAGAAGCTTAATTTTGTCTGCTACATTAAACTTAGATTGTAATTCAGTTGAAAGAGGATAAGCGAAGTAATTTGGTAAAAATCATATTGTAAGTTTGGTATAGAGATTTGGTGAATTATTATTGAAGTTGGACTTTTGCAACTTCATTGCAAATTAATCAATTATTAAACAATATATTTTTGAATAGTTTTATGTTATACTAGACTATATAATGATACTGTTAATATAGTTTCTTTTAAAATTAGTTGTATACCGTGTAGGGTATAAACTTCTTTATAGTGATAGGAATATAATCTTAAGCATATAGCTTATAAAAAAAAAAAAAAAAAAAAATCTTAGTATGTACCAATACGTTATATGTCTCAGTCACTTTAGCTTCGCTCTTCAAAAAATCTTAAGTATGATATGGCTTCTTACCACTTCGGTAGACATCAGGAAGTTGTTGTTCACATTGAAGAGTCAATGCTTTATCTAGGCTTGAGCATGGTTCGGGAAACCGAACGAACCGAACCGGACCGAATGGTAATCGGTCCACGGTTTTTCAGGACCGAACCGACTAGGAACCGAAAATTCGGTTCGATTCGGTTTGTACCGTTTCGGACCGAATCTCACCCGAAGTAGGATCGAACCGTACAAATTTTAATTGTTTGTTAGTTTTTTTGGACCAAATCGGACCAAAACGTTAAATTTTGTGATAAAAAACCGGAAAAATTTAGAAATCGGGACACCGTGGACCGAACCGGACCGAAAATTTTGGTTCGGTAAACAGTCTATGGATTTCCAGGATCGAACCGGCTAGGAACCGAACTTCGGTCCGGTTCGGTCCAAATGCTCACCCCTAGCTTTATCTATGGGTGATTTTTTGTAGTGTAAGATGATCAATTTTTAAGAAAAAAATTGATAGTAGTATTTTTTTTTTTAACTTTTGGAATGTAAAGATGAAAGCATGGTTTATAACTTTAAGAAAGTTTACCCCGTCACTTAAGGGATTTCTTTAAATCTCGAAAGAGAATATGTTACAACCATGAAATTTATAGGAAGCTACCGATCACCATCTAGAAAGAAAGGTATGGAATGAGAATGATTTATTGGGTCTAAGAAAGAATTGAGTGTTCTGAATATTTTTTTCAATTTTTTTAATTTTGTGATTTATCGACAAAGTTTTAAAAATTTAGTTGATTAACTTGATTGGGGTTATGTTTGATTAATATAAGGGGATCAAATTAAAGAAACGGCTAGCATGTCCTAAATACTACTACGTATAAAAAAAATATGTTAAAGGCCAAATGCATTTTTCGCATTGTAAATTTCATTATACATATTTCTTATTTTATGATTCTAATTTTCTTTCTTTTAAACTTGGTAATATGTCTAAATTTTCATTAATTTTGATCATATTGAAACATTACGAATGTTTTTAATAAGATATATCCAGATTTATTGTTATAGAAATATAAAATTATTTGTAATTATTTATTATATATGGGTTTGTGCATAGCACGGGAATAAGCTAGTACATATATATATTTGAAGGGTGGTTTTTGACCTCAATTGGTTGTTTTGACCAAAATTCTAATTTTCTAGAATTTTGAGTTTTTTTTTATTATCTAAAAATTATCATTGGTTAGCACATATTTAGTATCTAAATTGTAATTGTTACTCATTACTACATCATAGCAATTAAATTTAACTACCCCAAATTACTTCCATGATTGAACTTTTACCAGTTCAATTGTTGATTTCGCAAATCTAAATAAGGCATTTAGCCCTTATTGAGATTTCCTTAGTCAAATCCTGCACTATTAAATTATTAAATATGATTGATAGTAATTTTGAATCAATAGATTAAATATTCATAATTTTAGCTGCTACTTACTATTGTTCTTATAAATCAAACCTCTTAGTATACGGAGAAACAAAATGTCAATAGTTATTTTTTCCCAAATAAATATGTAATGCATGTTTAGTTTTTAAACCTAATATAATATCAAGAAAGTTCATATTATACATTTTTGTTGCAGGTGACCATTAATTGTTTTTTTTCTTCAGCTTCAATGTTTCTACACCAGGTACCTTTTCCATGCTCTACTTTATCAATTTTTATTTGTTGGATAAATTTCATTCCTTTTTATTTTACTTTTTAAATTCTCCCCCCTCCCCCCCCCCCCCAAATGCATCAAGAACTATTTTCACGTTTAGATATTTTATATATGTAGTTGTTTTTATGTTAATGATTGTTTCACTTAATATTGGGATCGAAATTTAAGATTTATGTCATCATTTTAGTTTTTATTTATAGTTAATTTATTGTTTGAAATCAATACCTACATATATTTGAAGGGTGTGTAGAGATTTATTATTGACTCCAACTTGATCAAAGTTTGTTAATTATTAACTACGATAAGCTTTTCGGAAAATATTTTGTACATACCCACAAATGCACTTAGCCTATTTTGTTTTAGATATTTTTAAGAAGTTTCCTTAATAAGCCTTTTAGTCGGATTCAATATGTTCACTATAGTAATTAAGAATATCTTTCATTATTCTCAACACTAAGTATATATAATTTTGGGCAAATTACCCAGACACCCCCCAGGTATAAGCCTAATTACAGGAACTTACCCTCATGTTACAAATATTACCAAGACACCCCCTTGACTTAACGGCCGTTAGTCAACTATAACGGAACCTGTTAAATGTCTGAAATGCCCTTAATTATTTTTAATATTTACACAAATTTTCTTAAAAAAAAATAAATAAATAAATAAAAAAAAAACTAACTCCTTCACCTACCCACCCACCCCGTCTCCCTTGTCACCCCCACACATCTCGCCGGCGCAAGCTCCGGAATTTCACTCCCAAATCCAGAAATTCCGGCGCAAGATACAAACTTTAGCATCACATCTTCATAAATTTCCATTTTTTGAGCTCGGAGGTAACAAAATCACCAAGCCCTAGAGTTGATGATGAAGGTTGTGTGTATATATACACACAGAGATACAGAGATCCATACATATATACGTACAAAATCAATGGTTTAGAAAATGATTTTGGCACAAATCTGTGGGGTTGGTTGGGGATTGTGGGTTTATGATGAAGGTTGTGTGTGTATATATATATATATACACAGAGATACATACAACATTAATGGAGATTTAGGCACAAATATGAGGTGGGGGTTGGTTTGTCTGTTGCGGTATTCATTTTCCCATCATCGATTTCATCTTCCTCATTTTTCCATCATCAATTCCAGAAATTGGTCGCAGATTGCGGCGGCAAGAAGCCGGCGGTGGGTTGGAAGGGAAAGAGGGTGGGGTTCCTTAATAAGCCTTTTAGTCGGATTCAATATGTTCACTATAGTAATTAAGAAAATCTTTCATTATTCTCAACACTAAGTATATATAATTTTGGGCAAATTACCCAGACACCCCCCAGGTATAAGCCTAATTACAGGAACTTACCCTCATGTTACAAATATTACCAAGACACCCCCTTGACTTAACGGCCGTTAGTCAACTATAACGGAACCTGTTAAATGTCTGAAATGCCCTTAATTATTTTTAATATTTACACAAATTTTCTTAAAAAAAAATAAAAAAATAAATAAAAAAAAAAACTAACTCCTTCACCTACCCACCCACCCCGTCTCCCTTGTCACCCCCACACATCTCGCCGGCGCAAGCTCCGGAATTTCACTCCCAAATCCAGAAATTCCGGCGCAAGATACAAACTTTAGCATCACATCTTCATAAATTTCCATTTTTTGAGCTCGGAGGTAACAAAATCACCAAGCCCTAGAGTTGATGATGAAGGTTGTGTGTATATATACACACAGAGATACAGAGATCCATACATATATACGTACAAAATCAATGGTTTAGAAAATGATTTTGGCACAAATCTGTGGGGTTGGTTGGGGATTGTGGGTTTATGATGAAGGTTGTGTGTGTATATATATATATATACACAGAGATACATACAACATTAATGGAGATTTAGGCACAAATATGAGGTGGGGGTTGGTTTGTCTGTTGCGGTATTCATTTTCCCATCATCGATTTCATCTTCCTCATTTTTCCATCATCAATTCCAGAAATTGGTCGCAGATTGCGGCGGCAAGAAGCCGGCGGTGGGTTGGAAGGGAAAGAGGGTGGGGTTCCTTAATAAGCCTTTTAGTCGGATTCAATATGTTCACTATAGTAATTAAGAAAATCTTTCATTATTCTCAACACTAAGTATATATAATTTTGGGCAAATTACCCAGACACCCCCCAGGTATAAGCCTAATTACAGGAACTTACCCTCATGTTACAAATATTACCAAGACACCCCCTTGACTTAACGGCCGTTAGTCAACTATAACGGAACCTGTTAAATGTCTGAAATGCCCTTAATTATTTTTAATATTTACACAAATTTTCTTAAAAAAAAATAAAAAAATAAATAAAAAAAAAACTAACTCCTTCACCTACCCACCCACCCCGTCTCCCTTGTCACCCCCACACATCTCGCCGGCGCAAGCTCCGGAATTTCACTCCCAAATCCAGAAATTCCGGCGCAAGATACAAACTTTAGCATCACATCTTCATAAATTTCCATTTTTTGAGCTCGGAGGTAACAAAATCACCAAGCCCTAGAGTTGATGATGAAGGTTGTGTGTATATATACACACAGAGATACAGAGATCCATACATATATACGTACAAAATCAATGGTTTAGAAAATGATTTTGGCACAAATCTGTGGGGTTGGTTGGGGATTGTGGGTTTATGATGAAGGTTGTGTGTGTATATATATATATATACACAGAGATACATACAACATTAATGGAGATTTAGGCACAAATATGAGGTGGGGGTTGGTTTGTCTGTTGCGGTATTCATTTTCCCATCATCGATTTCATCTTCCTCATTTTTCCATCATCAATTCCAGAAATTGGTCGCAGATTGCGGCGGCAAGAAGCCGGCGGTGGGTTGGAAGGGAAAGAGGGTGGGGTTCCTTAATAAGCCTTTTAGTCGGATTCAATATGTTCACTATAGTAATTAAGAAAATCTTTCATTATTCTCAACACTAAGTATATATAATTTTGGGCAAATTACCCAGACACCCCCCAGGTATAAGCCTAATTACAGGAACTTACCCTCATGTTACAAATATTACCAAGACACCCCCTTGACTTAACGGCCGTTAGTCAACTATAACGGAACCTGTTAAATGTCTGAAATGCCCTTAATTATTTTAATATTTACACAAATTTTCTTAAAAAAAAATAAATAAATAAATAAAAAAAAAACTAACTCCTTCACCTACCCACCCACCCCGTCTCCCTTGTCACCCCCACACATCTCGCCGGCGCAAGCTCCGGAATTTCACTCCCAAATCCAGAAATTCCGGCGCAAGATACAAACTTTAGCATCACATCTTCATAAATTTCCATTTTTTGAGCTCGGAGGTAACAAAATCACCAAGCCCTAGAGTTGATGATGAAGGTTGTGTGTATATATACACACAGAGATACAGAGATCCATACATATATACGTACAAAATCAATGGTTTAGAAAATGATTTTGGCACAAATCTGTGGGGTTGGTTGGGGATTGTGGATTTATGATGAAGGTTGTGTGTGTATATATATATATATACACAGAGATACATACAACATTAATGGAGATTTAGGCACAAATATGAGGTGGGGGTTGGTTTGTCTGTTGCGGTATTCATTTTCCCATCATCGATTTCATCTTCCTCATTTTTCCATCATCAATTCCAGAAATTGGTCGCAGATTGCGGCGGCAAGAAGCCGGCGGTGGGTTGGAAGGGAAAGAGGGTGGGGTGGGTTGGAAGGGAAAGAGGGTGGGGTGGGTGGGTGTTAATTTAAAAAAAATATAGATTTAATTATAAAATTATTTATAAATTTTATGCTTATTAAGTTATGTTAAAATAAGTTAATTAAATTTTAAATTGGTTTGTTTTATTTTTGTAAAAAAATATTTGTTATAAAAGTGAAACTTTATTTACCAATTGTGTTATTGTAAATAAATTATTAAATTTTAAAAGGGTTTTTTTTTTGTAAGAAAATACATATTATTAAATAATTGTGTTATTGTAAATAAATTTAATAAACTTTTAATTTGGTTTGTTTGATTTTTGAATGAAAATAAACGTTATTAAAACTTTATTTACCAGATTGAGTTATTGTAAATAAATTTATTAAATTTTAAATTGGTTTAATTTATTTTAAATTTATTTACAATATTTATTACACAGTTACAAAGACACCCCCTGTAACATAAAATATATTACAAATACACCCCTTGGGGGCAAAATTGGAAAAACATTAAAAAAAAATGATGACGTCATCCTCCGCCGTCAAAATTTGACGCCGTAAGGGGTCTTGTTGTATTATTGTTTTGCCAGAGGGGGTGTCTTGGTAATATTTGTAACAGGAGGGTAAGTTCCTGTAATTAGGCTTATACCTGGGGGTGTCTGGGTAATTTGCCCTATAATTTTTTGTGTTGATTTTGTTTTTAAGGAAAGAATCATGTTAATGTAGTTCTTTTACGAACAAATCTTTGTTATGGTTATATATTTGAAGGATGTTTTGGCCCCATTTAGTTGTTCTAATCATATATAATTTTGTAGTAGTTTAAAAAAAAATGTTAACAAATATGCTTGAAATTTTTATACAATAGTTACTATGTATATTCAAGTAACTCCCATATACAACAATTTTTAATTAGGTTAAAGTTAGTAATTTTCTTATTTCAATTGGTTAAACACATCTCTAATTCATTTTTTTATATGTTAATTAATAATTGTTCATAAATAGTAACTAACTAGCACAAATTCAGCCAATTAATTAAGAAAATGTTGATGTCTTTAGTCTTAGTCAATTCAATTCAAAATTTTAAGTCTCGACACAAAAATATATAGTTGGTTAATTACTTCAATATTTTGGGTCTAGATTTCGGTATATTTTATTAATTAATTATAAAATACTTTATGGTATCACAATTGATTCACTTCCATATTTAGACGTATAATTCAATCATAACGTAAATAATATATATTGCGTTATCCATACTACGGGGGTAAATGCAAAATACTCCCCTGTATTATGCTAAACTTGCAAGAAACTACCCTGTAAAAATTTTATTGTGTCAAATTTCCTTGTGTTTTCAAAAACCCTGCAAAAAACACCCAATTTATAAAAAAATAGGTCGTTTTGGATCGACATATCTCAAGAAATCATTTTTAAAATACTTCAAGTTGGTCCCTACAACTTCACGTGATATATTTGTAAAATTATTTCTTGAAATATTTCGATCTAAAACGACCTATTTTTTACAAATTGGGTGTTTTTTGCAGGATTTTTAAAAACACAAGGAAGTTTGGTACAATAAAAATTTCACAGGATAGTTTCTTGCAGGTTTATCATAACACATGGGAGTACCTTGCATTTACCCCATACTATGGCTTAAGCTTATTAGTTTTCTTCTCATCTTTTTTTATCTTCGTATGTTATTTTATTTTTTTATTCAATTTCCCTTGACGTTTTTGTTCACACATGTTTTTCTATTTTGTTTAATCAATTTTATCATTGTTTGATTTTGCAGTGGAACATAATTTTCAAATGGTACATATATTATTCATTTTCCTAATGGTTTACCAGATCTTGAAATTAAAATTTTGCCCCTTCACTGACTGGTATCAACTTGCATTTTCACCAGAAAACATAGTAGGGTGCATAGTGTCAAAGATTTCTGTATTTCAGGGTGCATAGTGCCAAGGTTCAAATTTAAGGCTGAAATTGCCAAAGTATGGTAATTCCAGGGTGCAAATTGCTAATCACTCAAAAATTTTTGACTATTATATAAAAAAAATTCTCATTGAAGTGAGGGTAAATGATTTGAGTGTGTTTTTTAGGAGGTGGTGGTGGTTGTGGTGTGGCGGAGGAAGGGGGAGGTAAACATATAAGAAAAATTGTAAAAAAATTATTAAATTATGAAAAAACAAGAGAGTCCTAAGGTAAACATATAGTTTCAGAATTACATATTATTTTGTTTCCATTGATTTATAAACAAAAACTTTTCGATGAAAATAATGAAAATTTTAATTAATAATTTTAATTAATTAATTAATTCTTTGAGAACTCTGAATAAACATTCTTGAACTTTAATTACGAAAAACTATATGCATTCCGTGCATAGCACGGGACTTATGCTAGTTCCAGTAATGGGAAAGTAAATGCAGTAAATCCATGGATAGATTGTACGTAGGCAACTCTAATAATCTGATTTATGTGCCTCACATAAATTTCCTAGCCTAATCCCGTGCTATGCACAAAATTATATTAAAATATATTGAAATATTTTCTTTATTATGATATAATTATTAATATGAATTATCCAAAACTCGGTTATAAAGAATAAACATGGCATGAAAAATATTATTTATTTACAAAAATAAATGGTTAAGCTCAATTGAAGATTAATTTTAATAAGTAATTTTAATAGGAAATCAAAATTATTGGAATACCTCATCGACTTGGTGAATCGAAGCATGGGTAATTTTGAATAATAAAACTTTAAAGCAATATAATTCAACTGCCTTCTGCAAAATTAGTAATCAGTAATTAACATATTTTGATTCTTATTTTGTAGGTTAAAAACTATTATACTTAATATCCTAACAAAATCAAAACATGTGACATGATTGATGTCAAAATGTTGATCATGTCGAGAATTGGTGAGCCTATGTTGGGTTGGGTGAAGATAAAATGCTTTAGTTGTGGATGCAAGTTACACGAGCATTACTCTAGAGGTAAGGAACAAAAAAGAAAAGATAATTGATCAAGATTTCAATTTTGATTAGAGTTATCATCAACACAAAATTAACAGCATAAGATCAATTCACATAAAAGTAGAAAAAAAGATAGAATAAATAATAACATAAACTTGAGACAACTTAAAATTTTAGGATAATTGATCAAGTTAGACAATTACTTGAGTTATTTGAAATCCAAGAAGACTTTTCATATAAAGTCTTGGAATTAAGAAAAAATAAAAGTACGCGCCTCGAAGGGATTAAACCCTTGGGGAACCAAAAAAAAATATGAATAAGAATATTACAATTAAAATTGATGAGAAACGAAGGTAATGTGACGACTACTATTGAAATAGTTCACCTAATCAATATTGAAATTTTAAGGGTTATTCTATCCAATGGTTGGTTTGATTGGGTTAGTGAAGAGAATGACACGTGTGAGTTTCTTGACTTCTTCTTGCCTCTATTCTATGCGCTTTCAGCCTCGTATTATAAAAGAGTAGTAATTTTATTTGTGATATAGTTAAAAAAGTAGTAATTTGAATAAGATGGAAAATTAACCCATTCAAGAAAAGCCAAAGTCTTTTTCTTTATTTAATAATGAAAAAGAAGGAAGAAATTTTCTTACATACTAAAATGACCAAATCCATAAAAAAAAATGTTGAATCAGTTGAAAAAAAGAGACCACAACTTAAGAAGGGCAATGTGCAATGTTATTATGCTAGAGCTATATATATATATTGTAGAGCTCGGAAAATTTAATTGATTAGCCTTAACCACGGCTAAAATTTTGGCACGAATTAAAAATCTTGTATGAAGAATTTTCGGACTATTGGGTAAAATTACCATATTCACTTATGGATTTATTGCAATTAATGGTAACTTTTTTATGTTTGAGTCATAAAAAAAAAAAAAAAATGAATACGAATCATTTCAATGTATAAGAACGCAAAAATATAATAATGAATTCATGTTTAGTTGAGTCAAACACTAAATAAGATTTGTCCTCAAGCAGGACTGCAGGAAAATTCTACCTATGTCACTCAACCAAAACCTGAAACCCTTCGATATCTATAGTACATATTTCCATCTCGTACTAATAAATCAATTTTAAATCTGAAACCCCTCGATATCTTTAGCGCATATTAATTTCAAACACTAGGAGCTTCAATATCTTCCGTGACACTCGGGATTCCATGTCTTGATTCAAGTTTGGGGATGAAAACTTTGAAAAGTTCATGTTTCTTTCTGCCTATTTTAATAAGTAATACACAATTAGAACTTTAATAGAATTTAATTTAGAAATATAGTATATTCTTAGAGCCAAAAATATTCAAGACAAAATAATTAATTTGTAGCAATACAATCCTTGAGATTACAAAGATCACCTTTCTTTTATAATTACAAACTTCACTTTCCTTCGAAATTCCCTGTAGCAAAAACTTCAAAACCTATAAATTAAATTAAGCAATCTTAATCAATATCATATGATTCACATTTCATACAAACATAAAAGTAAAATATAGTGAAATATAAATACAAAAAAATAAAAATCAATGACAAACGTATTATTGTCTTAAATTAAAGGAAGCCTCCACTTGATAATTCTCTTAGGGGTCGTTTGGTAGGGTGTATGGGATTAAGGTGGATTAGATCAGAGCTAGATTGAAAGTCAAATTAACAATACGTTTGGTAGATTTGATTAAGTCAGATTACATTAAAGTAATAAACTAGCTATAATATATTTGGAGGAATTATGAGTTTAAGCATATATTAATATATTTTCAGAGATTTAAGAAGAATTTATGATATTTAATGATATGTTATAATAGGTAATATGTAAATTTGAAGTTATAAGTGACATTTCATCGAACCCATATTCACCCGGATTAACTAATCCACCCATGTCTGGGTGGATTATAATTTAGTCTTAATACAGGGTCATAAGGATTTAATCCATTTGACCTGGTATTAGAACAATGCCACCAAACATTGTATTATCACATATTGACACATATAATATGATATAATACCCCCTATTAGGTCCTACTAAACAACCCCTTAAAATATCTATATTTTCAAGAAGTTAAAATCCAATGAAAAGAAATGCATATATGTGATCAAGTTAATAACAATATATAAAATAAGTTACCAAAAGAACTTCCGAATGATTGGAAAAATCAGACCATAGCTTGAGATCAATGTTATTTATATATGCTACAATAATATTTAACTATATATATAGATGGTGGAATATATTAAAGATTATATAGAGGTATTGCACAATAAATTGATTAGCCTTAACCACGGATAAAGATTGGGCATGAATTAAGATTTTTAATTAATTGCCAACTCAAATCTTCCTAATTAGCTATAGGTGCCCAAACATAGCTTAACGATGTTGGCAAAAATTAATTATTTTTTCTATTTACCGAGGATTACTATTAATAAATGAGCATATTTTCTTATGAGTTTATGACAATTAATGGCAACTTTTGATCAAAATTCAAAACTTAAATTTAGAATTGTAGTTAAATGTTTTATTTTAAACGGAAAACTTCATTTATTGTATGATGACAATTAATAAGATTCTTTTAAATGTTGGCCAATCAAAATATTTTAAGAAAATAAAATAAATCAAAATTACTAAAAATTAGTATTGAGTCCAAATTGAAGGATTTTGGTCAAAAGACCATTCTATGATGTTAATTTCTGGGTTTTTAAGAATATGAACTCCGAATTATTGTTAGACGACTTTAAAACTAAAAGTTTCGTACATTTCAAAAAATTATTATATTCGTATTTCTTGTCTCCAACCCGTCCCAAATCGATTATGTGCCCATCCTAATGGGCTACAAAGTCTAAAAGTAATGTTTGAATTGTCAAGTGTCATTTAAAAAGTCAATATTACTGGTTGTGGGCAAGCATTGGATACTACATATAGGCCTTGGTCAAAATTGAAATCTTAATGGGTTGTTGGACTTTTTGTCAAAGCAATTTTTTTCATTTCACTTTAATTACTGCCTTTGAACAACTTTTAATTTAGTTTTAATTTATGGTAATATACCATCTTCAAGATGATCTTGCATTTGAACAACTTCTAATTTAGTTTTAACTGATGTAAATACATTTAAGTACCATAAAATTTGTTTTGTGTTAGAAATTTTCTTACATAAGCTTGAAAAAAAAAACTCATAAATTGACTTCACAAACCAATTTGACAACATGTATAGGGTAGTATAGAATCAATGACAATTTACTCTTTAATATTTGTAATGTTCAATTCATCCCCTCTGTAGTATTAAATGAGCATTTTAGCTCTATAAACTTTTATAAATGACTTTAATTTTCATTTTCATTTGACAAAATTGTTCTCGTTTATATAGAATTGACTAAGACCAATTATTCCTCTGTGTTATTCTATACGTAGCAGTTTATCCCAATTTTTTTTTTTTTTTTTTTTGAGACTGTGAATACATTATTACATCAATCACTATATCAGTATCAAAGTACAAAGATAAAATATTTACAAAGTATAATATTAAACTACAAAAATACCTATATTCTTTTATATGAATCACTTTTATCTCCCTATTTTTATGTGCAAGAAGGCGTAATTATGTTTTCTTTCCTAACTATTTTCTCTCCCATATTTAATTTTGGGCGCGCGTGAACTAAACTCTCCAATGGAATATTGCAAAATGATCATTTAAATTTTTTACATGAACAATAATATATTTGTTTCTATATTAAAGATGACTAAACTGAACATTATCATTATTAAAGATGTGAGCTAATTTCAATTTGCCCCTTAGAAAATGCATAATATTTAATTTACTCCTCTGTGATTTGAAAAAAATTACTTTACCCTCCTGTAAAAAATTTAAAGAAGCAATTCGCCTCTTTCAGTCGGAGAGTGTAACTCACTTATCAAAATTGAAATTTGAGAGTGAGCATGAAAAATGTTTTTGTAACATAGGAGGGTAAATTGTCACATTTATCATAACACATTAGGTAAAATGCCAAATATAAAAAGTGAGGGAGACGGTGTGAAACTTTTATAAGATTACGCGGGGGAAAATACTTTTTTCAAATCAGAGGGAGGTAAATTAAACATTATGAACATCAGTCAAATGTAAATGAGAATTAACCCGTATAATATTATATAGGTCTGTGAAGTAGAAACAGAGGCATGGGATAAAGGTGATCGGAAAATTAAGACCGTGAAATTTTAGTAAAACATGTGAATTGGACTCGTGATCTACAAAATTAATATTGTGAGAGGTGCATTTGTTATTTATTAACAGTACTACTACAGTCCAAAATTAAACTCTCAAGAATTACACATTTCTTTCTTTACCTGTCTGTCTTTGGTTTCAAAGGAATCCAAGGGAGTGAATACGTGAAAACATTAAATTCTACTTCTATATAGTAATTCACTTCCACTCTTATATTATCTTATTCTTTTCTTTTGTCAAAATAGTATTTTGTTATAGGGTTGAATTGTCAGCTCGTATAAGTTATGACAGTAAATTTATAATAATTAAAATTGACTTAACGGTTACGTCACTAATTTGACGGTAATTTTTTAAATTTAGCTAACGGCGATATAAAATGTGGAACGATTTGTTAAATTATGGTATCAAATATGTTGACCTGCATTTGTGTGATACCAAAAGTAGAAATTGACATAAAGCTCAGTACCAAAAATGCAATTCTTTTTTTTTTACAGTTTGGTTTCATGAAAATCCGGAAATGGAGGGTGTTTATGCTTGGTTTGGCTTCGTTTTGGTTTCATAAAATTGATTTGAGTGTTTTCAGCGAAGTTTTTGAAATGCAATAAAATTGGTTTTGGTTGCAATATTAAGATGGTAAAATCATACAATTATATATATCTTAAATATCTTAACACTTATTTTCTTTGAGATGTCCAAAACAAGATCTCATTTTCTAAAATAGATTTATTTTTCTCAAAACTATCATCTCATATAAAATAATGGTTCGACGCCACTCCTTTTTAGTTACTACTTTGGAGAACATAAATGAAAGCTAAGGTTACCCAATCTTTTTTTTAAAACTTTTACTTAAAACTCAGCGTCGAAAGTGAAGGGAGCAAGATAATTGGGATGGAGGGAGTAGTTAATAGGTTTCGAAAGTTGTTTTAATTTATATATTGACGAAGAAAAATATATAATAAGCGTCAAATCAATAATTTTATAAAATTTAAAATACCTTCTAAAAAGATTGAAATACTATAAGTACCTATCAAACCAATGACTTTATAAAATTTAAAATATGATGGGTTGGAGGACTTGAGTTAATGGAATTCAAGTTGTGTCAAAGAGTTTGGCCAAATCTCATTGAACTAAATTCGAGCCAACTTAGTTTTGGCTCAATTTTACTACAGCAAAATCGAGTTAAAACCAATTTATAAACAACCGAATACTTCCATTAGTTACTTAATTTCTATAAAACAAAAAAAATTTGTTGAAAATCTTTGTTTTCTATCCATGATGACACCTAAACACAAGAATTGATTCAAATCCAAGTTATAAACCTACATGATTTCACATTTAGCATGCTTGTAAGTGGTATCCAATCCATTTTGCGTGCACCTCAACCAATTCCAAGTGTCACTTAATATTTACAAACCCATGACGACTAGATTTAGCAACAAATGTAATAAATTACACATGAAGGTTAGCTTATAATCACGAACAAGTTTATATTTACAGTAGTTGTTGAATTTGAGAACAAGAATATCTCACTTTTAGAAAGATTAAAATAAAGGAGTTAGATGCAGAAATATTCCTATGCTTTCCTTATTCAGCATTGTATTATTTTTATTAGAGCAAAAGACAAAAACACCCCCTATGCTTTGTCTAACTCTCAAAAAAACCCATGTATTTGGTTTTAAATACCACATTCAACCCAAGTATAATTTTACTTTTGACTTTCAGTGGAATGACAAGATTACCCCTATGTGTTTTTTTTTTTTAATTTATTTATACGTTTTGAAAAATTAAGTATATACTACTTAGGTCGAGTGTGGTATTTAAAATCAAACACAGGGGGGTTTTGGGGATTTAAAATGACATATGGGGGGTTTTTTGGGAGTTAGATAAAGCATAGGGGATGTTTTTATCTTTCGATGTCAAAGGTAAAATTGTCATATCAAAAACAAAATGTGAACAAATACTTGTAATTTTGGCGTTTGAAACACACTCTCTTTTCTAGGGGTGCATTTGACACTTACTTGAGATCACAGGGGGGTTTGGGAGTTAAAATAACACAGGGGTTTCTTTGGAAGTTAGACAAAGCATAGGGGGTATTTTTGTCTTTCGCTCTTTTTATTATTATAAATCTCTTTGTACTATTCCCTCCATTCCATTTTAATTGTCCCTTTAGAGATTTTTTCATGTTTCAAATTTATTGTCGCTTTAGGATTTCAATACAGCATCAATTACATATCTTCCAATTTTACCCTTATTGAATAAGAAATCATTAATTGAACGAAAAAGATAAAAGTCAGGGAGAAAAGGGATATATTAGGTATAACTCTAACTTTTTCCTAAAATGTAGGTTAATTAATAGCTTCCTTAATACCTGTGCAAAAGCCTAAAACGACAATTAAAATGGAATGGAGAGAGTATTTTTTATTAGCTAAAAAAATCATTCCAAGCCGGAGTACATATTTTGTAGGAAAAATGAAATTAAAAAATGGAATTACACTCCTACCCACCTAAAACATTGACAATAATCCTCTTGGTAGTTTTAAAAATTGACAACAATCCTCTGTTCACTTAAAAATTTGACAATAAGCTCCCTTTTGATTTATGAAAAAAAATTTAATTGCTAATTAAAAATTCAAAAGGGAATTTTTGCTAATAAAAATAGTCAGGAATCTTTTACTAGTTAGACAAATCACGAGGTAATTTTGCATTTGGCTCTAAAAAAAGAGTGAAATAAAAATAGTTGGAGAACTCTTCACTTGGTAATTTGGACTAAAATTTTCGAGTAGAGTGTACTACTTGGAAAACTATGTGAGATCAACGGTCACATGAGGCTTCAAAAACTTTCTACAAACGTGAAAACATTTAAACCAAACTACGCTCACACTATACATATCCCGCGCCATTCACTCTCCATCTTCAGCTAAAACCTCACTTCCACTCAACACAAACACCACCTATATTTTCCACATGGAAAACTACAAAAAATCGCCCCTCAAACCCTGGAAAAAAGGCCCGGCCCGAGGCAAAGGCGGTCCACAAAACGCAACATGCGAGTATCGAGGAGTACGACAAAGAACTTGGGGTAAATGGGTCGCGGAGATTCGCGAACCCAAGAAACGAACCCGACTCTGGCTCGGCTCGTTTGCCACCGCAGAAGAAGCTGCAATGGCCTACGATGAAGCTGCAAGAAGATTGTATGGGTCTGAGGCTTACCTCAATTTACCTCATTTAAGATCCAATTTCAACCCTTTGAATAAATCACAGAAATTCAAATGGTTCCCTTCAAATCATTTTAAATCCATGTTCCCGAGTACGGGGCTGCTGAATTTGAACGCGCAGCCTAATGTAAATGTAATTCACCAAAGGCTTCAAGAACTAAAGAAAAACGGGGTTTTTGGGCAAGTTTCTTCTTCGAGTTCTTCAGCCAACGACCACAAAAATGTTATTCCAAATGATACTCAGCAGCCCATGGGAGAAAATTCTGAAACGAAGAAGAAAGATACTGAAATTTCATCTGAAATTAAAGTAATAAATTCAGATGATAAGCCTCAGATTGACCTCAATGAGTTCCTTCAGCAGCTAGGGGTACTAAAAACAGAGGATCATCAGTCTCGTGCTAGTAATAATGCGCAAAATAGTTTCACAGAGATGGAAAATAATTTCACAGAGATAGAATCATCATTCAAAAATGATGTGGAATTCAATACTTTTGCAGATAACAGTTTTAGTTGGGTTACACCGAGTGAAGTAGATGGAGCAGATGCAGATACTTATCTGGGAGTTGACGCCAGTAATTTCCATGCACACGATAGTCGGGAAGATCTGATTTTCCCACCTATTTGGAATTTTTGAAATTTTATAAGTAGAGAATTAAAGTGCTTAATATGTTTAATTAGCTTCAGAAACTACAAATACATTAGTTACAATAACTTCATGTCACCAAATTGAATTTTTCCAGTTTTCATTTCAAAAATCGTCCCCAAACACGGGATAAAGTGTTTCTGGCATGAGATAAATCGTTCTCGTTCTTGAGAGAACAAGAATATCCACACCAAGATACTAAATCATGATCGTAATCTATTTGTATATAAGAGCATCGCGCCCTGGTCCAACACCAATGTAGTGAATGGGTACACCAACGAGTTCTTCTATTCTTTCAACATAGTTACGTGCAGCCTTAGGCAGCTTAGAGTACTCCCTTATGGAAGAAATATCGCCCTGCCACCCAGGCATAACTTCATATTCAACCTAAACAAAATAAAGTAATTTATTAAGTTACCAAATAGGAGGGTGAAATTGAGACAAAAGAAAAGGACCTTGGACGAAAACATAAATGAGTGAAAATGCAAAAATACCCCTATGCTTTGCCTAACTACAAAACAAAAACAAAAAAACTGTTATATTTTTATTATAAAAAATACCCCCGTGATTAATTTCTATTTAGAAAAAAAACCTCCCAAGTCGAAATGACAATTATACCCCCACCAAAGGAAGCAAAAACACCCCTCTAATATAAAAAGTTATCAATAACCTCCTGTTAACTTTGAAAATTGGCAATAACCCCCCTGTTCACTTAAAAAATTGACAAAATCCTCCCCATGATTTATGAAAGAATTTCAGATGGGTTTTTTGCTAATAAAAAAAGAACACAGGGGGGTTTTGCTAATAAAGATAACACGGGGCTTTTTTTTGTAGTAAGGCAAAGCACAAGGAGTGTTTTTGCATTTAGCTCAAACACAAATTAGAGCTTACCTTGATTTGCTCGAGAACACGAAGGTCTGAAGGGAATGATTGAACTGGAGTACCATCAATTTGCTTGTATGAAATACCCAACTGAATTTCTGGTAGATCAGAGAGTACATCAAGTTTTGTAAGGTTAAGAGACGAGAATCCATTTATCTGACAGCAGTATTTCAGTGCAACTATATCAAGCCATCCACAACGACGAGGGCGACCAGTTACTGTGCCAAACTCCTGTCCAGCAAACCTGAGAAGATCACCACCTTTACCCAAGATTTCTGTTGGGAAAGGACCTGAACCAACTCGGGTAGTGTATGCTTTGACCTGCATAATTTGCAATTACGAAAAAATAAATCAAGATCTAGCAACAGTAAATGAATTAAATGAGACATGGCATGGTTTTCATTTAAAACATATGAAATAGGAGAGTGAAATGGAATTAAGATTAACAGCCAAAGGATAGTAATTTCTACAAATAATGCAAAACTCAACTTAACAAATTACTCCGGGGTTATTTGCTAAGCGCAACCCTGTGTTAGTTCTGATTGACAAATTAACCCCTGAGTTATTTTTATTAGCATATACTCATTCTGTTCATAAAAAGTAGCAATATACCCTTAGCGTGTGTTAAAATAGAATGATAGATGCAATAAACCATCTATAAGTGATTTCAGTTTAATATTTCATGAAACTGAGTTTGGAGAAAAAAAATAGCTAATATTATGACTTTATTATGAAGAAAAAACAAATGACAATCTATCTTTTTAGTGTTAAAATAACAAAACTATGAATTATTTCTCCTTAAAAAGACATGTGATCATATCCAAACAAATTATTATTCATTGACAGATTCTTAATCATTGACAGCATAATCTAGATATGTAAAGGTTGTTTTATAAGAAAGATGAATCATTGATCGCGATTAATTACACGTACATGGCTTGTAGAGGTAATTATAATTATATGGCTTTCAGTATGTAGAGGTGTTTTATTGCTACACTTTTGTATAAATAAGGGAGTATTTGATAATAAAAATAGCACGTGAGTGTATTTGCCTGTTAGAGTGGTAATTAACACAGGTGTGTATTTTGCAAATAACCCATTTACTTCAAACAATCTGCACAAAATTTTAATACAATAAATGCAGTTTCTAATGAAGAGAATATGTTATTACTTACCACGCCTATAAGATCTCCAACAACTCTTGGAGCAATACCAAGCCCAGTGCAGATTCCTCCAGCAGAAGGACTAGAGCTAGTTACAAATGGGTAAGTACCAAAGTCAATGTCTAACATGGTTGCTTGGCCTCCTTCTACCAAAATCTTTCGTTTTTGGGATATGGCATCATTCATGAAATGCACTGTATCGGCAATAAATGGTTCCAACCTCTCTGCAAATCTCTTATATCGTTCGACCTCTTCTCTGAGCATGTCAGGGCTATAGTTAAATCCTTGGAATCTTGAAGCAGCATCAGATAATAAAAGATCAAGCTTTTGTGGAAAAGTATCCATATGCCTCAAGTCACTTACTCTTATGCCATTCCGAATAACCTTGCTTGAATAACAAGGACCTATTCCTCTCCTAGTGGTTCCAATGAAGGATTTAGCGAGCTCGGCTTCTCTAAGCCCATCCACTTCTTGATGGAAATCGAATAACAAATGAGCACGGTCGGATACTAAGATCCGTCCATTGCAAGAGACACCATTGGATTCGAGACCATCAATTTCTTTAAACAACCCAGGTAGATGCACCACAACTCCATTACCAATTACACAAAGGGTTTCCTCGTTTAGGATTCCTGAGGGGACAAGGTGAAGAGCAAACTTCTTGCCTTCTGAGTTATAGATAGTGTGCCCAGCATTAGCTCCACCCTTAAATTAGATGATGTTAAAAAAAGGTAGTATAGTTAGAAAGTCCCAAATAGGTAGAGAGCCTCTTTTCATGCAATGCAACCACTGCAATTATTTCAGCAAAACATAATCAAACAGTCCACTAAATTAATCACTGTAGGCCAATTCATAATCTCTTTATCAGTGGTGCATGCTCTAAATTAATTTCAAAATGAACTATCACACCCTCTGTCCAAAACTAACTAAATGCACTTCTTAGTCTAATCAACATCAAAATAGTCCATGAAATAAAATTAAAATTTTTTTTTAAAAAAAAAGAAGCTTAACAAATTCAATTTAGCCCCCAGCATTAGCTCCACCCTAAAATTAGATGATGTTAAAAAAGTAGTATAGTTAGAAGCCCGGAATATGAAGAACAGTCACTTTTCATAGAATGCTACCACTGGAATTATTTCAGCAAAATATAATAAAACAGTCCACTAAATTAATCAATAAGGTTCTCAATTTTAGTAATGCATGCTATTAATTAATTTCAAAATGAACTATAATGATCAAACCTAAACTAACATAAAAACACTTCTTAGTCTAATCTACAATATCAATATATTCCATGAATAAAACAAAAGCTTTAACAAATTCAATAAAACACGATCCTTCACATGCAATTAAATTAGTTCTTATAATATATTTGCATCAGAAATTATAATTACCTGACACCTAGCAACAATGTCGAAGTGCTTAGCGAGGATATCGACAAGCTTGCCTTTACCTTCGTCTCCCCATTGGCACCCTAGCACGCCGGAAACTTGACTCAGCGATCCAATTCGACTCAGTTCTGACTCGCTGGAGCCTTTTTCTACGACGGCGGCGTTACTCTTACCGGCGGAGCAAACAACCAAGGCGGACCTCTTGAAACTACTAGCACATAAAGGAACGGAGGCGTGGGTGTGGGGCGCGCCGAGCTTCCTGGAGGGGATCCCGCTGAGGAAGGAAGACGTGGAGGACATGGAAATGGAGTTAGAATCGAGCCTCAGGGTTATGGAAAGGTTCATAGCGGCGGTGCTGCGTGCGTGTGTGTGTGTGAGAGAGAGAGAGAAGGGAGAGAGGATTGATGGTTTAGGGAGGAAAATATAATCAGGGGCTTTCGATGATATTCTCACGTGCGGGTGACAATGGAATAAACATAATTTTCCATTTTAAATTTGTATCTTTATATATATTGGTTTAAAAAAAATTTAAGTTTGATGGAATAAAAGAGTTAAAAACACGTAGCGAAAATTAATACGTGAAGAGGAGGAGAATAAATCACTTTTATTACTCACTCGGATTCTATTTGCAACTTGAAGTATTTTTTTATTTAATTTGAGTTAATTTAACTTAAGTAAATTTAATTTTAAATAATTTTAAATAATGCTCCATTTTGACACCTATTGCTAGAGTAAAAATCATTTATGCATAATAAAAAAAAAATTAGCAGATATCAAAGAGTGATATTATGCTATTTTTTTATGTTGACCGATGAAAATGCTTTAAGTAGAGTTCTTCAAATTAATAGTTCTCAACTATATATATACTTTTTTGTGTATATCTATGAATGGTATTCGAAATAGTTCACTTATTCTAAAACATGCTAAAACTCAAATATATTGTCCAATCATATTACTCGTATAAAAAATACTATTAAATAAATTATTTCATTTCTTTAGTTGATAGATTAGAATGGCAAGGAAATTAGACAAGTTTATGACTCAACTTTGGTAATAAATTTGTAATTTATTCTAGTATAAAGTACATTAAATATTTTATTTTCTTATTTACAAAAAGTATAGGATCATACTTCAACAAAGAACAATAAACTAACATACATTATATCAAATTTAAAGTTCATTTCATGAGAAAGAAATGAATCATCGGAATTATAAGCACAGAACACTATATTTATATGAACACATAACAATACATACTTACAAATATAAATAAATTATTGTTAACTATTTAGATAAAGTAAGGTGTTGTAGATAACTCTCTGTATTCATCAAATTAGATTTTGGTTTAATAATTATTCACTTCCCAGAACCCGAAAACTTGTTTGAATTGCTTTTATGTTCACTCTTTTAGTCAAGATATCAAAATAACATAACCCAAACAAACAATATTATTTTTCATAAGAATCGTAGGGCATGTTTGTTTGGCGTTTGGGAAAGTAGTTTGGGAGAGTAGTAGAGGTTTGTGAAATAATCTCGATTTACGTAATGTTGTTTGTTTGAGTTTTGAGAAAGTGGTTTGAGAAATAAAGTAAATGTAGTCATGTAAGTTTTTTTGGAAGAGTTGGGTTGTAGGTGTATGTGAGATAAATTGTGTAAGAGATAGGTTACTTTATGTCAAATCAAAGTAGAGTTTGTATAGGTTTTGTTTAGAGATAAGAAAATTGTTGTTTGTTTGGCTTTTCAGATAGTAGTTTTAGAAAATTAATGGATGAAAAATTTATTTCGAAAAATAAAAAACATGTTTGTTTGGCATTTCCCAAACACGAAAAAATTTTGGGAAACGCCAAACAAACAGACCCGTATCATTTCTCGAGATTTTTGTCACTCTCCAATTAAAATCCAAAAGTATAAATTTTTTGACACTTTTTTAAATGCACAAAAATTCAGGATATCTCTATAATATCATCAAATCTTGAAAACGTATCTCGAAAAATCGAAACAGACACCCCATGGTTCCACCGGGAAAAAGAAAAAAAAATCACATAAATTATACTTTAATTTATTTCGACTTTCAAACTCTCAACTCCTCCAATATATTAAACGACTCAACGTAAATAAGCTAAATACTTGTCACAATATTCATGTACGATTGTACGTATATTTTTGCTCTTCCGTATTTCCAAATATACCATCATTCATTTTTCCCTTTTTTATTCATTTTTCCCTTTTTCGTGGGATTTTTCTGTATACACACACAATGAACATATGAACCATGATGTAAGAAAATGCAAAAAAGAGAGAAAGTAAAAGAGAATTCTTTGTCCCTATACTATAAAACTATATATTGGTATACTTGTGCAAGATTGTAGCTCAATGCACTACTGCTTCAACCTTGATAAGGAGTCGAGCAACAAAACTACGTCGTATTGGCTTCTGCAGAAATTTCAACACCGAAAAGGAGCCCTCCAGCAGTTGCATTTTCTTGTATAAGTTTTTTCTGTTGTATTGAAGATCTAAGCTATGTTCTTATCAAGCATTCTGTGGGTAAACCAAAGTCCTTTCTCGAAGGAATAAACTTTCGTCGCCAAGGGTCATTATGTAATTTGTAATGTAACACCTGGGTCACAAATGAAAATATCATTTTAAGAATGAATCAATCAAAGTACGAAGACACGATTTGTGATATTTTCCTTAATGTTTTACTCACTAACAAAAAAAAAAAACTAAAGATAGCATTAGGTTCGTAAAAAAATTCGATATTTTCAAAATTTACGAGGAAAAGAAACAATACCTGCATGAGTGTGGTGAAGGCATCATCTTCACTAAGATCTGAGAAAAGTACAGCCCACTTTTCAACATGACCAAATGTAGCGTTTTGTCTCTCGGCTTCTAGTAGGACAGAATCCCGATACAAGAATCTCTGCCAAATCTTCTTTACATTTGCCAATTTGAATTCTACTTCCGTCTCATTCATTCTCTATTTTTAAAAAAACAAGGAACGTCTATAAATACAGCACGATCACAGTCACTCCATAATGAACCAACTTGAAATAAAGTAAAATCGTACCCGTAGAATGTTTATCAAATTTGGGATTTCATCTTCACGAATACGAACAGCAAAGCTTTCATAATTAAGGACATTCTCATATGGCAAGTAGATTCCGTCCTGTAAAATGTGGAAAACTCGTATTTAGGCAATAAGAAACAAATATACAAAATAAGTTGCATTGATTTAAAGGAGTGAAATGCAAAAATACCCCCTATGCTTTGCCTAATTAGCAAAAACCCTGTGTTATTTTAATTAGCAAAAATAGCCTTCCCTGCCGGAGTACATATTTTGCATGAAAAATGACAATTATACTCCCACCAAAAAATGCAGAAATAGCCCTATCAACCTAAAAAATTATCAATAATCCCCTTTTCAACTTTGAAAATCGGTAACAACCCCCCTTGTTCACTTAAAAAATTGGCAATAACCTCCCTATTGACTTGTGAATAAATTTCAGATGAGTTTTTTAGCTAATAAAAAAAAAACAAGGGGGTATTTTTGCATTTAGCTCAAATAAGTTACATATATCTAAAGTAGCCCATGAAAGAGAAGAATCTCCATGAGCATTGAACTTTCGACTTTATCGAAAAAGAGTAAAAATACGATACCTGAATGACAACAGGGATGCACCCGTGTAGGATACTATCTTCCATTCGACCACTCCACCCGTCTCCAGGCATGACCCCACAAAAGATAGAAGTAGCTAATTCTTCAGAGTAATCGTCTGCACGCATTGGAGTTACGACCACATCTTCTGCATGTTGCTTCCCAAGCTTACCTTCCTTATTAAGACTCGATCCAAACTCTTCAGCCACTTTCTGCCTTATGCCCATGCTATACCTGTAAACATCAAATTTATGCAGTCAATTATATATACAACTTAGGTGCTTGCATAGGGCCTGTATTCTAAAAGGGCCTCAAATTTTTTATAAATATTTTAGCCTGTTTAAGAATTTTTTTTCCATACATAGATGATTTATAGCAGAATTGTTTACACATTCTTATGCCCCTTTTTGTAATACATTTATAAGAGTACTAAAAGTATATTAATATAGATCTATTGATTGATCTTGATAAGGCAAAACGACACATTCTACTAATGTGCATCTGTTATAGGATATTATTTAGTATAAACTATAACAGCTGCTTCTCTTGAATTTTCTCAAAATAAAAATTAATACTCCTACAACATATTTACTATCGACTATGTCTCTAGAAAATTAAGTGAAGTGGCCATTTTGTCTATAGATAAATATGTTAGGTAATGAAGAATAAGAAGATTTAATCAATATTTTGCATGTATAAAAGCAAGCAAAGTAAAATCTACTATACAGTGTTTTTTTAAAAACATAGGGTCTAATTTAAAATTTCGTACTTTTTTCAGGAGATAGTCCCTCGAGGAAAAGATTCATTCTCTTCATAAAAATTAGGAGGAAGAAGAAATTAATATTAAAGAAAAATGAATTTATGCTCTTATGTCATTTTAACTTACTGTGCTTCGGGTCTTCCATTTTCATAAGCTGGTCCTAAATTTCCATTGAAATAAAATAAGGTTTTCCTCTTCTCACGAGGCCTGCAAAGATATAACATAACACCTCGTAAATACAAACTTCATATGTAAAAGAAAATGTCAGCTGAACTATGCTAAATAACGTCTACCTAGCCCAGAGTTTGGAAATCAGAGTACGTTCATCGGGTCTCTTCCATGCAGGAAGCACAAGATCTTTCTGTGGGTCAAAGCACGGGTGATTTCCTCGTCTCTCGGAAGAAATAGTATTCCAATTATCCCCCCAATAAGCAGTTGTTGAATAGTTGTACTTTGAGTTTGTGTTGCCCCAGTGGACTAACATTGTGCTGCTCCAAATTTCCTTTGGGGCATAGCAAGCACCCTCGTCCCATGAAAAGAACTGCATTAACACGCAAACGATTTAATAAGCATGAAAACTAAGACTATATTTGGCTCCTTAAATTTAGAGAGTAAAATGCTAAGGAAAGCATTTCTGATAGAACATTTTTTTATTTTCATCTTCATTTTCCTTATCAATTTAACTCACTAAAATTCAAGAACATAGCCTAAAGGGTTTTTTGATACGAGAGAGATAGTGTCGAGTTTTAAATAATGAAGTCGTACCCATATGTGATCTTTTCCTGATGTTCGATTCCAATAAGGATACTGCATCATAACATGCTCATATGCCTTTTTGTAATATTCTAGAGTCAACGAACTCCTCAATCCATTATGATCCTGAATTTCAATCGAAAAAATTGAAATGAAATTGAAGTACATATATCATTCTGATTCATGCAAAAAGTAGAATTCGTAATGGTGGGGAATATTAATTATGTCATTACGAAAAATCTAATATAATCTTTAGACCAGTGTCTAAAGCATATATTAGTAGCTAACTAGTAAAATGATGCAAACTTTAGCACCTTACTATGTTGTTGGGTCATCAATGTTATATTATCATAAAGTAGCGCGAGTAACAATTATATTTGTGTCAATGCATAAAAGTGGGCGATTATCACTTGTTTATAGATCGACGTACCTTATTCATTAACGCTGTCAAACAAGAGATAAACACTGATAAAAGACCTCATCTCATCTAATTTTTGCTATACCAAACAACTTCGTAGCATATAAGATAGTTTACGACCAAGAAAGATAATGACATTTTTACCATCATGTTAAAGTGGGGAGCATCATCAGCACGAGTTATAATACATGAATCAAGAACCGGAACAAAGAAATAATCTGCTTCGTCACCATTTAACGTCCTGTGAGGGCTGGCTAATAAAATTTCATAGATTGCCATCTGTGAAAAGGAAGAGTATACACATATAGAAGAAATCATAAAAATATTTACAAAAGAAGTTGAAAATGATGCAATTAAGAATAATATGTATAGTTGTTGATACCTGTGCACCGTATAGTTGCTCGGTCCATATTGTAGCATTTCTCTCATCATAGATTCTATTTACGCACTGAAACTTGAAATGTCGACCCTACAATGATGAGAAAACTATAACTGAACGTGATTCTTTGTCCACATATAAGATGATAAAAGATTAATTTGTTTTGAGATTACTTACCTCGAGGAGAAGGATATTGAATTCAGGGGGCAAATCGTAAATATATATTAGAGGCCTTTTCTTTTGGACTACAGCATTGATATTGTTGGCATTATCTGAAACATTAACTTGTGCTGGTCGCAGCCACTTGGGCCACATCCCGACAGATGATGAAACAGATGGAATACTACAATCAACTCCATACCAGCCATTGTCACACTACATATAGAGAGTAAAAGGAAGAAATCAGTATCATGAAATCCCAAAAGAAAATTGAGTTAGTGGCAATTTACCCCCTGAGATATGCATAAAGTTAGTTAGTGGCAATTTACCCCCTGTGAATTACACTCGCCGGTTGAAGGAGGTAAATTGCTCCTTTAAATTTTTCACATGGGGGTAAATTGAACATTATGCAAATCACATGGGGGTAAATTGAACATTATGCAAATCACATGGGGGGTAAATTGGCATTAGCTCAAAGAAAATTTAAATCTTAAACTTTTTCAGGAGTGGACACTCAATACATATAAGGCCGATTCAAGATTTGCAGGTAATGATAAATACAAAGGTAAATCAACCAAATACTTTCAGGAAACTAACCACGAGAATGAAATGATTAATTCTACCTGACAAAAGCCAGTACGGCAATGTCCATTGCCTGAACATTGATTAATACACACGGTTAGAACAGGAATCTCACAAAATCGGCCCCAAAGGCCATCGTATTTGCAATCGCATCCCTCTTTGAACTGCACTTTGGAAGCATAAGCTTCAGCAGGGTCCACATTACACCATCCTAGTTTACTACCATTTGTAGTGAAGATATCCTGGTCGAGAGTCATATGTGGGGTCTGAAATCCGCACCACTCGGGAGCTGGGCGATTTGGGTATTTTGTACCTTCTCCGCAGAAGCACATGGCTCTGGTTGTATCGCAATAAGCAGGGCACATAGATACTACCCAACGCCCATATGGTTCATTTTCTGATCCAGGATAGTTGCAATTTAACTGCTGTTTTTCCGAACATCCTTCCCCTGCTTCCAAACATCAGCAATGAGAGATAGAGCAAATGAAAATTATCATTTGGGTGATTTACACTCGGACCCCCTGAGGTTTACCGTAATTATATAAAACCCCCTGTGGTTCCAAAAATTACAAGGGGGTCTCCTTGTAATTTCTGTAACATCAGGGGGTTCCTTATAAGACGACTAAACCTCAGGGGATCTGAGGCTCTGAGCGTAAATCACTCTTAATATTTCTAAAAGCCATTAAAAAATGAAGGATTGTATTGAAAAAAAGAAACTCAAATACACTTTATTAATCACATTCAATCATTTTAAGCCAACCGATTAGATAGTCTCTTAACCATTATGATTGTTCATCTAATAGCAAATCATCCATTGATCAATGCACCTTACCTTAAACTTTTCTTTGTGATACTTTCTCCAAATTAGCTTTCCATCAAAACACTTTGATTTACGTGGTTTTTCATAATCATATTATAAAAAGAAATTAGCTCTATTTTATCTTTTGGAACCATCACTTTTTGCATCGTACATTATTGATTGTAACATCGATCCAATTACTTTAAAAAAGAAAAAAATTATATAAGCTGGTAATAATGTAATATGGGGAAGTGAGGTCTAATATCCAACTTCATAACTCGGACTCCTACCTTTACTATCAAACCTTAAATATACCGAAATGGATTTCACTAGCCAAAGGGGAGAAAATAAAGAAAAATTCAAATACCATGGACATTCATCACCGCAAATTAGATAGCAAATAAATCAAACTTGTTGCCTATGCAAACTGAAATGGCACACCATCTTAAGAAACAGGAAATAACATTTATATATATAAAAAAAAAATACACTAACCAGTAAAGCCATGAAAGCAGCGGCATTGACCCAATTCACGATTGCAAATCCCTTGACTACTACATTGATTTTTGCAATTCTTGGCACCAATTCGCTGATATAAATATATACTGTAATCAGTTAACTCTTTAAAAAAGTACAAATCATACAATCAAAAGCTTTTTTAATCTTAAAATCAGTTCAATACCTCGACAATATCGACTGATTTGACGTTTGAGTTACATCCAGATAACCATCTACCAATTTCAGGCTTCCATGGCGCACCCCCATATGTCACAGCATTATGCAAATCATTAGGATATCGAATATTTAAATCAATTACTGGCTCGGAGTTTTGTGTAGAATAGTCTTTGTTGTTTATTCCTTTAATAGTTTCATTAACTGGGAAACAAGAATTTTGGGCTTGGCTAAGGCTAAAGTATTCTAAAGAAGGGACCACTGGATGAAGAAACAGATGAACAACTGATACCAATGCTAAAACCGAAGCTATAGAAGCCGCCAGGGACCATGAGAACTTCCATTTCTGGAGAGAGAACATGATCCCTGCAAAAAAAGAAATCCCAAATTTATTCGAAAACGATTATCCCAAAGACAGTATTATTCTGTTTCACTCCACTAGTTCTTGAGAAATCACTAGGAATTAAGCCTTCAAGAGATCATAGTCCTACAAAATTCAAACACAGATATAAAGATCAGATCATATACAAGTTACGGAAAGTGACAAAAAAATTGACAAAATTATATATACATTTCAGCACAAGGACAAGAAAAAAAAACACAAATCCGTTCTAACAAGAATTTCTTCAAACGCATTCAGTGCTCAACCTCAAGAAACCAGAAAAAGTCACTAAGAATTGTGAAATATGAACATCAGATTTGCTACTCCAGTAAGTCAACATGGAAAAATAATTACAGAAAAAAAAAATATCAAAAGAGAAGTAAAAAGAAAAGGGTGAGCTTTAGTTTAACTTTAGAGAACTAAAGTAACAATCTTTAAATTAAATTGAACAAATTACAGTTTTCCATTTACTACCAAGATGAAAGTTTTATTAAAAACCCAAATCAGCAAATTTAAACAGCTTTGCATAAAGGAGACAAATATGAACAGAAATTAATGGAATCAATAATGCGATACAAGTTACAACTATCAGATCCACAATAAGCATAATTTTGAGGCTAAAGAACATCGAACAAAAATTTACATATTTAGTATCAAATTTCTTGATTTTGAAAGACCCTTCTACATTTACATCATAGAAATAGAGAAAGAGATTACCATTTACCATGCAGCTAATTACTGATAGTTAACTGAACCCAGATGGGAATTGACTTGTAATTTTGTAAGAAAATATGTATAAAATTATATGTGTGTTTAAATGTGTATTATTATCTCCTTCTCAGTGTGTGTTATTTATATAGATAGAAACCGCCAAGGTTTAGGCTACAACTACAAAGTTTGAACAGAATAGAAAATGAATTGAGAAAAAGC
The DNA here is from genome assembly GCA_030819805.1 of Penstemon newberryi var. newberryi. Taxonomy (NCBI): domain Eukaryota; kingdom Viridiplantae; phylum Streptophyta; class Magnoliopsida; order Lamiales; family Plantaginaceae; genus Penstemon; species Penstemon newberryi. Next base: position 31,939,887 of record JAUALY010000003.1, on the reverse strand, counting down.
TGACTTTTGGTTAAAAAGGAATTAGCAATAATTAGATGGTTAATTGTTGAGTCAAATTTTTATTAATCTTTTTATGGAGGGGTAATTTAAACTTATTTTTTATTTGTTTATTACATTTTCTAAGTTTCTTTGCTCTGAGATTTCTTTTTTTTTTTTTTTTTTTTTGCTTTTTTATTTTGTTGGCTATGATTGAAAAGGTGATTCCAAATTGGCTCCACTTAGCAAGGGTCTAGTTGTTTCAATTTTTGGATAAAGACTGCTGATATAGTCAGAGCAAATTCCATAATGCCAGAGCTATTTTCTACTTAATCTCTTTTTTAACCTTCCAAGGTCAACGAGTTAATTTATGCATGTTTTATATTACTCAAGTGTCACTAACTACAAATCAGGAAATATTTTATTCTTATCTCTCTTTATTAAACATTACAAATTTTCTTCAAAATAATATTTATTAGGCAAAAGTTGATACGTATAGTCAAATAAAATGCACTAAAATGAAATCTTACATTTTAAGAAATTTTATAACAATAGAATAAGACTACATGTGCTATATATATTCATTTGGTTTTTTATGTATCCAACGCTCATTAATGCACAGGACACAAAAATATTTTTTTATTGTACAAAATATAACAACAAATATGAAGTTTTGATAACCGTCATAAGTTTAGATAATTGAAGTAAATACTTTATTATGTTTCTACTCTACAAAGTAATATAAATATCGTTCAACAAAAAAAAAATCATCATCGTGATATTTACGTAGTTAATATTAAATCTAACTTAAAATTTAATTTATATATTTTTGATTAATTACCTTAAGTTATCGGACTAAGTGGTAGAAAATTGGATTTATAGTAGGGAGATGATGTATTATTGAAAAAAATAAACTAATATATTTTTTGAAATTTAAAAATATTTTGGTGTATGTTGTTTTAAAAAATATGACGAGAGAGAGAATTCATAATTCCATAATATTAAGAAAGAATACTTCGTCACTTTCCTTTTGTAGATCTTTAGCTTATATGCAATGTTTTCAGGACCGGACCGGACAGTGAACCGGTGAGCCAACTGACCACTGATTTTACTGGTCGAACTGGTCGGACCGGATGACGTCATAATGATATAATAAATATATTTAATTTTAAAATATATATAATATGCATAAAATTTAAACATTATCCTATAATTGATTAAAAATATATAAAATCTTAGAATATATTTAAATTAAATCACATAATATTTATATAACTTATATCATAATTGTAATATGATACTAATTTGTAAGCTCATATAAATATAATATGACTATATTTCTTTATAAAAATTAAAAAGTGTAAGTTAAAAATACAACAAACTAAGAGATTAATAATTTTAAAATATGATTATGTATAAAAGTCTAATATTCAAAATCAAACTTGCATAATATATCGATTTGATTTTCAAAATTTGACACTCGTTATCCTAAAATAATATTGGAAAGAAATATCTTATAGAACAAATTTTAATAAAAAATTATTATTTGAGTATTAATTTTCATTGATAATGTGTAAAATGTTAATTTGAGTTATCATAATCTAATTTATAAATAAATTTGGCTCCAAGTGTTCTGTAATTTATAAATTATTTTGTACTAAAATTTCAATAAAAATGATGTAGCTCAAATGGTAAGAAAGTTATGTTTCATACAAGATGTTTGGTGTTCAAATCCCACCTTCTACAAGAATTTTTAATTTATTTTTAACATTACTAAAATTTAAAAAATTTTAAAAAAAAAGAAAAAAAAAAGAAATTCAGAATCGGGTTGAACCGGCCCAAACCGGTTCATTCACCAGTTTTGGACCGGTTCAACCCGGTTCAGTCTGGTTTTTTAATCAAGTGGTTTTAGGGGGTAAACCAGACCAGATCATCCTCCGGTTCGCGGTCGAACCGGTCGGACCGGCCGGTCCGGTCCGATTTTAATAACATTGCTTATATGATATTGGAGAAATAAATTACATGCATTTTTGCTCAAAATTGACTTTAGAAGGGTGGAAAAGATAAAACATAAAGATTGCTCCGGCATTAAGGAATTTGCTATGGCTATATCAAAGGTATTTGACAAAGAAATTTATCTTTTACTCAAATTTTAATTTCATAAAAAGTAACATGTCTCCTACATTTTTGCCCTTCTTTCCATATTTTGAAAGGGTAACCTGTAACTTTCTAAAAAATAAATTTACTATTCATTCAATGGTGGACCCAAGATTTTAATTAGAAATCTCTTTCCATATGTCAACTCTTGGAAAAGTATAGATGCATCAAGTAGAATAGTAGGCTAATTACAAAGGAAAACAAGGATTAAAAAAATATCAAATAATAACGATTTAGAATTTTTAGAGTAATAGCAATCTTTTTTTTTTTTGATCCACTAGACTGTTTATATACAGCTCGGAACGAAAAGTGCAAAGTGTATAGGTCCTCCCCAGTGTGGTGTCTTCAGTAGGATTCGAACTTGAATCTCACCTCTGGGAGTCGCAAGTCACTACCACTTGGCACAACCACCTTGGGTAGAGTAATAGCATCTTTATATGCTACTTTGCTAACTTTTATTGAAATTAAAATAATAAATCATGTGTACTTTACTTCTTTTTATCTATTTACTGAATAAATAAAATCTTGTTGATTTTGAAGTAAATTTTAGTCTACTTATCAATAAAGGTAAGTTTTAGTCTATATATATAGTTTTATATAGCATAAATCGATTTATTATTAATAATAATAATAATGACAAATTAATTTTAGACTTATAATTGAATCAATGTATATTACTATATTAGTAGGCTACGTCTTTTTCAGGTACGATTAGTATTTAGTAGCCAATTGCTTTACCATTTGACCTACTCTTATAGCTACAAGTCTAATTTCCCACGCCCACCTTAAATGACAATGAAGTACATAATTAATAATCTAGCAACTAGATAGTTTGGTCACTTGTAGTTGTAGCCCCCATTGGATAAAGATTTTCAAAATTAGAACAGGCAATTTTAACCTATAATGGTGAAAACTTTACTCAGTATTTGACTTAATCGGATCTTAATTATTCTCAAAACTGCAATCCATTTATTATTATTATTATTATTATTATTATTATTATTATTATTAATTATTAATTATTAATTATTAATTATTATTATTGTAACATATTAGAGTATATATTTGTTATTGAGTGAATTTGATCGGTATGTACAAGAATTTGGTGCTATTTCATTATTATAAGATAGATACAATATTTTATTATAACCTGATCAATTATTGGACAAATTGTGCCTAGAGTAGGTGTTTGATGTATTAATTTAGATCATTTTTCTATTCATTGGATCCAGAAATCTTCACATTTATCAAATTTCAATACAATTCCAAGATCCAGAAATACAACTAGATCAAAATTTCGGGCTTTACATTTGTACATAGCTAATGAGTCATGTCAGGGCATCTCCAACCTACTGGATAAGCCCGGGATGACCCTTTATCACCCCCGGCTACCTCGTCTCTAACAGCCCGGGGATGCCTTAACACAAAATTCACCCCATGCTCACCTATATTAAAATTAACTTTATAATAATAATAATGTCAATAATAATAAAATTAAAAATTAAATAATAATAATATTTGCACATAGACGAAATTAAAAATTAAAACTAATAATGTTACATTTTTAATTTAAAATACAATGTTATTAAATCTTATACAAAATTTAAAAATATTTTTTTCCATTTTTAGTTAAGTTTTTTTTCAAGGAAAAAAATTCTTTTTTTTAAAAAAATAAAATGAAATTTAATGTTTAAAAAAATTAATAATGCAGGTGACTACTTGTTGTGGCGTTGTCCAAGGCCGGCTGGAGCCTTCCCCACCCACCCACCCACCCAGCCCCCCATGGCCGGCTGGAGCCGACCGTTTCCCTCTCCCCAGTCATCTCCAACCCACCTCTCAATGGGTTGGACATGCCCTCAAGATAAGGCCCATAAAAGTTAAGCCTTATGACCCCTCATGAACCTTATAGAAAACGTTGTTGAGTATAGAGCTAGCAACGAATAAAGTTTGGACAAGATATCTCTGCTTTATCTTAAATACATTTATTTTAAGATATTTCGAACAAAATTATTGGATTGTAAAAATCCCGATCAGGTTAAAATCTCCGAATATGAGTATGTGATGGATAGACCGATTCGCAGATCAAATTCGGATAAGATATATCCCGGTGATATAGCCTTGACCAATGGTCGAACCGATCATGAATCCAATGTGAAATGGAGTCGCAAAGACCCTCGCAAGGGTCTCACAAGGGTGATCAACGACCTTAGTCTATAACATCGCAACCTTAAACTTGCCATGCAGAGTTGCTTTCAAATATGGAAGCTCTTAAAACAACAATGAAGTTACCTAACTCCAGCAGGATCCTAACGAATCATGGATTCTTTCAACTGGTATAAATACACATTTGGTATGATTATTCTAATACTAATACACAATTATGCCGCCTCTTTCTCTGCAATTAAAGTTGTTTAATAAAGTTTCAAACAAACTGTTGACTTCAGCGTGTGACCTTTGTTTTGCAGGTAAAACAAGAAGCAAGGAATTTGCTGGACTTTGGAGCAAGGAGTACTGGATTCAGAAATCAGGTATTTCCCTGCATCACCCTGCTTCATCTTCATCTTCATCTTCAAATACAATTATTTCAAAATTTTCAAAGTAATTATTGGATTCTAACAATCTCGATTGATGAAGGTTAAAATTTATGAAATTACCGATTCCGCGTCTAAAAATTATTAACTTGTAAACACAAATAAAAGAGGCGAGCTAGTCAAGGGCAATTCCAACAAAGTCGCTCCAATGCTTAATTAAATCATCAAATGTACTGCAGAGTTTGAGCTAAGAGAGTATAATTGAGTATTATTTTTCACAATCATAGAGGGTATTTATACTTGTTTTGAAGAACGCGTGAGTGAGGAAATTCCTTGATTCTTGGACCTAATTGGCACGATTTGGGATGAATTTCCTTGACTAACCTCATATTCCCTAATTAGATTATTTTGTGTGGTTGTTAATTTGTTACTCCGAGGTGCACATACCTTGGATTATCCGTATTTGATTCACACTAATCATATGCAATCAGATAATCATATTTTTTTTCTTTCTGATTTTAGATAAATATCCAATCCTATAAGATATTACATCTTCTAAATTCCACCACCCTCTATTTTCCGGCCTCCAACAAATATATCAACATTGTATAATCATTCAAGTAAATTCATAAGTTCAGAGTTTCTTTATTGTTTATAGGACCCAAACCAACATGCTAATAATTAATATATACTCCCGTCATTTCATAATATCTGTCGCTTTGAAGAGTTTTTCTTGTGTCATGTTATCTGTCACTTTAGATTTTCAATAAAGCATTAATTACTGTTTTTCCATTTTTGCCCTTTATGCTCATAAATTTTCTCATAAATTGAGATGTTACAAATGTGTCTTCCAATCCCTACTGTAAATAAGGATATCATCAAAAAACATTAGGATGAATTTCCTAAGATAAGGCTCAAACACATGATTCATTAGAGCCTGAAAGGTACCAGGTGCATTACAAAGGCCAAACGGCATAACCACAAATTCAAACTGCCCATAATGAGTAACAAAACTGGTTTTAGGAATATCATCCTCCTTTATCCTGATTTGGAAATACCCAGCTCTCAAATCTATTTTTGAAAAATATCTAGCCCTATTTAATTCATCCAATAACTCATCAATAATAGGAATAGGGAAAGCGTGCTTAATAGTCAATGAGTTTAGATATCTAAAATCCACACATAGCCTCCATCTTTTTTTTTTACTAATATAATAGGTGAAGCAAATGGACTTTGGCTGGGTCTTACCACCCCAGAATTGAGCATTTCCTTAACCAATCTTTCTATTTCTCCTTTTTGCACATGGGGATACCTATAAGGAGCTTGTTTCTTAGATATTGCATCAGGTTTTAACAAAATATGGTGCTCAATTCGCCTGTTAGGTGGTAGTTTCTTAGGTTCCTCAAAGATATCAATATATTCCTCAAGTAGTACAGTGATATCCTTGGTTTGTTGCTGATCTCCAATAGGGGAACTTGTAATGGAATAAATTCTTCCAGCAAAGCCCACATTTCCCTCTTGTAACAGTTGTTGCATATCTTCCATAGATATAAGTTGTAGTTCAGAAGTCTCCTTAGCAGCCTATAAGGTGACCTTCTTACCACTCTTAGAAACAGTGACCTTCATACTGTCATAATTAAACTTAACAGGGCTATGGTCTTTCAGCCAATTACCTCCTATCACCATATCACAGCCCCCCAACTTAATAATTCTGACTGGATAATGAAACTTATGGCCTTGTATATCCCAAGCAAAATTAGAGCACACAGTCCTGCTAATCGTTTTTCTCCATTAGCCACAGTGACCATCATTGGTGTGGAGTGCTCTGTCTTGCATCCAATCCTTTTACTAAATTGTTCATCAATGAAACAATGAGTACTGCCATTGTCAATGAGACAATGTATGTCTTTACCATAGGCTCTGGCTTTAACTCTCCAGGTAGTTAAGGTGGAGTCCCCATAAATAGCATTAATAGAAACATTCATGTTCCCTTCCTCTACCAACTCACTTTACATCCCAGTATCTTCACATTCATCATTATATGCGACCTCTTCCTCATCAGTCATAATCATGAAAGTTTGCCTATTACCACTCTTGCATTTATGGCCAAACGTATATATTTCATCACAGTTGTAACATAAATGTTTATCCCTTCTTGCTTTCATTTCAGATGCATTAAGCAATTTCCTCACCTCTCCAGTTGGTTTATCATCAGTCTTAGGAGCAACTTGATTGACATTCTTTGAGTAATTCTGGTTTGGTGCAAAGTTGGTTCTCCCCACTGTTTGTCCAGAGTTGTAGTTAGGCATTTGATTTCCCTTTGTTCTCCTTGTAATAGCATCAGTAGCCACCTCTTGCTTCCTAGCAATAGAGATTGTTTCTTCCATAGTTTGGGGTTTCATTTGCATCACCACCCCCCTGATATCCTCCCTCAACTTACTAATGAAACTAATAAAGAAATAGCTCTCAGGTAAATCCTTAACAGTTAGCTTCATGTAAGCCTTTAACTCCTCAAATTTCTTTACCAACTCTGAAACAGTCCATGTTTGTAGTAATTTATGAAATTCCACCACAATCAGATCATGATCCGTTTCCTCAAATCTCTGTAACATAGCAATTACCAATTCCTCCCAATTAATATCCTCATTAGTTTCCCTGAATCCGTGTATCCATAGTTCAGCTTCCCCATACATATGCATAGATGCTAAAGTAACTTTACAATCCTCAGGTATGGTAGTGATCATTTTGAAATATATCTCTGTCTTCCTAACCCAAGCCCTAGGGTTAGATCCATCAAAATTGGGGAACTCAATTTTTTGAAGTCCATTAAATGAAGTATTAGATCCAGAGTGTTGTGAGTTGTTACTGTTACTGCTTGGTGTGAAATTACTAACAGGTGACATCATACGATCAGGTGTGGGTAAAATCCCAGGGTTTGGCATTCTTTTTTATATGTTTTGTAATTGATTAACTATCTCCTGTAATTGGATTTGAGTTGCCTTAACATTTGAATCCACCAAATCGACAGTTGATTTTAGATTATCACAAGTAGAATATAAATCTTCAATTGAGTTTTTCATACTTTCCTGTTTCAGGTGCATATCACCAAATTGCTGTTCCAAAATTAGGCGTTGCTCCTTCTCCTCAGCAACAACAATCTCCACCATTTTCTGAACCTCTTTAGCTCTTGTTCCCTCAGCCATTTCCGCAGCAGAATAAGGATGATCTGGCTCTGGGTACCAATTTGAATGATCCTAGTTGAAGGGTATGGGACCTTATCCCACATTGGTAGAATGTGATACTAATATGGGGTTTATATGGCCTTGGGCTCTCCAACTTCAATAGCTAACTTTTGGGGTGTGGTTCTTCCAGGGTCATAACAATTGGTATCAGAGCAGGCCACCACACACTTTGCCATGCATGCGGAAGGGGCGACCTAGAAAGGAGCGACCCGGGAAGGAGCGACCGAAGAAAGGGCTACCGCAAAGACGAGTGAAGCCGCTTAGAGTGGGCAACCGGAGTAGGCAACTAGAGTGGGCCAACGTGGGCGTTGGCAAAGGAAGCGTGGTGGAATGTAATGATCCTAGTTGAAGGGTATGAGACTTTATCCCACATTGGTAGAATGAGATACTAATATGGGGTTTATATGGCATTGGGCTCTCCAACTTCAATAGCTAGCTTTTGGGGTGTGGTTCTCCCAGGGTCATAACACAACATTCAATGATAGATTTGGAAGACAAATCAGAGAAAGCAGAAGAAGAATTGGGGAGAAAAGAGAAAAGAAGAAAGGAATAAATTGAATTAGGGCTTATTTATATAAAACGTGTTTTGTAGTATAGAGATATATTATATTGTATTAAGTTAGTTAGTTATTTCAGTTATTGTAATTTTCCTTTTTACTTTTCTGCCCCGATGTTTGTCTATTTAAGCAGCTTGTATTCACTCATTCGTTCGATATACAAATTACAGTTTATTTACATATAATTCTTGTTTACTAATTCTTCTTCATCAATCTAAATTCATATATGCTTACATGGTATCAGAGGAATAATCATACCTTCTGCTGCTATTGCTACGCCATTTTCAATCAAGATATGTTCAAGATCTGTTCAAATTTCAGAACTCAGTTCATCCTTCATCATATATCTGGTTATATCTATTACGGCCCGGCTCCGTGGGTCCGTCGAAAAACAGTCGAAAATTATTATTATTTTGAAAAAGAGTTAAAATATCGAAAAATTTTTTCTTTTTTAAACAGAAACGATAAATCAAAAGTTTTAAAGCGGAAGCGGTTCAAAATAAAATAGGAACAATTTAAATTACTAAGGTTTTGACAAAAAAATAAAATCAATTTTCATAATGAGGTTTAAAGCGGAAGCATTTGATCACAACATATCAAAATATTTGAACAAAATCAATCGAGAGAGATAAATAAGCCATTTATGAAAATCTTGTCTCTTTTATGAAAATATAATCAACTTTAACGATTTAAATATTCTAAGGTTTTAAACAAAATCGAGAAAGAACTCAAATCGACAGCAAAATATAACTACTCTCCCAATTACTAGGGTGGGACCGCAACCGTGATGACCTAACCGCAACTCGACTATTATTTTCCAGAACACCTGAAACTGAAAAGAATGAAACATGGAACGCATAAGTTGATCGTCCAACTTAGTGAGGCTGTGTGCGAAATTTGCATGGTAATGCGTGTATGCAACATATTATATAACGTGAACAAGTTATCAAGCAAATTAAGCATATATTCAAGATGGAAGAAACACGGAATTCACATAACCAAAAATTGTTGATGCCGTCCTCCACTTACCCTCCATCCTCTGTCTGTTGTCCATCCAAATGAGCGACCTTACTATCTGAAGTGCATCGACATGTCTTTGCCAAAGTTTGTCCTTACTCCCCAAGTGTTCCTCCCCACTTGGATTGTAAGGCCAGGCCTACGGGTAACCGTGACAATCCTGCCGGCCCTTGCCGGCCAGGTTGGCATCGGGTCCATATACCAATCAAAAGGGGCCCACACAAAATCGGAAACAAACGAAAACACAAAATCGGAAACAGACGGAAACATAACATATCAAACATATTTAACATATTATCAACATTTAACAACTTATCAAATGCAAATTATGGGTATCATGATAATTTAGTAAAATATATTCGCAACTAGTAGATTTGGATGTAGCATGCATTGGATTATCATGTTGATATACTAAGGATTTCATGCGAGTAATGTCGACGTAACAAGTCCAATCTCTTTCTAACTACATGCAATATAAATTATAATATAACACATGCTTTGATTATTAAGAGCATAAGTAAATGTTTGACTCGATCTACTAGCACATCGGACCGACTACAAATTCAACACACAACGCTCACCTTTGTCGCTTAGTATAGCGACTAAAACTCCACAAATGAAGCGTATCCGAAACCTGAGCAAATACTTATACGACTTAGAATGTATCTAACAACCTTAATGAAAATCCTACACAAGGATTTGCTAAACTAATACATCGCACAAAAGTGCTTAGAACTTACGACATCACTTCAATTAAGAGTAATTATTTTCAAAACTCAAAATACTAATTACATAAAACAGCTCCAAAACAGCAAATTTTTCCCTTCATTTTCCAGATTTACAAAACAGCCCCTAAACTTTTGAAAACATCCATTTTTGCAAAATTTTGGAACAAACTTTAAATCAAATGCTTTTTAACTAAACCCATATCGAAAATCAAATAAAAACAGAGTATTAAGTATCTTGTTACTTCAAAAATCAAAGCTTTAAAAATTCCACAAGTTTAAAATTTTTCAAAAATACCCTTATAGTTTTGAAAACTTAAGAAAATCAACTTTCTTGAAAAATAATTCAGGGTCCAAGCATCTAAGCAATATTTTAAAATAATTAAGTATAATGTCACTATAAAACTGAGACTAAAAATAAGTTTTAATAACTTTTCACCAACTAACAATGAGAAACAAAAAGTTCTTTAATCATAATTTTTCTTCGGAAAAATTTACAAATTTTCAATCTTAAAACAAAAGTGAACAAAGCTCTACATCAAATCAACTAATCAAAAGTTTATAAAAGTAACTATAAAAACAGCGACAAAACAGCGGCTTTGCCCCCTTATTTTCGGATTTTCAAAAATAACTCCAAAAGTTTCAAAAACTCCCTTTTTGCAAACAAACTCGGAGCAACTTTAAAACAAATAATTTTTAAGTAAACTCATACCAAATATCAAACAAAAATAGAGATTTTCAGTCCATTTTTACTCCCAAAAAAAAATATAACAGCCCTAACCCTTAAACTTTTAAAACCTTTCAAAAATATCCCCAAAGTTTTGAAATTTAACAACATTAACTTTCTTACAAAAATAAATCAAGATCCAAACATATAAGCAATATTTCATCAAAACCCAAACAAATCCACATTAAAAATCTAACATTAAATTAGACTTAACAACTTTTAACAAAAACTACAATGGATAAACTAAAGTTCTTCAATATATACTTTGAAGAAAGTAAAATCACAAATATTAAAGAACACATGCATAGACGGATTTTGATAGAATAGTGTCCTGCAAGCCAACTGTTTTGGCTGCATTTAAATTAAAAGGACCATTCAAATGGATTAATAAATGCATATATTTATATGGTCACCTTCATCTTATGTAATAATTATCTACGCATAAGGATAGAAGTCCTTAGATCACAGGGCTATGGGACAACCCGTGGACTGATCTCCAAGGCCGTGATCTAGAACATATTCAAGAGTCGTAGAATCCAATCGAGATGGGACATCGTTGGATTCGGTTAGACTCTCACTAATGTGTATACTCCGATGAACTGGAGAACGCTGGGGTCCACGAGCGTGACTGGGATAGTCGATACACATAAGTGGGTGACTTGCTGGGATGGCAAGTGCACTGAATACCCCAATTAGGAAATAACTCACCATGGAAGCGGTAGTCGCATATCGGAGTTGAAGTTATTCCAATTTACAATAGTATACGAGGAATGATCCCTAAATACTTGAGGTGATAGGGTTTATCTGGTGCGAGAACGTCTATACTTAGATGTGAGTTCCGACCGACTGGAGATTACCAGAAAGTCTCTGTGGATTCACGTTGGGTATAGAGGGACTCGTATGCAGGTTCATATCATCAACAAAGGATCCATTGACCCGACTTGATAGGTTGGGAAATTCTCCTATGGATTTCTGTGAGAAATTAATTCTGGTAAAATCCTTGGCCAAGGTATCTGACGGCTTTATGAAAGTAGCTCATAAAGATTAAGTCAAAGAGAATTATTTCAAGATCAGAATGCATAAGGTCAAAACCAATTAAAAGGGAACCGATGAAAAATCCATGCCCTTAAGTCTTGACTGGGAGATCGATCGATGGAGAGATTATAGCGTATATGGAAATTGTAAAGGATTAAAAGGTTCACTGAATTAATTCACCAGTGATTGGGCTCCATGGGCTTGTGGCCAGACATCGACCGTGGAGTGTGGGAGAATTCCCAAATTGGCATGGGTGCTAATTTTGGAATGATCAGTCGACAGAGTGTTCGATTGATTTAGAGTATTTAATACTCGAGTAATTAAATAAATATTTAATTATAACCCACGGCCAATTATGTGGTGAACCTACGGGGGCATACACAATACACATGAAGCGAAAGCGAGGAAATGGAGAACAACTGAGTCGACTGGATCGACTGGGTCGATTGGGTTGACTGGATCGACTGGGTCGACCCAATTGGAGCGAAGGTGATCCAATTGGAATTGGATCAAGACTGTAAATTAAATTGGAATTTAATTTGTGAGTTAATTAATTATGTGAATATTTAATTAAATAGACTTAGAGTCTAATTTAATTAAATAAGAGAGAAATAAATTAATTGTGCTATTTAATTGAGAAATTAAATAAAGACCCAATTAATTAAATCAAGTATGGGCCATGAATTAATTAGAAGACTTGGTCTTCCAATTAAAAGGGTCATGGCCCATGTAGGAGAGTTAGAAGACTTAGGAGTCCTAATCCTAGGAGGATTAGGATTATGAGATTCCTATAAATAGGAGACTTGATGTCATATCTCATACACATTTGAAGAGCCAAAATCTAAGTCAATAAAAACTCTCTCCCTCTCTCTCTCTCCCTATTTCGGCCGAACACTCTTTCCTCTTGGAAGAGATTTTCGTTTTTCGATTCTTGCTCCATATTGTTCTCTAGTTTTAGATATTAATATATCTTATGTTCTAGCCGATTAGGATATATTAATTTTCGTGATATTGTGGTGTATCAACCCGTAGAGGCGCAACACGTGGGGCGCTACTAGGAGCTTGGGATCGAGCCAGTCGAGGGAGAAACACAATGACTTTGCTGACAGTTTGGATTTGCAAGGAGACAGGTATAATTTAGATCTGAATTATTCCAGTCGTTTTATTATTCATATATATACAACCAGTTTATTATCCTGACAAGATTCCGTAAGAGGTCCTAAAAATTTTAATTTCCGCTGCGTTAAGGGTTGTTTATCTTACCGAATCCCAACAGTGGTATCAGAGCCAACTCTGGCTTTGTATATATATGAATTTGCAAATTCTGTGGATTAAAATCATATGTTTGATTTTAGCTGTTGATTAGATTAACATGCATGTTAGATCTGTAGATTAGATCTGTTGGATAGATCTTTTGTTTTTAACTGGATTGTTAAAAACTGTAATTTTAGATTCGTTATTGTTATCATGTTTTTAATTTTGGATTAAATTAATTAAAACTGTTGATTTTAATTAATTAAGGAATCAATAAATTGTTATATAAAAACGTATTGGGAACCGAAATCTGAAAAATTGCACAGCAGTTGCACGACGACTACACAGCGACTGCACGGCGATTGCACGGCAGTTGCACGGCAGACGCACAGCGACTGCACGGCAGTTGCATGGCGGTTGAACAGTAACTGCACGGCAGTTGCACGGCGGTTGCACAGCGATTGCACGGCAGTTGCACGGCGATTGCATGGCAGACGCACGGCGATTGCACGGCAGACGCACAACGACTGCACGGCAGTTGCACGGCGATTGCACGGCAGACGCACAGCGACTGCACGGCAGTTGTACAGTGACTGCACGGCGGATGCACAGCGACTGCACAGCAGCTGCACGTAAACTGCACGCATGCGATAGTGGAAAATTAGGGTTTCGGGAATTTTCGTTTTTGGATAATCTTGAACAAAATCTTGGAGATTTGATTGTTATGGAATCTTAGTGAATCTTGGATTGATCTTAGAGATCTAATTAATTAGGAAACTTAGAGTTTCATTTAAGATAAGACATTTAATTAATATTAATGTCTTCTAGTTAATTACCAAGATTAAAGATCTTAGAGAGCTTACTAAACAAGGAAACTTAGAGTTTCATTTGTGATAAGACATTTAATTAAAATTAATGTCTTCTAGTAAGTTACTATGATTATAGATCTTAGAGATCTAATTAAACAAGGAAACTTAGAGTTTCATTTGTGATAAGACATTTAATTAAAATTAATGTCTTCTAGTAAGTTACCATGATTATAGATCTTAGAGATCTAATTAAACAAGGAAACTTAGAGTTTCATTTGTGATAAGACATTTAATTAAAATTAATGTCTTCTAGTAAGTTACCATGATTATAGATCTTAGAGATCTTATTAAACAAGGAAACTTAGAGTTTCAAGATAAGGATAGATAATTAAATTGGATTTTATTTCTATCTTTAATTAAATTGCAAGATTAGATTCCTTGATGCTCAAGCAAGAGCATAATAGTCCTTTTAATATTGGACAATTCAAAATTAATTATATGAATAATATTTCGAATTAAAATTTAAAGAAGCCGGTAAATTTACATTATTACCCTTATGTGAATTTATGCATGTTCTTGCTTGAATATATGGATTGATCGAATTGCCCTTAAGCCCTGTGTAGTTTATTATTGGTTTTTTTTTCATTATGGGTTGTAATTAAATGGGCCTGATTGGTGCCCCTTCTTTGTTGAATTCAAATGTAAAAGAATAGGGTCTTAAGTTAGACTTAGATTAGGCTTGGAGCCCGATAGACCTCATGGAGACTTTGGAGATCAACATGGAGGCCCATTACCTTGGAGGACATGGAGGCCCAATTCTGAAAGATGGTGGACATTACAAGTGAAGGCCCATGTATGCATGGGATTTATTTTGTAATAGAATTAGGCCATTTATTTTCACCCTAGACTGACCAATTGGTCCATCATGTGGCTCGTGATGGATCGCATAGGATGGGCAATCGATCAATCGTATGTGCAATGCTAGGTGATGAATGTTTACTTTTTCGTAATTATTCTTTGATGTATGAGATGCATGCTTAGGACAGAAAAACATAAACAAGATAATTGATAATCTGATGAGACCTCGCACTTGAAAATTTCATAAAACCTCCAATTGAACCTAAAATTCAATTATAATATTAAATCGTAAAACGGGCGCATAGAATGGTGTTTATGGTCCGAGCCTATCCAATTACTAGGTCTTAGGCATATCGTATGAATATATCTCGATGTCTCACGAGTCGTGGGTCGAGTTATAGGAAGATGGTATGTCTATTGCCTCGATGCACATTTTAGTGCCAAGGGAGGGGATAGCAAGGTTCTAGGCGCTGTCTCACGAGTCGTGGGGCGTCTAGGATTGAACTATTTCTCTTCACGAGTATTGGACATGATTTAACGCGAGTAAGTATGGATGTCTCACGAGTCGTGGGTCCATAACGAAAAACGAGGCTAAATGAACTCAAGGGTTAGCTGCGATGGTTAACCGGCGACGTGCTCGCCCACCAAGTGGATCAATTGGTATGGCCAACGAGTCGTGGGTACTGAGCGATTGCATTTGGACCTTGAGCCCATTAGGAAATTTTTATTTCCCGAACCTTATGTGGGGGCATAAGTATTCGATAAAAATAGTGGGAGTAATTTACAAATAAAAACCATGTTTGTAAATTATGCATTGATATTAATCTGCCGCGTATTTATTTCTTTTATCGTCATGTTTATGATAGTTTTTCATAAGTGATATATCCTAGAATATTTACCATCATACTTGAATCAAATAAATTGACTGAACCCAAATGAATTTTGAATGACTTCAAAACTTGAGAAATTATTCTCGAGTCCAAGCAAGGACTCATCTCCTTACAAAGATTTCATTGGTTATCCTTTCGAAGTTACGCTTCGACTGGAATGGTGATAGGTTTCATCAAGCTGCCTTTTTCGAAGTTACTCTTCAAATAAGAAAGGTGATAAGTTTCACCAATGGGTTGAGGATAGTTCTCAAGCCCAAATTTTCTTGAAGGCAAACATGAAGTCTCCCTTAAATGGGAAGTAACATCTCGTTGAAAGGCCCCAAAAGGCTCGAGAGATGGAAGATGAGGAATGGATCCTCTCTGAAGGGAAATAACCTTAGAGGTTTTTCTGTAAGGATGATAAGTTGAAAAGTCAATCAAAATGGTTCTTCCATGGATTAAGATCAAGGGAAAGAAGGAATTGAACATACTCATCCCGTAAGGGATGATTAAATTTTATTGAACTTAACCTTATGGTCAAGTAATGCATAAGGGTGTTGGACACCTGATGAAGTACTCATTGATGCATTGAATGCATCTAAAGCCATGAATTATTTAGATCGTTAGAAGTTGCTTAGACCATCCCTTGTCTTAAGGGATGTGATGGTTCCATAATGGTTGGAACTGGTTGCGCTATAAGACCTATACGCAAAAGGTATGCAAAAGCAAATGGGTATGAATACTCATATAACGACTAAATATAATATGCATAGTCAATAAAATATAAATAATCAAGATTCCACACACTTGAGTCGTTGTGTAACCGAAAGGCGATACACGAGCACTAAAATAAATTTCCGAATTAAAGATTCAAAAGATTGAGCTCGACTAGGTCGAGCTTGACAGGGACACTAGAAATAGTAACCGACTTTCGAATCTTACTTAAACGGAAATCAAATTTAGTAGTTGGTTGCTAGGCAACCAAGATGAATAAACAATTGTAATGGATTTAATCCATTTAAAAGTGTGTGAAAACCCAAAAGCATTAGTGGGAGATAAGGCGTCTCTTGTACCCTCATGGGTAAAAGTACGTTGTGAAGTACAAATCCAAATTATTTTTGGAATAAAGAAGAGAGCCTAATCAATGAAAGCATGTAAGAGGTTTGGATCGATTCAAAATCGAACATGCATTGGCAAATACGCCATTGATTATTTAATAGAGAATTAGATTCTCAAAATGTAAGACCCGCTCGAAACATCGTCAGTTGTCGAGCATTCTGGACATGAAAATGTCCATTAGGAAATCTTACATGAAATTCCTTATTCAATCAATTATAACTTGATCGAGAAAATCGAAGATACTGAGCTAAGTATCTATGAAGCCAGTTCCAAAACATATCAAGTGATATGGGTTTTGGTATTGTACCTTCATATGCATTCATGCGCATATGAGGTCTCCCGCTTATGTGAATAAGCTAGTGGGAGATAAGCTGGAAATAAAATCCATCTTATGCATTTCGTGGAGTATCCAAAATCTCAATAGGATACAAGTTCTATGTTCCTCTAAGACAAACAACCTTTGTCTCTAGGAAAACTAACTTCTTGGAGAATGATTTCTTGTTGGACAAGAAAGAAAACAACATAGAACTAGATGAGGTTCATAAAATCGACCCATCACCACAGGCAGTGGGAGAACCTGAGCATGAAAATGAACCAACTAGTACACATGAACTTCGAAGGTCTGAAAGACAACGTAGAGAACCCGAGAGGTACTACAGTCTGCTGCATGAAATTGGACAGTCTGAGACTAATCCAAGGACCTACGAAGAATCTATGCAAGACATAGATTTGAGAAGGTGGCAAAAAGCCATGGAATCTAAAATGGACTCCATGCACTCTAACAAGGTTTGTACCTTGGTAGATCCACCAGTGGGAGTAGCTCCCTTGGGTTGCAAGTGGATCTATAAGCGGAAGCTTGGAGTGAATGGAGAGGTTATTACCTAAAAGGCACGACTAGTCGCAAAATGATACACTCAAATGTCGAGCATTGACTTTGATGAACTTTTGCATGTAGCGATGCCCAAATCCATTTAGATATTTTTGGACATATCAGCGTAGTATCAGCTACGAGATATGGCAGAAGGATGTAAAGATCGTTTTTCAATGGAGACATTGATAAGGAGATCTACATGAAGCAACCAAAAGGGATATACATCCAAGAGAGATGAGCACAAAGTGTGCAAACTCCGAAGGTCCATATATGGACTTAAGCAAGCTTCCCAAAGCCGGAACATACGTTTTGATGATATAATCCAAACCTTTGGATTCATCAAAAACGCGTTCAAGCAGTGTGTGTACAAGAAAGTTAGTGGGAGTACAGTTGAATTTTTATGCTTTATGTTGATAACATTCTGCTCATTGAATATGATGCAAAAGTGTTATCCGAAACGAAAGCATGGTTTTCTACACAATTCTCAATGAAGGATTTGGGAGAAGCATCCTTTGTACTGGGTACAAGGATCTACATGGATAGATCGAAAGGACTGCTGGGCCTCTCCCAATCAAAGTACATAGATAAAATACTGAAGAAATTCAGTATGGAAGAATCCAAGAGAGGATTTCTTCTGATAAGACATAGTATTGCTCTCTCTAAGTCTATGGCCCCAAAGACCTCTGAGGAGAGAAGCAAGATGTCTAAGATACCACATGCATCTATGATAGGAAGCATAATATGGTATGTTATGTACAAGACCAGACATAGCGTACGCCCTGAGCGTAACTAGCCGCTATTTGTCTGACCAAGGAGAGCAGCACTGGGTAGCCGTAAAGTCAATTCTGAAGTACCTGAAAAGGACTAAAGAATTGTTCTTAGTATACGGCGGGGGAGAATTGAAATTGGAAGGCTATACTGATTCTAGCTTCCAATGTGATGTAGATGATTTAAAGTCAACATCTGGATATATCTGCCTCAAAGGTGGTGCGGTGAGTTGGATACTACAGCAAATTCTACCACCAAGGCATAAAATATTGTAGCATGTGAAGCTGCAAAGGAATGTGTTTGGATGAAAAACTTCGTCCAAGAATTGGACGTCGTACCTAGCATTGCCGAGCCATTACTATCTTCTGTGATAATAATGGAGCTATCTCGCAAGCGAAGGAGTAGAGATCTCATCAGAAATCCGAACACAAAATAAGACGATACCATTTGATATGGGATATCATTGGTAGAGGAGACATAGAACGTGTCACCTCAAAGGATAATACGGCGGACCCGCTAACTAAGCCATTGCCTCAAAGGCATTCAAGAAACATCTGTCTAAGATGGGAATCAGAAGTATGGAGAGTTGGCTTTAGTAAAAGTGGGAGATTGATAGAATAGTGTCCTGCAAGCCAACTGTTTTGGCTGCATTTAAATTAAAAGGACCATTCAAATGGATTAATAAATGCATTTATTTATATGGTCACCTTCATCTTATGTAATAATTATCTACGCATAAGGATAGAAGTCCTTAGATCACAGGGCTATGGGACAACCCGTGGACTGATCTCCAAGGCCGTGATCTAGAACATATTCAAGAGTCGTAGAATCCAATCGAGATGGGACATCGTTGGATTCGGTTAGACTCTCACTAATGTGTATACTCCGATGAACTGGAGAACGCTGGGGTCCACGAGCGTGACTGGGATAGTCGATACACATAAGTGGGTGACTTGCTGGGATGGCAAGTGCCCTGAATACCCCAATTAGGAAATAACTCACCATGGAAGCGGTAGTCGCATATCGGAGTTGAAGTTATTCCAATTTACAATAGTATACGAGGAATGATCCCTAAATACTTGAGGTGATAGGGTTTATCTGGTGCGAGAACGTCTATACTTAGATGTGAGTTCCGACCGACTGGAGATTACCAGAAAGTCTCTGTGGATTCACGTTGGGTATAGAGGGACTCGTATGCAGGTTCATATCATCAACAAAGGATCCATTGACCCGACTTGATAGGTTGGGAAATTCTCCTATGGATTTCTGTGAGAAATTAATTCTGGTAAAATCCTTGGCCAAGGTATCTGACGGCTTTATGAAAGTAGCTCATAAAGATTAAGTCAAAGAGAATTATTTCAAGATCAGAATGCATAAGGTCAAAACCAATTAAAAGGGAACCGATGAAAAATCCATGCCCTTAAGTCTTGACTGGGAGATCGATCGATGGAGAGATTAAAGCGTATATGGAAATTGTAAAGGATTAAAAGGTTCACTGAATTAATTCACCAGTGATTGGGCTCCATGGGCTTGTGGCCAGACATCGACCGTGGAGTGTGGGAGAATTCCCAAATTGGCAGGGGTGCTAATTTTGGAATGATCAGTCGACAGAGTGTTCGATTGATTTAGAGTATTTAATACTCGAGTAATTAAATAAATATTTAATTATAACCCACGGCCAATTATGTGGTGAACCTACGGGGGCATACACAATACACATGAAGCGAAAGCGAGGAAATGGAGAACAACTGAGTCGACTGGATCGACTGGGTCGATTGGGTTGACTGGATCGACTGGGTCGACCCAATTGGAGCGAAGGTGATCCAATTGGAATTGGATCAAGACTGTAAATTAAATTGGAATTTAATTTGTGAGTTAATTAATTATGGGAATATTTAATTAAATAGACTTAGAGTCTAATTTAATTAAATAAGAGAGAAATAAATTAATTGTGCTATTTAATTGAGAAATTAAATAAAGACCCAATTAATTAAATCAAGTATGAGCCATGAATTAATTAGAAGACTTGGTCTTCCAATTAAAAGGGTCATGGCCCATGTAGGAGAGTTAGAAGACTTAGGAGTCCTAATCCTAGGAGGATTAGGATTATGAGATTCCTATAAATAGGAGACTTGATGTCATATCTCATACACATTTGAAGAGCCAAAATCTAAGTCAATAAAAACTCTCTCCCTCTCTCTCTCTCCCTATTTCGGCCGAACACTCTTTCCTCTTGGAAGAGATTTTCGTTTTTCGATTCTTGCTCCATATTGTTCTCTAGTTTTAGATATTAATATATCTTATGTTCTAGCCGATTAGGATATATTAATTTTCGTGATATTGTGGTGTATCAACCCGTAGAGGCGCAACACGTGGGGCGCTACTAGGAGCTTGGGATCGAGCCAGTCGAGGGAGAAACACAATGACTTTGCTGACAGTTTGGATTTGCAAGGAGACAGGTATAATTTAGATCTGAATTATTCCAGTCGTTTTATTATTCATATATATACAACCAGTTTATTATCCTGACAAGATTCCGTAAGAGGTCCTAAAAATTTTAATTTCCGCTGCGTTAAGGGCTGTTTATCTTACCGAATCCCAACAGATTTTTACCCAAAGCAACGAAGGAGATGAAGCTCTCTTCATTTTCAGACCTCCGAAGGTGGTGGTGGTGGCTCCGGTGGCAGTGGTGGCGGCTCCGGTGGTGGTTCATAACAAAAGCCCTCAAATCCTTACTTTCCACCAATTTCTGACGACTTCCGATTCACTCCGGGAGATGCAAACGACGATCCGCACGGTCAATATGTAGCCCCATGTGTGTAGGACCTTCACGCAAATTTTGGGCATGATCCAACGGTGGACGAAGATTTAATGAGCGAAAACCCTAGGCTGTGCTGTGTATATCCGAAAATCCTCTTTCTAAATGTGTTTTCTCTTTCCCTCTCTATATCTAAGTATTTTAAGTTGTAAAGAAGATAAAGTGGGTTTGAGGGAGATATTTAATGGGCTATGAAATCAGATTTTTAGTGTATAGATACATATACACACAATATGGGGAAGAGGTGATTATAATTACTCACCAATTCCACCAATGAATGTCTTTCTTGGATGGTGGAGTTTACTCCACCCAAGGGCATGCTTTAGCAGCCCTTAGGCTGTCCTAGGAGAGAAATTATTTCATTTTAGCAGCCTACAAGATTCTAGGACGAATTTGAACTTTGTCCCCCGAAGTTTTGAAAACTTACATTTTTGTCCCCAAAAACAAAATTTTTGTGCATCCAAGCCCGAAAAATTTCAAAAAGGTCTTAATGTTATTTTGAAGTAACTTTTATATTTTGGATTATTTCAAAGTTCAAAAGATCACAAGATTTAATTAAATTGTATATTTTAGTTCAAATTAATGCTTAACTTCAAGAATAAAATGTGGCACATGAAATTGGGTTAAAAATCCAACCAAAAGGGTCCGAAATTTTTGGGGCGTTACAATATCTCTTTTACATTCATTTGTTTATTCATCTTCAAAAATATCTTGTCTCAACTACTACGCCATTTCAAGAACTTTTTCTTTTATTCCTGCATCATCTCTACCCAGATCAGTCCAATCTTCACACAATCTTCTGTTTATTTTTCTTTTCCGATTCTTGAAATATCCCTATTATCTTCAATATTCATTCTTCATTATGTCTTCCTCCGGATCAAATATTGATTCTACCACCACATCTTCTAATTCTTCAAGAAACAGGCCAGAAATCGAAGATCCATCAAGTCCCTTCTATCTACATCCTGCAGATGGACCAAGGGTTATTCTTGTTTCAGAAAAACTAGATGATAAAAATTATCAAACATGGTCCAAGGCAATGATCAGGGCACTCACAGTCAAGAATAAACTAAGTTTCATTGATGATTCTCTGCCTAGACCTATAGATGATCCTATTCTTGTTAATTACTGGGATCGTAACAACACAATTGTTATCACTTGGATACTCAATTCATTCTCAAAAGACATCAATCACAAAATACAATACCACACTGTTGCCACCATTTTCTGGAAGGAACTCACACAAAGATTTCAACAGGCCAATGGCCCAAGAATGTTTCAACTACACAGGGATCTTATGCATCTACAACAGCAATCCCTCTCTGTCAATGCATATTTTTCCAAATTAAAGATAATATGGGATGAAATATGTAATTTCAGACCAAAGCTGGCAGAGTCATAATTTTATATCGAGGGAGACGAGATTAGGTCAAGTTATTATTTTTTATAATATAATGATATTTACAAGAAAAAAATTATATATTTATCGTGGAAATAAATTGTTTATATGTGAATTAACATATATTAATATTGTCGATAATTTTATAATTATTAATATAGATAATGTATCTAATCTAGAACTTAATCACAATTCTATTATGAAGTATATATAACATGGGACAGACGAACAAGATATAAGAAAAATATAAATAATATTGGGAATATTTGGAATACACGTGAGCATATATTTAATTCAAATTTTACTTAGAGAGTAATATATATTTTTTTTTTTTATAGAGAGTAAATAATTCTTATATGCATTTTTTATTCACATCAAATTTATCCATGATTGAATCAAATATCAAAATTCCCAGTATTTTATTTTTCAATATACATTATTAAAAAATTTGGGGATAAATGCAAGATATGTCCCTATGTATGTGAAACTTGGGCGAAACTATCCAATAAAATATATATTGCATAAAATTTCCCTACACTGTTCGACATTAATCCCCCCATTTGTTCAAAATATGTAGTTTCGGATTGACATATTTAAATAAATTATATTTTAAATATTTCATGTTGGTCCCTACAACTTCACGCGAACTATTTAAAAATAGTTTCTTGAAATATGCCGATCTGAAATGATATATTTAGAATAGATGAGGGGGTTTCATAAATGCTGAATTGTTAATAGTACAAAGAGATTTTATGTAATAAACAATTCACAAGGTAATTTCGTATAGATTTCGCCTAAAATAAGGGAGTATCTTTTCCAAGAATTTGATAAACAAAACATCTTCTATTTGAATTAAGAAACTAGTTACTTATTAAACTCAATACACAATTATTTAATTAGAAATTTTATTGCTTTCAAAGTTCATATATCCACTACCCAATTTCAGGAACAAAAGTACTTGGTCAATTTGACTTTATTTATTGATACGGTTAGTTGGTCAACTTGACTAAATTATAATAAATTATTTAATTAATATATATCACTAATAAGTTGATAATATCATATGACATCATATATATTAATATTTAAAAGGTTTAATACACCATAAATATGAATAATTTAATATGATATTAAAAGATTGAAAAGTTTGACCAAGTACTGTAATTAATGGAGCAAAATAAATGGGACAAATGGAGTATTTTTTTTTTCATTAATTTTTACATTAACTTAACTTTTAACTTCTTCACTAATTTCATTATTTTCAAATAAAATTTAAATTTTACTTTTTTCAGAAATAAATCTTTATTTTTTGTGCTTATAAAATTTGATGCACGCTGGAACACGTGCTAATGATGATACTATTATTGAAAAGAAAGTCATATCAAGTGACATCATTTCTTAATTTTTCTATTTTATCCTCGATATTTAAAGTTATCTTATAATGTAGTAACTTTTTTACTTATTCACTTTTCCTTATTACGCGCATTAATAAAATTTATCTTTTTTTTTTTTCTGAATCAAACCCTAAAAAAAAAAATTGTGCAAAAAAAAGTTTAAGCACACGAGAACACGTGCTAAAAAATACTACTCAATTAATAAAATTAGCCATTTTTTATATATAATTCGTACCGACATACTTCATAGTCCCATTACTCTATTACATTTTGTTCTCTTACTCCATGATTTCATTACTTCATTACGTGCATACTGCATATTAGTACTATAAGTTAAAATATAGAATACCCCACAATCACAAAAAATTATTACTAGAAATCAACAAATCATCAATTGACTAAAAGAAGTTTTGAGAATTGACAACATAACAAGGTCATGGACATTTTGGGATGAATTCAAAATAGATTGAGGGGAGATTAGGGGGGCAAAAACAATAAGGAAATGTTTGTTTGATATTTTTCAAAAAAAATTGTGTTTCGGAAAAATAAGACAAACACAATTTCTATTTTATGAGATAAATTTATCATCTATTATTTTTCATAAACTATTATCTCAAAAGCCAAACAAACAATAATTTGCTTATCACTAAAAAAATCGACACAAACTCTAATTTGATTTGGCATAAAGTAATCATCTCTTACACATTACATCTTAAACCTACAATATAAACTCTTCCAAAAATAAATTACACCAACTTTATTTCTCAAACTACTCTCCCAAAATTCAAACAAACAACATTACGCAAATCGAGATTATTTCACAAATCCTCACTACTCTCCCAAATGCCAAACAAACAAACCTTAATAGTTCATTAACTTTGGAAGGGACGTGAAAATGAGACACTTGTAGTTTCGGTAATCAATTTAGTTCATTTATGTTTTAAGTTGCTGTAATTTTAATCATATTACCCGCAATTTTAGTTCTAAGTTCGCTAGAATTAAAGTTAGTGTCTATAAATTTCTACATGAGCAAACAAACTTGAGGATTATAACATATTTGCCATAATAATTAGTAGGTAGGGAAATAAATGAAGTAAAATAAGGCGTTATTTTTCCTCCAGTTTAAGCTAATTTAACAAGGTGACGTGGTGGATTATCACCGCGTGGCAGTCAGAAGGACAAAACCCCCCAATTTATTTGCTTGCATGGCAATTTAAGGACACTAATTTAAATTTTGACGACTTTAGGACTAAAATTGTGACGGCTTAAAACATAAAGAATGTAAATTGCTTAGCGGAACTATATGTGTCTCATTTCTGCGTCTCTCAGACTAATTTTTTTTTTTTTTTTGGGAGATTAGGTGTTTGTTTTCATAAAATGAAAAGTTTTAGTCGTGCACTCTCAGCCAGGGACTGAGAGTGACTTCAATTTTGACAGGAACCATGTGGCTTAATCTTTTTTTTTTTTTGAGAGACCATGTGGCATAATCTCAGTTGCAAATAGATACGATTATAAACCATCATAATAATAATAAGATTTTGAGTTGATGTAATCGAACTGAATAACATATTCTTGAAACTTAAAATTGCTATAAATAGAGTTTTTTAATATTTTCACACTCCATTATTCGGTTATTTTTATAACTTCGAAACTTCTCAAGTTGTAAAAATATATTGGAATTTATGTGTTCAATATATTTGGTACATCGCTATAATAAATTGTGACACATTTGGTACAACTATTAAAATTTGTCATTAAATGGTGATGTGGCAGTTAAGTCTAATTGCAAAGTTTATGTCATTACTTATATTGATTGATAATTTTACCCCATAACATTTCAAACTATCAAAAAAGCCCCACATCTCCAAATTTAGTTACGACTTTAATCTACTTTGTTGCCAAATTTAAAAATTGACTCGAATAAGATCAGTATTGTCATTTATGTATTATTATTATTATTATTATTATTATTATTATTAATAATATTATTACGGTGAGATTGGTGGTGGACAATAATAACATAAACATGTTCCTAACTGTTGAAAACGACTATGGAGGGGGAGGGGAGCATTTATGCCCCAAGCCCCCAACGACTGAAGATGGCCTAATATGGATTATAATTAAAAAGATTTTCTTTTAATACACTTTAAAATAGGAAAAGTTGTATGTTTGATACCATACAATATGACAATTTACGATCTTAGTAATTTAAATGCACATTTAGTACCATAATTTAATGTTTGATTGCAATGTTCATACCACCGTCAAATAATTAGACCAAAATGGACGAAATTGACCACGTACACCGCACATGATTGTTATCTCAATTTCATATTTCATATTCTAGAGGGGAAATTATAACGTTTTCCTCACGTTTTCTCGTTATCACGCGATGATTTTCACTCCAAAAGACGAGATAACAGAAATGTGCAGTGCATGTGGCCGATTTCATCCATTTCGATTGACAATAATATGAAAAATCCAACCAATATTTAAATTATGGAACTAAATATGCATTTATGTATCTAATAATAGTATCAAAATTGCAATTCTATTGTATTGTATAATAGGAGTACCAAATTTCCAATTTCCCATTTAAAATACATAATCCAAAGAAAAGATGCTCCTCTTAATCCGTGTATCTGATCTGTCACTGCCTGTCCGGGTCTTGTACTGTACGGTACAACTCTATTGCAGGGCACACAATAAATTTTCTACTTCTTCCGACCAATAGAGTATTAGCAGCTCCTCCTCTCTCTGTGTGTACAGTTGTACACTCTCGTCGCCTGTTAAAATCATTCAATTCAATAGTTTAATTAATATCTTCGCACAAATATAAATCTTTGATCCCTAGATTTTTACCCTAATACATTATTTATTGCTGCAGTTTCCCCTTTTTTTAATTACATGGCTATTGCAGCATCAATCGTTATTTTGCCCTTGGGCATTTTCTTCTTCATAACTGGCCTCGTCGTTAATTTAATTCAGGTTTGTCTATTTTTAGCAGCATACGTATGAAATGAATATATACTTTGTTTCTAAATCGAAGAAATACGAGTTGATTTTTTTTTGGGGGAATTTTCAGGCGTTATGTTTTGTGGTGATAAGGCCGTTGTCGAAGAACACTTACAGGAGGATAAACAGAGCGGTGGCGGAACTTTTATGGCTAGAGCTCGTGTGGCTCGTCGATTGGTGGGCTGGTGTTAAGGTGAAGTTGAAATGAAATTATTATAGGATGTTAGCATTTTCAGATTTCTGTCTGTGAAATGGTTCTGTATATGACTCGAGTATTTGTAGATGCAATTTTTATTTTGAATAAATTTATGGATGACTTGACTTGATGTGTGTTAGCTTGTGAAATGCTCTAGTGAACTCAAATAAGTATTCCACATCAGTGTTGGAGGGTAATTTAATTGGTTTATTAACTCCTAGTTAGATCTCACTTGTCAATGTAGGCTAAACTAGATTTAACCAGTGTCCTTAACTATATTGACTATCCTCGAGGTACGTACATACTTATTCTATGATCTGATTGGAGGCAGATGGTATACCAGCAGTATGGGTATGTTGAAATTTTTGGAGGAAGGAGGCGTAATTTTTCCTTGGGAAACTGTATAAGGGATTTGCAAATGATACAAGCAGCTCAGAGCAGTTTGAATGGCCTAAGCTAATGAGATTGGTTTTTATTTGAAATTGTATATCTGATGATTCCAAATTTCTCAAAGTTTCCACTATTGGAATGGTTTAGATATTTAGGAGAGGTTAACTTTCCCAGTTCCATAAAATTAGAGTACTGTTCAACGTTTTTAAGAGAGGTTAATTTATCTTTCCTTGATCCATAGAATTAAAGTATTATTCGATAAATATGTTTAGTTGGTGGGATCATTCTGCTTCACTTCATCAATATGAAAGATCATCCATCATTTTATGCTGCACATATGCCTAGTGCCTGGTCAATGAATGTCTGTTAGTATTTGCTCCCATGTATCTTCTGTATTTCTGGATTTTAATCAGTGCGAATGAGAAAAGAAACAGAGAGGTAACACTGAAGTGAAGTCATCTTTTAAAAAATTGAAGTAATTATGCAAGACATTAATTTGTTGGGGTGATGAACTCTGCTGGAAAGAGAGATTCCAGCATTGTAAATACTTGCTTTTATAAAGTTAAGGATTAAGGACCGGAATGCTTAACAGGAAGACTGTTGAATCGTATGCTAGTCTACTTGGGTATTCCTTAAGCAGATGAAGCAAATTTGCTAAACTAAATTGAATTCTTAGTGTCTTCTATGGCGGACTTCTGCAGCTTATTAACATATAAAGCTTAAAATTCTATCATGTATGAAACGCCATGTCTTGCCTTGTTGATTAGCCTTTGTTTTGCATACGAGCCCCTGATTGCTTCCAGTTAATACAATTGTTAAATTTTAATGATTTTTTTTTTATCATGGTAGAGTGTGGTATGTTCAAGTGGATTGTTTGAAAGAAACCTTTTTACTTTTCTGCTTTTTCTTGGGTCTGATGTTGAGAATCCCATTATTGTAGCATCTTTGACTATATCTATGAATTTTACCTTTATGCTCGTGCAGTAATCATATTTGAGTTATATGTTCCTTCTATAAAATATTTTTCTGGTCGTAGATGACTTATATCTCCTTGAGATTTTCACACATCATACGTTTCGAACCTCGTAGGCTAATAAGCTCTTTTTAGATTGGCCAAGATAAGAGAATGTGAACAATTTTTGTTGCTGACCCTGATATCATACAGTTAAAGATTTTCTGGCATCATATGAGTTGTTAATATTAGAGGAGTCGAAGAAAAATGATGTTGAGTCTAAGCTGTGATTTATTCAATCACTTTCATATTAATCATCCGTCTCATATTGCACTCACATTTTGGTTGCAGATTAAATTGTACACTGATTCTGAAACCCTTAAATTGATGGGTAAGGCCACAAGTTTGTTTCTAGAACTTGATTTGCTTTTTTCTATCTGATTTTTTCTTGTTTGAGTTTCTTTTTATGATAATGCTGGTGAATTTTCCAGGTAAAGAACATGCACTTGTTATAGCTAATCACAGAAGTGACATTGATTGGCTTGTTGGATGGGTTTTTGCTCAGGTTTGTTCTTCTTACTGCATCTATATGAGTATAAGCCTTCCTTGTGCATATCCGTGCATCATCTTTACCCTTATTACAGATCACATGTACCCTATGCAGAAAGACCGTATATGGTCATATATATCGAGTACTGAAGCATTTTTTTTCTGAGATCAACCATGATCTATATATACTATCTAAAGAGTAAACCCTTCCTGCACTGACAAAGTGCAGTTTTCGCACCGCTACACCAATTTTTCAGCATTCCTGTTTTGCCCTTTAACATCCTGAAGTATCTCAACTGTCAATTTCTCCACTTCACCCGTCAACTTAACTTCTCTATTATATTCTCCGGAATAAAGTCCTCATAAAAAGTTCTCCATTTTTACACTTTTAAGAAATTGTGCATATGGGGATGCGTGCGAGGGTGACTAGTTTATTATAACTGAATCTCTGGAAACTAAACAATGATCTATCAATCGCACATGCCATTACTTTCTTAGTGATGATTTTATATTACCATTTGTTGTTGGGGATTGGGTGTTGAGGTTCACATATAGACGAATGCATAAACATATGCAAAGGTATATAAACTAGTTTCTAGTGGCCTTATTATATGCATTAAAAACAGTATATTGCGTGGAATCAAGAGACTGAAATTTTTCGCTCTTTCTTACTTTTAGCTGGCTCCTGGGTGTTGTCATCTCTGGGAAGCTTGCACTAATCAAATTTGATTTTCTAATGACAGAGATCAGGTTGCCTTGGTAGCACATTAGCTGTTATGAAGAAATCTTCAAAGTTCCTTCCTGTAAGTAGCTACTGCTGAACTTGTTAATTATCCTTTGGTATCAAAGCTGAAGCCTTCACCTTTAACATAGATTGATCTTTTTTTGCACAGTTAAGGTTAGGAGTGGATATTATAAGCTTTTGTGCCATAAAATGTCTAATTTTACACCAAGCTGACATTCATGAATGATATCTTAGCAAACATATTAAACAATGATGTATAAATAACAGTGGAGAGAAATCGAGAATTGTCTTTAGTGACAGAGTAATCAATCAAGTTATATACTTTGTATTTGCCATGGGTTTTTTATGTGTTTTTACTTTATATATGTATTGTCTCACTTATCTGGTAAAGTTATAAATGCCAGGATTGGGCAAATAATGTAAGAAGGTTAAAGAAATGTTTATCTTGGCACTAATCATAAATGAACATAGATGATAATCTTTAAAGCAATTTAACTGGAGGTTATAAAGTTTTATTGGTTGGAGTATTTTCTCCTACTGCCCAAAGGTGCTAAAATTTGTACTAATACCTATAACTTTTTCTTTCTGCCTTAGTATAAATCTTGCCCATCAGACACAACTACTAATACCTAGCTATATCTCATGTTTTCATCTTGTTTCCCTATTGCTCATGTGAGATTGTGAACTTGCGAACGGTTGTTTTTTATGTATGCAGGTGATAGGATGGTCCATGTGGTTTTCTGAGTATCTATTTCTTGAAAGAAATTGGGCAAAGGATGAAAATACCTTAAAGGTATAGCCAAGATTATAAAAATCTTTTGTTCGGTTGCTGATATGCATATTCTTCTGTAGGTTTGCGGTTTCTTAGCTATGCTAATGGATACTAATCCAACATCGTTAAAATATTTTGTAGTCTGGACTTCAACGGCTAAGGGATTACCCTAGGCCATTTTGGCTGGCACTTTTTGTTGAGGGTACTCGCTTCACCCAGGCAAAACTTTTAGCCGCTCAAGAATACGCGATCTCGACTGGGCTACCTGTTCCAAGAAATGTTTTGATTCCACGTACCAAGGTTTCAACTTGATCCACTTCTAATAGATTAAGAAAAAGTTACTCTTATTGCTTGTTTTTCGTTTATTTGCAAGGATGTTTTGATATTGCTCACATGGAAAAATAACTTGAGTAAGCATTTACTATTCTTCAATGTAAAGTAACTAGGCCTTTTTAATACTCCCCCTGCTTACATGTATGGTTGATGAAAAAAGTGAACAATTTTATCATATTATGTGTTGCTGTTGTATTGCTGCAATGCTTTTGTTCCTCAAGATTGCATTTTATTCAATGTGATGACTGCATTGTTCACTTTTTCTATCAATTGCAAAATACAGGGTTTTGTTACAGCAGTAAGTCATATGCGCTCATTTGTTCCAGCCATCTATGACATGACTGTTGCTATTCCAAAAGCTTCTCCTGCACCCACCATGCTAAGACTTTTTAATGGGCAATCTTCTGTGGTAAGTCCGCAAAATCTTATTACTCAGAATTTGAAGTCAGAATTAGTACAGTTGTGGCAGTTATTCCTGTATGAGGTAATTGGTGTGAATTAGTGCTATTACATAATGTGTGTCAGAGAATAAGCTCTCGTAGTCCCGTATGCTAATGAAATAAAGAAGAAAGATCGTAGCAATGTGAAATGATTGCAAAGAGTATATAGACTTGTCATGTAGATCTAGGAATATGGATTTAACTTGTATTATATTCTGGAATAATATTTCAATGAAATCACTTTCGTTGTTTTGTCATCACATTATAGTAAAAAAATCAATAATATGAGTGACTACTAGATTTATTTTGTTTTATGTTTATCCTTTTAATTTTGGGTAATTTTGATATTGTTTAGGTTCATGTCCATCTCAAACGACACCTAATGAAGGATCTGCCAGAAACAGATGATGGGGTCGCTCAATGGTGCAAAGATGCCTTTGTAGTCAAGGTGCACCATAACTTATCTTGATCTTTGAGAACTTGTGTCAAAGCTTACATAGTAATGGTCTGGTTGCAAAAACATTTTACGTGCCATTTAAAGATTTGTCTGTCTCTAACCAGGACAAGTTATTGGACAAGCATATAGTCGAGGATTCATTTGGTGACCAATTGCAAGACATCGGGCGCCCATTGAAGTCCCTTTTGGTAATTTATCGAGAAATCTTTCATGTAATGTAAGGTTGGAAAATGGCAGGGTTCGGACGGGTCAAAATGACTCTTCTCAAATACTGGTCATTTCTACGAGTCAAAAATAGGTCGGGTCGAGAAGGCCTGGGTCTAAACCGGGTTGGGCTGGGTTGACCACTTTTTTTAAAAAGTTTGCTAATGTTATGTATTGCGTTAATTACAGATCAAAAAACATACACCACAATTAAAAGAAAATTAAGATTTTGAATATTTACATACAGTGTAATGTTTACATCTCACCGCTCGAATAACTCTGAATCTTCTGTTGCAATAACAGGTTGTCAGTTCTTGGGCAATTTTGCTTATATTGGGGGCATTGAAGGTTTTCCAGTGGTTCTCGTTTTTCTCGTCTTGGAAAGGCATAACCTTTTCAGGGATTGCTTTAGGGATTATAACGATTCTTATGCAAATATTAATTCAATCCTCACAGTCGGAGCGATCTACCCCTGCTAAGGTCGAACCTTCGAAGTCTAGGAACGGGGGAGAGCCCTCAGAGACAAGATGAGAAGTAGTAAGTGTGCATGTATTCTCTTGGACAATAGAAATTCATTGGCTTGTTTTAGTAGCCTATATTTATCTTCAGCCAAATATGTATCGAGTAGTGATTTGATTTATCCATTTATATTGTAACTTTGTGCTCTTTGAATGGAAAAATTGGGCTTCATTTGCTTCTTTTATAATAACTGTATTTGTTTTGGATGTAATATATATAACTTGTATCGATAAAATTAGTATTTTTAGGATTGTATTATTAGCACTTTGATATCTATTTTCTTTAAATGTTACGTACTTTTTATTTTCCTCATTTAATTTCAGACGAAAAATTTAATACTGAAACAGTTCTGGGCCTTGAAGGACCAAAATGTGCATAGAGTATAGTATATGGGGTATGGTTAAAAATCATGAATATGGGAGCTCTTATTATGTAATTATCTTTTAGCACATGTATGTTTTTAAAACGAAAAAAATACTTTTCCATGTTTAAAAAATTAATACGAAGGCATATATAACTTCTAAAATAAAGCAAAAATTCAGTTTTCTTAATAATAATAACTTATTTACTGCCCACTATCTCAAAAGTATTCAATAATTACTAAAAAAGAATTCCTAATCAAATTTTACTGTAATTAATTTATGTTCACCCCTAAACCATTTTCTAAGAACA
Organism: Penstemon newberryi var. newberryi; assembly: GCA_030819805.1. Taxonomy (NCBI): domain Eukaryota; kingdom Viridiplantae; phylum Streptophyta; class Magnoliopsida; order Lamiales; family Plantaginaceae; genus Penstemon; species Penstemon newberryi. Next base: position 31,906,517 of record JAUALY010000003.1, on the reverse strand, counting down.
ATTAGCAAATCACAAATGTGAAATGTGTGGTCTATGGTAACAAATATTTGAAAGTGGAGGGATAATTTTGCAATTAAGACAAACTCAAAAGAAAACTTCTTCTGCCCTCCCTATATATATATACGTCCAACATTTTCTCTATCTCATACTCTGTGTTCTGCTGCCCTAATTTCTGTGAAGCCAGAAACCAAATTCGAAAATTTTGAAATAGTATAAGCTTAAGTGAGAGTGAACATTGTAATCATTCGGTGAGAAAGAGAAAACAATGAGTCGCAGCTTAGGGATTCCGGTGAAGTTGCTGCACGAGGCGTCGGGACACATAGTGACGGTGGAGCTAAAGAGCGGCGAGCTTTATCGCGGAAGCATGATCGAGTGCGAGGATAATTGGAATTGCCAGCTTGAAAACATCACTTACACTGCTAAGGTATTCTGTTTATGTATTTCTGTTCGAGTTGTGATTTATTGCTTAAACCCTAGGTAGATTTCATTTGGTTTTTTTTTTTACTGATTTGTTCATCTCATTTTCTGTAAACTAGTGTAATTTCGGTGATGGACTCTAGTGTTTTTCCAATTGTTTTAATTTTGTGATAATTTGTTTCTTAAACCCTAGGTGTTGAAAGATAATGCAAGTAGCTAATTAACAATTCTGGGATTCCAGTTGATATATTTTTGTTTCCTTGATATGTATTCTGCTGTGTTTACAATTTAGTTTTCCAGTCTTTTTATGTGCTTCAATTGGACATATCCTTTTTTAAGGGTTATGGCTTACGGCTAAACCCAATGTTTCTCAGCCTCGCGTGAGAAAATGAATACATAACATTCAGTAGGCAATTTGGGAATATTGACTATTGTAAGAGTCTTTATTAATTGAAGAAGGAAAATGAAAGTGATCTACATCAGGGCCCCCCTATTTAGTATTTGCTCTATGTTGGTATGAACTATGAAGAAACTCGACCCAATTTGCTATTAACTTCGAAAATCCTTCCTGAGAAGTCCAGATTCTACACCATAAGAATTACTCTAAAAGATCAAGATTGAGGAATGACAATTCATGCTTGAATTTCTCATTTGTTGGTTTCAACAACTAATTTTTTATCTAATACAAAATCTATGTTACAGGATGGGAAGGTCTCACAACTTGAGCATGTTTTCATCAGAGGTAGCAAAGTCAGGTATGTACCCTTCTTTTATCTCAAGTTGTTTTATATGCATCATATTGGATTGTTACTAATGGTCGATTTTACCAGGTTCATGGTAATTCCAGACATGCTTAAGAATGCTCCAATGTTTAAGCGCTTGGAAGCTAGGATAAAGGTACCATTCCATTGACCATAGTTACTATTTGCTATTCCAGTTCAATATTTTGCTGATATATGTGATTTCCACATTTGAAGGGCAAGGGTTCAGCACTTGGAGTTGGTCGTGGACGTGCTGTTGCCATGCGAGCTAGAGTAAGCTCTTTCCCCTTCATTTCCTAATAAACATCTGCTGTATGAATAAAGTGTTTGATTTTAGTGCAAAAAGTAAAATTTTACCCTCAAGCAGATTTTTCTGTTCAGTTTCCACACTCCAGCAGTTGATCGCAATTCAGGGTCCTTGTGGATCATTCCCACCCGCCCAGATGGCCCTAAACCTAGATGGATCAAGTTCCACTCCAGAAACGGCCCAAACCTAGGTCCCGGCTCATCTGCCCAGTTATAAGACACCTACAAAAATCATTGACATCTACCACCTACTTTATTCCCAATAAAAGACACTTATCCGTCCAACTCCAACATCCAAATCCAATCCAATTCAAATTGTATCTCAAATTTTCAAACCTCGCGAATCCCAACATCCAAACACAATCTAAATCGTGTTTCAAACCAAATCAATTTTTCGAAACCAAAACCGATCCAACACTGATCTATATGGGCCCTTAGAGTCTGGAGGTTATTTTTGTCTGTTTGTTGTTTGAAGTCATTTATGTGTAAAGCCAGGGAAAATAGAGTTGCATCTCAATGAAATAGGAAAAGATCCCTTATAAATTTTACTTTGAGATATTGATCGTTCGAATCTTGAATTTCTTGTTGACAGGCTCAGGCTGCTGGTCGTGGAGCTCCACCTGGTAGGGGCGTCGTGCCACCCGTGCGGAGGTGATCATGTCCATTATTGGGCATCTTAGTTTTGTGCTCTTTTAAATGGGTCTATTCATTGTAGCCATGAGTGAGCAATGATTCAGATTTCCTTGTTTCTCAACTGTAGTAAAGTATTTGGTGTAAAATGAGAACTTATTTCCAGTAATGATTTCAAATACTTGGACAGTGACTAGTTTTTAGATGATTGTAATCTTAACTTTAGCAATGTTTTAACAGGTGAGATTTGTAGTTTATGGTATCTTGCAGCCTTAACATTTCTGAAGGCACTGCCTGTATGTTCATTCTACAATTTCATATACTCCTCTCAATATTCTTGCTCCTTTTAATTTTGGCCGGAGTTTTGAGTGAAAAATACATTTTTTGAGTAATGGATTTAATTATATTTAAAATTCCATGGGTCAAGTTAACTTATTTATATCCATAAAATAAAAAATTCTATTATTTACTAGATACGAAAACATAAAATGGTGTAATTTTTTGTCTTTAATAACTCAAAATGTAATTTTAATCTTACAATTCATTCAACATATTAGTTCTTGTAAAAGAAGTAATTAAATGCTTAGAATAATATGGAATAAAAAAAGTATTGTCTTAAATTACTATATGTTAAATGTGTTAGTGTAATGTATTATAATAAATAAAAAAATTAGTTACTTTAAACCTAATTAATTTGAGTTTCTGAATATACACTTTAAATATTATAAAAACATATTTATAATCGACTTTTTCAGAAAAAAAAAAAAAAAGTGGATTTATCCTTTTATCTATCGAGAAAATAATATGATAGAAAAAGTAATATATCAATATTTGATTAATATTTTAGCATTTTTCAGAGTAAGGCAATTTTTTATGACGTAGGCCCTCCAAATGTGTAGGCCGGCCGACTCCGAATTTAACCTTTCTCGACTGTCAAGTCTTAAGTCTTAACTAAAAGAGTTAAATACAATTTAGTACCATAAAATATGGACCATGTAACAATATAGTCCCAGAAGTATTGAACGGGACACTTTAATCCCCTCCATCCATGATCTTAAAAGGTCTGTTTATTTTTTGTTATAAATGTAACCTTTATTTTGTTCCGGTTCGACCCATTTGGCCTCTACAAATAGTTGTAATAATTTCCACTTCTATAATTTGATTGTTACTCTTGTTCAAGATTTTTCTCCCAACATTCAACACTTCAAGTCTTCAAATAATTCATTTTATCTTTATCCATTTCAAATCATTGCATTTTATTAATCAACCGGGACAATTTGATCCATAATTATAATTTATGTAAAGTTAATTAGTAGAGATATATTATTGTACTTAGACATATAGATTTTCCAATGCAGCTAATTAAAAGATAACAAATGCTCAATCTCACAACTCCGAAAGGAAATTCAAATATTAATAAAAACTTGATTTGTAATTTTGAATAAAATAATTGGATTACTTTGAACTTTAGAAACAACGGTGTGGAATGGAGAGTTGCATTCGGAGTGGAGGAGAGACTGTGGTTTAAAACTGAAGAGGTAAAATGAAAAAGTGATTTATAATTGAACATACAAAATGATTTTTTTTTTTGGAAGTTTGAAAGACACGATTATATTTTTGTCTAAATCACACTAATTTTTCTCTACAAAGGGTTGGAAAAAAGTTGGATAATGAGGTAAAAGAATGGTATTACATTATGTATGTCAAAGGTAAATTTGGTTTATTTTTTATAATTAAATCTTGGTTCAACGAAAATTAAACAATAGGTACAATGAAGTAAAAAATAGGGGAACCCCCATCACAAGACAAATTACAAGGGAGACAAACAAAATGAATGCAATAAAACGAATCCATCCAATTTGAATTCCTTGCCCATGAGGCAAGGTTAGGCCATCTCCAATGGAGAGGGCCAGCCCCGGGGCTCCAGAGCCCCGAGCCAGCCCTGCCTCCCCCTCGAGCCCTGCCTGGTCATCTCCAATGGCAGGGCTCCGAAATGGAATTAATTCCACTTTTTTCCTTTGCCCACTCTCACCTATAATTCTAATTTTAATTTTGTTTTTAACATATACTTTTAGGAGCTAATTTCTTTAACCATAATTTTTTTTTGTTTATTGTTTAACTTAATGTCTAGTCATACTTCTTAAACTACTTTTAAAGTATAAAATTAAATATACGTATATTAAAGTCGTGACAAGTAATATACCACTTTTCTGGTATATTAAAGTATAGAATTTTTTCCAGAAAATTCTGGTACAACTACATCAACATAAGGTACTACTACTACTTTCATGAAGCATAAACAGATTCACAAGATAAAGCCATCAAAAGTATCGCCGCTTGTTCTTCTTCTCTCAACTTGCTCATAAGTTTCCCTGATCTATGCAAAACCATATCCCTGACTTAAAGAGTTCACGCGCCCCTCTTTCTTCTCCAAATCAGCCACGCGGGAACGGGGCGGGGCGTTCCCGCCCCGTTGCCCACCCCGCCCCGGCCCCTTCTCCGTTGGAGATGGCTTCTCCCGCCGCCCCCGACCCCGCCCCGACCCCGCCCATCTCCATTCGAGATGGCCTTAGGCCCCGCAAAATTTGCACTTCTCAAGATGAGTTGAATTTTAATTGAACATGTTAATTCCATTCAAATTTAAAAAACCGAGTCATGAATGGATGGTACTAAAGTGTCTCGTTTTTATGGATTATAATGTTACATGATCCATATTTTTATGCTACTAAACTGTATTTAATACTAACTAAAATTACCCACTAAACTAAGAATGAGAATAGTAACTAGAAAGGGGGGAGTATTAAATATTAATTGCAGGGAGTATTAAATATTAATTGCACCGATTAAGTAGTCCAAAAACAATATTTACGTTTCAACCACCAAAATTAGGGAGAAAAAAAAATGTTGTGAAAAAATCTAAAAGAACAAATCAAAAACTAAAATATAGAGAGTAGAGTAGGAGATAAATAATATTTTCATTTCATTCTTATATTGATGTACAAAATGCATTACAATATCATCTATTTATAGTTCTAAGAAATACAACCAAATGTCACTAATTAAAATATTTATTGAATAAGTTATGAGTCCTTTCATAAGACTCATCAAATGATTCAATGCATGAGATACAATCCTTCATAAGTATATCCATCATTTAGTAATATTTTATAACACTACCCCTTGGATGTACATGTTGTAGAATATGCCTCGTTAAAAACCTTGCCAAGAAAAACCCATTGGGACAAAAACTTGGACGAAGGAAAAATAGTACAATGCTTAGATGCCGACACAAGACCCATATGTTGATGTATCTTTCTGAATAATTTAGTCGGCAGTATTTCTTGTAATCAATTTATGCATAACACACTATTTGTGGTTCTAAACCTTTCGAGTAAAACATGTTCATAGTTGTTCCACAAAGATAATACATCTTCAACATCATTCCAATGTTTTTGCGTTAGTATAAATCTATATATATTCAGTAAATTAACCAAGGAGGTTGTGTATGGCCTCATAAAATTATTAAGGATTCACTAGTACTTTAATAAGGTACTTCAAGATCTAACTCCTCTTCATTATCATGTCGAAGATGATAAATATTTTTCTTTATATTAAATGTGTGAACCATGAGATGCTCAACAAATGAGCTTTATATGTTGAAAGATGCATAAAGTTACATTTGATAAACGCTCGATCTGCAGGTCGAGACAAAATTTTATTTTCTCAGATTTTTCATCTCAAGTTCTTTCATGAAGTAATTTGTGGTCTTTGTGAGCTCTTCAGGAGTCCTCACAAGATTTAAATCACCAACGCATACTGAATAATGGAAATTTTATTTTAATGCAAGATACATGGACACGTTAGATTATTCACGAATCATTCTTTTATGAGGTATTTACTGAGCTGGTTTTACCATATTTGACCAGATTATTTTAACTCAAATAAGGATCGTGTAGTTCAATGTATGTAACCATTGACTAGATATTTAAAAAAAATTTAAATCATTCAGAGATTTTCATATAAATGTCAGTACGTAGTGACATATCTAAATATGCGGTAACTACATCCATAAAACACATTTCAATTATGTTTCATCATAATCATGTATAAGTCTATGTGAAAAATCTTATACAACAAGTCGTGTCTTATACTTCACAATTTTATAACGTTTTGGTACAAATATATGTATGTATCATACCGATTTCACGTCTTCAGGCGTGCGGACTATTAGTTCAAATACTTTACAATGTCATAGAGATCTTGAATCGCATCTTTTTATTTTGGTCAATTATATTTTTATGTCGACATTACTTTAATCAATCACGGTTTTTCAACTTTTAATGTGACCCATAAGCAAAACTATTATTTATAGTTACTTTCTTTATATCCTAATTTTCTTCATATATTTTATTTTTTGTTTCATGTGCCTCTTCATTGGCATCTCGTGATTTAAACTGATCAGCCATTTTTTCTATAGCGCTTTATTTTGAAACAGATTCCTCTTCAGGAGGGACAAATACTTTAAGAACCAATTTCTTTCAGAAGTTTTCTTTTTGCACCAATAGAAATTTCACGCTTCAAGTGCGTTATAGTATGCTAGCATATTGTCCTTCAAGGACTTCAATCCATGTTGGTGCAATTTTCAATTCTTGCTCGTACTATTTGTGGTGGGCCAAGATGAGACAAGTATTGTACATTTATTTCACGTCGTTCTACATGGAACAACATTAATTCTCCCCCTAACGGTGGGAAAACTGTCTCATCAAAAGGATTGTCATTATATTTTGATTTAACCAAATCGCCTCGTCAGACGATTAAGATATATGGTTATAGCCTCGTCAGGCGTTCAAAATATATGATTATAGACAGGGAATAAAAATCAACCAACACATCTTTTTAGACCCATAATTGTTCATGTTGGTGAAAAAATCAAAACATAAATCGCACAATCATAAATTTTAATTGAGAAATAAACCTGACATAAATTGCAATGTTGCCTTCAATCTTATACTTGAGCAAGAATCTCAGCAAAAGCCAAAAGCGTTGACAGTAGGTATATCTTAGATCATTTTAAAAAAATGCGTTTACGAGATCATGATATAACAAAATGGTCCACAAAATGGATCTACAAGTCCATATGTATCCCATTAGAACCATCGTAAAAAGGATTGGGACTCACGACCAATCTTCACAGGAGATGGTCTGACAATTTACTCTTTTTGTGAGCAATCGACACACATATAATCATGAGGTAAAGAATCATATGGTTCTACAAAAGATGTCTGTACTAGTTGGCGCATTTGTAATTTTTTCTGGACGACCAAGTTATTCAAGTCGAGCAGCAGCTTTTCTACACTCAAAGGGAACCCGGCATCCCATTAATTGAGACTTCCTATGCATAGATGTAGCCTTTCGTCATACCCAATGGGTACTTAGTGCCTCCACCAACTACTAGGCTGTAATCTTCTTGTTTCTCTTTCTAAACGGAATCGAGGGTCTATACGGCTCTCTGAAGAATATGTCCACTGTAGTCTATTTCAAGCGTTCCTGCCCTTTCTTGTCTTGAATCAAACGGAATTGAATAACCCTGTGTAGTGGGTAGCATGGACTGATTGAAATTGAAATAGCATACTTGTGCAATGGATCTCGTTTATCTTTCATATGTTAAATGTTCGTGTAGTGAATTCACGGCTAGAGATAATACATTCTGGGTCGATCAAGGAAGGTAGCGTATACGGTGGGATTGAGTAGAGCATAGGTTCAATAACCGGGCTTGGAAAAGAGAATGAGAATCTCGTTCAGCTTCAGCAAAAGGCTGGGTTTTAGGTCTTTCTACGTTTCAAGTGTCACTCCTTTGTTTAGTACTCAAAATTGAATTTTTTTCTTGTTGGTTCGAAGTAATGCTCCTTTTATTTAGCTATGACCTACATTCTCTGGTTAAAGTGCTCGTGCGGCTTCTAAGGGATGCGTTTATGCCACTTCATAATATTTTGGATTATTGAATTTCTGGTTGAACTTAAATTTCTGATCCAACATTGCTTATGGTCGAATAATTCGTTTTGATGAGAAAACTGAGATCTTATTCATCAACATTTTTCTAGCATGAATTATTGAATGTAGTATAATTATATTTCATATTCCCCTCATATACATAGGCGGACGTACATATTCTCCAAACCCTAACTCTAGCCACCACTGCCACCTCCTGCCACCAGACTGCCGCCGCCCCCACCTCCGACCATCCACCCAACCCAAGTCCTAACCCATTGAAGTCTTGAACACAAAAAAGCCCAATTGTGAATGTTAGTAATTTTTTCTATATATATTTATGATATATGTTTGTGCAATTGTGCTTATGTAATAAACTAATAGTGTTATATATTCATTATCAAAATTAATTTTTAGATTCAAGTTTCATTTTTGTGCTTCAAATTATATATTTGTTAAGATTTTCATATAATGATTAAATCAAGATGCAATAGAGTTAATAGTATTATATTAAGATAATATGATGATCAAATCAAGATGCTAATAGAGTTAATAGTATTCATTTACATATCAAACAATAATATTAGATGGTTAATAGTTTTTTTTATTGAAATGTCAAACAATAATCTTAAATTCTTAATAGTCTTTTATTAGCATTTATTGGCCTATTGGGATTCAACATATCTTGTTTTATCAAATGAAATGAAAAGTAAGTCTTTTCATTATTAAGTCTCTATTATATTTAACTTCTACTTCTTGAGTATGTCATTATTCTTGAGATAGTTATGTTTTGTACATTTTATAGTGTTAGAAATATGGAGAGATACTTTAAGGCTACACCTACACCTACACCTACTCCTACACCTCACGACGAGTCTTCAAGTAACGTTCACATTCAAAGTGACCCGCATGAGCTTCCAAACTTTCATATTGAAACGAACTTGCCCGAGCTTCCGAGTGATCCCGGTCTATGACCTCATATAACCTTATATGATTCTAACATTCGAGAGAGAGTTCATAGAGCATACTTGCTCAAAGGTTTATTTTTGTCAAACTCCACCTCCCTATTTTTGTATTGCGTCATATATTTTCTCGTGAATAATATAAACTTTAAGTTTAACTGTTTGACAGATTTTTTTTTGTGTAAGTTTAGCCCCCCCTGACCAAAAATCATGGATCCGCCCCTGCTCATATATATAGTTTTCATATGAAACTGGTTAATACGTTCTTCAAGACGTATGTCTTTGAATCCAACAAATTCATTTTAGATTTTAAAGAGCCTAAAGTCTCTTTAAAAAAAAATATATTTCCTCTTCCAGACAATGTATATATGCTCTTCTGGAGCCTTTATAGTACCTCAATTTGTATTAAATTTTGGTTTTGCTAATTTCAAGTTCAAGAATATTTTGATCTCAAAGAATTGTGTGTGTCGACCCACTGTCAACCAAATATGTATTTCCACCATTTATCTTTACTATGCTAACATAATTGTTCTTAGATCTTCGGAATGCTTAAATAATTTTATGCATCTAACATGCACATATCATTTTGCATCTTCATAATGCTCATATCAATATTGTTTTTTCATTATTTATGGACATGAGAAATGTTACAAATAATAGAAAGAATAACAAATCATATTAGAGATTCACACATGAGATAACATAAAATGAATTAAAATACAACATGGTGTTACCATAAAATTAATCAACATTGGTATTTTCGTTGTCATTATTACTTGATTTAATAAAATAATTCACCAAACATCATATTAGTGATATCAAGTGGTTCAATTGTATCATCAAAGATGATATTGGCATCAATAGATTTACACATTTCATCTCCACTTAATGGAAGTTTAGAAAATATCAACAATATGCATTTGTGTATAGCATGTACCAAATCATTGTATTCCACACCTCTAGTAAGTGCTATTGATTTGCACACACTTTTTCATTTTCTTGTTTATCATCGCAATCGTTTCACTTCGAGTGGTATGACGCAATCATGAGATATTTTGAATATGACTAAATCATGTCATTCACTTTTGGAAATGAATAATTTATATTAATATTTGCATTCACTTCAGGGAATGATTATCAATCAGTGTGGTGAGGGTTATGATTTTCGTCGAGAGTTCACTGTACAACAACAAAATAAATCAACTGAGAGTATTTCGTTAAACACTTAAACACCTCTTATTCATGAGCATTTTAAAATCTTGAAAGTTGTGATACTTTTATCAACATATAATCTCAATCAAGATATAGTTATAAAGTCGGGAGTATGATAGTTTATCAATTTAAATTTTTTTAACTTCAAGTGCAATCATCCATAACGAGCATTCATAAGTATCATGCATCTTTTGTGATCATAGTTCTTTTAAAATTTAATATGATGCAAACTCATGTGCAATCATTCATAGTGAGTTATTGGGAATGTCGCACTTTTTGGTGATTAAATTGTCCTCCAATTTTCTTATTAAGACAAACATGTCCTTCAATAATTCAAGGAGGATAATGCTAATAAAGAAATATTGCCCTAACTTTATCTTTTTCATTCTATGATAGAATTTTCAAGGCATTTAAATGAATTTCAACGTCAATAATTCATGCCTTATTTATTCGAAAGATATTAAGATTAGACTTGGTGATATTAACATAATTCTAAAGAAAAATATAGTACTTTAGAATGCTAAAAAAATGTATACTCAAATCTTGGGGTTTGAGTTTATCATTTAGGCTTCGAGCCTAACATAATGTTTTCATTTTAGAACTTCAAGTTTTGGATAACAATAAGAGTAACATTGTTTAAAACATAACAATTATGAGAAAATACAAATTCACAATTCACCTTCTCTTTATTCACGATGTAAATCAAAATTAGTAGAACAATACCAACTATTAGGTAAAAGTTGGATAAACTTTCAAACACAAACCTGAAGGTAAACAATAAATTATAAATTAAATAATTTGATTTAGAAAACTCTTATTATTTCAGGGGTAAACTGAAAATCAGAAAAGTTCAAGGACTGCACAATAATTTTTTTAAATTATGGGGACTGTATTGTAATTATAAAAATCAGGGACTAAACTGTAATTTTTGGGAAAATAGTGAATAAATTGTAATTCTGCAATAAACAGTGACTGAAATGCAATTTTCCAGAAAGCAAGGGAAAAAGCAGTTTTTTTTCTTCTAAAAAAATAAAGAACTAAGCTGCAGATATTGGGAAAAAATAGGGACTAAACTGCAATTTCAGAAAAATTGTATCACTGATTTCACCCAATCATATGAAAATTTATTGATTTACCGAGATAATTTATGAACTGCAAGAGAGTATTATTTTCTAAATAGATCATACATTCGGAGCATCAATTTATTCAATGTAGAGAGTCAAGATGAATTTGGCAAATCGGGATGTACATGTATTATCACATTGTCATGACAATAAATTTCACCAATATTAATCAATTTTGATCCAATCATGAATCCCTCTCTTTTTTCCATCCGATCCAAATTTGGTTTCAAGAAGACCAAAATTATCCAGATTAGGAAAATGTCCCATGTATTTGAAAGTTTATGGCCAAATATTTTTGTATGGCCGTCTCAAATCTTCTAGTAAAAAGAATCTGTGACTTGTAATACATTTGATTTCATAATATAATCTATCGTAACTACATAAAACAATATGTATTTCAAGTAGAAAGAATCTAGGTAATCTTACCATTTCATCTTTGTGTTGATTTTGATCCTACAAAATTGAAGTAAGAAATACGAACCTCCTTGTTGATCCGATTAGCTAGCTTGGTAACAAAGGATTGAGTAAGTCGTGCTGATAACGTGTTATGAAAAAACTAAAAGAACAAATCAAAAACTAAAATATAGAGAGTAGAGGTAGGAGATAAATAATATTTTCATTTAATTCTTATATTGATGTACAAAATACATTACAATATCATCTATTTATTGTTCTAAGAAATACAAGCAAATGTCACTAATTAAAATATTTATTGAATAAGTTATGAGTCCTTTCATATGACTCATCAAATGATTCAGTGCATGAGATACAACCATTCATATGTACATCCACCATTTAGTAATATTTATAACATACCAGTCATTTTCGTCTTTTGGGGAGTAGTTTCAGAAATTTGAAGGATTTTAGAAATATTATTGATTGTATATTTAAAAAATGTTTTTTATTTAAATTTTTAGAAATGAATGAATAGTAGATTTATTTTTAGACCGTTTTAGATTTTTTTTTTAAATTAAAGATTATGAAAAAAATGTAAAATATAGATTACTTTATGCAAAATCACATTTATTATGTGAGATAAATTATGTAGGAGATCAATTACTTTATGTCAAATTAAAGTATAATTTGTTTACTTTATCTGTACATATAAGATAATTTTTTTAAGACGAAATAATTTATGAACATTAAGAGATAAACTTATAGAATTTCTCAATAGAAAAAAAATGATTATTTGATTTTTAGGATAGCATAAAAATGCTATCGGAAAAGCGAGACAAGCATACCTGAAGTGCAATTCTAAATTTACTTTGCCATGATACAATTTTCAGAATTTCAATTTCTCAAATTACATTTTCAAAATTTTGACCTTCCGAATTAAAGTATTTGAACAAGATATTATGAAAAAGTTGAGTGTGGAAAAAGAATCTAAGAAAGTGTTCCATCAAAAATCATTTTAAGGGCTTAAGTATTTTTCTTTAATTTTTGGAGAGTAAATCGATAGTTCGTAAAAGTTTAGGGAGGTGAAATGTAATTTACTCCAAAAGTAAGTTTATAGGCTAGAAACCCTTAAATCTCTTTATCTTTATTAAATCACAAGGGTTTAATAAAACCCAATTCTGCCAATCTTACTACCACTTTTCCCATATCGTCTTTCTCGCCTCCACCGCTGTAGCCGCACGGCTGCAAATTTTTTTCCGATAATCGTCTTTCTATTCATATTTCTCCATAACAGTGGATATTCAGAAATGGCCCAAGCAATCGAGGTTTTATTTTCTTCCCCAATATGTTAAGTTACAGCGATTTAGTGATAGTAATGTTTGGTTTGAAGTAGAGTAAAAAGATTACATATTTGAGAAGCTTTGAATTTGTGAAAAGATATAATAATACCTTAGCACCATAAAGAAAGCTGCATACGAAGATGCTAAGCAGGGCCGGCTCTATAGCTAGGCAATTTAGGCAATCGCCTAGGGCCCCGACTATAGAGGGCCTCAAAAAATTATTTTGTAAATGTAAATGTATCTCAATTTTTTTTATTTGATATTTTTTCGTCAAATAAGATGTACCAATGCATGCAAAAAACTTGGATAATTTTCAAATAAAGTCTTGCCCTATTTATATAACTACATTATCGAACAGACGGTGGGAATCAACTTGATCTACTGACTAAAACTGATGCTCTAGAGACTTTTCTTATATACTTATCGAACTGATGCTCTAGAGACTTTTCTTATATACTTATTTAGAATGTTTTACTCCATAATATAGAAATATGTGTATGCAAAAAGAATGTCATAGATATTCTTATGCATAATATATTGGATCATACTTACTTGATCAATTTATGTTGAGGCAAATATTAACATTAATGCGTCATGTATTGGTTCGGATGCGTTGGACAATGATCGGAGCGTGCCATTAAAATAGATTTAACCTATCAAATTAACTTTTCGATTAATAATAAACATTCTATTGAAATTCTCCTTGTGTTTGTTATGTAAGCTCTGTTGAGCTAATTTATGTAAAAGTGATTAGTTCATATTATTGGTGTCAAATGATAAATATTGCTCCCCTTTTTTTTATTTGTCGTTTTATGAATCCAATGTAGAATTAAATTTTTTTATACCAATTTTACTTTCTTATTAATGGTATGATTATTTGATTAAAATGGAGTTTTAAGACTTCTACTTTAAAAAATTGGCTATTTATTACATTTCTTAATCATTGTGCAATCATCCAAGCGAATAAAAAAAAACTGAGAGAGTATATGCTAATTGTAAGTACAATATTTTTGTTTTATTGTATTTTAGTATTTTGGGAAAAAAAATATGTAACTTAGATTCAACTAGTTTGAATCAAGCTACAATTTTTAATATTAATTTATTACTAAAAAAAACGGGATATTTGGCCAGATGGCCTTATACCAAAAGTTTTTTGCAAAAATAGCTTTTTGATTTTTCTTTTTTTGGTTTTAATTTCAATTAAAACTAATTAAACATAATTAATCTTAATTACTCAATTAACCCAAATTAAGAATTTTACAAAACAACCTCCCCTAACTTTCAAAAAATCATTTTTACTCCCAATCTCAATTCTCATTTTCTCTCTCTCTAAAAAAAACTCTTCAAAATTTCTCTCCAAAATCAAATTTCATCACAATTGAACAATGGAATCTGGAAATCGTGAGTTGGCACTATCATCCGACATACCGGAATCATCTAACCGACGAAGGAGGGCCGAAAACGAAGGAGAATCGGTTAGTTTTATGATTTTGCAATTTTTTTTTTATTTCGGATATTGCCGCCGGGGCGCTTGGACCTCCAAGCGACCGGGCGACATTTGAAGATGTGTATCTTCAAATGTCGCCGGGTCGCTTGGAGGTCCAAGCGCCCCCGGCGTCTTTTAAATTTTTCCCGCCGGGTCCAAGTGGCCCGGCGGAGTCGTGCGTGCCCACGGCACGCACGCTGGCTGTGTCCGCTTGGCCCGCTTGGCCTAGCGGACACAGCCAGCGTGCGTGCAGGAGCGGCCTCGTGCTAGGGCAGCCCTCGCACACTGGCTCGTGTCCGCTTGGCCGAGCGGACACGAGCCAGCGTGCGAGGGCTGCCCTGGCACGAGGCCGCCCGACCGCTTGGACTTTCAAGTGGCCAGGCGACATCGTGCGTGCCGCCGCCGGGCCGCTTGGACACCCGGCGGCCTCGTGCGTGCCCCTGGCTCGTGTTCGCTTGGCCAAGCGGACACGAGCCAGCTTGCGTGACATGACATGCCGCCGGGCCGCTTGGACCTCCAAGTGACCCGGCGACAATTCCAGTGAAATTGAACACTTTTTTTTTTTTTTTTAAGTTCCGACTTACTCACATTATTGACTTTTATTTATGTTTTGTAGGGTCAATGTTATAAAATAATGTACACGGAGGAATTGCCGGAGTTTCCTAACCTTCATTTTGGGAAGATAATTAATGAAGGAAAACTTACAACAAGAGGAGGTTGGAGCAAACTTCAAACGTACGCAAATTACTTGACGGATCGCAACCTTATACAGGCAAAGCGTTACCCTCAACTGGGAAATTTTTTTAATATCGATGTTTCAGGAAAATTCAAAGGGATGATGTACCACCAAATTTGGATCCGACTTATGCAACGTCCGCAAAACAAGAACTTGTACGAGTTCTGGTTTTTGATTAATGAAAAGCCGGTGAGGTTTAGTGCGATCGAGTTCGCATTGGTTTTCGGGTTGCGGTTTAGATCCAAGATTAACGAGTCCGATTCTGCAAAAATGGCAGAATCTAGTCTGAAAAGTAGATACTTTGATGATAAGGGCAAAAATATGGTCACCATAACGGATGTCGAGATGCGGCTTTCTATGCTACAATAGCAAAAAGTAGAAACCACTAACAGGCTGAAGTTAGTGTTTGTTCTGATCGCATCAAGTGTCCTAATGCCAACCCGAAACGGGCATATTGAAGACTACATCTTCGAGGTAAGTGTAATGTGTTATATATACAGGTTTTTGAATTTTATCAATAATTTGAAAATTTGTTAATGTGCATGTGTTCATACATAATTGAATTGTATTGTGTTAATGAGTTATTTATATATGTTTGTGATTATTTATTTTTTAATGGTGTTTTGAGATGAATTATATTGTGTTCATGTGCGAATATTTAATTTTTAATGTTGTTTTTAGATAAATTATATTGTGTTAATGTGCGATTATTTATTTTTTTAATGTTGTTTTGAGATGAATTATATTGTGTTAATGTGCGATTATTTAATTTTAATATTTTTTTAGATGAATTATATAGTGTTAATGTGCGATTATTTAATTTTTAATGGTTTTTTAGATGAATTATATTGTGTTATTATATAGGTTTGCGATAATTTGGAAATTTGCGATAAATACGACTGGGGAAGAAAATGTTGGGACAAAGCATATTGGAACATTGTTAATAAAGTTGATAAACATGTCAACGAAGTTAACGGAAAATTGGAAAACTGGGAGTCACCCGGTTGCCCGTGGTTTCAAATGGTATTTATTTTGAAATTGCATTAACTTGTTGTTGTAAAACCCGTAAATGACAATTTTTGTAATTTTGTAACGACTATGCATTTTTTTTGTGCAGTATTGGATGCTCGAAGCAATACAGGGCATGGACAAGGCAATGCATTCCAACCGTTTACCTGATAGTTCCAATACCTACCCAAGAATGTTGCGGTGGAAATTGGGTTCTAAATCCCCAAATAATGCTTATAGTGCAGAATTCCTTAATAAAGTGAAAGTAAGTGTTTATTCGAATTGTTAGCAATTAAATTTTGCATGAATTCGTCAATTTACTATTTGAGAACTATTTTTTTTTCCAGGTTGTGATCCCGCAACTCAAGGCAGACGTTGTTGAACGAGAGATGCCGTATGTGAAAAAAATGGCTAAATTCATGAATAATGAAAATTCTTCAGATTTATTCTACTCAAACTTGAGGAAGGCCGTGAAAAATGTTGAACTCCATGACAGAGTTGCCGAGCATGAAAATGTTGCCGAGTTGGAAGAAAATGATACCGAGCCTGCAAATATGGATAACGCTCCTCCGTCTACCTCTCATATACCTTCAACATCAAATGTTGAAGACATGCCTCCTTGGGCTGTCCAATTCAACCAGAGATTTCAGACGTTTGAGGATAAACAAATGGTTGAGGCACAGTTGGCTGAGCAATGGCGTCGGGAGTACGACCAGAGGTTTCGGGAGTTTGAGGATAGGCAAGTGGCTGAGTTCTAGTTGGCCAGGCAATGGCGTCAAACAGTTGATGACAGGCTAGAGGCTGAGGCTCAATTGTCCGCGCAGAGACATTCACAGATCATGCAGACGATTCAGCAAAGTGCCAGGCGGATAGAGAATACGAGGTAACAATATGATTTTAGTTTTGTGCCTTGGGAATGTGTCAGTTGTTGAGTCTGGGTCGATTTGGCCGAGCTTGGGCATGTTTATTGTTTATTGTTTGGTATTCTGCATTGTTTAAATAGTGAAAGGTGATTTATTTATTTTAGAAGTTTGGTCTGATGTATATATTGCTTATTTTTAGGTGACTTCTCCAAATTTTGGTGAAGCTGTTCATCTAGAAGTCGCCGAAGAAGTGGAGGAGAACCGTTTGAGAAATTTTTTACACCGATCTCCCTATGGTCTCCGACCAAAAAACAAGAAAAAGCCTACTCGCGCCACCACAAACATTTTACCTTGAATTGTATAATTTCATTCCCAGAATATTTGTTTTGTAAAATTCTTATTAGTATTTTATTCTTCAGATTACAAATAGATTTAATCGGATCAATTATAGTTAAAAAAATGTGTTTAATCGGACTAAAATCGAAAAAAATAGTTAAAAAAAAAGGGTTTAATCGGACTAAAATCGAAAAAAAATAGTTAAAAAAATGGGTTTAATCGGACTAAAATGGAAAAAAATAGTTAAAAAAAATGGGTTTAATCGGACTAAAATCGAAAAAAATAGTTAAAAAAATGGGTTTAATCGGACTAAAATGGAAAAAAATAGTTAAAAAAAAATGGGTTTAATCGGACTAAAATCGAAAAAAATAGTTAAAAAAATGTGTTTAATCGGACTAAAATGGAAAAAAATAGTTAAAAAAAATGGGTTTAATCGGACTAAAATCGAAAAAAATAGTTACAAAAATAATCGGATTAAAATCGAAAAAAATAGTTAAAAAAAAATGGGTTTAATCGGACTAAAAGTGAAAAATAGTTAACTAATGAACGGATAACCCTAAACCCTAAAACCCTATAGGGTTAGGGTATAGGGTTTTAGGGTTAGGGTTTAGGGTTTAGGGGTTAGGGTATAGGGTTAGGGTTTAGGGTTTTAGTCACTAACTTTGATTTACGGAAGAGTTTAGGGTGTTGTAAGTTGTGGTTCTCCATTTGAATTCCCGATTGACCGTAAATTCGATAATTTCACTAACTTTGATTTACGGAAGAGTTTAGGGTGTTGTAAGTTGTGGTTCTCCATTTGAATTCCCGATTGACCGTAAATTCGATAATTTCACTAACTTTGGCCCTATGGATCGACACACCGGAAATTGTGTGCGGCACCCTGGCACGCACGTGTCGTCGGGTCGCTGGAACTGCGACAATTCACTGGAATTGTCTCCGGGTCGCTGGAACTGTCCAGCGACCCGGCGACACATGCGTGCCAGGGTGCCCTGGCTCGCACACAATCAATGTCGCTTGGTCGCTTAGCCTGTCCAGTGACCAGGCGACAATTCCAGCAACTATCTAGACCAAAAGTTGAAATAACTTGTAATCCAATCCAATAAAAAATTAAATCAAACATTCTTAGAATATTACAATAATCATTGCAAAAATTATAACCTAACATTTCTACGATTCATCGCGTCTAGGGCAAGTCTTTTTGTTGTGATCTATACTCGTACAAATCGAACACTTGTATTTTCTCTTCGACGTTTCTCCTTGAGAAGGAATACGAGATAATCTTGGTCTTCAGGGAGTCCTGTTCACATCTGAGGTAACACTTCTCTTGTTGCAACATCGTCGGGTATATCCCTCCATTGATCTTTGGATGGAACGGGCATGATGATTTCACTGTATGCAAGAATCATGTATTGATTGGAGAAGTATTGTGAACAAAGTTGATATGCATACGTGCCGGCATCCGATCGCATTCCCATACAGGCTGCTATTGCGTGCTTGCACGGTATAAAGTCGGTTTGAAATACTCCGCACGCACAACTTATTGCATTCAAGTCCACAACTCCAGACCATTCCGTGGACCACACTTTCCATATCCATGTACTTAATTTATTTTTCGCCCACCTTCCCGCTTTACTGAATCTTTCACATATGATTTCTCCCTTTTCGGGGTAAGTTGCCCCGTAAACTTATCTGCCGCCGTACGCCGTTCCATAAACCACTTCCCCATCTTATCAATGATGATATCCAACAAGGCACAAATAGGCTCCTTTCTTGCATCCACCAAAATGGCATTTAGGCATTCAACAGTGTTAGAAGTCATCACCTCGTACCTGTGTACACGATGGTGGGCCCTCGCCCATTTTTCAAACGTGACATCATCTTGTAGCCACCTCGCGCATCCTATACTCTTGGCTTTCAACTCGGCAAAACACATTTCAAAATCCGTAATATTGTATGCGGAAGCGGCTCGTTCAAAAATCGTTAATAAACCCTTAACATTTGGCCATTTTTTCTTGATGTTCCCCATGATGTGCCAATAACAGGCTCCGTGTTCTGCCAACGGATAAACAATTGTTACCGCGTTCTTAATCGCTACACCTCTATCCGAAACAATAACCAAATCTTCTCTATCTGGTATCAACTCACGCAGACATTGGAGGAACCAAGTGCAGCACTCCGAGTTCTCAGAGTCACCTAGCCCCCATGCAAGAGGGTAACTATGGCGTTCACTGTCCGTCGCAGATACAATTAAGAGGGCTCCGTTGTACTTGTGCTTTATGAAGCACGCATCAATTACAATTACATCTCTTAGGAACTGAAATCCCCGAATAGCCTGTCCCAAAGCCACAAATAAGTATTTGAACCTGTTATCTGAGTCGGTATGGATGCATGTGCGTGTGCCATGATTCAATTGCTCCAACATGTAACAATACGAGGGGAGATTGGCAAAATTTTCTTCAAAACTACCTCTAACGAGTTCTTGGGCAATCTTTTTCCCCCTCCAAGCTTTCCAATAGTTAATGTCCACATGTTCTTCTTCCCGGAAAAAGTTTATCACTGCTTCTGGGTTGGGTTGTTTATTGGCTTTCAAGAATAGTCCTTGCACCCGTTGGCCAATCACGCGACTAGTTGCTGCTTTATGCCCGCCACTTCGTCCCAACAACGAACAAGTGTGCGTGTTACAATATGTAGCAATGACAAAAGCATCACTAGATTTCTCCTTCGTGGCTCGTATTTGCCATGGACAATTATTTCCTTCACACTTAACAACCTTCAATTGCGGGTTGGACCTATCAACTCTAAATCCAAATTTACTGGAAAGTGCAAATTTTGAAAGTTGATATTCGAATTGAACTTTATTTTGAAAGCGTTGACCGACTTCAAAACTTGATCCATCGATCCTCCCCTCACTGTTGCTTGATTCCGGACAAATACTTAGATACTCATCACCATGCCCGACGCCTATTTCGTGTTCAACCCCTACATCACTACGTGGCTCATTAGGTGCTTCGTGTTCAACCCCTACATTACTACGTGGCTCATCACCTTCATCATCGAGTCGGGTAGCTTCACCGTGCACAAATTCTTGCGAATTCCAAGGGATAGGTTCTTCAGATATAGGCCTAAGAGCACCAACGATATGTTCACATAAATTTGACATCGATGAAGTTTGATTGGAGTCTATGAACTGCACATTTGGCCAAATCGGAATCTCACTTCCTCCTAAATCACATCCATCCTCATTATCCGGATTACTAGCTCGGTCTTCAACTTGCTTTCCACGCCGTATCAAAAGTTTCTCTACATTTCGAGGAGTATAAGTCACGTACAATACAATTTCATCTCTCTTCCTGTAAATGTACATAGCACCCGCCAAACATACGTCATTGTTTAATCTCAAGGGAGGCAACTCTTCCGCGCTTTTGCGCGTGATCACAATGTCATTGGTATACCTATCAATACCAATGGTTTCACAAATTGCATCCAATAATTCCTCATACTTAATTGTCCTATCAACAAACAAGGTTACCAAATCGTCATCTCCACCAACCCATTTCCATTTATCGTTGCCTTCCACCGACTTCCACTCACCATTGTATCGAACATATATAACAATTTTACCATCCATATCTACAAATAAATAACTCAAATTAACACACAAATTAACTACTAAACAATAAATTTAATAAACAACTCGTGTCACTTGTCACTTGGAGTCCTAAGTGACAAGTGACAAAGATTTTGTCACTTGTCACTTGGGACTCCAAGTGACAAGTGACAACTTTGTCTCAACTTCGTCTCTTGTCACTTGGAGTCCTAAATGACAAGTGACAAATATTTTGTCACTTGTCACATGGGACTCCAAGTGACAAGAGAAGATTTTGTCACTTGTCACTTGGGACTCCAAGTGACAAGTGACAACTTCGTCTCTTGTCACTTGGAGTCCCAAGTGACAAGTGACAAAAAAAGTTCAAAAAGTTTAAATTATAAAAATAGTTCAAATTTTTTTTTTTCCATGTTTCCCACTAATCAAATGCAATGAAGATCGTATACTAACCGTAAATGTTGATCTTCTTGTTTTTTCTTGATTTTCTTCAAAGTGAATTTGAGAGAGTTTTTGCTAGAGAGAGAATTTTTTTTGTTGTTAGAATGGAAGAATAAGTTTTATTTTTGAGTTTTGGTATTTAGTGGGGTTTGATTAGTGGGTTTTATTTTATGTTTTTGAATTTATTGGGGTTTAATTTTGGGTTTTTAATTTAGTGGGGTTTGCTTAGTGGGGTTTATTTTGTATTTTAGAATATATTGGGGTATAATTATTGGGGTTTAATTTTGGGTTTTTAATTTAGTGGGGTTTGCTTAGTGGGGGTTTATTTTGTATTTTGGAATATATTGGGGTATAATTATTGGGGCTTGATTTTGTAATTACTAAATTTTGTGGGGTTTAATTATGAATTTTAAAATTTAATGGGATATGGTTTAATTTTAATTTTATCAATTTTATTGGGTTTTTTTTGCAATTTTTCATTTAATAAATGACTCTAATTAAAACACTAAGTAATAGGATAATTAATGGAGAGCTAGTTTTGCAAACTCAACATTCATAAAGCTATTTTTTAAAATTAAAAAAACCATAAGGCTATTTTTGCAAATGACTCAAAAAAAACTCAAACTACATACATGTCTTGGGTTTTTTGGTAGCGGACCGAACCGTTTGATAATCAAACCAAATAGTTCGATTGACATATTGTACAAATTTTGAAACTACAATGTCAGACTAGATACCGAAAATTGGTACTATTAAGTTATATTGAATGCACACCCCCTAAGATTAGGGTGCACCCCTAAAATTAGGGTTGTGCACTATCCGGTTAACTGTATCGAAACCGAAGTTTCGATTTTGATTCATGCCTTATTTTGGTTCGATTTATAGTATGAGCTCCATTACCAAGTTTTGATTTTCGGTATTCGGTTTTACTGGTTTACCCGAACCCTTATGCCCATTTTTTTTAATCCCAATTCCTACCAATCCAAGCTTCACTTTAATCTTCTCACTTCTTCTACGGACTGCCCTGGAGCAAAACCTAAATCTTCTTCTTCTTCAATTCAAAATCCCACCACGCCGCCGCACCACCCACCCCCATCGCGCCTCCACCATCTCTCTGTCGGCCCACATTTGTAATTTATGGAGGTACAGTCCAAATTCTAAATGCCCAATTTTGTTCTTTTTCTGATTTTCTCTTAAAAAATTGGGTTCTAATTGTATTTAAAACCCAAAAGTTGATTGATGCTAAAGTAATTTTTGGAGAGGGGACTGAGGCTAGGGGGTCTCTGATGTATTCTTTATAATTTTTATTCAACTTCATTGTTGGTTAGAGTGGTAGGAAGCATATTATTATTTACATATGTATTCAACACAAATTATTTTTGATTCAATAATTTTTCGGTTTTTTTGTACCGAATCAAATCGAACCTCACTGAATGGTAATTTAGCGAACCAAACCGAAATTTTCGGTTTACCAAACCAGGCCGTATAACGAAATTTGGGTTGGTTCGGTTTACCGTTTGTACAGCCCCACCAATTACCTAAGATAGCAGCTTGAGCAGAAATATTCTACTTTCATATTTTATCAATTTATTATTCTGACAAGTAAAAAATTATATTTGTTAACTTACATTTGTTATATGACAATATTCATGATACTTGAATTTTCAATATATATATATATATATACTTGTAGTATTTGCTTTTGTTAAGAGAGTTTAAGAATGAAATGTCATAAAAAGATATTACGATTGAATTTAAAAAATATTAGCTAATTTGTAAAAGAGGGCCCCCAATTTTAAACATCGCCTAGGGCCCCATAATATGTCAGACCAGCCCTGATGCTAAGTTACTCCGGCTTAGGAATTGAGTTAGAAAACACTTCAACTTACATAGGAATAAGTTCTGTGTCTATTCCAAGTGCATAATAAAAGAAAATACCTGTTTGAGTAATATTCTTTGTGATTCTGTGATGCATGTTTATGCCTCAATTTTTATGTAAGTGTATGGCTATGAGTGTATAGCTATTTCCTAATATTTATCTAATGTATTTTTTAATTTTTTAGGGTACTTCGGAAGTTGTGGAGTCGGTCCAATTTGGATTCATGACAGATGAAGAGGTGAGGCGGCACAGCTTTGTTAAGATCACAAATCCCAATCTGCTTGACAGTGTGGGGGGGCCAATCCCTGGTGGACTCTATGATCCTGCTATGGGACCCCTTGATGATGCCTCTTCGTAAGCATGACTCTTGAATTGAGGAATCTTTCTGTTAGTTCTAAAATTATGGAGCCTATGGATTTTGATGTATATGACATGTTATAACTGATATGCAGATGCAAGTCATGCGGGCTGCGATCATTTTACTGCAATGGTCATTGTGGGCACATTGACCTAGTTTCACCAGCCTATAATCCATTGCTCTTTAATATGTTGAATATTCTTCTAAACAAAACTTGTTTGTATTGCTTTCATTTTAAATCACGCAGAAAATTGGTAAGTCTTTGTAAAGATTGCCATAATTTTGCTCATTGTATTCTCTTATTATATTGTTGCTATTTGCTATTCATGTTTAATGTTCTGTCTTTGGTTAGGTGGAGACATGTGTTGCCCAGCTAGAATTAATTTCAAGGGGTGACATTGTTGGGGCAAGGAAGTTGGGTTTGAAACTCAGTGAAAAACACCGTGAAAAAATGGGTTGGGTCTTAGATGATATAGTTGATGAGGAGGATAGTCGAGGGAGTTATACATCACATTCTACAAGTAATAAGAAGGAATGTTGGGATTCTTCTCAGCTCACTGAAGCTATGTCTGTCATGAATGAGTTTTTGAGGAGAAAAGAGAAGAAGTGCAGTAACTGTAATTGCATGAGTCCAAAAATAAAAATACCAACTTTTGGATGGTTTCATCTGGTATGTTTGTTCTGACCAAACAACAAATAATTTCACATTTGTTGAAGAGTTTAGATGTTGTAAATTGACCTAGAAGTTATTGATTTAACATAAAGTGCTCATTTAATTGTAATTGCGATATTGAATTTTCATGGTTTACATCTATTTTGTCAAAACCAGATATCTCAATCATCCCCCTTTATTGCCGTGTTGCGATGAGACTGATATTCAGTACTCAGAGAGCTTGTCTTGTTAGTCTTCTTTGACATCGGGATGTAGGACAAAGCACAACAAGACTTAAGCCTTAGTTTCATAAATAAAAATTGACATAAGATTCTCCGGTGATTAAGAAAATTTCTGAATAAGCATTAAGAACCCTACATTGGAGATATTTATGAATCCAATTGATTCAACCGAGCCTTTAATGATTATGAACTCAGAAATTATCATGGGTAAACTTTGCCAATTCTCAGTGTTGTCCATTTCCTGACCATGCCTTCCCTTGCTTTTGATCAGTTGGGGGTATATAAGCTGGGAGAGATGAAATTTATGTATGTCCTAAATCCTTGGTAAAAATATCTAATTAAGCTTAAGTAGACTCTGCAACCTAGGTAGACTTTGAGCAATCAAAAAAGGTTTTGAATTGAACTATGAAAAAGAAAATAGGATGATCTGTGGTAACTGCATTAAGTTATATAGCCGTCCTACTCACGGTAATAGCTACTTTTTTTTGCATTTTCTTAGTTGCGCTGGGTATTAGTTAAGAATGTAAATGTATTCAATTTTTTTTTTTTAATTGAGGGATTTTAAAATGTGCATATAACCTTTGTAGACATTACCAAAGTTTGAATTGTAAAATGTGAAAACATTGAATTTTTAAGATGTTGAAACTAATTAAGATACTGAATTCTCTCTGAAAGTTTATGATTCACTGTTTAATTGAAGAATTACGCTGGGTTAGTGAAGTTTCAAATTTGAATTTTTGATTTTATTGTTTTTTTAGCATGGAACATGTGAACAATTTTGTGAGAAATATATTTTTTATCTGCCTAAACTGCAACAGTGAAGGATTTCACTCAACTACACAACTAGATGGATTGGATCCCCATTTGCTTTATGATTTGCAAAAAATGGCCAACATAAATGTGATTTTCCAAATTGAAGAGTATTAGAGTCGCATGTATTTGTAAACATCTTGAATGTTGAAATGCTGCTGTTTATTTGTTACTCTATTATTTTTTTTAATGATTATTTCTAATTTTTTATTGCCATCCAAATTGATTACTTTCCAAAGAGTGGACTTGCTGGAACTCGAAACCGGTCGAATGCAATTCATCTCAGCAAGTTAGACATAACACACAGTGGGGAAGGTGAGGACAAGCCTTCATCTGAGGTGGTAAATGCTACTAGTGAAGGTGATTCTGAGGAGGCTGATGCTAATGCAATTATAACTGCCTCTGAAAAGCCCAGAAAAAGGCGAACAAGAAAGTTGAATCATGAACCAACTATTTATTCTTCAGGACCTCTCTTACCATCAGAGGTGGCTTCCTTTAATCAATATTTCTCAGCAGTCTAGTTATCTGTTGTGGACTTATTTTATACTCTTTATTTATGATATTGGCAGGTTAGAGATATTGTAAAGCATTTGTGGGAGAATGAAGCTCCTCTTTGCTCATATATGAGTAATATTCAGCGGCAGCAATGTAAATTATCTGGTGGGAATTCAACAGGTCATTCAATGTTATTCCTGGAGACTATTGTTGTACCCCCAATTAAATTCCGGGCTCCAGCCAAAGGTGGCGATTCTGTAAGTATTACAAGCATGATATAGATCTATTTGTTAACTCTCAGCATCGATGATTTATTTGTTCTAAAGCATAACTCTTGCCGCACTTCAGCATGGTGGCTATTGACATTAAATATGCGTTGATCTTTAATTTGAAGAGACTTGAACTTGCAATCTCCTATTGTCATATAGTACACTTTACAAGTGATGAAAACTATTTTCAAAATACTTGTTTGATAGTTCTTTTTTTTTTGTTAGTTGCTTGTACAATGTTTTCTTCACCTTCTGCCTAACAAATTTTAGTATGATTTTCCCTTCAGATAATGGAGCATCCTCATACGGTTCTATTAGGAAAGGTGTTGCAGTCAAATATTGCTCTAGTAAATGCTCATGCTAATAATGCGGAACATTCAAAAATCATTAATCGCTGGATGGACCTTCAGCAATCTATTAATGTGTTATTTGATAGCAAAGCTGCAACTAGTAAGCCCGTTTCTCTTGTTTTGAAATTCAGTGGCAACACATATTCTTCATAAGCAGTTTGAGTGCATGTGTATGGTTGCTATTACATCTTTGGCGATGCTTTCTTGCTGGTATTATGTATTTTTGCTATGCTTATGGTCAGAGAATAAAGTCTATTTGATGTTCTGGCAGGTCCAGGTCAAAAAGATTTAAATCTTGGATATTGTCAGTTCCTGGAGAAGAAAGAGGGTATTTTCCGTCAGAAGATGATGGGCAAAAGGGTGAACTTTGCTTGCCGCTCTGTTATATCTCCAGATCCTTACTTGGCTGTCAATGAAATTGGAATACCTCCTTACTTTGCATTAAGATTAACCTATCCAGAAGTAAGTACAAGAAACTCCATTCTGCATTTTTTTTTTTAAATCTTAATATCTCTTTTATGTATGTGTATCAAATAGCTGCAGAGTGATAATATCATCCTTTTGTAGCACTAGTATATGTGAACGTGAATAATAATATGCCCTAACAAAGCACATACATTACAGTACCTCTTATAGGCAGTGGGAGTAAGAAGCATCCAATTGTTATGATGTTTCTTCTAAAAAATAGAAGGTTATGGTTTCTACGATTTACCTTTTCTCTTGCAGAATTTAGAGCTATGAAAGTCTATGTGCAAATCTAGGTTGATAAGCAATTTCTGCTAGTAACTAACTTTAGATTTTGACTATAAACTCCTTAGAAGCTAGTGCAGACATGATTCCTGGCAATTTGTTTTTAAAAATCCTTTGTAAAAGAACTGTGGATTTTGGAGCCTAAACACTGAACTAAATTTCTCATCTGCATTTTGCCATTATTTTGGCAAACAATATTAGTAATTATAATTCAAATTCCACGAAGGTTAATAGTTGAGTATACCCATATAGAATATTTTTTATCAATGAATTGATTGAAATTCCTTGCTGCCTCAGAGAGCTTTTAAATCAAAGCAAATAGGTTCTTGTTGGATCCTAGCATTTGATTTTGGTCTAGGTAAAGAAATGTAGCAATCTTTGGTTTGTGAAATATCAGTGTGTCAAACTTTGTTAGTATCTCATATTGTTTAGTGTATGGCTGAAATGTCTCTTGTGCCGTTTTAAATTTTTAATCCTGTCGCCTTGTAAGAAATATTATTCCGTTCCTAGAAAGAATTTAATGATAGTGTATTTCTATCTGGAAATGTAGTTTTCTTGAGGCACGTTTACATTTACCGAATTGACTTGCTGGTGGCCACATCTAATATAATTTAAGCTACCTTATGTGATAACAACAGAAAGAAGACTACCTTTTTAAGAGGGCGCCTCTGTTGCAATTATGTAAAAGAATGTGATTGAATCTGAATTACGAATTCTCATCTTAGACTAGTTTATTTTACCAGATCTTTTCCTTATGTTTTCACAAATTGTAGAGAGTTACTCCTTGGAATGCTGGAAAATTGAGGGGTGCCGTCATTAATGGGCCAGAAGTCCACCCTGGAGCTACAACTTTTGCTGATAGCGTAGCCACTTTGAAACTTCCACCGAACAAAAAAATGCGTGTTGCTATATCTAGAAAACTACCTTCTTCAAGAGGTATAGTTTCAGAACCAGGGAAGAAGAACGAACTTGAATTTGAGGGCAAGACTGTCTATCGCCACTTGCAGGATGGGGATATTGTGCTTGTTAATCGTCAGGTACATGCATTGGTCCAGTCCAGCAATATTTTTTTCTCCGCACTATCAGAGTGTCTAAATTATCATATTTTCTCCCACTTAGAAGTTCTGATATGTTCAGTTTTTTTCCCTCTCAATACGCTAGTTGCAAACTGGAGAATACGCCCATACTTTTTTCCTTATAAATTGTGTGTCCTAGCATACCTCTGATTCTCCTTCTTCTCAAATGGAGAAATCAATTCCTGTTTAGGACTATCAACGCTCGTAGTAAGCTTTGCAATCTATGTTTTTCCACTATGCTTCAAACAGCCTGAGGTTAAATGGGTGCCTCCCATTTACAAAAAGTACTTAGCTAACTATACAGGGCTGAACATCTTCTAAAAGGTTAGTGAAAGAAGTAACACCATCAGGTAAAGCCTCCTTAGTCCAAAATGCTGTCTCATGACATCCTTGATTGAGCATGGCTCTCACTAAAATTTGATAATGGTGGATTTCAAGTTAATGACAATGCAGGGTGTTTGCCTCTCGTCACTCGACTTTGTAGCACTAATTAGAATTAGACAATCATAATAAGTATGAATGCAGCAGCTTTAGGATAGGGCCGTAATAATCATACATGTAAAGATAAATTCACATCCTATCACTCGTTCTTGGGGCTACAGTTTTTTTTTTTTTTTCAAAATTTCTTGACTGAGTTCCTAGTGGTCTGTATTGTATTAGGAGCTTCTTAACTTGCAACACTGGGTTATACCAGCACTTTTATGAGTGTTTTATGACTTCAGTTTTATGATGTATTCTTAAGATAGAAGACTGAAGAGCATAAGATCATCCTGCAAACTATGAAATCTCTTTCTTCACAAGAATTTTGGGAACAGTTTATGATGTGATAATGACATAATATTTCTTGATTGATTATCACATTCATGGGTGAATAGTGTAGTCGCCTTCTTTGATTGATTATTTCTAGGTTACACTTCCAACTTCCAACATCAAAGATGTCTATATCTTTTTTTCTTGGATGTCGTGTTCTTGATCACTGGTCTACTTAAGTTGGGATCCAAGTAATTAATATATATATATCTTCTTCAAGTTAATTTCAACTGTGTTAGTTTGGAAGCTGTTGTTTAGCTATTTATATCTTCAATTTCAGCCGACACTACATAAACCAAGTATAATGGCTCATGTTGTTCGTGTACTGAAAGGAGAAAGAACGCTTCGTATGCATTATGCAAATTGCAGGTTGGTTTCTTTATTTACTACATATATATATGTGTATATATTTTACTTTTTCTTTCCATTGAAAATTATTTACAAAGGCTGACATCTATTTTCAAACTGGCTCCAGCTCCTATAATGCTGATTTTGATGGTGATGAGATTAATGTACATTTTCCTCAAGATGAGATTTCTCGTGCGGAAGCTTATAACATTGTAAATGCTAATGAACAGTACATTGTTCCAACAAGGGGAGATACTGTGAGAGGCTTGATTCAGGTTTCAGTATCAGCACTGAATCAGTTTGCTATTTTCTTATTCCAAAATATGTTGGTGTCTTCTCATTCTGCATTATTAAATATTCTGTAGTTTTGATTTTGATAATCCAGGATCATATTGTCAGTGCTGTGCTCCTCACCATGAAGAACACATTTCTTACTCGGAGTGAATTCAATCAGCTGCTCTATGGATGTGGTGCGTTTACAGTTGGGACTGGTTCACCTCCAGGCGACCATTCCAAGAAGGTTTCTGTAGTAGATTTTGAAGATCTGGTGGGACCTGGTTTGCCTGCAGTATGGAAACCAGAGCCTCTTTGGACAGGAAAACAGGTTAGAGCTTGCCAAGGCTGATTTATCTAGGTAGGCATGACATAAACAAAAAAACATGGATTAACATAATTATCTTATGTGCCTATTTAGGTCATTACAGCGTTACTGAATCAAATAACCAAAGGTTATGGGCCATGTACTGTTGAGAATCAGGGGAAAATTCCAAAGAATTATTTCACTGATAAGATGCATAAAAATGAAAATGATGAAGAAGACCATAATGCTGAACACAAGTTGTTAATCTGGAGAAATGAGCTCGTGCGTGGTGTGATTGACAAGGCTCAGTTTGGGAAGTTTGGATTGGTACACACAGTGCAGGAGCTGTATGGATCTAACAGTGCAGGCATTTTGCTTTCTGCATTGAGTCGCATATTCACAATCTTTTTGCAGGTGCTTATTTTAATTTTAATTTAAAATTTTTCGTTTAAACATTACCGTTGAACTTTTTCCTGAAATATTTCTGTTTAGTGGCTGTGCTGATTGATCATATTTTATGAACTTGTATACGTGATTCAGATTCATGGTTTCACTTGTGGGTTAGATGACCTCATCATTTCACCTCACTATGATGTCCGAAGGAAGGAGAAACTTGAAGGCGAAGATGTTGGTGAAGAGGTTCATTGCAATTTTGTTAAGTTCAAACCTGGGCAAATAGGTATTATGTCATAAAATTTCTTAAGTTAGATATATTTTTCTGTATTATTTGCTGAGGATTTTTTCATGGTTCCCAGTGCAGTTCTTGTTTTTTTAATAAGATGTCCGTTATATGACTTGCACATGGGCAACCTTTGCTTCTACTAGTAAAGTACTACATTTGTTGGTTTATCTGCTAGATTTATCATAATGTTATCCTGTTTGATTATGTTTAATCACTTCTTGACCAACTTAGATCAGCTTTACTGTTCTTATGAAAGGCTGTATTTAGATGCAGTTAATATTGGGATTTCTTTCTTCTTGACGGATCTCCAATAGGATCCCATTCTTGGATTTAGGCCCTGTAGCTAGCAGCGCTCTCTTATTGTTTTCTACTTCATTATCGTCCTATGTTAGTTTATTAATTTCAGAGTGTGCACTTATTTGTTTTTATGTTTGGGTGTTTCTTAGGCCCTGAAGAGCTGCAGTTAGAAATTGAGAAAGTTATATGCAGTGACCGAGAATCTTCCACTGCATCTTTGGACATGAAGATGAAAAATAAATTGACGAATAAGCTAACCACTGAAGGTTCTGACATACTCAAACATTTGCTGACCGAAGGATTATTAAAACCTTTCCCGAAGAACTGCATTTCTGTCATGACAACAACAGGGGCAAAGGGTAGTACGGTAAGTTAGAGAAGAATCGTTATTCTTAAACTTGTGGCTGTTGTACATTTTCTTTTCCCAACTAAAAGCTATTGATTAAGTTTTAATTTTGTTCAAAGTTTGTATTTATTACAAATACAGAGACTTCTCATAATGGTACTGCTTACATAATTGTTCAGTGATATATGCAACTCGTTCAAAAGATAGTTCTTTCCTTGCTCAGCAGTAGATTTTTTTTTTTGTATGTGCTATATGCTAGTGCTGATGGAATGTTCTTTCCTTGATTAGATTTCGTTGAAGTAAATCGAGTGTCATTCTCTTTTGCTAGTAGCCAAAATCAACTTATTAATTACGGTTGTTTTGGAGTTCAACTTAATTCTTCGTCTTTGTTGAGGACATAACTACATTACCTCTTATACAGTGATTCTGCTTAATGTGCAAGTTATGTTTGTAAACCACTATAATTCTGCCTACAACCTCCAATAGTGTTTCAAAATATTCTGTACATTGTAGAAGTTTCCTGTTACCAATTTGAAAAAGTGGGAAAGGTATCCACAATATGGACATCAAGTGATGGCTAACAATGTAAATCAATTAGTGTGGAGAGACTTGGAAATAGTAGGACATAAAGATAAGAAGAAGTTCAATAGTGGATCGTGGAAAGAAAGAATGAAGAATTCCCAACTTAGTTTTTTGTTCAAGTTGAAGTGTTAAAGACAACGGTTTCACAATTTAACTTTGTGTATATTTTGTCTGTATTAGATGCTTCATTAAAAGGTGTCCTTGCTTAACATTGCACTAAGTGCATATTACTGTATTGAAACAATATCCATATGTAACGATCTTTCAAAAGGTTATTAAGAGTTTTTACGCTTTTAATTTTTTCCACATTCAGATGCATTTTCCAAATATCTGCACTAGGTTTTCATTATGTATCTTAGTCATATAGAATATCTTCTTTGCTTTTGATTTGGTTATTTCTGGAGTTAATTAGATAGTTTAGTCTGAACTTTGTGAAGGCGAAGGCTTGCTTAGACAATGATTGTTGATCTAAAAATGTATCATTATCACTGAATTGTGTGAGAAAAGAAAGCTCCAGTTAATCCTTGCACTTTCTGCACGTTTTCAGAGAAATGAAAAAATTCGTTAGTTATTGAGGTCCACATTGATAAACTTATGAGGTTTATATCTTGAGCAAGAGAGGAGAAAGCTAATAGGCAGTCTGATACTCTTGTAGTAGTTTGGCTTCTGTTCAAGAGGGTAGAAGGCCATCATAGATCAAAATCAGATATTGGCAGTTGAACTACATAGTGTAGATATTTTATTTTCATCATTATGGACCTTACCTTTGCATTTTCAGTTGAACCTTTCAATTTATAATGTCTTGTCTACAAAAAACGAAAAAATAACAAAAATTATTTTAATTAAGTTAACTGATGGAAAATCCCTGCAAGAGGCTCTGTGTGGTAGTTTACAGGTGTTTCATTAGTAACCTGTTTGTGGTCTGGTAGTGGCCTTCAATACATAATCTTTATTCTTTTCATGAATAATATATGGGGTTAGTTCTTTTCCCAACGGTTATTTATCTGTTATGACCGTGGCATATTTTTTTTTTTGGTAGTAATTCTCTAGTCATTTGCACAGGTGAATTTCCAACAAATATCTGCCTATCTAGGGCAACAGGAGTTGGAAGGTAAAAGAGTGCCTCGAATGGTATCTGGAAAGACCTTGCCCTCCTTTCCACCCTGGGATTTTACTTCTAGAGCAGGTGGATTTATCACTGATCGTTTTCTTACTGGTCTTCGACCTCAGGAGTATTACTTCCATTGCATGGCTGGTCGTGAAGGGTAAATCCAAATCTTTAGATATGTTACCTTAATTTACTCAAATATAGGAACTTCTTTCTTGTTGCTTTGCTGATCTTTCTTTGTGATATTGTAACTATTTTTGTATCTTCCTATGTTGCTCCTGTTATGGCCTTCTCCAACTGAGCTTTTCTTTTTACAGGTTAGTTGACACTGCAGTAAAAACATCTCGCAGTGGATATCTGCAAAGGTGTCTCATAAAAAACCTCGAGAGTCTGAAAGTTTGTTATGATTACACTGTTCGTGATGCTGATGGTTCCATCATCCAGTTTTACTATGGAGAAGATGGTGTTGACGTGCACCATACAAGCTTTCTGAAAAATTTCAAGGCACTTGAAGATGTAAGTTCTTAGGTTTGAATTATGTAGGTTTTATTACATGCTTGAAAAAATGGGCCTAAGATGATATGTCTTCTCCCTTCAGAATCAAGAAACTATTTGCCAAAAATTTCAAAATGAGCGTGAGTTTAATACTTACATTGAGAAGTTGCCTGAGGGGATTGAACAAGAAGCTAGGCAATTTATTCGAGAGGCGAGACATTACTCATCAGAAAAACAGATGGTAAGTGGCCTAAATAAGAAACAAAGGGCTGGAAAGAAGGAACTAGAGGAGCAAGACAAATTCATAAAGTTGGTTAAGCAGAAATATCTATCAAGCCTGGCACAATCAGGAGAACCGGTTGGTGTCATTGCTGCTCAGTCTGTAGGTGAACCATCAACTCAGATGACGTAAGATATTATTTTTTAGCTATTTTCAGCTAAACATTAATTTTTTCTATCCATATTGATGTTAAATTTTAATCATTGAATTGTCAATATCTCATTTGAAGCTTGTATTATTTTTAGGCTCAACACTTTTCATCTTGCTGGCCGTGGAGAAATGAATGTTACCCTTGGTATTCCACGTCTCCAGGAGATTTTGATGACTGCCTCTGATGTTATTAAGACTCCCATTTTGACGTGCCCATTCATGCAATGGAGATCCAAGTGAGTTTGGCTCTGTTTCATTTACGTTATCATATTTATATTCAAGTATGATAAATAGACTAATAATTTATCTGTGTATCTGCAGGCATGATGTTGTGTCTCTTGTTTCTAGTGTGAAGAAAGTAGCTGTTTCAGATTTGGTAGAGAGTATGGAAATTCAACTCTCAATTGATCACAAAGAAGTGGCCAGAATTTATAAACTGACAATCAAATTAAAAGATACTGAGTTTGTGTCGTTGGAAAACACACATGAAACTCTCAAATCTACTTTCTTAAGAGAATTGGAAGATGCAATAGAAAACCATGTTGTCTTTCTCGAAAGAGTTATTGGAATTCAGAATTCCAAGTCTAGTTCAAAATCAGAAGCATCAAAGGAATTTGATGATGATGATGATGACTCCTCGAATGTTGCCAGGAGGACACATGAAGATGAAATGAAGGATGATGGTGATGAAGTCGATAATGACAGTGGAGATGACCTTGGTTCAGATGTACAGAAGACAAAGAAACAAGTTACCGATGAAATGGAATATGAGGATGATGAATCTGAAATTGACCCTGAAAGTGATGTTTTATCTGCCAAAACTGATGATGATATTGAAGCTAGAAATGACGAGGAAACCGAAGATGTAGATGACAGGGAGGATGATGAGGCTGTTTCTAATGTGCAAAAGGAGGAGGATGAAGTTATGCCAGAAAGTAACCCAAGGGGCAAAGAGGCGGTTGAAATAATTGAGAATCCAAGCTCATCTTATACTGGTAAGAAGCCACGCCGAGCAATCTACATGGCACTTAAAGGATTGTCTTGTGAAGTCCACTTCAAATTTACCTATGAACCTCATTTCTTGCTCGCTCAGGTATTTCTCAACCACATCAGTTATTAGTTGTCTAACCTTATTTGGCAAATATGATTTTTACTGGACACTCAACACTTTAGTATCGCACTTTCAAAAATAACCACTTTGATCCAAAGTTTTTACTTTTTTCCATTGCACATTTTTGTTCCCTTCTAATCCAATTTGGGACCTAATTTGTAATTATGGGTCCTAAAGTACAAAACAGACTGTCCTATGGGACAAAAAGTGCAAACTATGCAATTCTCTTTGAGATTTGCAACCAAAAGTGCTAATAAATTTTAGAGCACTGGATAAGAAAGTGTTAGGTGTCCAATCCCCTTGGACTAAAAATACAA
The DNA here is from genome assembly GCA_030819805.1 of Penstemon newberryi var. newberryi. NCBI lineage: Eukaryota > Viridiplantae > Streptophyta > Magnoliopsida > Lamiales > Plantaginaceae > Penstemon > Penstemon newberryi. The sequence continues at coordinate 31,870,920 of JAUALY010000003.1, read as the reverse complement.
TTTTTCCTGAGTTATATATGTTTGTATACTATTTGATGTTTATCCCGAGGTACTCTAAAAATGTACTACGAGGAAATCAGTAAGTAGAAAGCTGGTGCTAATTTTTCTGACATATTAACAGATTGCCCAGAAAGCTGCAAAGAAAGTATACATCAAGAGGTCTGGCAAGATCAGTCAGTGTAAAATGGTTAAATACGATCCAGATGAGAAAACCGTAATTTGGGATGGTAAGCAAAAACCAAAGAGAGGTGACGCTGAGCAAGAAGAGACGGCTTATTGGGCAATGAAGGCATCTGGTGTTGATTTTAAGTCATTTTGGGAGCTGCATAACGACCTCGATCTCAGCCGTCTCTATTCAAACAACATACATGCCATGTTGATTACATATGGAGTCGAAGCTGCAAGAGCAACTATTATTAGAGAGGTTACACAAGTTTTTGATATTTATGGAGTAAAGATTGATTTTCGGCATTTAAGTTTAATTGCAGACTATATGACGCACACTGGTGGGTACCGACCAATGAGCAGACACGGAAGCATTTCCGAGTCATTGTCACCGTTTCTGAAGATGTCCTTTGAGACGGCTTCTAAGTTTATAGTTGAAGCAGCATCTTATGGGCTAACCGATAACTTGGAGACACCGTCGGCTAGAATTTGCCTGGGTTTGCCTGTGAAGATGGGTACTGGTAGTTTTGACGTGATGCAAACATTAGAAGTTTGATTTTAATTAGGAGTACCTTCAATGGTATGGGATTTAATTCTATTGAAATATACTATTTAGGAATTCTTTTTTTTTTTTTGAAATGGTGAATACATTATTACATCGATAAATTTATTTGATTATTAGCATAAAATTACAAATTACTAGCACAAAATAACAAATACCCCAATTGACTAATAGAAAATATACTTAACTTAAAAATATTTGTGAGAATTGGAGGATCTCTAGAATCTCGATCATCAAGAGGTCTCTTAGGCTTATTGGTTTTGAAGTCATGGATCTGGGAGTGGATATATATTTTAGTTCGATTCTATAAATTAAAATTTGAAATTTGGTAGCAAATATATCTTTTAGTTATAAGTTTACGCAATGTTTACATGAGCTAATGTTTTTAGTCGCTATCTCATTTTTTAGTTTATTGTTGTATTATTTAATAAGTGAACTAATTTGAATAAGTTGATATTATGTTTTATGAAAAATCTCTCAATATCACAAAAGTGGCCAAATAATTTTCGTAATAATAAATTAAAAAGTTTAAGTTTAATGATTACGTGGTGTTACACAATTCGTTATAGACTCATATAGTGATAAATATTTCTTCGAATATGATATTTTGACCAAAATCCGAAACCTATCTCCACAGCAAGCTCCCCAATTTGACCCGGTCCGTCACGCTTTGGACATCGCCACCGGGATCGTTGAGGCCACATGCATGATCAACCTCCGGGGGGAGCAGCGGAGTTTTCGCCTGTCCCTCTAGATTAGCCTATTCTTTCTTTTTTATCGGTACCCGGATAGATAATAAGTATGATAATAAAGCTAGACAGATATCCTAATTATTAAAAAAAAAAAAAAAAGGCTAGACATATAACAGCCTTACATATAACCACAAAATACTTGAAATCCAGTTCCAATTCATACTACATAATACAGCTATATATATGTACATAGGAAATGATCAAAAACTTCATTATGAAATCAGATTTCTGTCTTGTCAGCAAGCACAATTACGCAACATTCTGCAAATAACATTAGTGTGCCGTAGTTTAAATAATTTGATTTTGAAATAAAGCAAGTAACTCCTAAGGTTCGGTGCCATCGTGAAGAGCACAACACACAGTTGCCTTTTGATGCCCTCGATAGATTTTCATTTCCTCACCGTTGGACATGGACCATAATCTTGCTGTTGAATCAGAAGAAGCTGCAAATGCAATTTTCACCAATGTGTTAAGATAATGATGTTGGGAAGTTGACATTTTGCATGCAATTATCATAATATATAGCATCATATGATATTCATAATCATTGGGTACAAGCACAACCTTGCAAAACAATGATATTTCATAAATTGATTTGCCAATCAAAAGAGAGTAAAGAATGAATGAAATTGGAGTGTCTAGTGATAAACATGAATACGAGTGTTTATAGTAGTCGAGACTTCCATTTATCTTTTGATTGAAGTCAATTTAGGTGTGTTAAATCCAATTTCATAGGATTTCAATGTTATACCTGTGATCAGAAAAGCACCATCAACGGAGAAAACACAGTCCCAAACCCAGCGCTGATGGCCTGAAAAAACGACAATTAAATATTACTTGGCCTGTTAAAGAAGTTTGTTAGTTTTGAAAGGGACAGATATATACCTTCGAGTGTTTTTTCCAAGGTAAAACCATCTACATTCCATATTTTGACAGTGTGGTCAGAAGATGCAGTGGCCAGGTACCTAAAAATCAACGTTTTCAATACAAAAGACCAAATAGATAAGTCAAATGAATCGGAGATCTAAGAGGGTGGCCATGATTCTAACCGGTTAGGTTCACACAATTCTGGGGAAAGGAGACATTTAAGAATATATCCATCATGAGCCTGTAGCTTATGAAGGGGCTCAAAGTTGGTCATAGTCTGCAGTAGGAGGCATAATTGTAACGATTAAATTGTCAACCACGCAGCATATGTAAAACTAACATATCAATTCATGAATGTCTGACCTGGGTCCCACGCAACAAACGCCATACATAACATGTCCCACGATTGTTTGCTGCAACTACCATGCTTCCATCCCACATTACAGTCAATGATCGTACTGATGTATCCACCTCTGGAACCTGAATTTGGCATGTAGTTTCTATATATGATATTCCACTTCAAAACTCGAAAGTTATTGTTTGTGCTGTATTTGTAAACAATGGAGGGACAATACTCGGTTACTTACCAACTCACAGCTACAAGAATTTGCTGTCAAGTCCCAGACTCGAATGTTGCCATTTTGGTCCCCGGATATAAGTTCAGTCTGTGAGTTGCCAAGAGAGAAAAAAGGTAAAGACTATCCAAGGGCATTTAATCGTTAGAGAATAGAAAAATCTTGCTTAGTATACACAATAGTGAAGGCATTTTGGTAAAGAATGGGTCTGATTGCATGTATTATACATTTTTTTGGGCTACTTGGCATGGATCAATGGTAGGTGTTCACATGCCTGTTGCATTGGCCATGTGATAGCGATTATTGGTCATAGTGGTAAATATTTGTAATTTAAAAGAAAAGACATCTTAGTTTCTCACATAACCTATGCATTATTTATTCTCCAAAGTTTATGTTGGGTGGAGAGAGTGAGGTTTTGATTCAAAACCCCTCACAAATTAAATAGATATCCGACAAACAATCCAAAAAAAAAGTAGCATCATTAACACCAAAACTCCACTTTCTTTAACACTACCTTAATTATAGTTAAAGAAATTAACTTAATACAGACCTGATTTGGGTGCAGAACAACAGTATTAACCGCCGCACGACTTTCATATTCCCTCTGACAACCTGGTGCCCTACATCATTCAGAACACTATTAGATCCAAATCAACATCAAATTCGACAAAATATTAAAAAGGGGCAAATTCTATCCATAGTAAAAGTTTTCCTACCTCAAATCCCAAATCTTTACGGTGCCATCTTCAGAACCAGAATACATCCAATTACCATCACACTGAAATCCAACTGCCATTACATTATTAGTGTGAGAATCATAGCTCATCACCTGACATACAAACCAACCATCAGCTTAACAAAAAGAAGCAGAGCCTATCTTACCTATAAAGAGAGAAACAAAAATTCTCCAAAGAATAGTTAATATGTAAAAGAATACATAGAACAGGTAATAGAAACATACTGGTTGAGGGCTGTTTGAATTGACATCGAATAATCGAATATGAGGATTTCCAGCTGCAGCTAGGTACCTTTTATCTGGGGTAATCTCAAGCCTGTTTACTTGCTATCAAGAGAAAATGGATGCATCAAATTTCAACATACACATACCAAACAAAAAAACCCAATATCTAATTTTTGCTTTATTCATTACTTTCACAATGTTATAAGCTTAAAATCTCAATTTTAGATCTAACATTTCAACATAGAAGCATCAAACTCATTAAATTTAAATCTAAAGGCAAACCTACACATAATCATTTAGAATTAACACACATATAATTACTTAAAATAAAGTAAATCCACCATTAAACAATCAATTAATACCGAAATAAAAGAGATGAAAGTTTTGAGGATTACAGATTCAAGGTATTGAATAGTGCGATAACATCGACCGCTTTTAGCTTCCCAAAATCGGATGGTGTGATCATAACTTGCAGTCGCTAAAACCACTGATGGTTGACTCATTTTTGTTTTCTTCTTTTCCTGTTAAATAACATCAAACACAGCCCTAAACTCCATGAACACGAGAGAATATTGCGATTAACACCATTCCTTTTTTTTTTTTACAAATAAAAGGAAAGAAAACAATTTCTCTTTAATCCTGATTTCGCCCCTTTACGATTCCGGTTTGTACTAATCTCACCCCCATTTCTTTATTTTGTACCCCCAAAAAGATGGAGGTCCAATTTCTTAAATAATAATTGAATTTAATTGGTTATATAAATCACGAGTGTATTTTTAGGTCAAATTAAATATTGGAAACTTTTTTAGAATTATTAGGAAACGGTGCGAAAATACTAGGAAAAATTGTAAAAAAAAAGTTGTTAAATGTAGAAATAAAAGAATCCCAAGGCAAATAAATAATTTCGGAATTACGCCTTATTTTTGTTTACGTTGTTTCAAAAACGAAATTTTTTCGATGTTTTATATGAAAACTTTGATCCATGATATAAATGTATTAAAATCTTAGTTTAAAGCAACTCGTTTAATTACTCTTTGCTTTTCTTGATAAATACTCGTTTATTTATTTCGTACGAGTGCAATCGAGAGAGATTCTCATGTAATGTGTTCGTTGAGTCTCAAAACGAATTACGTCAAGTCTAAATTCTCATATAATGTGTTTGTTGAAATCTGCTTGTAATCACCATACATAAAACATTTATTGAGGATCATGAATAACAATTTTGTCTAATTGAATATCACAATATTTAGTTGATATTAACTAATCGATTCATTTCTCCTAAAAAAAACAAACTAATCGATTCATTTCACGATTTTCGTAAAACTCAATTTTCAAATAGTTTGTTGACTTCTTTAAGAGTTTGATAAGAATAAATAACATAAAACATACAATATGTTATGAAATTAAAAGAATAACAAGCAAAAACTAAAATGTAAGTGTGGAGAAGAAAATGAAGTAGGGAGAGAATTTTATTCATTCTTATTCATTTATAAACACATTACAATAAGCCTCTATTTATAGGGCTAAAGGAGAAACTCAAAAGCCATAAGTTACAACTTACAAGTCTTCTATATATTCAATACAATGAATATTACATTAAAATGGGCATCAACTAACATAATATTTATAACACTCCCCCTTGGATGTCCATTGCTTATAGAATATGTCTCGTTAAAAACCTTGTCAGAAAAACCCAGTAGGAAAAACCTGGACAAGGAAAAAAGAGTACATATCCATATGAAACTAATAAGCGTGTTATACTGCCTCGTTAAAACCTTGCCAAGAAAAATCCATTGGGACAAAAACTTGGACGAAGGAAAAAAAGTACAGTGTACATATTATTATTAATGACATGCTCCCCCTGGTGCCAACACAATGTCCACAAGTTGACACATTCCAATTTTGGACCATCTGTCTAAAGGCAATATCTTGATATAACAAAAATACTTCATATGCCTTCGTGTTGGTACAAAGCTTATCTTGCTAGTAAATTAAACGAAAATGCTAAATCATGCTTGTAGAATTAGCAAGATTCATTAAGTCTCTAATTTTACATGAATAAAGGTATTTTAGGTCCCAAAACTTTTCATTGTTCGATCCTTTTGAGGACAAAAATAATCTTTTATTACATCCAAAGACTGAAACAACCATGAAATTGCCCTCAATGATTGAACTTTTTATCTATATAAAATCTTTTATAATCGATTTTGTATGTATCGATTTATGGACAAAGATTTCATCTGTTAAATGCTCGATCTGCCGGTCGAGATAAAATTTTATTTTTCAAAATCTTTCGTCTCAAATTCTTCCTTTAAAACTCTTTGGAAGTTTCAATAATATTTAGATCATCAATATATACAACAATAATCCTGATCCCAATCTTTCCATAAAACACATGGGTTATTTGGATCGTTTTTGTAACTTTCTTTTAACAAGTATTCACTTATACAGTTGTACTAAATACGTCTAAATTATTTTAATCCATACAAAAATTTACGCAAGTGTATTGAACAGTTTTCTCCGAAGTTTCCAAATGCATCTGAAATTTTAAACCTTCAGGGATTTTCATATAAATTTTAGTATCGAGCGAGTCATATAAATAAGTTGTATCAACATTTACTAGACGCAAATCAAGTTTTTCACGTACTGCCAGACTAATAAGGTATGTAAAAATAATTGCATCCACCACAAGAGATTACGTCTCCTCATAATCAATATCGGGTCTCTACGAAAATCCTTGTGCCACTAGTCGTGCTTTATATATAATGACTTCAGTTTTCTCATTTGGATTTCGCACAAATACCCATTTATATCCAAACGACTTTACACCTTTAGGTGTTGAACTACTTTGAAAGTGAACTTAATTCTGCTTGAATTGCGTCTTTCTATTTTGGCCAATCATTTATATGTTTATATTTTTATAACAAATTTAATTTCAAGATCCTCATGCAAAAGTGTTGTCGACAACTGTTTTAATTCGGTTCCATCTTTTTCTCGTAGTGACATACCTTATAGAGATCTCTTTATTTTATTATTTTCAGGTACCTGAACCTCTTCTGGGATATTATCTATTAGTTATGTCTTGCGAATCTTTATGAGTGCTCACCTCCATAATATGACCATCTTCAGTGTTAGCTCCTTTTTTTATTTTACGAAGATTTTTATCATTGGAACCGATTGATTTACCACGTTTAAGCTTAGCTTATTTTTATTTGAATTGGAGCATTTTTAGCTGGTATATGAGATTTAGTAACTCCTTTTATATTAGTAAATTCATCTGGCAGGTGATTTGCAATATTTTGCAAATAAATTATCTTCTGAACTTCTAGTGTACACTGTTTTTTTTCTTCTGAGGATCTAGAGAAGATAATGTTGATGTTTTTCATGTAATTTCTTTTACCAGCTCTTTATTACCTCCCCCTGATGTTAGGAATATTATATCATCAAAATGACAATCGGCAAACCATGCCGTAAATAAAATTTCAGTCATTTGTTCAAGATACTTATTATGGATGGGGATTCATATCCAACATATATTCCCAACCTCTTTTGAGGACCCATCTTTGTGCGTTGTGGCGGAGCAATTGAAAATATGTCGCACGTCCTTAACTTTTAAGATGGGGAATGTTTGGCTCCTGACCAAACGGTAGTTTCATCAGGGAGAATTTATCATTATTTGTTGGCATGATGCACACAAGCGCTGCTACCTGTAACAAAAAGTTTTGTTCTCATTAATAATTTTCGAGCAATTAACGGGAGGCGTTTGATGAATAATTCTATTAAATCATTTTGTGTATGAATATGGGCAACATGACTCTCAATAGCCATTGAAAGTCAGATATATGAATTCACCAGCATTATTAAGACGTCTTCATTGCATAATCTGAAAAGTGTGCTCTTAATTTAATTATTTGCGCAAATAATCCCGCAGGTTGACAATAAACACACATGTCACATTTTTAGTAGATGCATCTATTAAAATCCACATAGAGGATGAGTGGGCCCACATATATCACATGAATGTGTCTCAAAAATGCTGGAGATTTTAACCCATTCTTAATTGAAATGATTTAGTAATCTATTAACCTTGAGAACAAGCAGCACAAAAGGATTCTTTGATTTGAAGAATCTTCTGGTTCTACAGTGAAGATCCATATGAACTCTCAATAATTTTTTTCGCATCATAGTTTATCCGGGATGGTCTAACCGGTTATGCCAAATTTATTTTTGATCAATAAACTTCTGATTTACTGTAATATGTGTTTCAATTGTACAAACACATTTCTTTCTATAAAATCCCCATATTTGAAGTCTTAAATAAGTGAGGTTAATCAAAATAATAAGTCTTTACTTATTATGAAGGATTCATAAGCTCAAGAATCTCATCAAAGTAACCTCATATAGCTCATGACTTGGTGAAAAATTTAATCAAAATGAAATAATTATGACAATTACCAGTTTTCATTTTACTTTAATCACGACATGCGATAAGATAAATTAATACAAATAATAAAGGCATATAGAATATCATATATATTTCTACGTTTTTTTTTTTCATGTAAGAAATAAACAATTTCTGTATAATCATAATTGAGACAACATGAGAAGATCATATTTATATTTGAAGCATGATAATATATAATCTTAATTTTAAATATGAATTGCCACACATTACATATATTCTTACCATTCACTCAAATCATACCTAAATATATAATTGAAATATAATAAATCATATTAGAAATTCAGATATTTAATCACAAACGTTATGCCATAAACTTAATTTCATATTAACCATTATTATTTTTATTATCACTATTAGCTCTACTTATCTCAATAGAAATTATCAACATCCAAATTACTTATGTGAAGTGATTCAATTTTTATCATCAAGAAATGTCACTGACATCGTAGTAATTCATTTTCACTTGATGAATGTTTCTTTCAACAAGTGTCATTTTGACGCCTTGTAGAATCAATTTGCATACCTTTTTTTTTCTCAAGTTTTACCACTATTTCGTTTCGTTTCGGATGGTATGATGCAATCAATATATGAAATGCATAAAATAATTTGACCATGTCTAAATAATGTCAATGTCTTATCGTACATTCCATTAATTTATGAGAATGAGTCATGTACGCTCACTTTTGAGAATATATCATTTATATTCACATTTGCATCCATTTCGGGGAATGCATATCAATCATAATAGGAGTTATGGTTTTTCATCAATGTTTCATTTGTTCAACTACCAATATTCAATTGATAGTATTTCTTAAAATTTCTCCACAATACTGGTACTTAATAACAATTTAGGATTCCGAAAGTTGCAATATCTCCAAATAATTTCAATTGAAAACTAATTTTTAATCGTGGATTGTATTTATTAGTTTAAAATATCGCAACTTCAAGTGCAAACTTTCATAGCAAGCTTTTAAAGAAAAATGTATTTTAGAGAGTTGAACTCTCTTTATTCAAGTCCATATTAGTCCCGTAATTATAAATATTCAAATTGTCAATACAAGAAATCTCGACCTTCCAAAGCTCTGAATATTAGCCAAAAGATATGACAAAACATTAAACTAGATATTCTTAATAGAATTTTAAACGGAAACACATGCTTTTATCTATAAATTCATCCATAAAATGCATGCCTTAAAAACATAAATTTGCCGTTTATCTTGGACTAGAAGAGGGACAGTTCAATTCACATAAAATGAATACAATTTTACTCAAGTGGAAACAATCACACTTTTGGTGTTAAATAATTCCTCCAAATATTTTAGGACAAAGGGTCCTCTACTCAAATATATTGGAATTTCATTTTATCAATTGTAAGGAGGAAATTACTAATGAAGCAGTACCTTCACTTTATCAATTTTTCATTTTCATTTTATGATTGTATTTTGAGGCCCTTTGCATTTCAATGGATTCCAACCAATAGTTTTCACAAGCCTAGAACTAAGCATTGTTAAATATTTGTTAATTTAATATCATGTACTCCATTTGTACAATTTTACATAAAAATGCCTATTTTGTTAGTAGGCATCATAATTAATTCTCAATTTTATTAATTGATTAAAGAAACAATAAATAGGCACTGCAAGAGACCTTTTGATTTAACAACTTTTGATCATCAACTCAAAGATTGATATCTTCTTTAATTTAACAAGTTAGAATCATGGTTTCTCATTCTTCTCATTTCTCATGCACATTCAGTTGTGGCCTCCATATATGTTCAAGATTCAAAATCAATACATTGAATCAAAGCCAATCAATATATTGAATCAAAGCCAGATGTATTCAAATCTTCAGGTTTGAATTTATTATAACGTTCGACTTTTGGGCTCTATGCCCTTGTCACCTAGGCTTGAGGCCTAACATAAAAGATACTCAAATCTTCAAATTTGAGTTTATTATACGGCCATACATGCTTCATGGCCATAGTAATTCAATTTTAGAACTTCAAGTTCTTGATCTAATAAGAAAACATAATCATTTAATATATTTTTACTTAAATACAAAATCTTATTATAAATCATATTTCATATAAAATTGAAAAAATATTACTCACCATCTTACCTATACGTATTGAGGAATATGAACTGATTTGGAGTCGAAGATGAACACGAAATTTGAAAAGACTACTTATGTACGTATCTTTGGATATTTTCTTGATTTTGTGATGTTGGACTTAAACAAGAAATGAACAAATTTTACAATCCTAATACCCGAAGATATGTCTTGTACTTGTTTAATAGATTTTGCCATCTCATCATGTGTTGAATAATTCTATGATGAAATCCTTCTTCTTATTTCCTTTTTTTTTTCTCGGAGGGGTAAAGTGATGGTTTAATTTAGGTTTGAAATATAGGATGAATTCGTGCTGATAACGTGTTATGAAATTAAAAGAATAACAAGCAAAAACTAAAATGTAAGTGTGGAGAAGAAAATGAAGTAAGGAGAGAATTTTATTCATTCTTATTCATTTATAAACACATTACAATAAGCCTCTATTTATAGGGCTAAAGGAGAAACTCAAAAGCCATAAGTCACAACTTACAAGTCTTCTATATATTCAATACAATGAATATTACATTAAAATGGGCATCCACTAACATAATATTTATAACACAATAATAATTTTAATAAGAATGTAGTTTAGCTTTGAAGCCTGAACATGGACCAAATAAGTATTTATTTTCGTGTAAATAATTTGACTAAATTTTTTCATTTGAATTTTCTATTCCTCCATTTATTAAGAAAATAAAAATGGCCTGCATAATGAACGTTTTGGGCCTGGACCTGACTTTCACTTAATGGGCCAAAGGCACATTCATCTTCCAATGCACCTTCACACACAGTAACACTAATCAAAACCCTAAACCCTAATTTCTACCCCAGCCTCAAAATATAAAACCCTCATTTCCTTTTTCCGCATAAATTCCCAAACCCTAAAAAGACTCTGAGTCCATAGACCACCACCGCCATGACTGACCTTCAGCTTTCGTCGAAGAAGAAGAAAAGCAAGTCCAATGGCGAATCAGAAGAACAATCAAACGACGCCGTTGATTTCCTCATCAAGCCCCAAAGCTTCACCCCCTCCATCGACACCTCTCAATGGCCAATTCTCCTAAAAAACTACGACAAACTAAATGTACGAACCGGACACTACACTCCCCTTCCCTCCGGTTACTCCCCTTTGAAACGTCCTTTAGCTGAATACATAAAGTACGGTATCCTGAATCTCGACAAACCCGCTAACCCCTCCTCGCACGAAGTTGTTGCTTGGATTAAGCGCATATTACGGGTTGAGAAAACTGGGCATTCGGGTACACTCGACCCGAAAGTCACTGGTAATTTAATCGTTTGCATCGACCGCGCCACGCGTTTGGTGAAGTCGCAGCAGGGTGCAGGGAAGGAGTATGTTTGCATAGCTCGTCTGCATTCGAAAGTTCCTGAGGTTTCGAAAGTTGCGAGAGCGCTCGAGACTCTAACAGGTGCGGTTTTTCAACGTCCTCCTTTGATTTCTGCTGTGAAAAGGCAACTTAGGATTAGAACTATTTATGAAAGTAAGCTTCTTGAGTACGATGTCGATAAGCATTTAGTGGTTTTCTGGATTTCGTGCGAGGCTGGAACTTATGTTAGGACTATGTGTGTTCATTTGGGTCTTTTGTTGGGTGTGGGAGCTCATATGCAGGAGTTGAGGAGGGTTCGTTCGGGTATTATGGGCGAGAAGGATAATATGGTGACTATGCATGATGTGATGGATGGACAGTGGGTTTATGACAACTATAGAGATGAGAGTTATTTGAGGAGGGTGGTTATGCCGTTAGAGGTTCTCTTGACTAGTTATAAGAGGCTTGTGGTTAAGGATTCAGCAGTGAATGCAATTTGTTACGGAGCAAAGTTGATGATTCCGGGGTTGTTGAGGTTTGAGAATGACATTGAGGTTGGAGAGGAGATAGTGTTGATGACTACTAAGGGGGAGGCGATTGCGTTGGGTATTGCGGAGATGACTACTGCGGTTATTGCTACTTGTGACCATGGTACGGTTGCGAAGATTAAGAGGGTGGTGATGGATAGGGATACTTATCCTAGGAAATGGGGGTTGGGTCCTAGAGCCTCAATGAAGAAGAAGCTTGTTGCGGAGGGGAAGTTAGATAAGCATGGGAAGCCGAACGAGAATACACCAGCTGAGTGGGTGAGGAATGTCATTTTGCCTACTGGAGGGGATTCCGTGGTTGCAAGTCTTGCTGCGGCTGCTGAGCCATTGGCAGTGAATGTGGAGAGTGCTGTTGTTGAGGGAGAGGAAAAGAAGAAGAAAAAGAAGAACAAGGATAAGGAGGATGGAGAAGGGAAGCGCAAACTAGATGTAGTTGATGGAAGTCCTGTACCCGAGGCTGTTGTTAAGAAAGCAAAGGTAGTAGTTGTGGAGGCTCTTCAGGTTAAGTCTGAAAATGTAGAGGTGGAGGAGAAAAAAGAGAAGAAAAAGAAAAAGAAGAAAGAGGGTGCTGATGAAGCTACTGTAGCTTCTGATGTTGAGAAATTGAAGAAGGATAAAGTGAAGGATGAACCTGTATTGTCTGATGAAGACAAGTCGGAGAAAAAGAAGAAGAAAAAGAAGAACAAGAATGCAGAAAACGGTGACTCTGTTTTACCCGGAAGTGGAGATGAAGCAAGTAAGAGTGAGAAGAAAAAGGATAAGAAGAAAAAGAAGCACAAAGATGCTGAAGAGTAGTAAACTTGAGGGTTTAAGCCCTCAAGCTATATGTCATGTGCAATTAGAGTAGCCTCTTTGTTGTCTATTTGACATATATTTATCCATTCAGCTTGCCTGAGGGTAAACCATAGTTTTTGGGTTTAGTAGTATTTTGTAATCTTTGTTTTTGTTTCTCCTTTATGTTATGTTCTCTAAGTCTTGTACTTTATAATCTGGGAATATTTTTCATTTTATGAATTTGTTAGAAATATAACCTTGTTTTATTCTATAAAATGCTTGATGTTTGAAGCTTATCATGATGGGAAGCACAGGTGACAACAATGGCTGGTCAATGGAGCGGTTTAACCCAATTATGGTCCAATTTATTAGGATCGGTTTAAGATATGATGAGCCTAATCTGATTAAGAAGATCTGCAATTCAAAATATATGTATAGACTGACTTGATGATTCGAGTGAATATTTATGTTGATCTAATATTTTAATGAATATGATATGATAATAAAAAGATAAATTTATATATACATTAGTATTTTATTTCTATTGATAACATCAACAATGTATTATTGGGTAGTTTAAGTACTTTTGGTAAAATTTTCTAAATATAAAGACACAGACGGTGGTGTCCATTTTCTCCACCACGGACGACGATAATTGCGGTGATGAAGAGGCCAATGATCGCCCACTTGTGCTCAACAAAAACCCATCTTTCCCGACCTTACCCCACCGCCATCACTGATAAGCTCCCTACCGCTGCAATATCTCTTTGAGAAGAATTATTAAACCCTATTTACAAAGATTATCCTCGTGTTTTCGAATATTACAATGAGGACCCCCTCTCTGGTTTAACTATTTTACATAATTTTTTCTTACGACCTAAATTTTTTACGATGCATGATGACGTCATTCAATTTTTTATAATGTTTTTTCAAAATTGCCCCTCGATCAACTTGAGGTTCAATTTAGTTTTTTTTTATAGATTAGGGGTGTTTTGGTTATACATATTTAAATCTTTTAATAAAATGAAATAATGAAATATACTCCAAAATTACTTAAAAGCTAAATTATTTCTCTTACAATAACATAATTCAATTAATTTCCATAAAAGATTCTATAAAATAAAGTAACTAATAAAATAAAACATCAATAATTTAAATCAATAAATAAAATTTCAATAACATAACTTAATCATTTTTTTTACAATATAAAAGACCCATTTAAATTTTCTATAAAATAAAGTAATTAACAAATTAATTTTTACTTAATAAATATACTTAATTAAATAAATATATCTAATAATTTTTAATTAAATATAACTTAACAATTAAATCTATATTTTAAAAAATCAAAACTCACTCACTCACCAACCTTCCCTACCTCCCCCACCTTTACGCACGGTGTAGGGCGCATGTGCAGTGCTGGCGCATTGAAGTGGGAAGGAGAGGAGATGATGAGGTATGACTTTTTTTTTTATTTATTTTTTATTGTGTAAATACTGAAAACAAAAAGGGCATTTCACACATTTAACAAAATCCATTAAAGTTGATTGATGGTCATCTTTTCAAGGGGCTTTTTTATGTTTTCTTTTTTGGTAATTTATGAAAACACAGAGGGTTTTGGGTAAATAGGGTTTAGTTGAGTGGTTATAAGTATATTACCGAATATTTTATCTAGGAGTTCATATTTATGATTTGCCAAATATTTGGATTAATTGGTTAAATAATAAAGAGTTAATTTTTCTATGTTGTAGCTTAGTGAATTATGAAGAAGTTTGAACACATGGGCTAAGTTGAATGATAATGTAACGGTAACAAACTTATTGTATAAAATTTACCTTAGATAATTTTGGGAAAAAATGATTATACTTGATCCAAAATAGATCCGAAATTCGGTTGAATCCATACAAAATTAAATTCAATAGGTTGGGAAATTTGCCTATCATATTCCTTTAAAGCTAAAAGCCTGAAATATTCACATGGATTGGTTTGGCTTGGACTTCATGCTTTGTCCAATTAATTAATATAATTCCAATTCAAGTAAGTATGACAAATATAATTAATCAGCCCAATACGTAGAAAATATCATGTTTGCCTGAGTTATGGCAATAATTATCCCGTGACGGTGTCCAGACTCAAGTCATAGTTGACCCGTGTGCTCTTATTTGTGAATGCACTATAAGTTTACGGTATGCACATTTCCTAACACCAATTGGTTTTGAGTAACTGGTAGTGCTTGTGGTCATACAAGTGGTATCAGAGCCAAAATCACGAGTTTGATTACCAACGGGAGCAATTACTGAGGGGGAGATTCTTAGCCTGTTATGGCAGTAATTGTCTCTTGGCAGAGGTCAGATTCAAGTCACAGTTGATCCGTATGCGCTTGTTTGTGAATGCATAATAAATCTATAAGGCTAGGGTTTGCACATTTCATAAAATCAATTAGTTTTGGGGCGCGCAATTGGTAGCGACCGAGGTCCTACATATCATGTAAAATTGCATAGAGTACCAATTTTATATGTATTACTAATAGTCTAAGGTCTCGTTTGGTTTCCAAGATTGCGCAAGATTAGGGACCAATATATAAGTTGTCTTGCAATATTTGATGTTGGGTCTCCAAGATTGTAATACCGAGTAACACAGGATAAACTCACTAGCTCATCATTATCATACGACCCGACGTCACACCTCCCCCAACCCTTTTTGCCATCTCTAACCAGACTGAAAAAGACCAAACTGCCGTTACTTTTGATACAAAATTCCATGCCTTGACCTCATCATATTCAACCAAAATTATTTTCCCCAAATCAAAATATCATTTCCCCCCATTCGTCTCTCTTCAACCCATTAAAATAGGGATTAATGCATTTTTGGTGCCACAACTATAGCCCACTGACGTTTCTACCCCGTAACTTTTCGGGCTGGCACATTTGGTGCCACAACTTCAACATCAGTGGCAATTTTGGTGCCTATTGAGGCCCAATTTCAAAATTGGCCCGAAATTTCCCCATATGCGGGCCATGTGATTTAGTAATATATCAAAATTGACCATTCAACGTCTTTTTCAATAAAAAAAATACCAAAATTTAAAATCCTAACTTTTCCTATAAAATTCACCAAACATTCCCTTAATTAAATTATTACCCGCTTTCTTATTCTTCCCCAAATAAAAACATCCAAGTAGCCTAGTTCTTGGTGGTTGAAATTTTTTTCTTCATGAAAAAGGTATTGAATAGTCAAAATCCCCAATTTTCATGTCACATGGCCCGTACATGGAGGAATTTCGGGCCAATTCAAAATTGGGCCTCAATTGGCACCAAAATTGCCACTGATGTTGAAGTTGTGGCACCAAATGTGCCAGCCCGAAAAGTTACGGGGTAAAAATGACAGTGGGCTATAGTTGTGGCACCAAAAATGCAATAATCCCCATCAAAATAAAACCCTAGGTTGTGAAACTCGCGTCTGCCTATTTTTTTACCCCCAAAATTTTGATCTCAGTTATTAATTTAGTCTAATTTCATTTTTGTCTACATAGAAAATTCAAGTGTGGAGGTGATTTAAGTCTGAATTTTTTTTTCCGATACAGTTAGAACCCTATTTCGTTGTTTATCTTTATATTTTCTGCAAGCTCATACGAATTCGTCTAATTGATGTTTAGTTATATTCTATTCCAATTGGGGAATTTCGTGCCATGGAAGTTGTTGTTTTGTGTGTATCAAATGCTCTGAATTTTGTTCTTATGTAAATATATGTTTTTCTTACTTTATTATCTCATTAACTGAATTTTGGGTAAACATTTGGTGCGTTTTTAAAATTTATTGGCAAACAATTTGATTTTCAGTTAATTGTGTATTCTAGGTTATGCTTTATGACATTTTGAGGATATTTTGGTTGTTGAATTTATGTTGGTTATTTTATTTGTTTCGTTAGTTGGTTAACATGGTTTCCCATTTGAATTATATAGATGCTCTAGTTTCTCATGGTTTATGAGTACTTTCTAATTTTCTTCCATGTACTGATTATTTGCTAATGTTAATATTACTCTAAATTTGAAATACAATCCTATTAAAACACACATTTATATCAATGTCTAAAATTTGTATAATTTTCTCCGTGTATGGTTCTGAAAAAAGTATGATGGTTGGTTCAATTACTTTCGATTTCAATGCTATGAGGTACATAAACGTAAATGAACAACTGGCAATGTTCCTATCCGTATTATCATATCACAAGGAGACTTGAATTGTGGGTCATAACTATTGTCGTTCTGGGGTAACCGTAAGCAAATGCTTCAACATCTTGTTCTTGTTGAAGGTGCTTTTTAAACTTCATCCGCTTTTGTTATCTGCTCCTGAACCAATTCACACTAATTGTGATACATATCATGTAAATATTTTTCAATATTTTATTTAATTTTGAACTTTATAATTGAAAGTTACATAATTATTATGATATTAACTTATTAATTCCACCCTTTGTTTCAACAATTACAAGAGATGTATTGATGCTTTGGATTTGGAAGAGATTTATGTGAGGTTGAATGTACCATCGATTGATAGCCTAAGATATCAATGCCAAAAATATGGCATTGCTACAAATATACTCGCCGCATACAATAAAGCTAGGTTATTTATCTATATAAAAGCAAGAATACAAAATGAATGTGTTTTAGATATGTTAAAGCTACGTTATTTATCTATATAAAGCTAGAATTCAAAATGAATGTGTTTTAGATATGTTTACAGTAGCCTATATTGCACATTGCACATTTGAGATAGTTTTCATACTTGATTAAGTTGTAATATAGCTTAAATGCAACCTAAATAGTACACATGTGACACTACATCTCAAGTAGGATGAACGAGAACCTTTTAATCTTTGGAGTTTTTTCAGTTGAGGAAACCACTGATTTTCTTGAATGCCTGCAAATTAAAAGTTCAGATTTAGTATCTAATGTATGAGCATCTTTACTATTTTCATATAAACCTAATCAAAGAATTATTCCACGACAAAGTTCATGGGACTGAAACCTAAGTATTGTGACAAGTGGAGATATAAATGAATCGAGTTGCACGAAATAATAGTACGTTAACGTGTAGTTTGATTTTTTTTCTTATGAGCTTAAAATTGTGTTTAATCAAATGTTAAAATTAAATTATTATGCCAATTGACCAATTACTAACACTAGTACTAACATAATGAGGTTTATTATATAACTTTATATATATTCGCGTAATTTAGGAAATAATTTATAAAAATCCTTTGGTTAATCACTTTCCAAAATGCCACACAATTAGACCTTATATATTATAACATTCAAAATTATATTTTTTTAATATTTTCCTTCTATAAAGGCTCAAACATTTGTTTCTAATATGTCAGTAAAACCTTCCACACGAAGGATACAAGAAGGAATAAATAACCATAATAATTCAAACTTTACCAAATTTTCAACCATAGATATTTGGGTATTCAAAATCAGAGAAATATATTTTTCCCTTAACACTTCACTCAATTCAAAACCAACAAAAGGTGGTAGTGGGCATTATTATTGTTTGGATTGTTAAGGGTGATGCAAAACCCTAAAGTTTTTTGTATATTTTACTGACAATTTGTTCTATGGAGTACTACTATATAACAAAGATACATAAATTTGTTTATTAATAATTTTAATGACAGAGTAAAGCGAACACGTTGTAAACTGAATATTGAAAAAATAGCGCCTAGATATTTAATTAGTCTAGCTAATATGAGGTTTTAATATGGAATTAGTGGAGATAAAATTGACAATTGATAGAAACTCTACAACCAATGGACATGGAAACGAATACAATGCAAGAACACAAAATACGTGCAATTTTTTAGTCTTAATTAAGTGCCTATTATTTTGAACCAATGTCGTATAAAAGTTCAATTCAAATAAGATTTTATATAAAATATCTATTATTTTGACAGTTTAAAATTATTATAAATCAAGATATAATAAAATGACAACTATTATGTTAGTTTTAAAATAAGATTTTATGTAAAAATAGTAGTACGTTTCATACTAATGGTTCTGAAATATACATAGATATATATAGAAGTTGGAGACAAGTTATGGGATTTAATTTGATAAGACTTTTTAGTAATTTAGTTAGAGTACTTGTGTACACAATTTTTATAGCATTGGGTGATTGTTCCCAAATGACAATCGATTGTTCCAGGAAACACCACATACAAATCATGGTGCGTAGTGGTGAACATGACTATGAAGGTCTTTCAAACATATCTGAAATCCCTTTTGTGATGGTGGACATGATAAACTTTCACAATGTATTAGTAGTCCCTAAAGACAACATTGTATTGGTTCAAACAGGTGACGCACTTGGGCAACTCTATCACACAATTGCTCAAGAAAGCAAGACCCTCGCTTTCTCAGCAGACGTTTGCCTGCCTGTAGGTGTGGGAGGATACTTCAGTGGAGGAGGATACGACATCATGTCTTGTAAAGAATGTATTGTCATCGATAACATCATTGACCCGAAACTAATGTACTACTTTTGGGATTGTTCTTGCATTTAAAGTGAAGTTAGTTGATGTACATAAAACCATGACTGTTTTCAATGTTTCGAGAATGGTGGAACAAAATGCAACCCAACTAGTACACTGGTGGCAATACATCTCCAGTAAGATGGACGAAAACCTTTTAATCTTTAGAACTTCTTCAGTTGAGGAAACCACTAATTTTCTTGAGTGCCTGCAAATTAAAAGCTCATATTCGGTATCTAATGTATGATCAACTTTACTATTTTCATATAAACCTAATCAAAGATGCTTTCCATTTATATAAAAAAATTATGGTGTTTTAGTAACCAACCTAATCAAAAATACTATTTTCAACTAACAACTGCCACACGCGGCACTCGCACGCACAAATATATTTGAGTGTAACACGTATTTTTCCAATATTATTAATTCTCACAAAATCTTATGTTATAAACAATGAATTGCATCTACGTACATAATTTCTGACAAATAAACCAAGAAATTTGTTTATTCATAACATTTGTTTAATTTGTTTATTGACAAAGTAAAGCGAACACGTGGTAAATTGAACATTGAATAATAAGGCATAGATATTTAATTAGTCTACCTAATAAGAGGTTTTAATATGGAATTAGTGGAGAACAAATTGATAATTGATAGAAATTTTACAGCCAATAGACATGAAAATGAATACAAAGCTATAACACAAAATACGTGCAGTTTTCTAGTCTTAATTAAGTGCCTATCATTTTGAACCAAGGTCATATAAAAGTTCAATTCAAATTTTGAAATTTGACAATTTAAAGTTATTGTAAATCAAGTTATAATAAAATGACAACTATTATGTTAGTTTTAAAATAAGATTTTATGTAAAAAATAGTAGTATACATAGATATATATAGAAGTTGTAGACAAGTTATGGGATTTAATTTGATAGACTTTTTAGTAATTTAGTTAGAGTACTTGTGTACACAATTTTCTAATTGTTTTGGCTCAAACTCGATTCATTTAAATTTTTTGGATTCGGATTTATATTGAGCTTATATCGGGTTTGTTAAAACTAGCAAAATTTATTCCATAAATTTAAAAAAAATAAAAAATTAAGCATTTCTGAAATACATGAGTGATGAAAAGGTATTCGACAAGAACTTTTCATCTTCTCTTTTTGATATACATTTTATTGCTCCTGACATGTAGATTTTTTCTTTTATATTTGTGTAGGTGAATTTTGGTGTATGTTTACTCCTCCAGGAAAGGAGAATTTTGACGTACGTTGTATTGCTCCACTCCCAATACTCCAAAATTACAGATCTTGACCATTTTCTTTTATCTTTTTCCCTTTTCCTGTTTTCCATTTGGCTACAAGTACGTAAATAATATTTGACATTTGTGTAGGTGAATGAGTGTTGGTATGTGATGGAGGTGGGTTTTTGGTAAACTTTATTTTGTTTCAAAATTGTAATTAGTACACAATAAGTTTAATATTAATAATTAGCAGTAGTATTTAAAATATTTTATATTTGGGTTTTATTAGGGTTGAGCCTTATTAAGCTCAATATCGACTCATAAATTGATCGAGTTTAAATTAATGGCTCAAATTCAGCCCCACTTATAATTATTCGGGATCATATCAAAATTAATCGGGTTGAACCGTTGGGCTTTAGGTAGGCCCGACTGACAGTCCTAATAATAATAGATGAAAAATCAATGGGACGTTGTTGTTTAAAGTTTAAACAATTACTAGTCCAACAAGTTTCCTTCCCCTTCTAAACTTTAAAATCGTGTACGATGCAAGCATTAAGTAACACGTTTTCTTTTTTTGCCCGGTAGAATAAGACTTCACATATAGATAGAAATCTCAAACCCCTTATTACTAGGGTTTTCACTTTTCTGCTTTCTAAATCAAAAGACAAAGAAGAAATTTTCTGCAGCAGCAGCAGCCGCAGCCATGGCGAGCACGAAAGTTCAACGTATTATGACCCAACCCATAAACCTAATCTTTAGGTTTCTTCAGAGCAAAGCTCGCATTCAGATATGGCTTTTTGAGCAGAAGGATCTGAGAATAGAGGGTCGAATAATTGGATTCGACGAGTACATGAATTTGGTCTTGGATGATGCGGAGGAGGTCAGTATCAAGAAGAAGACAAGGAAGCAACTCGGAAGGATTTTGTTGAAAGGGGATAATATCACTTTGATGATGAATACTGCCAAGTGAAATCAACCTGTTCGACGAAATGCGTCAATGAGAATTGCTGGTAGCTTTTTTTTTTTTTTTTACCTGTTTTCATGTGGTTTGTATTGATGATATGATTTGGGATAAGTTGCCTTTGTTTAGAGATTAAAAATTGTAATGTTTATATGCAGATTTGTTAGCAGGTTGAACATGAACTTGTGTATCCTGAAATGTAGGAATTATCAGACTCTGCAATTACTATTTTGGCTGAGTAATTTGAAATTAGTATTCCTAGTTTAAAAATCTTCTCTTAATCTGTAGCTGAACTAAAACATCACCTTGTATGCTGTTTTAACCTATGTAGGAAAAAAAATTAAGGCTTGAAGTTCTAATTATCACCTAAATAGACTAACAAAATAAAAATCTAGAAACTACCTGTTCCTTGCCTCTTGTGGTGATTAATGAACAGGATTATAGCAGGATGAAGCCTAGGGAGTTTGTCTGTGCACTTCCATTTCTAAAATTGCACATTTGTACTATACTAAAGTGCACATTTGGTTCCTATTTCTTAAAGAAGTCTCTGTTGAACACCTTTTGTCCCATAGTTTATTCGTTTGTGTGCTGTTTTATCGGCAAAACTCATTTTTAGTTCCACATGACTGGACCCTCAACACTTTTGATCCCTTACATTATAAAATTGCATTTTTGTTCCTGCACTATACTAAATTGTACAGTTTGTTTGAGTTTTTAATTTTTTTTTGCACACTTTTGTTTCATTAAATAGTCTCTGTTTAGCACTTTTGACCCCGTATGATTGTCTTATTTTTGCACTTTTGGTGTTCCCACATTAGATCGGAAGGAGGTGATGGGACCAAAAGTTTATTGTAAGAAATTGGGACTAAAAGTGCAATTTTGTGAAGTACGGGACCAAAGGTGAGGATTTAGAGGGACTAAATGCAGTTTTCCCTATGCAAGAAAATCTTTAGGGAGTGCAGAACTTTTGTGTCTCACAAAAAATTCTAGAAACCACTTGTTTCGTGCTTCTTGTGGCTAATAATGAACACTAATATAGCAGGGTGAAGGCTGTGTATGTCTGTTTATTGCCATTATGTTAATGTTTCCATATGGTTCAAAGCATATTGCATTACTGATACTAATCAAATAATTAGCTTTATATCACATGGCATTTTTTTTGTTCATTTGATGTATATGTCTGGATGAAATGTTTTCATTCTTACTATTAAGTAGAAGCTATTTTCTGCATTTTTATTATATGGCATTGACAGTTCAGACTTTAAACTATATACTTGTTTGTAAATCTGAAAATGAAGAAAGCCTTTTTGCTTCTAGTCATGCTCCTTGCTTCTGCGTGTTTCTTTTCTCTTTTTGCCATATGTTTTTCTTGCTGTTTGTTTAATTCAGCATTGAAATATGGTTAGGACAATATTGCTAGATGCTAATGGGATTATGATTCACTTTCATTACTTTCATTTACTCATTATGTATCAGATGATCCAGATTGCCAGTGGGTCGAATTTAGGTTCGAATATGATCAGGTGAATTTCAACTGATTACAAACCTAATCATGGAATCCTCAATAATCTTTTCAATTCCCATACCACTATGCTTCATTTCTGAATTTGAAGATTTTGTTATGAATAAGTTTGAGACAATGGTTACTTGTTGGCGTGTACATCGAGAATGTGTTAGAAATTAGTGTTGGACGACATAGTCCCTGGTTGGAGTGTGCGTTGATAGCCACTCCCACGGTTCAAACGAAATCACATCCAGATTTCTGGCTTGAGTTCTTGATTTTACCATAGTAAGGCTCGGTCATATCATATAGAAATCCAGCCAGATTAGGATCACTTCAATGAAAATCAAAATACTTTAACTATGTTTGTTTCTTGGATTTCAGTGAGTAAAACGTTAAGGAAAATATTTTCTATTGCATCCAATCACAACGTTGAACTTTATTTCTTGTTTATTTGCATTTTACTCACTGAAATTCATAAACCAAACATAGTCAAATGATCTAGTTCTTGAATGTTAGTGAGGAAAACGTGATGCATGTTAGTATGAACAAAAACTAAAGCTTAATGTGGTATTGTGGTATCATTTTAAGAAAACATGTCTTAAAAATTATTGCACAAAACATAGTCTAATCTAGGACTTGTATTTAATCTGATCCTAAGCCGTTGGGACCCTAAGAGGGTCAAAAGCGAAATTAGCATTGGATTTAATTTGGAGTGCCATTATATGTAGAAGGTTTAGAGTAGTAGTATGTCGTAGTCGTGGACTCATGGCCTTTAAACAAATCTGGAAAAAAAAACTGAACAATCTATTCTATTGCAGTATGGGTATAGTTTTTTTTCTTTTTTGATTAAGTATGTGAGTAGTTAAGTTTTAGATTGTGATGATCTATATTGCACGGATATAGATACGGGGATACAGATACAGTACGATATAGATACGGTGCTATGAATTTTTGAAATTTATTGAATACGATACGGCATGGATACGGATGGAAAACTATAATTTAAATTTATTTATAAGCAACTAGATCATTCAATTTAAGTCTTAAAAGCAAAAATAATCCACTATGATATAAACAAAAGTTGTATAACTCAAAAAGCAAATATATTCATTCTTAACATAGCACATCAATGAAAGAAATTAATTTTTGAGATTTTATGACCTAGGAGATAGACTTGAATAAATAAATAGAATAGTGATACTAGTCGTTTATGTTTAACCCTAGAAACTTTATCATTTTTAATAATTTAAATATGATCCGAAATATTACATAAAAAACCTATCGGTATATCCTGATGCCCAACTAGTGTATTCGATACGTATTTATTTTAATTTTTATTTATTTTTATTACAGATACGCCACGTGACGTATCAAATACGTATCCCACGCGTATCCTGTGCTTATCGGTATCCCCCGTGTATTCGATACGATACTTTGTCTTTTTTCGGAGTATCCGTGTATCATAGGTGATGATTAATCGATTAAAGGAAAAATGAGGAGGAAAGTGTGCTAATTGTAATATCATATATATTATAAAATTAATAATTAGATATATACCACCAAAAAATTGAAAAAAATTGTATAACTGCAAATAAGTTTCCATAAATACTAAAAAAATCTTATTTTTACATATTTATTAACAATTTAATTTTCATAATAATAAATTAAACAAAATTTCATTAACAATATTTTTTAACTGTATTAATTTTATTTACGCATTTAATAATTTTTTAACTGTATTAATAAATCTAATATTTTAAAAAATAATAAGAAAATTAAAAAATACAATATAATTTTTAATTTAATTTTATGTTTATAATAATAAAATTTATTAAATTCTATTTATTATAAACATAAAAAATAATTTATTGAATTAAATATGTAAATAATTTCTTATATTTATTAAATATAATTAATAAATTTTGTTTATTTTTTATTATAAAAATTAAATTGTTAATAAATATGTAAAAAAATTAATTTTTTTTTGAAATTATGGGCAATTATACAAATTTATCAATTTTTTTGTGGTGAATATATAAATTAGCACCCAATTTTAATTTTTTTTAAGATATTACAAACATTATAAATAACCCCTAGGGTAAAAGTTGAAACTTTTCAGGGATAAAAGGGTCAATTGTAAAATAATGACAAACTACAGAGGGAATTTCGTAATACCC
Organism: Penstemon newberryi var. newberryi; assembly: GCA_030819805.1. Lineage (NCBI taxonomy): Eukaryota > Viridiplantae > Streptophyta > Magnoliopsida > Lamiales > Plantaginaceae > Penstemon > Penstemon newberryi. The sequence continues at coordinate 31,845,405 of JAUALY010000003.1, read as the reverse complement.
ACATGAGGAGATATTCGTAACTAGATTTTACTTGATATTCATAATTTACCCTAAAGTAAATGTTATACTATATCAAATCAAAATCTCAAAATCTCTAAAGACAGTAAAATAACATTTTGACAAATCTCAACCCGAATCAGCACACATGCTGAAATGAGATTTGGCCCAATTTGCATGAGCTAGGCCAGACTAAGTCATATCATTTCAAAAGAGAGCTCTGAACATTTCTTCGAAATTATTAAATCTCACTTCTGTTTTGTATTTTTCTTGAGGAAACAGAAACTACTACGTAACCTAATCTTAAAACAGGTAAAACATGTATAAATAGTTAAATACCCAAAGTTATGATCACTTATGCACATTACGTAACCTAATTACATGCATTTTTTGCAAATCTCTGAAGTTCAATTATACTGACTGAAGCAGTTGAGGATGCTCCACCTGCACAAACCCGACGTTATCTATATCTGTTTTGCACATTCCGGCACGATATCAAATCTCTGAAGCAGACCTATGGATTCGACCCAACTCGAGATCCATAGGATTTACACACGCATTAGAGGCAATTTTAGAAACTTGTTCCAGCAGGTGGGGTCACTTTGATCAACAACATTTTCTTATTTACAATGAGTTATAAGGTGTATATTGATGTATGGTTGGAAAACTAAAGAAGTCTAGTTATTAGAACAATAAGCGGTTTACCAAAAGAAGGTCATATATCATTTTACTAGAGGCTGCCAAACTGCACTGGGGAAACATCACTCCTTATGTCTTTTGGTGTTATCTACATGTTTTTAATTGGATTCTTATTCTATTTTCGAAATATTATTATTGTTATCAAATATTAAGGTCATGTTTTATATTTTCTATGAGTCAAGGGTAAATTTTTTATTTGTTTTCTTGATTAGGAAATGTAATTATGTAAGGTCATTCAAAGTACAAATTTCTATGTTCTGGAAGGATATTTTAAAACTACTATATAATTAAACCCTTTAATGAATAAATCAAGAACGAGTGTTTAAGTTTAAAAATATAATTGTTTGCAAGTGTTGTTTGCATTTAGAGTGAATGATCTTAGTCGCATCGAGTGATCCCGCGATTAGTAGCGTCGAGTGAGTCTGCTAACATTGGTTGAGTGATTTCCGATCTTTATCCTTTCATTTCATTTACGTTGCGGGTCTCTTCCTGCATCACATCATCAATTCATTGCTACTATTCCATTATATATGCTCTAAAGAGGTCCTCTCCTTCCGCTTTCCCTTCATTGAGATTGGGTTAAGCCTTCCTCTTCGGGATCGTCCCCAATGTTTGTGGATCATCGTCTTCATCAGAATAATTATGGCTTGTGTTGAAAGGCAACTGAATAATGTTGCATCCGACCGACGACGGAGAATTGGAATTTGACGCCGGATTCCCATTTGATTTGGAGTCGATATCGTCTTTAGCCATTAATTAATTGTGTTGTTGGCATGATTCTTAGGAGGTGTGAATCACACAGGAGTTGCGGGACGATTTCCCGCCACAATTGACAAGCCCATCATAATTATCTTCCCGCCAAAAGTGACTAGATTCTCCTTACAAACCCATTGTAATGGGCTAGATTTTTCAAAAAATAAAAATATAAACAAAAAAAAGGGGCTACATAATTTTCAAACAAAAAAAGAAAAATAAACCTAGCTAATGGGCTAGGTCACGGCCTCTTACACATTATTTCAAAATAAATAATGAATGCATGAGACCCTTCCTTCGCCTCCAAATCAAATTAGTGAAGGTATGCATTCAACCAAAATCGAAGAACTTAATTTAGTGAAACTAGCTTTAACATTCTACTATTTGTTGTTATTAGAAATCTGTTCAGATTTTATTTATTTCCGCAAAAAAATTGAAGCTTTTGGAATTGCTGAATAATGATATTAATCCATTATCTAAAATTTCTATACTAGTTTCCGAAAGAGGCTAGCGGAAATTCATGTTTATGTTGTCCCAGTTTTGATGATTTTGATTTTGTTTGGATTTTTTTATCGAAGTATTTTTTGGAATATTTGATAGGAAAATACTATCTATATATGTGTATTTGTTAATTTGATTAAAAAAAATTATATTATCTTGTGTACTGCAGTGTCAAACAATGGAGCATCAACAGAATCAGAGATCATATCACCAAAAAAAGAAAAAAAAGAAACAAAGATCCGATAATCGAAATCAACCAATTTTTCTAGAGAATATAGTGTTGGATATACTATCAAGGTTGCCAGTGAAGAGTCTTTTAAGGTTTAGGAGTGTCTGCAGACATTGGAAATCTCTCATCTCATCTCCTTCATTCAGAAAATTACATCGTCAAAGACACAAATCTTCCGTCCCGATAATTATAGGTCTTCATAGTTCGGACGAATACGATAACGCTGATTGGAAACCTGGGAAGCTATTTGATTATTTTCTAACCACCTTTGATCTCTATGGAAAAGTCGTCCAACAATGTACTCTCCCAATTTCTTCACAATCTCTAAATATGATGCGCACTCCATCCCAATCTAAGTTGTTGTGCTTCTTCGACACGATAACATCGAGGTGCTTCTTGTATAATCCTATCACCCGGCATTTCTTTCACTTGCCCAGTCCCCCTTGCCTTTCATTACCAGAATTTAAAAGAATTCGCTCCTATAGTTTTGGGTATATTCTATCCAAGGATGAATACAAGATAGTGTACATATTCAAGACAAAAAACAAATGGAATTGTGAGGTCCTCACTATGTCCATCGATAACAACTATCAGTTGCATTACAATGCATGGAGATCCATTGAGATCACAATTATGCTCACCTTCGTGGCTACACACTCTGCTGTGTTTGCTTGTGAGGCTTTTCATTGGGACGCGGTTGATGAAAATGGTAATCACTTTATCCTGTCCTTTGAGTTTGAGACTGAAGTTTTTTCGGCTTTTGAGTTTCCGCAAACAGGCGAGGGACATTGGGGTACGCAACTTTTGGAACTCAAAGATGAGCTCTATTTCGTGGATGTAACAACAGATAAGCCCCCAACTTTATACCTGTGGAAGTTGTCTGATGTCAATAGCAAGTTATGGACTCTTAAGTGGAGCTTCAATTTACAAAGTCTTGGTTATACAAAAGCTCCTCCACCAGATGTCTTTGATTATAAACTGTTTCTAAACAGAGTAGAATTCCTCCAGTATTACAACGAGCCAGGCAACATCTCACGAGAATTGGGGAAGTTGAAGCTAGAAGGCGACGACGACGAGTCCATCGTGCTAGTAGAAGACGAAGAAGACGAAGCATGCGGGGAGCGCGCCAGGCGCACTTGGTATGGTGTGGCTGCTCTCACCAACCTCTTCACTCTCTGATTGAAAAAACTAGACATATATATATGTATATGAAGATGCTCTTTCTTTCTGCTTATCATCCATGTCTTGAGGATTATTTATTTTCTATTGTTTTTTATAATCTTATTATTATATGTGTACTAGACAGTCCAGACATGATTAGTATTGGTTTCAATGTTTTTTCCATTATTAGGGGCCTTGATTTTTTTATTAATTAGTTTATCCTAAAAACTTATCGGATCATTGGTTAACAGTAGAGTAGTATTTTTGTTAGACTTTACGAGACCAGAAATGAGTATCTTGTGAGTTATTTTATCAGGCTCGATTCCTCTATGCAGCATCTCATTGTATATTTCGAAAAGTTCATTTACCTTTCTGGACTTTCCGAGATCATCGAGTAACAAATTGTAAGTGTAAACATCGGCAGCACAGCCAGTGTTTTTCATCTCTTTATAAACATCCCATGCTAGTTCTGCAAGATGAATATCAAGAAGCTCATTAATCAAATGATAATATACTTCCAAAGTTGGTCGAATCCCGAAAGATTTAGTGAACTTCTCAAATAATTTGTGGGCATCAAGGGATTTGTTTTTATTGGACAATAATTTAATAACCGGTACCATTATCGATCCATTTTTGCGAAGACCAACAGATACTACTCTTTCTGCTAAAGATATAGCATGTCTTAACTCTGCTTCATTCAAAATCCCAGTCATCAAATTTTCCCAAAAGTATCTGTAAGAAGAAATTCTACCTTTAAGAATAAACTCCTCAACAACTTTAAAAGCATCCTCAATTGAACCAGCTTTCACAGCACCAGGGAGGAGAGTATACAAAGTTATACAGTCGGGATACACTGTCTTCCTCATCTGATGGAAAAGCCAAAAAGCTTCAAAGAATCTGCTAACCTTTACTAATCCATAGATGAGAGTGTTATAAGTAAAAAGATCAGGGAAACAACCCATTTCTGTCATTTCATAAAGCTTCTTCAAGGACAAATCAACCTCATCATTTTTACAGAGGCAATATTAAAAGTTTTCGTATTAGGTGGGCATCCACATGCTTTCATGCTCTCAAATAATTTGAATCTTTCTTGAACTCTACTATCGTTTCTAAGTCCAGCTAGCAAAGTGTAGTATGTCACAACAGTAGGAACAAGTTTAAATTCATTCATTTTTCTAAACATATTCCATGCCTCTTTTGGCAGACCATCCTTGTAAAGTGTGTCGATCAAAGAGTTTATAACGATCACATCAGTATTACAATCATCGCCTATCATTTCAGAAAGTAAATGAATGGCTTCGTCGATTTTCCTGCAGTACTATAGCATTTCATCATCATGTTATAAGAGATAGAATCTGGTATAAGCCCAATTTGTTTAATTCCATCAAATACCTTTTTTGCTTCACTAAGCCGACCAACTTCAGCTAGGCCATAAAGCGAGCAATGCCTCGAGCTTTCATCTTGTCAAAGGTTTCAATAGCTTTGTCAGCTTCTCCTAATTTCCCATAGTAATTAATGAACAAGATGTATGTACACACCGTTTTCTGAATGCCCAACAATTCCATCTTCTCACATAGTTGCAATGCTTCATCTAATTTACGTAGTCTCAAAAACCCACAAATCAACGTATTTTAAGAATGAAGATTTGGAGTAATCCCTTTCCCTTTCATTTCATCCAAGACCAAAAATGCTTCACTAACTTTCCCTATTTTCCATAAAGCATTGATAAGTATAGTGAAAGTAACAACATCGGCTTTGTAACCATCAGCCTCCATAAGGGTCCAAAACCCCCTCACGGAATCCAAGTCTCTGCAGTCACATAATTTGTCCAAGATAGTGATATAAGTCACTCGAACGGGTTTGTGGCTGCTACATTTCATCTTCTTAAACACTTCCTTGGCAATACCAATTTTTCCAGCATTACAGAGAGCATCAATGAGAACAGTGTAAGTAATCACATCTGCTGTACATCCCTCATCATCCATCCTTTTTAGTATACCGTAAGCCTCGTTTATCTTTCCTGCTCGACCAAGTACTCTAATGCAGATAGTGAAGGTATAGATATTTGGCCTCAATCCCAAATTTTCCATCTCTTCTAGCAATCCCATGACTGTTTCAGTATCTCGTATCTTACCACTAGCTACCATTAACGCGGAATAGGTCTTAAGACTAGGCTTCAACTCTTCTGAAACCATTCTTTTGTAGACCACTAAAGCTTCCCTACAAAATCCTTGTTGAAGAAGCAAATGTATCAATCCGTTATAGGAATAATCATTTAAAATAAATCAGTTTTTTCACGCGGCTTGTCAAATGCCTCCGTTCACTAAGACTTTTGAATATAATCAAGTAAGTATCTAAACTCCTGTAGATAATTTGTTTTTGCATCATATTAAACACCTTAGCCATATCCTTTACCCTTTCATGGAGCCTCGAACGTTCAAGCATGAAGTTACAAGTTTCGTAGTGTGCATAAACCTGTGGTAACTAGGCCAAACCTTTAAAACATGAAAAGGCTTGCTCCACATTTGGACTTGACTTCAAACGCCTAATTATTTCCTCAGAAGACATCACTTTCTTGATTTCTTCGTCCATGAAAAGAACTTCTTCTGAGCTATTCATCACAAACCCACAAAAGTTCACATTCTTTTTCTTGATTTTCTTCCAGTTTCACATTGACCACCATCATTTTTTCTTCTTTTAACCAAGCCATTACTGTAACCCGAAACAGAGGGCACACTACTGTTACAGGTCAAAGATAATGCAGGGTAATATCACGAAGAAATTCTAGAACAACTAAGCAAAGTTATGGTAGTTGTATTTTGCGCGGTAAAGGTTCGTGAAATTGCCCAAAAGAAATAAAGCTAATTTTTAGAGGCGATTCACTCCAATCCACTCAATTTTCTATCTAAAGTTAGCGATTTTAACACGACTGAAGAGTCGCGCTAAATAAAGGCCCTAAGGAATATTTTGACTTGGGTCTTCAAAGATTCTAGTTCTAATGCATTTAATACTTTTTTTTTTGTTACATTTTAATATTTATTATATTATATTGTAAAAAAAAATTAAGGTGTTATTCAAAAGAATAAAATTTAGGATTGAAACTGTTTTGAACGGTCAAGAAATTTTTTGTATAGACCCGGTCTTTCATAAATCATACATAAAATCTTGTAAACATATTTTGTGGATGCACTAATTTTGTTCATGATCTATGAAAAACTTGATATATACAAGAATTTTCCCATTTTTTTCGTCATGTTGAACTAAATTTGAGAATTTGACTTTTTTCGTTCGATGGAATTTTACATTCAAATATATATGACAATTTCTCTTAACTTAGTTATTGTAGTTATTTGTTTTGACGAAAAGATCTTGTTGGACTTTTTATTGCTTCTTATATCACTCATTGAAATAAAACTTTATATTCGATAAAATTATGTTTGGACTAGATATTTTGATAAAATAAAATAAATTAAACGTTTACCTCAATCGATTTTATTAGGGATAATTGTAAATATTCGATAAGTTGAGGGTACGGCGTAATTATATCACCTTTTGTGCCTAGTATTTGCAAAAAGTGATATAATTGCGCCTGTACCCCTCAACTTAAATTTTTACTAACACTGTTAATTTTTAATTGAATTTTTTAAATTACCCTTAGATATATTTAAAAGTATAAGGGAGTTTTGTTCAAACGTTCAAAAGTATAAGGGAGTTTTATGCAAACATTAAAAAATACAAGGGAGTTTTGCACAACATTCTAAAGTACAAGGAAGTTTTGTTCAAACATTCAAAAGTTTAAGGAAGTTTTACGCAAATAAAATTATGCAGAAATTAACGGTATTAGTAACTAATGTAGATTGGTGTTTTATGCAATGTTTTTAAAAGTATAAGGGAGCTTGGTGAAAAAAAAATTGCAAAATAGTTTTGTGATCAGTTCTGTACAATATTTTACGTATCAAAAGCTATGAAAACACTCTGCCATATAAATACCTTTTAAAACCCTTTCAAAACCCACGACATTACCATTTCGAAGAGCAAGAAATTCCTTTTAAAACCCTTTCTAAACCGCACGACCTTACCATTTCAAAAAGCAAGAAATTTCTCCTAAAATGGCCGCACCAGCACCGGCACCGGCACCGGCACCCCGTTTCCAAAAGTCGGTGACGGCGACAATGCTTGAGAATAATGGTTCGATGGTAAGTTTGATCTTGATATACCATATTTTGGATATCCTTACGTGACACTTAGTCAACTTAAACACGTGGAAGAAAACACTATTTATCATCGATATACATGCATCCATGTCAATCGAACTATGACCAGATCGACATGTACATCTCAATTCGGACAAACCGATTAAAACCCGACCGACCCATAAGATCCGACCAATCCGAAAGATCCGTTTTCAACTCTATAAATACCCCTCTCATTTCATAAATGGAGGTGAGCATTTTTTATGATGCATCTACTACTTGATCTCCTCGATTTGATCTAACTTAAGCATCGGAGGGTCTTCGTCGGGGACAACCCCTGCGAGCCCTAACGAGTTTCTTTGAGTGCAGGTCAGGTCCCTTAAAGTGGAGTTCGGATTGATCTGATCGACCGAGGACTTCATATTGTTGAAGGCTCATCGAAAAAACCCTTCATCAATTGGCGCCATCTGTGGGAAACTTCTGGTTTGCACTCGACCAAGAACATTAGATCGATGAGAGTATAAAAGCAAGCTCGATGAAGGAAAAAGACAAAAGGCGATCGACAACTATGAAGTCTCGATCGACCTAAATTGAAGAAACACTATTAATAAGCGTTAAAGAAGATTGAAGATAAAAGGCGATCGACAGCTATGAAGTCTCGATCGACCTAAATTGAAGATAAAAGACGATCGACAACTAACAAGCCTTGATCCACCTAAATTGAAGAAACACTATTAATAAGTGTTAAAAATTGAAGACAAAAAGCGATCGACAACTATGAAGCCTCGATCGACCTAAATTGAAGAAACACTATTAATAAGTGTTAAAGAAGATTGAAGATAAAAGGCGATCGACAGCAATGAAGCCTCGATCGACCTAAACAAAGATAAAAGGCGATCAACGGCTATGAAGCCTCGATCGACCTAAATTGAAGATAAAAGACGATCGACAACTATGAAGTCTCGATCGACCTAATTTGAAGATAAAAGGCGATCGACAGCTATGAAGTCTTGATCGACCTACATTGAAGAAACACTATTAATAAGTGTTAAAAATTGAAAATAAAAGGCGATCGACAGCTATGAAGCCTCGATCGACCTAAACGAAGCAAAAGGCGATCGACAGCTTTGAAGCCTCGATCGACCTAAATTGAAGATAAAAAGGCGATCGACAGCTATGAAGCCTCAATTGACCTAAATTGAAGAAACACTATAAATAAGTGTTAAAGATTGAAGACAAAAGGCGATCAACAGCTATGAAGCCTCAATCGACCTAAACGAAGACAAAAGGCGATTACAGCTATGAAGCCTCGATCGACCTAAATGTAGACAAAAGGCGATCGACAGCTATGAAGCCTCGATGGACCTAAACGAAGACAAAAGGCGATCGACAACTACGAAGCCTCGATCGACCTAAATTGGAGATAAAGACGATCGACAGCTATGAAGCCTCGATCGACCTAAACGAAGACAAAAGGCGATCGACATCTATGAAGCCTCGATCGACCTAAATTGAAGAAACACTATTAATAAGTGTTAAAAAAGATTGAAGATAAAATGCGATCGACATCTATGAAGCCTTGATCGACCTAAACAAAGATAAAATGCGATCGACAGCTATGAAGCCTCGATCGACCTAAACAAAGATAAAATGCGATCGACATCTATGAAGCCTCGATCGACCTAAATTGAAGAAACACTATTAATAAGTGTTAAAGAAGATTGAAGACAAGAGGTGATCGATAGCTATGAAGCATCGATCGACCTAAACGAAGATAAAAGGCGATCGACAGCTATGAAGCCTCGATCGACCTACGTGTTAAAGAAATAATAGGTCGACATCAAATATCGACCTAAATTAGGTCCGAAACATTCAAAACATCGATCATAAACAAAGCTATCATTCAAAAAACTGATGTCAAAATGAGCCAAAAGATACAATTGCTCATCTAAAAATCGACATGCTCCGCTCTTCGATTGACATCAAGAACTTAGGGGACTATTACAAACTTCAAAACTTCGATTTACAATCGAACTCTCGAACTTGGGGGACTATTGATATACCATATTTTGGATATCCTTACATGGCACTTAGTCAACTTAAACACGTGGAAGAAAACACTATTTATCATCGATATACATGCATCCATGTCAATCGAACTATGACCAGATCGACATGTACATCTCAATTCGGACAAACCGATTAAAACCCGTCCGACCCAAAAGATCCGACCGATCCGAAAGATCCGCTTTCAACTCTATAAATACCCCTCTCATTTCATAAATGGAGGTGAGCATTTTTTATGATGCATCTACTACTTGATCTCCCAGATTTGATCTAACTTAAGCATCGGAGGGTCTTCGTCGGGGACAACCCCTTCGAGCCCTATCGAGTTTCTTTGAGTGCAGGTCAGGTTCCCTTAAAGTGGAGTTCGAATTAATCTGACCGACCGAGGACTTCATATTGTTGAAGGCTCATAAAAAAAACCCTTCATCAGATCTAAACATTTATTATTGTACGAAATTGTTTTAATGGCTCACATTTAAATTCTGTAATTAATATCTTCTTGTCTTCCACCCAATCACTACCAACACATCAATTTAAGTGGCCTTCACCTTTCTTGACGATTTTACTTGTTCGTGGGTGTTTCTTGATTGGATATTGAAAGGTGAGATTATAAATCGATTTTTTTTCTTCTGTTTTGCCTTGTTTGAACATATATCCTACTCGTGTATTGGAGTGAATTTCAAGCTGACCCAAATTTTACAATGATTTTACAAGAATTTAGAAGTCTTCACCATTATTAACGATTTGGTTAATAATTTGCACGTGACATGGTTGGTTTAAGTGTGGTATTGTGATCTTACTAGTATTGTTTTTACTTGTTATGCGTGTAATTCCTTTTAGATGAAAAGTCTCGTCAAATTCATAAATTTATTGGAATATCTTTCGATGTTCTGTTTTAACTTGGCTTTGTGGATATAAGCTTTTCAGATGGCCGTATACTTTTATTTTACATACAGTTATTATGAATGAATTTTATATATACATTTTTTTGCTTTGATTTTTTCTCACTGTTAATTGCTTGAAGGAATTTTTTTTTTGGGGAAATGCTTGAAGGATTATTATGAACTTCTATCTCTGGCTTTCTGCCCAATTATCACCGCCTCAGGTCCCTGTACACAAAAAAAATTGAACCACATTTCGATTTTTTTTGTACCGAACCGAATTAATTATGTATCGAATCTTCATTCTTTCATTTTTTTTCTATGGCAGCGTCACCCCTAGAGGTTCACGTGCATACATGACGTTCCAGATGGCATGATCTTGATTAGCAATGAAAACGGGAGGACATGGAATGTGAGGTTCATAGTGGATGAAGAAATTTTCTTTAGGTTCTCGGAGGGGTGGGTTGAATTTACGAGGGGGTATGGAGTGATGCCTGCAGACATTCTACAATTTACTCAGACCGATTATGAATTCACTGTCGAGAAGGTTCATCATTTGTGAACGGTTGATATATCACTTTGCAGTTTAATGAAGTTTATAGGAGTACTTAGTAGTATGGCTGTCTGCATTGAGTTTTGTAGTAGAAGGTAAATATTTGGTGAGTGAAATGTGGGCAAATTAATGGGCCATATTCAGCTAACATTTGACTGATATATCACTTTGCAATTTAATGAAATTTTTAGGATTACTTACATTGCATTGACTTTTGTAGTCAGTCTTAGGGGGCATATTGTCACGGACTTATCTTCTCTTAAGTAAACCGTGCGGCACTTAGCCACAAAATGTCCCTAGCGATTGTTTCCGCCCCTCTGTCGAAATCGGCTAAGTCAGCCTCGTCCCTAAGTCGAGATTGCTAAGTAAAGGTTGTAAGTGGGAAAGTAAAAAAGAATGCTAAGAGAACTTGGAATGCTCTAATGCTCACTAACTTGGAAGAACTCTTGGATGGTTCTTACAAATGAAGGCCTACCTCTATTTATACTACAAGCCTCCCTAATGCATGGCCAAGATCTACTTGATCCAAGGGCTAGGAGTGCTTCTCTAGACCCTTCTACATGTCTCTACCAAAACTAGAACTATGTACAATGTTCTAGAATGCCCTACTATGTACAAGATAGTTCTACATACTTCATGAGCCTTCCACACCGTTCTAGATCCTTCCGGCGTGTTCTACACTTGTGTAGGATCTTTCGGTCTCTTCCGGCACCTTCCGGCATCTTCCGGACCCTTCCGGGGGCTATGTGGAACCTCCCGGTGTTCTCTTGAATGTTCTGGACTTGTGTGGAGTCTTCTAGAATCTCCCGGAACCTCCAAGGCCTTGTTTGGTGCTTCAAAATGCTTGGGGCCGCCCCTGGGACGCCCATGTGCCACCTGACGACCTTTCCTTGCCCAAACGCCTTGCCGTCGCCCGTTATCATCCCTCGACTTGCCCGGGCCTCGCCCCGGATGATATGATGCTCGTCCGGCTTGGCCTCCCGTCTTGCCGACAGTCCCGAGATGTCCCTTTAAGCCCTTGCCTTGATCATACGCCTTGTCCGCTCGGCCCCCGTGGTCGGGTAAAGTGCTGGGGCGTGACAATATGGTACAATTTTATCCATACTTAGATTGATAATAATTGTCGAATTTACTAAATTGCTTTCAAACACAAATTTGTTCTTTCGATATAACTTATCCTCATCCACAGGAACCAAATTGTGGGGATTACGTTTAGTTTCCAGACTGATATATCACTTTGCAGTACACCACCATGTTCGAGTTTTGAATATGTACAATACGATTGGAAATATGGTGTAATGAAATATATACATAGTAGATTATTCTCCAGGCTATCTATTTGGGCCTAAAACTCACCACGTTTGGGAGATGGGTCAATTGAAGCTTATGTATGTCACTGGCAATCACCTTGCATGACTCGTGACTTCAAATTTATAAGTGTCTTCTGATGCTGCAAACCCGCACTTGTTACCCGAGAGTTTGAGACTTTCAGAGGACACCAATTGTGTAAGTTCTACATGTATATGTGACAAAGAATATGAGTGAATTCAACTGTAACAAGAAAAAAGAAAGTGAAAAGTATATGGTTTGGGTTAATACTGCAAATTGATTCCAAACTCCTATCGGTCAAGTGGTTGTTCTGGGATAGATTCAATAGAGTCAAAAGACGTTAGATTTTTTATATTGTTTACACCAGCATCAGTTATCCCACCACCACATATTTCCAGAGGGCGAAGGTTCTTGAAATCTAATGGAATAGATCACACAACACAAAAATGAACAATGATGAACGGATAAATACATACTTAATTTGAGTACAGTAGTTCTTAGCATTCATCGTAAATAATTAGTTCCAAAATCTATAATTCGTGCTCCAAAAAGATCAAGATGAGCCAATCTGGTCAAATATGGAAAACAAGACTTTATAGCTCAGCCTAAATATATCAGAATATTTGTACTAATACAATTAGATGAATCCAATTTTTGCTTACTCATAAAAGCAGATAGGCCAGCATCTGTAATTTGACTAGCATCCAAGTTGAGGGGCTCGAGAGACGATAAGCCAGACAACTTCCACAAACCATCATCAGTAACACCAGTGAAGGAAATATTCAAACTCTCTAGATTAAGCAAACATGTAACAGTGAGAAAACAAGAACGAGTTTAATTCAGGTTTGCTTTAATATATATGCCACGAATCTTATAAAACATTACATTCAAAAGATAAAAGAAAAAAACACAATATTCCGTGATCGAACAATACAAATTAAGATGAAAAACTGTACAAGACTGAGGTTCAAATTTTGCATGCCTAGGCAACTCAAGAAAAGTGTACTAAGGTGTAATTGTATCGGCTCATATGGTACATAACTGCAGGTGGAAACATGATTTTCACTAGAACAATAATGATCTTATGTGGAATCTATAACAGACTCCATGGTGATTTAACCGGCAAGATGAACCATCCCTTCATCATTAATATTGCAAGAATCCAGGTTTAAGCTCTCCAACTTTGTTAAACCTGTTGCAGCAAAAATCTCCAAGATGTATAAATATCCTCAAACACGAAATATTATCAATTTTTTCTTGAAAAAATTAACTCAGATCCTTAACATGAACCTCACAAGTGATTATATCAAACAGAAATTGGTGTGCAAGGTTATGTGGGGGAATCCTTCACCGTTTTCATTACATCTGGGAATAGATTTTACCTTTAAGGTGTACCAAAACAGCACTTGTGATGTCAATGAATCCCAAATTCAAAACTTTCAAAGATTCCAGCTCTGCCATGAAGAACAAACATAAACATTAACTTCACGTCCATGTTAATGATTGACGACATGAAATATATAAATGTACGTTCTTGAAGTAACAATTATTTCTACTTCATTAATCAAAGCGGATGTTAAGATAGGTCTTAACTTGAAAATTTATCACATCCATCATATTTCAAGTTACATCTACCAAGATTCTGATAGAATAAGGCATCAAGAGCTGCAAAAACACAAAAATGAGTCAATATAGGATGAGAAGAAACTGGATATGATAATGAACATTATGCTATTGAAATTCTTAAAACTAGAAAAATGTTTCCTTTATTATATAAAGATACAACACAACTTCGAGAATCAAATTTCTATTATTGGCACAGGAAGCAGATCCTATAGCCATACAAAAAACCAAGCACAACATAAACCTGTAAGTGACTCCAGGCAAGAATCCGTGACAGGGCAACCCTCCATATTCAAATGAGCAAGCTTCTTCAAAGCTACAAGACATATAATATATGTTCACAAACTAGAAAATTTATTTTTGTAGATATATAACAATAAAATGTATCTTGTAAATTTTTCATAATCAACTATATAGACATTCAAATTTTTCACTAATATACCAATTTTTTTTATGCATAAAAATTAGTGAAAAAACCCATTGATTGTTGTCTGGGATTGATGCTAAACATTCTTAAATGATTATTTTCAACCTTATAAGGATAATTTTGTAAATTAGATAAAAGACTACATTTATATAATCAATTTTCAAAAATTGAAACCAAAAACTAAATAAATTATAGTAAAATTATTTATCTCAAAAGTAGTTATACAATAATCAATTATTATAAAAGCAATTATAATACTGGGTCAAACTTACCCTTAATTGGGCTTAGTATTAATAAAATTAAGATTGTTGGGCCTTTAATTTTTTATTCAAATAAATTAGTGCAATTGGTAGGATATTCGGCAGCATTCAATGTGTTCATCTCTTTCAATTTGTAAGGGCAAACCCAATGCTGGGGGGAGGGGTCGAGCTCCGGAGCTCCCCAGCTGCCCCTGCCCCTGCCCCTGCCTCCACCCCTTGCCTATCCAAATCCAACCTGGGGCTTCCCACTCCATTTAATCTCAATTTAATTCTTCCCCACTCTCACCATTATAATAATTATATAATAATAATACTAATAATAATAATACTATTACTAATAATAACAAATATAATAATAATAATATAATTAAATTATTAAATCGTATTGTTCCAATTA
The DNA here is from genome assembly GCA_030819805.1 of Penstemon newberryi var. newberryi. Classification (NCBI taxonomy): domain Eukaryota; kingdom Viridiplantae; phylum Streptophyta; class Magnoliopsida; order Lamiales; family Plantaginaceae; genus Penstemon; species Penstemon newberryi. Next base: position 31,830,335 of record JAUALY010000003.1, on the reverse strand, counting down.
ATTTTCATTGCAAGTTATTAAAATTCATGTTGATAATTTAATGTGATAAATATATTAACAAAAATTTCAACACAAAAATATGTTTACAAAAATATTATAGATAAAGTATGAATTTGAATTTTTTGTCTAAGTGTTTAAATTATATTTTCGAAGTACTTTAAAAATTATATTGTTCAATATATATTTAACCACCTATATTCTAATTAAATGATTTAGTTTCAATTGTCATTTTTTTAAAATAAAATTAAAATTTTAATTCAATAAATTAAAACGACATAAAAATATGAACATTAAAAGTTAAACAAAAATATTTTGAACTAGAAACTATATCACAAATCACATAAATATACTACACTATTATATAATAATACAAACTAAAAACTAAACTAAAAAACAAAAAAAAATTAATATTTTAATCAGGGGACGCCACTTGGCGTCCCCTGATTGCAGCCTGGGCGCACGCGCCCAGGCAACTGGCAGGCGCATAGACGCGCCTGCCGGGGTGGCTGGGGAGCTCCTTGGAGCTCCCCAGCTACCCTCCCTCCCCGCCAGCCCAACCCCCACCCCCACCCCCACCCCCCATTAATTTTCAGCAGCCCAACCCCTCCCCCCAACCCAACCCCTCCATTGGGTTTGGCCTAAACTCTCTCGTATATATATTTAAAGTATTCCTTAAAAAAAAAAATCTTGGGGGAGGCCCCCCCAATGCACTATCTACATCCGCCCTGCATATGTGGTACTAGAGTGTGACATGAATGTAAATAGAATATCCACATCGAGTAAAAATTTCTGAATAGATTTGATCTTTGCGATTTTTATGACTTTATGGTTATAAATGTAACATATCATACATTGTGATAGCATGACATCACCAAAATATATGATGTCCATGAAAATTTAATAGACCATGTTTATGCAAGAACTTTCCAGCATCAAGAGCCACTTAAATGTAATATTGTAACTAATGGTATGAGGGAATTGCACTTTTTCATGCCAAATTTTTGGTACCTTTATACATTTCATACCATACATTTCAAAATAACACATTTGATATCAAAACTGACCAACTTTTTTCAATTTAGGTTTGACCGTTAAATCCTGGATGGAAAAGGACACGTGCCGCGCACATGTTTGTTAACTCGCAAAAAATAAAATAAAAAGGAAAAAAATGAGAGAAATGCATTTTTTTTATACCAAACATTTACCTACTTTAGACATTTGATACCAAAATATCAAAAAAGACACATTAATACCAATATTAAAGGAAATTGCCAAAAAAAAAGGGATAATTACAGGGACATCCCCTGAGGTTTAGGACAATTATTGCCCAATCCCCTCGCAATTTCATAATTACATTCGCCTCCCCCGACATTTCGAAAACCTTACATTTTGATGACGTCATCGCCGAATTTTTATTGAACTTCCTATTTTACCCTTGAGATTACTGTAACTATTTTATTGGACAATTATATCCTTGTTATGTTTGGTACATAGGAGGGGTTTCTTTGCAATGTTTATGTATAAGTATGGGTTCAAATGTTATAAATTTACATGAAACTTATAATTAGTTTATTAGTATATATGTATTCTTAAAATAAAATATAATAACACATCAACGTTTTTTTTTCATTTTTTTTATAATGCTTTTACAATTAAAGAACAAATCATGGTTAATTATAAGAAAAAAACATTGTAGAACATAAATAAAAATGTAAACACATTCAACTTCACATTTAACCAGTAATTTTAATAATTTCAATTTTTTTTCCTAATTAAAGTAAAAGAATAAATGAATGAATTAGGTTTAAAAGAATAATGAATTTTAATAGTAGTGTATATGAATTCTTAAGTAAAAATATAATAACACATCAATGGTTTTTCCAAAAAAAAATTCACAATTCTTTTACAATTAAAGTACAAGGAAAAGTAAATAAATTATGGTTAATTATAAGAAAAAATATTGTAGAACATAAATAAAAAATGTAAATACATTCAACTTTAATATTTAACCAGTAATTTTAATAATTTTAATTTTGTTCATAATTAAAGTACAAGGATATAAATGAATGAATTACGTTTAATCATGAGAAGAAAAAAAACTTGAACAATAATTATTAGACATTATAAAAATGCTCACATGTTTACTAAAAAATTTCATACTAAAATAGTTATTATAAATCAACAATTATTTTACAAAAATTAAAAATACTCGATTTAATAACAAAGTTATTATAAAATCACAAATATTTTTTAATATTTCTTACTTATACAATGATATTAAAATATCTTATTTATATAAAAATACTATTATTAAATCAATAAATTATATTAGTATAAATTATTATTTTTTTTAAAAATCCTCACCATCCCTAACCCCCCCCCCCCCCCCCCCCCCCCGCCCTCCCCAACCCCTCACCTGCCGGTCCCCAACCCCGCAAATCTCCTCCCAGGCCGCGCCGCCGGCTTGGAAGGCCTAGGGTTCGAACCAGGTCGACAACACTGCCTGGAGGATATTTGCGGGGTTAGGACGGTGGAGGTGGGGTGGAGGGTTAGGGTTAGAGTTTTTTTTTTAAGTATAAAATTAATTTTTGTAAGGGTAGTATTTTAGTTTTGTGTATCATTGCAAGGGTAATATTGTTTTTGTGTATCATTACAAGGGTAATATTGTAATTTTGTGTATCATTTTGTAAGATTTTTGAAATATGGGGGGAGGTGGATGTACTTATGAAATTGCGAGGGGATTGGACAATAATTAGTCCAAACCTCAGGGGAGGTCGATGTAATTATCCCTTGCAAGGGTAAATAGGACATTTTGTTAATCTGATTTTTTTTAATTAAAACTGACGAGGACAATATGGTCATTTCACATCATTTTGTAAGGTTTTTCAAACGTGAGGGGAGGTGGATGTAATTATGAAATTGCGAGGGGATTGGACAATAATTAGCCCAAACCTCAGGGGAAGTTAATGTAATTATCCCAAAAAAAAAATACCAAAATTGAAGGACTTTTTTCCCATTTCCTTTCTCCGTCAATTTTTTAGGGCCAAATTTTGTGTTCTTTATATGGCTGGAAGCTCTTGAAGAGAGATTTATAATGGTACATGTTTCAGTTCATGAAACACAATAAATAATCCGCAAAAAATTAACAAAGTTTCGGGATATTAATCAAAATTAATTCATATCTCATAATCTACAAGGAATCATGTCACAATAATTTTCAAATATTATATATGGCAAATAAGCATGATATGGTAAACAATTTGGAGCATAATTTTAAGAATACCAAAAATCACTATTGAAAAGTGCAATTCTCTCATAATATAATATATAATATTACGTAGAATAATAATATGTGTGATTGATATAAGGGTATTGTATTATTGCTAACAATTCCTTCTTGAACCATGTCACCTCTAAAATTATGAATGATTCCATTCACATGCCATTTACTTGAATCGATCGAGTAAATCAGACCGATCAAACAATGTTCGATCATTTTACCAACCTTATAAATGTTTGATCAAACAATGTTCGAGTAAAAGAATGGGCATGTGTACATTCTTTCCTATTGCGCTTGCCTTATCCGATCGACGCCTTCCTCCCGTCTCATGCAGCGTGGGCCTTCTTCACTTCTTTATTGTTGAGGGTTGTGAGGTATCATGTAATTTACTTGAGGTCTAAGGGATCATATGGTCTTTTAGTGATTGAGTAATCTTCAAGCCCATTGCAAGATTATGATTGGGCCTAATACTGGGTAAATATGATTGAGTAAAGGAGACCAGTATTAAGTAAGGCTGTTAATGGGTTGGATTATGGTCGGATCATGCTCGTCCAGATTCGATTTTATTTATCTCGGATTGGATCCTGTCGGATTTGAATCTTGTTTAGATTGTGCTCGGATTTATATTTTTGAATCCAATGGATCTTGGTCGGATTTGGCTGAATATCAAATTTTTTCCGGATCCAATAAAATCTTCATTTAAAAAATTACATTAATATTTTTTTCTAAAACAAGTTTATTAACTTTACAGTTTTATTTAATTTTAGCTCACATGTTCAAACATTATTTACTAATATTCATATTTTTAGATGATAATATTGGTTTAAATAAATTTATAAACAAGTTATAAATTACTATCTTCTTAAATAGACAGTGAAATATTATTTATGGTACTTACTTTTATAAAACATTATATATATCATTCTTTTTATTTTTTATCGGATACGGATCTTTAACGGATCGGATCGACGTAAATCCATATTCGCTCCATGTGTTTCAAATTACGGATCTTTATAATCGGATCAGATCCATCGAATCTCTAATCGGACAATTATTCTAATAAATCGGATCGGATTCAGACGTATCCGAATTAAAATCCGCACCATTGACATCCCTAGTATTAAAAAAGTCCAACCGAACATTGGTCTAGCCTAGGCCTTTCATTGGAGCAACTAGGGCGGATCATGGTTGATCCAGATCCATATCAAATTCTCAATCCGTTCTGGTCCATGTTCGATCGGATTCTTGAAATCATTTACCGAATTTGAATTCAATGTATATTCGAGATCCAAATTTGAATTAGCAAAGCCCTTTTCAAAGTTGATTGAACTTTTCCAATTTTTGAGATTTAAATCCTCAAAAAAATTACCCAATTTACATCAATGGGGAGAAATTGACGGCCACAAAATGAGGCAGTGTAATCCCAATACCAGTTCAGCTCTAAAACCCACACTTCCTCTAACTTCGTCTTTAGTGTTGAGGAATGAGAATGTCAATTACACAAAGGGACATAAACATGCGAGAAAAATCCACAATAAAAGCATGTGCACTTCCTAAGTAGACACTTTATTGAGGACTAATTTATTCTGTTCAAAGCTTTGTTTGACATAAGAAGTTCTTTTATTTGAGAGAACACAAAGCAGTAAGGAATAAAAACCAATCTTTACATTATTACCCGAATGATTTGATGAGTGCAAACTGTACTTTCTATTTCTAAGAAAGAAATTAATGGGGAGAAGGAAAGAGATGTTTGGATATTGTGAGAATGAGAAGGTGGCGGTGGTGGCGGTGGTGGCGGTGGCGGTGGCATCTGAGGGAGGAGGTGGAGGCGAGGTGCCATAGGTGAAGAGAGATATGATGCAGGGGATTTGCAAATAACCCCTATCCTTTTTTTTTTGCCTGATTGCAAATACCCCGTAGAAGTTAAATTGGTCACTTAATAACCATGTACGTGACACATGACTATTTATGTTCAAAAATTGATGGTCAAAATAAATGTGTCGAAATACCTTAAATCATGATATCAAATGTGTTTTTCGAAAAATTTTGTTATGAAAAGTGTTAAGATGGTAAATGTTTAGTATCAAAAGTAAATTTCTCCTCTCTTCTGGAACAAAAGGTGAAGGTTTGGCGTTAAAAGTTTGAAGTAATAGCTACAAGGATTTTCTGACATGCCGAGTTTGAATTTAGTAAATTAAATTCGGGTCTGTTATCTTGGCCTCTCAATTTTTAAAATGAGTTTTTGTGAGATTTTCTATAAGATTGAATTCTTGAAGATGTGTGATGAGTTTTGAGATTAAGTTCTTTTGAATTTTTATTTTTTTGAGATATGAAGTTAAATTTTATAAGATTATGGTCTAACCATCGTACAACCATTTTTTGACATTTCGAAGAATAATTCAAGGTTAAAACCTAGCAAATTGGGTGTTGAATTAAACTTAGTCACTTGACCAAAAAATCATGTATGTGAGTTTACCGATCGGATCTCGAATTTGGAAGAAATAGAAGAAATAGAAGAAATTTGAGATGAATAAATATGATTTATTAGTGGAGGAAGAAAATTAAGGAAAATTCAAATTACTTTCCATTTTTAGTGTTATTCTCTGATAATTTTCATATTTTCTCTAAAAACACCTTAAGAGGTGTTTTCAGAAAATGAGTAAATTATTTTATATTTCTCTAAGATTTTTGCAGATGTTTGTCAAAAAAACATATATATTTTCAAATTTTATCCTCAAAATACATTTTAGTGAGAAGCCAAAACATGTCTAGGGAATTAAACAGAAAGAAAAGCACAAATCCAAAATGGGCCACTTGGTATGAATATTTAATTCATTCTTTTCGGTTATTTTGTAATGTAATTAAAAAATTTAATCAATCACGGATTTTTTTTTTTAATTTTTAATTTTTAATTTTTAATTTTTAATTTGGTTCACATACAAAATGAATAGATAATATATTATTGGATTCAGATATTTAAGATCTATATTTACTCCATTAATTTTGTGTTATAAATATTATGTTAGTGGATGCCCATTTTATTGTAATATTCATGACACATTGTAATGATTATATATAGTGACTATTGAAGACTTGTAAGTTGTAACCTATGACTTTTGGGTTTCTCTTTTAGTCCTATAAATAGAGGCTTATTGTAATGTGTTTATATATGAATAAGAATGAATAAAATTCTCTCCCTACTTCACTTTTCTTTTCTACACTTACATTTTGGTTTTTGCTTGTTATTCTCTTTATTTCATAACACGTTATCAGCACGATTTCATCCTATATTTCAATCCCAAATTAAACCAGCACTTTACCCCTCCGAAAAAAAAGGAAAGAAGAAGAAGGATTTCATCATAGAATTATTCAACACATGATGAGATGGCAAAATCTATTAAACAAGTACAAGACATATCTTCGGGTATTAGGATTGTAAAATTTGTTCATTTCTTGTTTAAGTTCAACATCACAACAAGAAAATATCCAAAGATACGTACATAAGTAGTCTTTTCAAATTTCGTGTTCATCTTCGACTCCAAATCAGTTCATATTCCTCAATACGCATAGGTAAGATGGTGAGTAATATTTTTTAATTTTATATGAAATATGATTTATAATAAGATTTTGTATTTAAATAAAAATATATTAAATGATTATGTTTTCTTATTAGATCAAGAACTTGAAGTTCTAAAATTGAATTACTATGGCCATGAAGCATGTATGGCTGTATAATAAACTCAAATTTGAAGATTTGAGTATCTTTTATGATAGGCCTCAAGCCTAGGTGACAAGGGCATAGAGCCCAAAACTCGAACGTTATAATAAATTCAAACCTGAAGATTTGAATACATCTGGCTTTGATTCAATATATATATTGATTCTGAATCTTGAACAAATATGGAGGCCATAACTGAATGTGCGCATGAGAAACGAGAAGAATGAAAAGCCATGATCTATATCTTGTTAAATTAAAGAAGATATCAATCTTTGAGTTGATGAATCTGTTAAAATATGTTAAATCAAAAGGTTCTTGCAATGCCTATTCATTTTCTCTTTAATCAATTAATAAAATTGAGAATTGAGGATAGTGGCTACTAACGAGAATAGCATTTGTATGTAAAACTGTACAAATGGGGTACATGTTATTAAATTAACAAATATTTAACAATGCTTAGTAAGCTTGTAAAAACTACTGGTTTGAATTCACTGGAATGTAAAGAGTCTCAAAATACAGTCATAAAATGGGACATATGAAAAATTGATAAAGTGAAGGTATTGCTTCATTAGTAATTTCCTCTTTACAATTGATAAAGTGAAATTCCAATATATTTGAGTAGAGGACCTATTTGTCCTAAAATATTTGGAGGAATTATTTTAACACCAAAAGTGTGATTGTTTCCACTTGAGTAAAACTGTATTCATTTTATGTGAATTGAACTGTCCCTCATCTAGTCCAAGATAAACGGCAAATTTATGTTTTTAAGGCATGCATTTTATGGATGAATTTATGGATAAAAGCATGTGTTGCCGTTTAAAATTCTTTTAAGAATATTTAGTTTAATGTTTTGCCATATCTTTTGGCTAATATTCAGAGCTTACAAACTTGGAAGGTCGAGATTTCTTGTATCGACAATTTGAATATTTATAATTATGGGATGAATATGGACTTGAATAAAGAGAGTTCAACTCTCTAAAATACATTTTTCTTTAAAAGCTTGCTATGAAAGTTTGCATTGGAGTTGCGATATATTAAACTAATAAATACAATCCACGATTAAAAATTAGTTTTCAATTGAAATTATTTGGAGATATTGCAACTTTTGGAATCCTAAATTGTTATTAAGTACCAGTATTGTGGAGAAATTTTAAGAAATACTATCAATTGAATATTGGTAGTTGAACCAATGAAACATTGATGAAAAACCATAACTCCTATTATGATTGATATGCATTCCCCGAAATGGATGCAAATGTGAATATAAATGATTTATTCTCAAAAGTGAGCGTACATGATTCATTCTCATAAATTAATGGAATGTACGATAGACATTGACATTATTTAGACATGGTCAAATTATTTTATGCATTTCATATAATGATTGCATCACTCGATGCGAAACGATATAGTGATAAAAATTGAGAAAAACAAAGGTATGCAAATTGATTCTACAAGGCGTCAAAATGACACTTGTTGAAAGAAACATTCATCAAGTGAAAATGAATTACCACAATGTCAGTGATATTCTTGATGATAAAAATTGAATCACTTCACATAAGTAATTTGGATGTTGATAATTTCTATTGAGATAAGTAGAGCTAATAGTGATAATAAAAATAATAATGGTTAATATGAAATTAAGTTTATGGCATAACGTTTTGTGATTAAACATTTGAATTTCTAATATGATTTATTATATTTCAATTATGTATGTGGATGGAAAAATATATGTGATAAAAGTCAACGAATGGCAATTCATATTTAAAATTAAGATTATATATTATCATGCTTGAAATGTAAATATGATCTTCTCATGTTGTCTCAATTATGATTATAAATAAATTGTTTATTTCTTAATTGAATAAAAAAAGGAAATATATATGAAATTCTTTATGCCTTTATTTGTATCAATTTATCTTATCTCATGTCGTGATTAAAGTAAAATGAAAACTGGTTAATGTCATAATTATTTCATTTTGATTAAATTATTCACCAAGTCATGAGCTATATGAGGTTACTATGATGAGTTTATTGAGCTTATAAATCCTTTATAATAAGTAAAGACTTATTATTTTGATTAACCTCATTTATTTAAGACTTCAAATGTGGGGATTTTATAGAAAGAAATGTGTTTGTACAATTGAAACACATATTACAGTAAACCAGAAGTTTACTAATCAAAATAAAGCTGGCATGACCGGTTAGACCATCCCGGGTAAACTATGATGCAAATTTTTTTATAGAGAGTTCATATGGATCTTTCCTGAAGAACCAGAAGATTCTTCAATTCAAAGAATCCTTTTGTGCTGCTTGTTCTCAAGGTCAATTAATTACTAAATCATTCCAATTAAGAATGAGTTAGAATCTCCAGCATTTTTTCAAACACGTTCGAGGTGATATATGTGGGCCCACTCATCCTCTGTGTGGATTATAATAGATGCATCTATTACAAATGTGACATGTGTGTTTATTGTAAACCTGCAACCTTGATGTTTGCGGGATTATTTGCGCAAATAATTAAATTAAGAGCACAATTCTCATATTATGCAATTAAGACGTCTTAATAATGCTGGTGAATTCATATATATGACTTTCAATGGCTATTGAGAGTCATGCTGTCCATATTCATACACAAAATGATTTAATAGAATTATTCATCTAACGCCTCCAATTAATTGCTAGAAAATTATTAATGAGAACAAAACTTTTTGTTACATGTAGCAGTGCTTGTGTGCATCATGCCAACAAATAATGATAAATTCTTCCTGATGAAACTATCGTTTGGTCAGGAGCCAAACATTCCCCATCTTGAAAGTTAAGGACGTGCGACATATTTTCAATTGCTCCACCACAACGCACAAAGATGGGTCCTCAAAAGAGGTTGGGAATATATGTTGGATATGAATCCCCATCCATAATAAGTATCTTGAACAAATGACTGAAATTTTATTTACGGCAAGTTTACCGATTGTCATTTTGATGATATAATATGCATAACATCAGGGGGAGGTAATAAAGAGCTGGTAAAAGAAATTACATGAAAAACATCAACATTATCTTCTCTAGATCCTCAGAAGAAAAAAACAGTGTACACTAGAAGTCCAGAAGATAATATATTTGCAAAATATTGCAAATCAACTGCCAGATAAATTTACTAATATAAAAAGAGTTATTAAATCTCATATACCAGCTAAAAATGCTCCAATTCAAATGAAAATAAGCGAAGCTTAAACGTGGTAAATCAATCGGTTCCAATGATAAAAATCTTCGTAAAATAAAAAAGGAGCTAACACTGAAGATGGTCATATTATGGAGGTGAGCACTCATAAAGAGTCGCAAGACATAACTAATAGATAATACCCCAGAAGAGGTTCAGGTACCTGAAAATAATAAAATAAAGAGATCTCTATAAGTTATGTCACTACGAGAAAAAGATGGAACCGAATTAAAACAGTTGTCGACAACAATTTTGCATATAATTATAAAACAAAATGAGGATCTTGGAATTAAATTTGTTATAAAAATGTAAACATATAAATGATTGGTTAAAATAGAAAGACGCAATTCAAGCAGAATTAAGTTCACTTGTAAAGCACGTTGGATATAAATGGGTATTTGTGCGAAATCCAAATGAGAAAACTGAAGTCGTTATATATAAAGCACGACTAGTGGCACCAAGGATTTTCGTAGAGACCCGATATTGATTATGAGGAGACATAATCTCTTGTGGTGGATGCAATTATTTTCACATACCTTATTAGTCTGGCAGTACGTGAAAAACTTGATTTGCGTCTAGTGAATGTTGATACAACATATTTATATGGCTCACTCGATACTAAAATTTATATGAAAATCCCTGAAGGGTTTAAAATTTCAGATGCATTTGAAAACTCCAGAGAAAACTGTTCAATACGCCTGCGTAAATCTTTGTATGAATCAAAACAATTTGGACGTATGTAGTACAACTGAATTAGTGAATACTTGTTAAAAGAAAGTTATTAAAACGATCCAATTAACCCATATGTTTTATGGAAAGATTGGGATCATGATTATTGTCGTATATATTGATCTAAATATTATTGGAACTTCCAAAGAGTTTTAAAGGAAGAATTTGAGAAGAAAGATTTTGAAAAATAAAATTTTATCTCGACCGGCAGATCGAGCATTTAACAGATGAAATCTTTGTCCATAAATCGATACATACAAAATCGATTATGAAAGATTTTATATAGATAAAAAGCTCAATCATTGAGGGCAATTTCATGGTCGTTTCAATCTTTTGATGTAATAAAATATTATTTTCGTCCTCAAAAGGATCGAACAATGAAAATGTTTTGGGACCTGAAATACCTTTATCCAAGTTTTAGAGACTTAATGAATCTTGCTAATTCTACAAGCATGATTTAACATTTTCGTTTAATTTACTAGCAAGATAAGCTGTGTACCAACACGAAGGCATATGAATGACGTTAAATATGTATTACGCCATCTTCGTGAAAGAATTGACATAGACTTGGTTTTAATCTAGAGGTTTCGATCTACTAAGTGGTGGTTATGCATATATTGGTTACCTTTCTAATCAGCATAAATGTAGATCTTAAAATGGATATGTATTTTTGTTATATCAAGATATTGCCTTCAAAAAGATGATCCAATATTGGAATGTGTCAACTTATGGACATTGTGTTGGCATCAGGGGGAGCGTGTCATTAATAATAATACGCACACTGTACTCTTTTTCCTTCGTCCAAGTTTTTGTCCCAATGGGTTTTTCTTGGCAAGGTTTTAATGAGGCAGTAATACACGCTTATTAGTTTCATATGGATATGTACTCTTTTTTCCTTGTCCAGGTTTTTCCTACTGGGTTTTTCTGACAAGGTTTTTAACGAGGCATATTTTACAAGCAATGGACATCCAAGGGGGAGTGTTATAAATATTATGTTAGTGGATGCCCATTTTATTGTAATATTCATGACACATTGTAATGATTATATATAGTGACTATTGAAGACTTGTAAGTTGTAACCTATGACTTTTGGGTTTCTCTTTTAGTCCTATAAATAGAGGCTTATTGTAATGTGTTTATATATGAATAAGAATGAATAAAATTCTCTCCCTACTTCACTTTTCTTTTCTACACTTACATTTTGGTTTTTGCTTGTTATTCTCTTTATTTCATAACAGGATAAGATTTTCTTAATCGGATCAATCCATCGAATATCTAATTGATTAAATATCTTAATAAATCGGACCAAATACGAATTAAATTTGAATTCAAATCCGTCCCATTGACAACCCTGGTCTAGCCTAGATTAATTCCCAAGTTGGGCGGATCAGCAGTAGTAATGGCAACTCGAAACTATTCTATTTCTATATCTCTCACTTTAATTTCAAAATTATCTTAATATGTTTGCCATTATTTTTGTGATCCCCAAAAATAATTTTATTGTTGGGATCAAATGAAACATTGAAATATACGTTATGTGAGCCACAAGTTGTAGAACTAAGAGTAGGCGCATTTTGGAGGATTTTAGTTTTTAGTTATGAGAATTTTAAAATGTTGTTAATTTACATACTACATATTATTTCAGAACTCAAATTGATAATTTATCTTCATGTGATTTGCATAATGTTCAATCTATGTTCATGTACTTCGAAAGAAATACATTACCACCTGCAATCTTGTAAAAATTTCACGCTGCATCCCCAATATTTTTTAACTTAAAAAAATACGAACTCACAAAACTATCCCTCTTAGAGCATCTCCCATGGTTATCAACATTTATTTCACCAAATCATATATTTGGTGAAATGGAGATGAGTTGATCTCCCACCCTTAACACACCATTTCACCATTTCACAATTTTTTTTGTGAAAGAATGGTGTTTTTGGTCTCCCATGGTTTTCATCAAAATTTACATCAAATTATAAAATAATAATATTTCACCATTTCATCATTTTTTGAGAATAGGATTTTGTTTGATCTCCCATGGTATTTCACCAAATGTGTCACCAAATAATAAATTTGATGCCATAATTTTTATTTCATTAAATTTACAATTACAAATCATTTTTAAAAGTATTAAATTTTTATAACTATACTAGTTAAAATTTATGTTATCAATTATGAAAAATCATTGAAACATTTAACACAATTAACTCAAAATGTTATACATTTAATAAAATCATAACATAAATAACATTTTCATAAGCACTTGCATAATTAAACAACATTACAAACTGATAAAGAAAAAACAACATTACAAAACAAAATAATCTTAACTCATTACAAAACATCTCATTCATCATCATCTATTTGGCTACGTTTAAAGGATTTATTGTGGTTTATTTTATTTTAATTATTAATGGTAATTAGTATATTTATTTGATAAATATCAATAAATTAATTGATAATTATACCTAAAAATATACAATTAATTAACAATAATGTAAAGCATATTTATTTTTATTAACAATAATATTTGGTGGGAGATGCAAATTCCTTCACAAAAAAATTTGGTGTAAAAATAAGATTTGGTGAAATGGTGGTTGACCACCATGGGAGGCTAAAACTAAATTTCTATATTTTTTGGTGTTATGGTGATTTGGTGATTTAAGGTGGGAGGCTAAAAACATCTAAATTTGATGAAAAAAATGGGATTTGATGCACCATGGGAGATGCTATTTATATGTGACACTTTACCCCCGGTGTTATGATAAATGTGATAAGATACCTCATGTGTTATGATAAATATTGCACTTTGCCCCTTATATTACAAAAATACTTTCATGCCTACTCTCACTTTGATGAGTTAGTTACATAGATCTCCTACTGAATAAGGTAAATTGTTTTTTTTAAATTTTCACAGGGAAAAAAATGTTCTTTTTCAGATCACATGGGATAAAATTGAAATTAACTTCTCGGAAAATGATTATAAATATACCAAAATTTTGTGATTATCCGTTTCCTCGAAAATGAAAGTTATAGACTCATCACGTGACTTGGACGAACAATTTTTGGAGTCAAAATTGAAAATTCCCAATTTTTAAGTGTTATATGCTCGACACATGATATTTCTAGCAAATATTAATTTTTTCGGTCAAATAAAATATATGTTGACGCAGGTAACACAATAAAGAATGTAAATTGACAAAATGTTTGAATATTCGTGGAGTCAAAACGGAACTGCCCTAACTATATACAAAAGTGACATGTATTGTGGAAAAAAAAATTCTCTCTGAAACGACATGTATTATGGAATGGAGGGAGTCCTTGTATTTGTGATCCCCAAATTTTTAAGTCTTTCATGCTAGTGGAATTAATAATTTAGTTTTTTATTTTATTTTATTGCTGGGATCAAATGAAACGTTGAACTTTATGTGAGTGTAGACTATATATTGCTTACCATTGTGAAACTTTATGCAACAGTTGCCGAGACCGCCACAATCAAGGAAGTTTTTCTTATGCAAACAAACCATCTTCGAAAGCGATTATCTCAACGCGGTTCTTATTATCGCTACTCAAAGTCCGTCTTTCGAATGGGCCAGAAAAACTGATGCATTGTTTGCAAGAAAATTTCAATACTCGGCAACAAAACCGTTCATAACTTGGCCAAATGAGGAATAACTTGTAATTGAAATGGCATTGTGTCTCAACCCCTTATCCCCTCTCATGTTTTTTACTTTTTTTATTTTGGTTGTTCAAAGTCCGATGTAATTAACAAACACTTCATGTCTTTATATATCTCCTCTTAATGAATAATGATTAACTATTTGCTTAAAAAAAAAAAAAAAAAAAACAAGTTGTAGAATTAAGGATAGGCGCTTAAGGAATGAAACATAAAAAAGTACACAATATTGGAAGTGATTTGGGGAATTTAGTTTTCAGTTATGAGAGTTTTAATTTATGTTGTTAGTTTACATATATACTGTAATATTTCAGAACTCGGAAAATGGTTATAAATATACCTCAATTTTGTGATCTCAGACTGTTTAATTTGGTGCATTTTTATTATAAATTAATTAAATAGTTTGGCTTTGACGATATATGGATAATGGATTGATGATTAATGTGGCCACTTCTTAATATAAATGCAGCGTCTCGTAATATAATAGCACTATTTGTTAAATATGAAAATAGAAAAAAAGGCAAAGGTTTCGACCTCTTCAAATTAAAAAACGTAAGAGAACTATATCTTACTACAATCTTTCCATTTTTTTTTAGAGATACAAATTATATCATTACATAAATATCATTAAATTATAAATTCGAATTCTATTTAAATACAATAAAATTACAAAGAAAATAACTATCAATCAACTAGTATTAAACTATAAGAAAACCCAAATTAGTGAGGATTGAACCCAAAATTTCTTGGTCCTCGACCTCGGCCTTATCAACGAGTTACAACCTCATTGACCTTTCTATTCTTATATTCTTGAAAAGGGGAAATCTATTAACTATATAAACTCAAACTATTTTTTTTTTCTTTATATGTATATTTATAGATTATATAAAGAGGTCCATGCTTCAATAATGCTACATAAATATGATTCTTCCTTTCAATCACCAACTTTAAATTGTATATGTGTATACAAATCTAATCGTTACAAGCAAAAGAGAAACATTGTCTTACTCATGTATATATACTCATTGCTTTTCTTTTTTAAAAAAGGGAGAATTTCCAAGAATGAAAAATAACCCATAAAAAAATCATGATTATTGGATATAAATTAGAGGGCCATCCATACATGCTCCAATAGTGTCACCTAAATTTGATTCCCTCTTTAATTCAATCACCAACACTTTAAATTTTATGTATGTATACTCATCTGTCCTTCTTGCTTTTCTTTTATTTCTTGCTTTTTCCCTTTATTATTACTCACTCACCCCCTAGCCCTCTTGTTCTCTCTCTCTCTCTCTCTCTCTCTCCTCTCTCTCTCTCTCTCTCTCTATAAAAGAAAGTCCCTTTCTTTTCTACCATTCTCCTCTTCAACCTTTTATTTTTTTTATTTTTTCACTATGAGTGATCCCAAGTACTCAAATTTTTATTTTCATCAATGGTTCAAACCAAACCCTTTTCTCCATTTCTCCACCTCAAATAATCCTCCTATTCAAAACAACACTAGCTTTAATTCATTATACAATTACCAAAATACCCCACCTTCTTCACCTCCACTAAAAGAAGAACTTCCTCTCTTGAGACTAACTCCAACAAGAAATGATGAACAAAATGAAAATCAAATTAATGGTGATGATGATGATGATGATGGTGTTACTGTTGCACTTCATATAGGGTTACCAAACCCTAGTTCATCTGATCTTGCTTCTTTGTTGTCTTCTTCTAATTCTTCTTCTGTTGTTCCTAATAATAATAATAATAATAATGGAAATGGAGATGTAATTAGCAGAGGAAGAATTAATAAAGGTGGAGGGGGGCAGTATTGGATTCCTACACCTTCTCAGATTCTCATAGGTCCAACTCAGTTTTCTTGTCCTGTTTGTTTCAAATCCTTCAATAGATACAACAACATGCAGGTAATTTTAATTTTAATTTTATTTCACATGCATATTTATTTACCTTCTTAATATCTTTTTTTTTTTTTTTTGAAGAATTAATTTCTTGAATATTTTGAAAAATTAATCAAGATGGGATTATTTTTTGTTTTTAACTAATTGAAAAATGATTAGATTTCTATGTTATTTCACATGCATATTAATTACCTTCTTAATCTTTTTTTTTTTGAAGAATTAATTTCTTGAATATTTTGAAAAAGTAATAAAGATGGGATTTTTTAAATTTTTTTATTAAATAATTAT
Source organism: Penstemon newberryi var. newberryi (assembly GCA_030819805.1). Taxonomy (NCBI): domain Eukaryota; kingdom Viridiplantae; phylum Streptophyta; class Magnoliopsida; order Lamiales; family Plantaginaceae; genus Penstemon; species Penstemon newberryi. The sequence continues at coordinate 31,813,514 of JAUALY010000003.1, read as the reverse complement.
TAGATTCCTATGTTAGACTGCATGGGTTACTTTTCTTGGATTTTCCATTGGTTCTGATTTTTCAGTTCATTTTTATGTGATTTAACAACTCATGGGCAATAAATTTTGTTCCTTGTGCTTTTTTATTTAAGTGTGGTAGTACTCTTTGAAGTCTGTGCTCTTTTGAACTGAAACTTCAACAGTTTTATTACCAGAGATCCAATTCAGATGATGGTTTACTCATTGTGTAAGAACTTTCAAAAGATTTCTTTTTTTATTATTTTTGGTAAATAACTTTCAAAAGACTTGAAAAGCCCATACCTAAACTCTCACATCTCTCTCTATCAAATCTAAAACAAGATTTGTCTTCAAACTCAACAGTTTCACTTTGGAAATTGTTTCCTGCTGTAGATCTTTTAAAAATTGAAACCCGTAAAATATTAAATGTCTTTCCTCTTCAATAACTTAAGCAATTCGTTGAACGATTAATGTGGTATCAAAATTGGCTCAAGATCCTCTATACCACTATTAGTGTACCATACTTGTGTATCACTAATAAGTAATTGCCACATGTACATGTGACAATTATTATAATTGTTACATGTACATGTGGCAATTACTTATTAGTGGTACACAAGTATGGTACACTAATAGTGGTATAGAGGATCTTGAGCCATCAAAATTGGATCACAAATAGATGATGTGATCGAATATCTTTGTCGTTTATTTGTAAATTCTATGTGTAGACTTATGTAAAATGTATAGCTTCTACACGTACGGAGAAGTACATATTAACTAATAAATTTTAAATGTATTTTCTCAGTAATTTACTTAAGATATTTGCCGTCTATGACTAAATTACACGTGCTAGACTTAAATAAATGTATGTTGTTCACACGTCGAAGTATGTATTAACTAATAAATTTTAAATGTATTTTTCCTTTAACGGCTTAAAATTTTATGTGATTGGATATTCAATATATTGTTCATTTGAAATTTGTAATCATACTTCTAATTCTTTTCTTTTTGCCAATTATTTAGTGAGGAATTTATTAATCAAGAAAAAGGGATATAACTTTTTTGAAAAAACACTTCAAAGAACCATATGTGTGGCAATAGAATCAGACGAATCTTTATGTTAGATATAAAGATAGAATATAAATAATAAATTACAGGTAATTATATACCAAAATAGTAGTATCCTTGCTGTAACTTGATTTTTCCCATGTAAGATACTTGAAGAACACTGCTCTAATTCTTTCTTGATGAACTGACAATTCATCTTTTTGCCTATACCTTTTCCCATTCTTTCCTGTGGGCAGAGAATTTCAGATACCCATTCATTATTTTCAGGCAATTTTTTATTTTATTATTGTTTTTTTCTTGGTATATTAGTAAATACTAAGTGACAGTACAAAAGTTGTCACTCTTTTAATGTGACAAATTTAGTCACTTTTTCAATGTGACAAAACCAATTTCTAAGTTGGCACTAATAATTATTGTAGACAATAGTTTAGTGTTATATATTCAAATTTTGTGGCGAAAATAATTTATCTTATAAAATAAATATTGTCACAGTGATATAATGACAATTTTGGTTGTCAATTTTTGTATCACATGTTACCAATATTGACAAATAAATCGCTAACTTATTTATGAATATCATTATCGCAATCAAATTTGAATCATTGTACGTCACTTAGCACATATGTAAACTCAGTGCCAAATTTAATATTATCGTTTAACATTTTGTCACTAAAACTTAATTTCCTCGTACGAGTTGCAGATGCATATGTGGGGACATGGTTCACAATACAGAAGAGGTCCTGAATCACTAAGAGGAACTCAACCAACAGGCATGCTTAGACTTCCTTGCTATTGTTGTTCTCCTGGTTGCAAAAACAATATTGATCATCCAAGAGCAAAGCCTTTAAAAGATTTCAGAACACTCCAAACACATTACAAAAGAAAGCATGGAATAAAGCCTTTCATGTGTAGAAAATGTGGCAAAGCTTTTGCAGTTAGAGGAGATTGGAGGACACATGAGAAGAATTGTGGTAAGCTTTGGTACTGTATTTGTGGTTCAGATTTTAAGCATAAAAGGTCACTTAAAGATCATGTAAAAGCTTTTGGAAATGGTCATGGAGATTGTGGGGGTAATGGGCATGAAGAAGAAGATGAGGCTGCATCAGAAGTTGAACAAGATGATGATTCCATGCAGTGATTATATAGTTTTTTTTTTTTTTTTTTTTTTTAGTTAAGTTCATAAACTTTTGTGGGATATAATTTTGGAATGATATATGATGCTGAATTTTAGACTGTAAATGTTTTTTTTTTAATTAAATTCGGACATGATACAAATCGATTATTTGCAAGGTAGTTCTAACGGTTAGGAAAAGGCACAAGAAGTTGGTATTAGCACCTAGAGAGAAACATCTCTTCTATTCGAATAATTTTATAAATTTCAATTATGTCAGAAATTGGTCCATAAGGCGAATTGTATAACAAGAAGTCTATTGTATCGAAATTTTGCAAACATAGCAAATCCCTGAAAATTATGTCGAATTGAAATAAAACAAAAGATAAATATTTTACATAAAATCTCATCCAAAACAAATTTGAAACTACTTTTTAATTGACAAACGAAATGTTATAAAAAAAAAATAACAAATTCAACTAAAGATAGCGATTTGGAGGGGATAACAATGCAATTTGAGGTTGAAAAAGTCGACGCCCATTCGGCGTGCAATGGTCTCTGACAAGAGCTTTCCTACCTGGAGTATTATGTTCGATTCAGACAACCGTAGCTAAAATTATGTCCAAAAGACAGAAATGCACCAAAAATTGTCCCAGTTAGAAAATATTATAATCACTTCCTTCTTTTGTTCTAATCTGCCAACTCATGGTATCTTCACGACATTAACGTGCAATCTGACAAATCAACATAATCTGTATGAAACCCTCGTATCAGCTTTCCACTATGATCATTTTTAACCATAATTATAGTGGGTTCCCCTCTTAAGCACCCTCGCCCCCACCCCCCACCCTAACTCCTAATGATAATAATTTCAGTTAAATGTTTGATTAATCCTAGAATTCCGATGATAAAGTAACAATCTTGACAACATTTGATCATATACTAATCTAGGTTTTACAGAGAACAAATCTTTAGAAAGACTGGGAACATGGGAAACACAACCCCATAAAGTGCGGGTAAGTTTTTGCAAAGCGGTCTGCCAATTACCCCCTAGCTAACATTTTAAAGCATTATTTAAAGAATTGAATTATTTTCATTGTTTGCTCTCTTAGTTCACGTACACATCCATTCATGAAACCTTTATATATAGGGAATAGGAGTTTAATTGGACAAGGCCTACTCGAGCCACTATGGCTAGCTAGACCCGATTATATTTGAACCGAACCTTACTAATTGTGAGTTAGGTCGAGTTTGAACTTTTTTATTAGGTCGATGAATTTATATGAGCAGAGTTTGAGTTTAACGAGGCTCAATCTAAATAAGACCAGACTCATCAAAATGCTAAGGGTTTGTTTGTCTCGTTTTTCTGAAAGTAATTTTAGAGAAAAAAAAAAGGGTTCTAGAAAATATCTCAATTTTCGTAATTTTGTTTGTTTGATCTTTTGAGATGAAATAAATAGTAGATATAAGTTTTAAAAATGAACATCTTTTTCAAAGATTTATGGAAAGAAGAGATAAGTTAATAAAATTTAGTGTAAGAGATAAGTTTTTTATGGGATGAATCATTTATTACACTTTGAAGTCACATTTTTGCATCACACATATAAATCTATCAACAAGTGTGCAAATTTAAAATTTGTGTGGGCCAACACATAGGTGAGGATCATCTGTCACATGTTTGTGTCACACATATTGATTTATTGACAAATGTATTTTTTTAAATTTTGTGTGGGTCCACGTACACATACACTTAAATGATGTATCTCTCATGTGACACATAAATGTGATAGATGATCCTATCTCGCCAATACATTCATTTGGAGGCTGGATTTATCATGTGACACAAAATTGTGACACCAAAGTGTGATAGTGATCTTTTGCTGGACAATTTTTTATGTCAAATCATGTTTGTTATATGTGATAATTAAATAGTGTAAGAGATATGTTACTTCATGTCAAACCAAAATAGAGGTTGTTAAAGTTTTCTTGAGAGAGATGATTTTTTCAGATGACATTATTTTTGAAAATTGAGAAAAAAAATTATTCTGAAAATTAAAAGAATATTTATTTAACTTTTCACATAGCACTAAAATGCTCTCCGGAAAAAGCTTGAGATAAATATATGGGATTATTGTATTTTTGGTGCCACAACTATAGTCCGCTGGCGTTTCTACCCCGTAACTTTTCGGGCTGACACATTTGGTGCCACAACTTCAACATTAGTGGCGATTTTGGTGCCAATTGATGCCCAATTTCAAAATTAGCCCGAAATCCACCTATGTGTGGGCCATGTGACATGAAAAATGAGAATTTTGACCATTCAATATCTTTTTCATTAAAAAAAATTACTAAAATTCAAAATCCTAACTTTTCCTATAAAATTCACCAAACATTCCCTTAATTAAATTGTTAGCTGCCTTCTTCTTCTTCCCCCAAATAAAAACATTCAAATAGCCTAGTTCTTGGTGGATGAAAATATATATATATATATATATATATATATATATATATATATTAATGAAAAAGGCCATGAATGGTCAAAATCCCCAATTTTCATATCACATGGTCCGCACATGGGGGGATTTCGGGTCAATTTTGAAATTGGCACCAAAATTGCCATTGATGTTGAAGTTGTGGCACCAAATGTGTCAGCCCGAAAAGTTACGGGGTAGAAACACCAGTGAGCTATAGTTGTGGCACCAAAAATGCAATAATCCCATAAATATATAGTCCATAGGATTCCATAGCTTATAGTACTTATGAAACTTAATGAGACAATGGACAAATACACATTTCTTGTTTTTATTCATGAAATCATTATTTAGCATTTAAAATAATTTGTGAATGATCATTATATTGTATTTAGATTTTGACTTCTTATCTAAAATGATACTTAATATTAATGAGCCTACTATATATGAAATTTATATTATATTATAATTTTTTCGAAAAAATCTTGCATGAGCCATTTCGATATAAGTTCGAAGCCTGAACCTCGAAATAATACCCGAGTCGAGTGCGGTCCAATGTAACCCAAAATTAAAAAATGTATTTGAGCATGTAATTATCAAATTTGATGATATTTAGGTTTGAGCACGAGCACTATTAAAATCATAATGGCAACAAATATTCGGGCCCAGATGTGAGTCTTCCCTAATCCAATTAAAAGAATCAAATTTTTTATAATTAGAATCGAGTGAATTGAAAGATGTGTTCCAGGCAATGGTCAGTGGGGATATATGAAAGGACGTTCAGTACAAAGAGTAGTATATTTGGTACAAATGTAGGATAAAATCAATTTAATCCTAGAGAATTATTGATACATATAGGCTTTTCATTCTGCAAAAAGCTTTTGGGGTGCATATGATGCCCTTTTGCTTTGTCTAGTGGGAGATATATAGAGTTCTGGTCTTTGATAGAACATATACCCACATATATTTTAGAGATTCACTATGTACCTTTAAATAATTCGATCAAAGCAAATGATTACCCAAGTGTATGTGGGAGTAAAGCATATATAAGAAAGTATAATTAGACCTACGTTACTCATTCTTGAACAATTTTGAATTTTGATTTGTTCAAGTCTTTGTTTCATTCGTTATGTAGAGGTTCTTAGGGGCGGATTTAGGAATTTGGTGTAGTGGAGGTTAAGTTCTATGATAAATAATCCAAATAAAAGAAAAATTCAATTAAATAGTCAAACTTGAATTTCATATTAATTCATATAAAATATATGAAGAGATTCAAAAAAAGGAGATGAAATTTGACAAAAATAACCTCCACAAATTACTTTAATTACATATGATACCATGTGATGACCTCAAAAGAACTCAATACATTGATGGATCTTAATTACAATTTCAAATGATACCAATTACATTCAAAATTGACCGCATCAATAGTTGGTAATGATGTGACTTGTTTTGTGTTAGATTTTATCAATAATAAGAATTTCTTGGCTAAATGCAATTATACCCATATTGTTCTAATACCTAAATGCGCTAAACCTGAACCTGTATCTTAGTTCCGTCCAATTAGCTTGAGTAGTGTAGTTTATAAAATTGCTGCCAAAACAATTGCTAATCGTATGAAACCCTTGATGAATCGTATTATTTCTGAAAGTCAGTCTGCTTTTGTCCCTTCGCGTCTAATTACTGATATTGTCCTCGTTGCTTACGAAATCTCGCATTTTATAAACTGAAGTATTGGGGAAATAAGGGCCATACGGAAATTAAAATAAGCCTATGATCGAGTCAAATTGGTCTTTCTTGAGAATCTTTTACTAAAAATGGGGTTCGGTAGGGACTTTGTGGGTCTCATACTTTTGTGTGTTATTACTGTTTCATGCTCATGTGTTTTAAATGGTGAGCAGATTGGATATTTTCGGATATCGCATTTACATTTTGTAGATGATACACTGATATTCTGTCAGGAGACGGCTACAACAACAAAAATTGACGAAATCCTAAAGGAATATAAGCGGACTTTGGGGCAGGAGACAAACGTTCTGAAATCTAGTATTGTGTACAACAAAAATACGTAAGAGGCAGATAAAGTGCAAATCAAGGTGGTGTTACCGTTTCTGGAGCTTCATAAACATGAGAAATATTTGGGTTTACCATCAGTGATTGGAAGGTCAAAAAGGAAGTGAATGGACACATTAGAGATCGTATAGAGTGGTAGAGGAATCTTGCTATGCATCACGAATTAGATGGCTCCGGGTTGAAGGCTGGAATGAGAAAACACTTTCAATGGCGGGGAAGGAAATACTTATTGAGGTTGTTATTCAAGCCATTCCTTCATATGCTATGAGCTGCTTTTAGCTCCCCTCATACTTATTAAAGGATATTGAGTTTATTACAAGGAATTTCTGGTGGGATGACAGAGGTAAGAAGAAAATACACTGGATTGCTTGGAAGTCATTGGGTTCTAGCAAAAAAGATGGGGGTATGGGTTTTCGGGACCTGGAGGCTTTTAATCTAGTTTTGCTGGCCAAACAGGCATGTCGGGTTTGGTCTAAGCCGGAGAGTCTTCTCAGTCGAATTTTAAAGGCGAAATATTTTGCTAACACGGATTTTAGGGCGACTAGAGTGGGGAAGAATGCATCACATTCTTGGAAGAGTATATATGAAGCAAAGGACCTTTTGGTGGCGGGACTCAGGTGGAGAATTGGAAACAGTACCTCCGTTAATGTTTGGACTGATGGATGGTTACCAAATGGGACTCGATTTTGTGTGAAGACTCCGAGAATGGGACAACACCCGAACTTGCTAGTTAGCACTTTAATTGATTCGGTTACAGGCGCTTGGAACATACAGAAGCTCAAAGAAGTGTTTTGGGAAGATGATATCTGTTGGTCCCAAAAGTGGTCAATGAGGTCTAGAGGGAGGGTGAATAGACCTCTGAAAACTTTAAAACTTTTTCTCTAACTTTTCAAATCAGCAGACTAAGCTGATCGAGATTTGTAAGACTACTAAGCTGATGCGCACAAAGCTTTATCAGCAGAGTTGACCACTCATCTGATTTTCACTCAGCTGATTTCAGATGTTAAATCAGAGTTTTTAGAAACTAGTTGGCAGCGGATTTGTCAAGTGTTTTTCAACCAATCTGTTTCTTTTTAAGTTTTCTCACTCAAAAGATTTTGTCCACAGTTTTTACAACTCCTTTTAAAATCTTTTGGTTAAATCGTATGTTTGAGTTATTTGATAAGTATGCAAAGTATAACAGTAAGTGATTCAAACACACAGGATTTTTATAGTGGTTATATGGATGAAAATCCTTTAGTCCACTCTTCCAAGTCACACAGATCTTGGGTTATACTAGAAAACACAAAGTAATCAAGTATACAATGCTTGCGGCGATCAACAAATGAAAAGCCACAAGTGCGCTGTAAGAAATCACACAGAAATCCTACACTCTGAAGCTACATCACTCACTAAGATGGACCTACACTTCTCACGCTATTTTCAGCACAAGTAATCACTCAGAAAACCTATACTAAGAAGCTATATCACTCACAAAGATGGATATACACTCCTTCTATTCTCAGTTGAAAGTCACTTAGACAGACAACGTTTGATCTCTGTTCTTCAACAAGAAGCTTCGTCAACAAATGACTTCGCTCAAGATCAGACGACTCAACTGATGGATCTCGTTCTTAGGATATGATCTTGAATAATGCAAGCTCTCTTTAGATCTTCAGTTATGTCTTCTATTTCTACTCTCAGATTTTGAATTTCTGCCCGTTGAAGGTTGGCAGGAATCTACAGTCCTCGAGTTCTGGTCCTGACACGCGGAACGGCTCCCTGCAACTGTTGCACTGTACACTCTGCTGTACGGATGTCTACTTTATGTCAGTCGCATTTAATGCACTCAGCTCTTAGCTGGTTCCCGTTGATAAGCTTCCTGACCGTCTTCACTCTGCTGGTGGAAGTACTCTGCTGATGATCACTCGGCTGATGGCTTCTCGGCTGATTCAAGAATGAACACATCTATCTTGACTCGGCTGATAATACCCATCTGATATCCCACTTCGTTGATTCGGTCACTTAGCTTCCAGACCATGAGATAGGTTTTACTAAGCTGTTCAGTTCTTAGTTGATGACTTCCAGATTACCCTTTTTGTCATCTTCAAAACCTTCTCCAATATTAACCAACAATTTCCCCCTTTTTGATGATGACAAAACCTTCAACTAAGAACACATCTAAGTTTCTGATTTAGTCTTCATACTCTGAGATGGAAATTATTGTTCTGATACAACTTTTAAAAAAAATTACCACTTGATGGTTCTTTTTCCCTTTCTGATCGTCTGCTTAAAGGGTTCTTAGTTGCATCCATCTTCCCCCTTTTTGTCATCAACACCAAAACTTTAGTTGCATCTTTTCTTCTCCATTTTATCCTTCCCCCCTTTTTAGGGTTTGTGATAACTTCTTTTCCATAAGATTGCAAACTAGTATGCTGAAGACAGGTAGGTAAGCACTTGGCTGATCGAGGTAGTCTTCGTTGCCGTTTATCACTCCAGCTAGAAAATTTCCTCTTAACTTCAAGAATTTTTACCACTTGATACCACTTGTGGTCTGATTCCACTTGTAGTCTGATACTACTTGTATGGATACAAATCAGATTAGTCAGCTGATATCACTTGTTGATGTGATAGCACTTGCTGATACCACTTGGTGTAGTACATTCTTGAAAATCACTTGGCTGTTGAGTTCCAATCAGCTGATAAGAAGCAGTCTTCTGATAGCTTCACTTTGACTTATTGACAACTTCATCTTTTATTTAGGAGTACCGCTAGTCGTACACGTTCCCCCTAAGTTCAAGAATTTGTGGTCAAGTAGTCTGACGAGAGTTTCTCTTCAAAGACACTCAGCCGTTGAATTTCAGTAAGCTGTTCTGGGTTAGTCTTCTGATAAGTTCCCCCTCAACTTATGAATCCAAAATCAACAAACCAATTTCTGTTGTCACATGGTTGACTGATACCACTTGAATGGTGATACCACTTGTTGCAGACAGTTGATAGCCTCTAATGCCACTTGGTCTCTGAAACCACTTGTTAACCTTTGATGATCTTCAACTTTTCAACAAACTCACGTTCCTTGAAATCTCCAAATGTAGAGTCTACCACTTGAATTATACCACTTTCTGATACCACTGATTTGATACCACTTGCTGGTACATGCTTGTTGGTGAGACTACTTGTTGAACTTGGTGAAATTTGCAAGGCAGTCGACTCATCTTTGTCATCTCACATGTGTTTCACCTGCAAAACAGATGACTGTTTTAGGTACCCCTTGTTTATTGGGTCCAGCATGGTTAGTGTAACCTTTAACATGTGATGATCTAGTGACTTATGCTTTATCATGATAATACCACTTGTTGTTTTTCAACATTTGTTGGTCATGATTAAAACATAGCTCATAAGCAAGGTAAGATGCATGAAATATGTGATAAGCATGCATATTGAAATGAGGATGGCAATAAGCACATTGAACATGATCAGCATGATAATATGAATAGGCATAAAGCATGTTGAAATAACAATTATCATAATGTGATTCAAATTCTTTGCCAGATAATTCGTTTTTACCTCAATTTCTTACCTGAGTTATTTAATAACTCTCCTTAGATTTAGCAGACTTGATACCACTTTAAATTTACTCTTATCAGCAGCCTATTTCAGCTTACTCGGCTGATGAGTTTTAGTAGTCTGATTTGTCTTAGGTAGCTTACTAGGTTTTCTAACCTATTGAGCATCAGTAGACTTGTTCTCTTAAGCTTCTGATTTTCTTTTTAGAGAATAATGCAATTACTTCTTTCAGGTTTATTTATATTTTCAAAACAAATTGCATACTCAGCTTTTAGAGTTTCATTCTCATGCTCAAGCTTTTTGGTAGTCAGCTGATTCTTGAGGTTTTTCAACTTGAAGTTTCAGTGATCTGATTTGTTCTTTTCAGCAGAGTCATCTCTTCATTAAGCTTGGCAAGTGCACAAACAATATTTGAATTTGAAATTCAGCATTTATTCAATCGATTCAAATAGTGCATTTCATTTATAGGTAGAAGTTACCTCAATTTTCAGAATCATCAGATCCTATGACAGTTAAGCATAATGTTTCAGGTACTTCTTCAAATTCTTTATCGGACGACTTGCGGTCTGAATAAGATGTGCAGGAGTTTATTAGCTTTGCTGCATCAGCTAACTTTGATTTGCTCTTACTAAGCTTACGCTCCTTTTTAGCACGCTTTTCCTTTTCAGCAAACTTCTCAGATGATGAGGTTGGATGGTCTTTGATCAAGAGCACATACTCCTCTTCATGGTAGTCTCTAAGTTTTACTTTGTAGGAATCCCTGTTTTCCTGAAAATGATCAGATGAAGATGAAGTAGCATTCTTATATTTTAATTTCATTTTCTTCTTGTAGAACTTCTTGAAATCATTTAGCAGCAGGGTAACGTCGTCAGCAGTGTATCCCTTTTCTGAACTCAGCACAGTCTTCTGTTTTGACTTGTCTGCTGATTTTCTTGACTTGTCTGACGCCATTAGAGCAGCAGTAGGGTCTGAACTAGTTGACACTTCTAATCCCAATCTTGGCATATGATACTCATACGCTTTGAGAGATGAGAACAGTTCGGAAAGAGAAATCTTCTCTAAATCCCTTGATTCTTCCATGGCTGTCACCTTCATGTTGAATTTAGGTGGCAAGGCCTTGAGAACCTTTGTTGTGATCTCTTTGTTCGAAAATTCTTTACCAAACCTTAGAACTTCACTCAGAGCTTTGGTAAATCTGGTATCCATCTGATCAATCATTTCACCAGACTTCATTTTGAAATTTTCAAACTCCTCAAGAGCCACACTGAGCTTGTGTTCTTTGATAGCGTCGTTTCCTTCGCTTAGCCCGCAGACTTTATCCCACATCTCTTTGGCAGTTTTGAGATGCTTGATCTTCTGGAAATTGTCTTCGTCTACAGTTCTGAACATGATGAACTTCGCCTTTTTATCAAGATTTACTAATTTGTTTTCTTTAGGTGTCAGCTCATCCAGCTCTTTGTCAACTATCTGATCTGGTTGGCCAGCAACCTTCACAGTCTTCTGGAATCTGAATGGTCCTTTTGTAATACATGTAAACATGTCATCATTATAAGCAGCAAGAAAGATTTCCATTCTGATTTTCCAGTTTTCAAAGCTCATAAGACCGATGTGAGGAACATGGTTTATGGCATCCATTTTTCAAAAAGTTTTGATTTTCAAAATATGCTCTCTTTTTGAAAGATTTGAAAAACACACTTTGGATCAAGCTCGTTGATCAGGCAGCTGATTCAAGATAAACCACCTACCCTGATGCTACTTGATGGTATCAGGTAAATTACCAGAGCAACCTGCTCTGATACCACTTGTTGGTCCCAAAAGTGGTCAATGAGGTCTAGAGAGGGGGTGAATAGACCTCTGAAAACTTTAAAACTTTTTCTCTAACTTTTCAAATCAGCAGACTAAGCTGATCGAGATTTGTAAGACTACTAAGCTGATGCGCACAAAGCTTTATCAGCAGAGTTGACCACTCATCTGATTTTCACTCAGCTGATTTCAGATGTTAAATCAGAGTTTTTAGAAACTAGTTGGCAGCGGATTTGTCAAGTGTTTTTCAACCAATCTGTTCCTCTTTAAGTTTTCTCACTCAAAAGATTTTGTCCCCAGTTTTTACAACTCCTTTTAAAATCTTTTGGTTAAATCGTATGTTTGAGTTTTTTGATAAGTATGCAAAGTATAATAGTAAGTGATTCAAACACACAGGATTTTTATAGTGGTTATATGGATGAAAATCCTTTGGTCCACTCTTCCAAGTCACACAGATCTTGGGTTATACTAGAAAACACAAAGTAATCAAGTATACAATGCTTGCGCTGATCAACAAATGAAAAGCCACAAGTGCGCTGTAAGAAATCACACAGAAATCCTACACTCTGAAGCTACATCACTCACTAATATGGACCTACACTTCTCACGCTATTTTCAGCACAAGTAATCACTCAGAAAACCTATACTAAGAAGCTATATCACTCACAAAGATGGATATACACTCCTTCTATTCTCAGTTGAAAGTCACTTAGACAGACAACGTTTGATCTATGTTCTTCAACAAGAAGCTTCGTCAACAAATGACTTCGCTCAAGATCAGACGACTCAACTGATGGATCTCGCTCTTAGGATATGATCTTGAATAATGCAAGCTCTCTTTAGATCTTCAGTTATGTCTTCTATTTATACTCTCAGATTTTGAATTTCTGCCCGTTGAAGGTTGGCAGGAATCTACAGTTCTCGAGTTCTGGTCCTGACACGGGAACGGCTCCCTGCAACTGTTGCACTGTACACTCTGCTGTACGGATGTCTACTTTATGTCAGTCGCATTTAATGCACTCAGCTCTTAGCTGGTTCCCGTTGATAAGCTTCCTGACCGTCTTCACTCTGCTGGTGGAAGTACTCTGCTGATGATCACTTCGCTGATCACTCGGCTGATGGCTTCTCGGCTGATTCAAGAATGAACACATCTATCTTGACTCGGCTGATAATACCCATCTGATATCCCACTTCGTTGATTCGGTCACTTAGCTTCCAGACCATGAGATAGGTTTTACTAAGCTGTTCAGTTCTTAGTTGATGACTTCCAGATTACCCTTTTTGTCATCTTCAAAACCTTCTCCAATATTAACCAACAATATCCGTGACATTCTATCTATACCTTTTGGGAGTCTCCAAAATAGTGATAAATTGATTTGGCACTATATGAAGAATGGGATTTTCATGGTACGAAGCGCCTAATTCCTGTTGTTAAACGAAAAGCGTAGGAGTTTGCAAGTAGGTATGGAAGTTCAAGTAATTAGGGGATGGAAGACTGGAGATGGTTATGGGCTCTTAGTTTGGCTGGAAAAGTTAGAATTTTCATGTGGAGAGTCTGTAAGGATTTAATCTCGACTAGATGTAATCTTACGAAGAGGAAAGCAGTTGACTGTAATTTGTGGGATCTGTGTGGAGTATCTTTGGAGGACGGATTACATATTTTTCTCCGATGTTCCTTTGCTCGATAGGCTTGGCCCCTCTCAGACATTCGTTGGGCGATCCTTGAAAATGGGGAATGCAACTTCATGCATGGTTTTTGAAGCTTCGATGAGTTCGAGAAGGGCGAGTTCGAGTTTGCTGTGGTAGTGGTTTGGTTGTTATGGTTTGTGTGGAATTCAAGGATGCTTGGAGAGGTGTGTTGGAGTCCTATGGAGGTAGTCACACATAGTCAACTTTTTCTTCGGCGTTCTAAGGAAGCTATCGGTAGTAACAGGTTCCGGTTCTAGTAGAGCCAAAGGTTACACATGTAAGGTGGATTGGTCCAACTGACTATATTGATCTTGGGTGATGGCAAGGGATTGTTTTGGTACTTGTATTGGGTGGGTGTCCATGAGAATCCACCAAGCATTGGGGCGAAAAGAAGCCGAAGCTTTGGCAACAAAAAGGGCGATTGAACTGGCAATTGAGAGGGGGTGGATGGACATTGTTCTTGAAGGGGATTGTTGTGTTGTGATTGAAGATATACAAAGTTCTGAAGAGAACTGGTCGTCCATTGGTTCAATTATTTCATATATTAAGAAGTTGTTAGTTCACTTTCGTTCTTTTTCTGTTGTTTTTGTTCATAGAACCTGTAATGAGGCAGCTCATTTTTTAGAAAGATTAGCTTCTATTGTTAGCTCGGTTGAACTTCCTGATAGTACTCGAAATATTATTTTGGCGGAAGCCGTTTGATTTGTTTTGAAATATCACCGTTTATCTAAAAAAAAATCAACATATTTGTTTCGAGAGTTCACATATTTAGGTGGATGTAACTGCAAAAAGTATATCGAATATATAATATTTAATATACAAGTTAAATTAAATGACTTTTTGATTGCGAGTTTAGAAAGCGGGAAAAAAGATTTTCATACCAAACATTTATCAACTCGACACTTTTCATATCAAGAATTTTCAAAAAACACATTTCATACCGCAATTTCAGAACTTTGGACACTTTTGCATTTTCCGTTAAAATTTGGAAGGAATAATGCGCGTGTGCAATATGCACCTATCAACTTCAAAAACAGAGGGAACAAATCACGTGCTGAGTATGTGTGAATTTCGGGGCAGGGTTAAATTTCAATTTGGGCAAAAAATTAAAAACAAAAATCGGCGTCCTCTCCCAAAATCCCTCTGCCATTCAAAATTGAACCGCACCAAATCAATTTTTTTTATCAATTTTGACACGCAATCAACATGAATCTAAAATCCATATTGAAGGATTCACATAATTAAAACTCTCCCAAAATCCCTCTTCCGTCCACGCGCATTATTTCGTCCATATTTTAACGGAAAATGCAAAAGTGTCAAAAGTCTTGAAATTGTGATATAAAATGTATTTTTTTAAAAAGACTTGGTATGACAATTGTCGAGTTGATAAAGATTTGGTATGAAAAGTATTATTCCCTAATTTTATAAATAACATTGTATTTTATTATGTATGCCCATATCTGGGAAAAGATTTAACTTTTCTCTATTGTTTCAATTATTTTATTGTTTCAAAATGAGTACAAGGGAGGATTAATTTTAAAATTGCCCTGATTTCAATATTATGTTCATAATATACCAACGTTAATATAAGATTTAATTCCTAATAAACCATTCTATAACTGCAGTTCATACATATTTGCTGCACGTGAAATGTTTTATGTATGTGCCTAACATACATTCGAATGTGCCGTGTTGGAAGTTAATCTTCATTTGGTTGAAATCCTAATATAATGGAAGAAGTTGAGTAAATTTGAAAGATTAATTATAGGAGAATATTTGAGAGGAGCGAAATGCAGAAATACCCCTATATTTGCCTAAATTGGGAAAATTTCATGTCATATTTTTATTAGCAAAAACTCCCTTGGGTTATTTTTTTATTAGCAAAAATCCTTTTTGAAACTCTTTTGTAAGTCAATAGGAGGTTATTGACAATTTTTTAGTGAACAGGGGGGTTGTGCTAATTTTCTAAGTTAACAGTGGATTATAGTCAATTTGTTAGATGAATAAGGGTGTTTTAATTAACATTTTATGGTCGGGGTATAACTGTCAATTTTCCCGTAAAATATGCATTTGACTTTTTTCGTTAAGGAGATATGTGTAATTACTTAATTATGGTTGTTATTTTATTGTAATTCGATTTCTTAATTAGATTAATAATGCTTTACAACTTCTTGTAATTTTAAATAGTAGAATGTGAAAAGTAAGAAAGATAGATACAACTTACAAGAGTGGAGTGAGGTCAGTGAATATTTATTGACAAAAAAATTGAGTGAATAATAAAGTAATTTATCCCCTCCTCCTCTTCCCATTATTATTTTTGGCTGTATTTTACTACTTTATTTTGTGCCCATATATTGTTTGACAATATAAATATAATTAATTCTAAAATAAAATCTTAAAACTAATGTGTTAAATAAGATCATGATATATGTTTCCTTACATCAAATGAACTCAGTATACATTTGGATTAATTTGTTCTTGGTTACATACACATGGAAGTGAGGGAGAAAGAGAGAATGGGCAGAGAAGTAGGCAACCTGCAGAAACTGTGGAGCCAATGTTCTATTGGTTGAGCTTAATTCCCACCCAAAAAAAAAAAAAAAAAAGAAAGGCTTAATTCCCAAAAAAACAATATATTGAAATGAAAACTCAGTGCATTAATTCTTCTCTCTCACACACAAACACACACAAAACAATTATATTTTGTCTTTATATCTTTTCAACATTAATAATGTTGGTGGGGAATACTATGAAGTTCTACTAGCTAGGGCTAGCTAGCTTTCTTTAGACAAGAAAGAACCTCTGGTCTAAAACCCCTGACTCTTAATTTAGGCTACGTTTGATTCTTGGATTTAAGTCAGTAAAACATTAAGGAAAATATTTTTTCTTGCATCCAATGATGCAACATTGTTCATTTTTATTTTACT
Source organism: Penstemon newberryi var. newberryi (assembly GCA_030819805.1). Taxonomy (NCBI): domain Eukaryota; kingdom Viridiplantae; phylum Streptophyta; class Magnoliopsida; order Lamiales; family Plantaginaceae; genus Penstemon; species Penstemon newberryi. The sequence continues at coordinate 31,796,829 of JAUALY010000003.1, read as the reverse complement.
TACCGAAATTCATAAATCAAACATAGCCTTAAAGGTCAGATCACAACTAATTAATTGTATTGTTACTTTTGAAGTGTTTCTATTTTAATTGGGCTTACCTTGTAACTTAATATAATTACATGAATATTACTGGATCAAAAATCTATTGAATTACAATCAATTACAAAGAAAATCAATCATCAAACACTAGTATTATACTAGGAGAAAACCATATTCATAGAATCATAGGTGTCGAACCAGGACATCAGCTTTACCAACGGGTTATGACCTGATTGGCCTCCCTTACTCTAAACCTATTGATTATCTTTTGTCCTTGTTTTGTTAAAATCCCAATGTACATTGCCTGTTCCCTTACCTTTATCTTTCACATAGATTTTTGAGTATATTTGAATTATAAATGTATGTATAGATGGGAAAATATATTGCATGGGGCTTATAAGGAGGAGACCAAGAATCCGAACATGAAGAAATTATGCGTATATGTTTTAATCTTCTCCCTGTATTCATATTCCTGTGCAAATGAGACAACATTGTCCCCCTATATGCTAGAATCACATACCTTTTCCTTAATTCTAACGTAGTTTAACTCAAACCACGCATTTTTCAATCCCAAGATATTTTTATTTTATTTTATTTTATTTTATATATATATATCAAAAAATAATTGTAAGAATTAATTGATCATGCAAACTGCAACTCTTTTGATCTTTGTGTCTTGTTATATCACGTGAGACAACTTTTCTTAATAGGTCCCGTTGAGAAAAAAGATAAAGAGGTAAAAGGCAAAAATCCCATTTTTGACTCATAATCACCTTTGAATTAAAGTGAAATAACTATTTAATTATTAGCCAAAATAATAGAAAAGTAGAAAAAGAAACGGAGGTAAATTCTCCTTTTGGACTATATATCCCCCAAGATCTCCTTTTGCGCTTATCATTATCCAGATGAAATATGCTTGCATTGATTGCTAAAGAAATCAACCTTTCATATATGTTTGGAGATTCTCCAATTTGAACACATAGGTTACATATATATATATATATATATATATTTGGTGCACCCAAATATATATATACATATATTTTGTTCGTGCCAAAAGTCTTCACTATAAAGAAAAATAGCTTGTTTACATATTACAGGGTACTAAAATGCAAACTACACGACTACAGTGTACACATTTATCATTCAAATGATATGTGTCCTAATTTGACAATTGGTATTAAAAAAGATATTTGAAAATAAAAAATCAAAACATTTTGAACTCGTGTCGTTTGAAGAATACATATATGTTTTACACACTGTATAATATTGCATGTATGTCTAAATTTTCATTTGTGAATGCATGATATATATATATATATATCACACGCACTATGAAATTCAGACATGTTATGGTAAATCTTCGTGTTACCATGTATTAAGTTTTATTGCACAAAATCTTGCCGCTTTTTTTTTTTTTCCCCCTTGAGGAAAAACTATAGATATATTAATCAAAAAATATCGACAGTAATAATCTGACAAATATGTTCAGGCAAAAATACCAACTCACATGTAGATGCCAACTTTGCTAATGAATACGCAACCTCATTACCTATCTTACGAATAAAAGAAATCTCTGGTCGCTTCAATTATATAAACCTGCACGAAATCCCCCTTTGATTTATATGATGACATATTATATTAAAATATTAAATAATTAACATATTTAATTAAACTGTTAATTAATTTAAATAAATTTTATTTTCTATTATTTAAAATTCTGCATAATTTTGTAATAATACATAAAAGATTTTTTTTAATAAATATGTGAGAAAAATATCGTTTTATATTTTATTGTTTAAATTATGAATTACATATGCAATTAAATTATTATAATAAAAATGTGAATAAGGTTAAATAAAGTTCCGTGCATGTCTTCCATATATAACATTTTACTCGAATAAATGCTATAAACTTATAAAATTATCACCCGACTTATATCACTTGTTCTAGAGAAATGATTTATTAAGTGCATTTATTTTAGAAAAGGATTAAACCATTGAAAAAAAAAATTATATAACACATTATTATGCTACCTAATTAAAATTGAATCATTTTTTAGATTCTTTAATAATAAAGTTCAAACATGGATACCCCATCTTTACTATACAAACATTGAAATCTATGATTATGCACACGGTTTCACGAGTAAGAATAACTAACACAACTAGGAACAACCTTTAGGGAATTGATTATATTTTCTTTATACCCCAATCAAAATTACACAAAACAAAGTTCAATCTTAGATGGCTGAACAATCTTTAATTTATTTGACGAACTTTTGGTGGACCATGATATTTTTAGTTTAGACGTGTATTATTGTCAAATTAAAGTTGACAAAACATTAAAGGGGAGACTTTTTCTTTTAAAAAGAGCTCTTTCACCAACATCTTAGAAATTAGATCCTTTTACTTATCACATCCATCTACTTTTTTTTTTTTTTAAAAAAAAAAAAGAGAGACACAATTGTGTTAAAGTTCTAAATTATATTTGGATTATTTTTGTAGTTTTCGACAGATATATTGTCTTTTTCCAATTAATTTACTTGCAACCCTAGCTTTCCATTGTTCTATTTTCTTCATCGATAGTTGTGTCTAGCGACATTATGCAATCGTGATAAACTAAAATTAAATTTCTATTGAAAATGTAATTGTGAACGAAAATTGAGACTTCATCAACGAAAAAATACCATTGAATTTTACTCGATTTTCTTGCAACGGTATGCACTCTCCTATCCTCAAGCATAAAAGCAACTTACTTATATTCTTGAAAAGGGTTTCTTTTGTCATTAATCCCATTAAATTAAATGTGCCCATACTTATATGATTGATTGAGAATTGCATTCATTTTTTTGTGTACGTGATTCCTTTTGTCAGGTGATGTGCTGAGATAGTTTCAGATAGCATTTCAATGCTAAAGCTGAGTCATAGTACAATATCTAATTTCATGCCTTCCCAAAAAAGCTCTGAAATTAATGAAATAAGTTTGGGTATCCCTTTTTCTTTCTTTCTTTAACAATTTACTCCCTCGGTTTTTTTATTTTTATTTGTTGTTTTGGCTAAAAAATTATTTTTTCATTTTTATTTGTCGTTTTAAGTGTTCAATGTAAAATTAATGCTTTTCTATCAATTTTACCCTTCTTGGTAATGCTAATTAATGTTAGGATTATTTGATTAAAATGGTGTTTTGGGATTTTTACTTTAAAAAAGTTTTTATTTATTATATTTTTTAATCCGTGTGCAATCCTCCAAAACGACAATTAAAAAGATCGGAGGGAGTAATTTTATTCAAGAGCCTTTCACCTTTGATAAATTACACTATATCAGATCAAATGAATCACATCCCATTTACTTGGTAAAAGTTATTCAGCCAATCTTTTAGGGGTTATTTATCAAAAAAAAAAAAAAAAAAAAAACTTTTAGGGGTTAAATAAGTTGTAGGCCCCCACCAAAAAAAGAATGAAATCAGTTAATATCATTTCTAGCCCAGCCTTTTCAATTATGGCTCTTAGATTTTTGTATTGTGGATTAGGCCTGGCAGCATGAATCCAAAGTAATTGATTTGTACTGGGCCAGGCTTGGACTCGGATCCAATAATGTTTGTGAATGGATTAATTAATTATTGTGTTCGATCAGATGATTAAATTATGGATCTAATAAATATTGGGCTTTGTTTGGATTTTTTGAGAATATTTCAGTTTTATAAATTGGGTCTTAATAGTTTTTAATTGAATAATACCCCTAATTACCAAACACATTTGTCTCTCTCCCGCTCACCACCACAACCCATCCACCACTGCCCGCCGCCTGCCCCAGCTGCCCAAACCCGCGTGACGACCCCCGTTCCTGCCCGAACTCGCGCCGCCCAGCCCAGCCCGCCCCTTCTCCTGCTCGAAATCGCGTGACCCGACCTGCCCCTGCCCAAATTCCCTTTGATTGTAGAGGTAATTCCCTTGCTCCTTTGTTTTTTTGCCTAATATTGGGATTAGATTTAGTGTACTTTATTGATTTGTACATCTATAAACGTGATGGGCTGTATTGAATGAGCTGAGGACAATTTGTTTTAAGATAATGGTAGATGCACAATTGCTACTTGTTTATTTGCAAGATGTAATATAACTAGAAGACATTCATTTGTTTGGTTTGACCCACCAACAGAAACATTTTTATTAGGTGACAGAAAAAGACATTTTTGTGAATTATTTGCTTCTTTGATAATCCATAAAATGTGTGATGTATTTTTGTTCCTGGGAGATTCATAGAATATATGGTGTTTATCAAAACCAAATTGAATTTTAAAAAACATCAACCCCAAGTTGGATGTGTTGGTTAAGATATCTGGGATATATTATATATACATGGTTTATACAATGAAACAAAATTTAGAAATATGTGACAATTTATGAATGAAATGTCTAAACAAAAGTAGGTACTACGAGTTGTGAAACTTAATTCATATTTTGACTAAAAAAAAGTACAAAACAATTGTAAAGTTGTTTATATGTGTAGTCTTAATTTGACTATTTAGGGACCAAAAGTGCAAAGCAATTGTAAAGATGTTTATATGTGTAGTCTTTCACTTAAACTTAATTCATATTTTGCAATTTTGGTCTCATGAAATATTTCGGGACCAAAAGTGCAAAACAATGGTAAAGTTGTTCATGTGTATATATATGGAGTTTTTGATTAAATTAAATGAATCTTTCATAAGTTTACTAAAATTTAAATAACTAATTAATTATTTATTTTTGTAGAAGATGGATAATATTCAAATTCAACGTGGTTGGATGTATAACAGACTTTTGCCCAATAAAAACTTAACAATGCAACATGCAAAGTCTCAACCTCGATATTTAGAAGATAAAAAAATTAGTTGTCCTTGTAATATTCATAAAAATTGTAAATATATGGATCCTGATCTCGTGGAGCTAGATTTGTTAAGAAAGGATTTATGCCTAATTATTGGTATTGGACCTCACATGGAGAGATTGAGTCACATAAGTTTTTAATGGAATCATTAAGTTTTACCCTAGCTCATCAGCAGTCGTTAAGTTTTTAATGGAAAAAACATGTGAACGCTATGAAGGCACATGGATTTGTTATTCAGAAGTCCCTCAGGAAGTCAAGGAGATGTGGTTCAACAAATTTAAGGTATAATTTTTTTTAATTATATATGTATATTGATTTCTTTTAATAGGTTTTTATTTTAGGCAGTTTCTTAAAATGACTAGTAGGACAAAGATCGTTGGCTCCCAGAGAATGAGATAGCTATCAAGCGTATTTATAAAATGAAAGCCGAAAAGGAATCATCTGTTACGTTATATAAACAGCGTGTAGAAAAAAAATTTGAGAGACCTGAATGGATTGGGGTAGATTATTGGGATGTGATGGTTCATAGATGGAGGACTGACCCAAAATTTCTAGCTGGTAGTCAAAAAAACTAGCAAAATCGGGCATTAGATTGCGATGGTATGGGCTTCCCGCTTTATGCTGGTGGGAGTAAGTCACAATTATGTCACTCGGATGATATTGTAAGTTCTGATCAATCATTCAAAAGTAGTTGATGGCCAACGTATATGGGTCGACAATTGTTCTGAGTTTGCACACGTAAGTTACTTTACACAATTGTAAATCTTTTAATATGTCGTGACATTTAGTTATCTATATTAATAAATATTAATAAATTTGTCTTGTAGGAAAATTTTGTGGATGTCATTTCGAGTCAAGATTCCACAGAGTTTGGTATAGTGGATCCACATATTGAGTTTGAGGTAATATGAATATGACTTATAGTTTTATTATTTTATCTAAATACTACGTAATTATTATTTATAGTTAAATAGTAATCAATCGTTATAATTTTTCTTATGTAGACTTGGATAGACGTCGTTGGGCCACCAAACAAGAAGGGTAGGTGTTATGGTTTGGCTGCTGAGGCATCTTTTGTTAAAGGTGGTTCATCAAGAGGACCCTCACAAAGTCAACAGCAACCCACTCTGGAGGTAATCAATGAACTTTCCACTCTACAATCAAAGTGTCAAACTTATAAGGAAAAAATTACAAGATTACAAGAAGACTCAGAGATGCGTGATAAGGACTATGAGGAGAAAATAACCAGAATGAGACAAGACATGGATAATATGATGCAGCAGTGGCAGATGATGATGGCGCGGGGTAGCATGCTTCACCAACCTCCCGCAGCCCCTTTTAATCCATCTGTCACGGGCCCATTTCATCCTTCAGTTGGCAGTTCCCAACCTTCCTATTATATGTCATAACCAATGTTCGGGTATATGGGGAATATGGTGTTGGATTTTATAATTAATATGTGAATAAATTAGTTGAGAGTAATTAAGGGTTGTGTCTGTTCGATCTGAAGAGGTACCCTTTGGACCGAAACAGTGCAATCCAAGCGATGTGTCTCTTGCAAAAAGACATTTATGTGTCTATAAATAGGAGACTTAATCTGGCCAATTAAGAATCCTTTTTTACGACAATAATTAGAAATTACTCTCTTCTCTACTTTAAATTTATGTCGAATTTTTTGTTTGCTTCGGTTCGCCGTGGGTTCATTATTTGTGCAAATAATGAACAACAGACTGTTGTATCTTGGGAGACTACCGAGAATCAAACTGTATGCACCGTGACAGCCTCGGAAATATTGTCTTAAGGAAATTGTTGCGGCAAGCCTCAGTCTCATTTCCTAGTTTTCATGTATTGATTGAAGTTTTTTGTTTATTTCGATCCAAGTAAGTATTTCTTACTAGTTTTTTACGTTGATATATAATCTAATTTTATTAAAATTAATATATGTTATATTATCTATTCTTGTTCTATGATGAGATTTAAGTTAGAAATATTTTTTTATGAAATATTCAAATACATAGATTGTTAGACACTAATAATCTTAAGACAATAATATTTGTTTAATTAATCTGTGTGAATGCATAATTATTTATTAAGAAAAAATCGTGTTTGCCACTTGAAATAAATGAAGAGATGATTATGATCTTTATGAGTAAACATAATATGAAAATTTGCTAGATATATAGATTCATGGTTGTATGACGGTATGAAAACTTTGTGATATTAGTTTCGTTTGAATAGCATTGAGAATTTTATTTTCTGTAATTGTGAAAACTAATATTTTATTCTGGACGAGAAAAATATTGAATTAATTAATTAATGGGCTAAGATTTCCATCAATTTGGAGTATACTGGATATTATAATTCTGAAACATCTTTCGAAACTAATTAGAGATATATCTTACTCTAAGAAAATTTTGGAATGATATGAAAGACTAGCAGTTATTTGAGAATTTCCTTATCCAAAAGAACAAATTCTTCTGCACCAGTTTAACTATGACTAGAATTGAGAATTTTAAATCTCTAAACTGGAACCAATCATTTGATGCCATAATGTGGAAATGTGAAATTAGCATTTGACTTGAGTAAATGAGAATTGAAGACGTAGAGGAACTATTTTCCTTTCAAAGCCTCATAATTAATTATTAAGCACATTTGCATGTGAATCATTACTTTAGTGCCGCTTCGTGAGTTATTTAAGAATAGGCACTCTGTCATGAGAAACGGTCTATGTTTAATTCATCGAAGAGGTGTTAATGTGTTGTTTGTTTTTTGATTGACGTTAACTAGGATTTAAAAAAAAAAAAAATTAATATCTAACTATCTAAGTAAGATTTGTTAATCTGCACAAGTGGTATGCGTGTCTTTGTGAATGCCATTGTGTTTTTTCTAATTATTTGGCGGCAATTGATTAAAATCCGACAATTACGGATACTGAAATGCGGTTTCACAAATCCAAATTTGTGAAGAAAGAAAAATTGAAATTTGTGTTAATATTTGGGAATTGTGGATTCCATAAATATTTAGCAATTTTTAAATATCAAAAGTAAACTCAACTTTTGGAAATAGTGGAATGAATGTGCCTTCACAATCAAATTACTTCCTATATAAATGTATTAGTGATGCACTATAATTTATTTAATTATTGGGCAAAGTAACTAAGGCGTGTAATATTGAGACATTACATAAGAGTAATGATATAAACATGATTAAATATCATGAGCATCGAAATTATATAATATCATATGTGTATGAGTTATCATAATTATTCCTAATATAAGTGTGACTTATATCTACGCGAGGAATTTTAAAAGCATATAATTTATTTGCGAAATAACTATGATTTATATCAATATTTTATTGAGAAAATATTTATCATTTATTTGCAAAATAAACATCAATATTCTATTGGGGAGGTATTGATAATATTTATAATTTAATTGCCAAATAATTATAAATTATTTTTGAAATAATTATAATTCATTTGTGAAATAATTATAATTTATTTGTTTGCGAAACAAATATGCAAGAGTTCAAAACTTCTGAACTAATTAATCATGTGATTTCAAATCGTTACTAACTTATGGAGGTTAAAATGTATTTAATGATTAATAAATACATGGCGATAAATGTATTTGTGAAATACAAAGGGATGTATTTGAGAAATGCAAAGAGATGTATTTATTAATGATTAATGTATTTGTGAAATACAAAGAGATGTATTTATTAATGATTAATAAACATGAGGCGATAAATGTATTTGTGAAATACAAAGAGATGTATTTAAGAAATAATGGAATAAGAAAAATAAAATTCTTATATCCGAAATGTGGGGGTGAATACGAATATATCCATTTACACAAGAATGTGTTAAATTGGGAATGATTCGTCTAAATATTCACTTAGCTTAACTCAACTGAGTACTTGAATAGAATAATTGAATATTTAAAAAGATGCGACTAATATTTTAAATTCGGGTGTACCGGATAATTTGTGGGGGAAACTCTTTAGATTTCTAACCTCATATTGAATCGAGTTTCACATAAGAAAACCAAATACCTTAAAATGTGGGGGTACCTGGGTCAAATTTCGGTTTCACCACCGAAAAAGAAAAATAACTTTAAAATATTAATTACTACTAGCTTATGCGATAAATAGTAGCAGTTCATATTTTTGGTGTTTAAATCTGAAATAAATGTAATCATGTGAACCGAGTCACGTGATGCAACATTAATTGAGAATGTAAGAAGGATTTGAGAATCATTTCTTATCAAATTGATCATTCTTTTGGTTCAGATTTATTTTCATTTATAATTTGAGTTAATTATAAATTGTTTATTCTGCGAGAATAAAAACTATAGTCTAACTCATTTTAGACTAGAATATTTTTTTTTAATTTCATAGAATATTTTGCGAAAATATTTAATTGATCAAGAAGGTCAACTTTGTGAAGTTTATAATTATATATAATTATAAACTACTATATTCTTGCAGAATATAAATATGAATCGATCTCTAAAGAGATCAATCTCTTACTTCAACATGAGTTTGTTGACGAGTTGAAGAGACAAATGAGCTAAAAGATCGAAGTTATTTGATCTAGATATTCTAACTTATATGTTAAAAAGGATTAACCTCAAACATATAAATAAATTATCTCACGTTCCAATATCGTGAATTGGAAAGAGGCGATTGACATTGAGTTACATTCATAAAATTGGTAGACCTCGAGGAGTGAACCAATTAAATGTAGACGGATTTTTAAGTTCAAGAGTTTAAAAACTTTGATAAGTCAATCGATAAAAACTAGGCTAGACGAGTAGCCAGTGTGCCTTATTAATATTCACTAGCGATTAGGATGACATTCATTTGAATGTTAATAGCTCTAATAGCTATATACAGTACGAGGTTTTATCAAATGGACGTTAAAATTGTCTTCCTTAATGGTGAATTAAATGAGAATATTTATGAGGAGTAACCAGATGGTCCACTTTTTAAAGGAAAGAAAACATAGTTTGCGAAACTTTTATATTTTCTTGTTGATCTTTAACAAGCTCCTAAACAATGACATGAAAATTGTGATAGTATCATCAATGAATTTTGTCTTTCATATTAATAAATATGACAAGTGTATCCATATAAACAAATTGGATAATTGAGTATCAGAGTTTGTTTATACGCAAATGATATGTTAATATTTGAGACTAATATTGAAAATATTAAATCCATGAGAAAATATTAACTTATGATATGAAAAACTTCGGTTTAATCAATTATGATTTGGAGGTCATGTGATGACATTAAATTATCTCAAGCACATTACGTGAATGAGTGATAGATAAATTAAATACTTATGAAATTAAGGGATTTCATAATTCTATTTAATTAATATCTTGTGTGCTACATGAGAACAAATGTGATAGAATATCACAATTTGAATATGCTCATAAAATTAGATGTCACGCATATATCGTAAAATGCAAGAGGCCAGACATCGTCTCTTTAGTTAATAAACTAAGGAGACATGAGCAATCTTAGCAAGATTCGTTGGGATGCATTAATGAGAATGCTTGAATCTTGAAAGAATACATATGTAGGTGCATTATATTTTGGAAAAATATCCTAAGACCCAGGAGGGATATAGTAATGCAAATAAAACTTCTGATTTAGAGAAATCAAAGTTTATAAGCGGATATGTATTCAATTTAGGAGGCACCGCTATTTCTTGAGAATCTTCCAAACAAATGAATATAGCTCAATCCACTATGAAATTAGAGTGCATAGCATTGGATAAAGCTAATGAAGAATTTGAGTGGCTTCACAAAATTCATGGAAGATATTCTAATATGACTGAAAATTGTGTCAGCCATACGTAAAATGTGATAATCAAGCGGTGATACACAGAGCTCAACAAACTCTATGTGTAATGGTAAAGTCACGGCATATTCGTTGTCGTTGATACAATACCGAGAGACGTCTACTTTCAAATGGGAGGACTTTATGAAGTCAAGAGATAATCCTAATTCCGGATATTAAAGGTTTATCTAGAGAGTAGTATATGTGCATCGAGGGGAATGGGCCTAAAGCCTAAATTTGACTAAGTTACCTCGTACGGAAACCTAACCTGGCGACTGGAGATCCCAAGGATCAGGTTCAATAGGACAACCAGTCTTGGCTAACTTAAAAGAAAGCACTTAAGAGTATAACTCTATCCCATTCTTATGATGCAATAAGTGCAAGCCTACCGCGTTATTTTATAGGTTAAGCAAAGGCTTTTAATGACGTCTATATCTTGTCAAAACAAGTGGAGTATGGTTGGATACTCTTGATAGATGCGGTCACCTATGCCAGTGTGAGCTGGGTCGGCTCGTTGAGAATTTCTTTATAGGTTGGAATTCTCTAAAGCACTCGCATAACCAAGAATGTTCAGGGCCAAAACGAACACAACCGAGAACTTGAAGCAAATCGGTTTAGTACTGTGTTAAGTTTGTCTTGGTTTACACCAACAACCGACGGTTCAAGATGAAATATTTCACCGATTGGCTAAGTAAATCCGATAAGCTTTAACTAGGGAAGGTTCAAGATGAAATATTTCACCTATCTCGATGCGGTATTATTCTTAAAGAATACTTCGACATAATATGTCCTATGAGTCGGGACACGAAGAACTATTTTATTCATGTGGGGGATTGTTGGAATTTATAATTAATATGTGAATAAATTAGTTGAGAGTAATTAAGGGTTGCGAATGTTCGATCTGAAGAGGTACCCTTTGGACCGAAACAGTGCAATACAAGCGATGTGTCTCTTGCAAAAAGACATTTATGTGTCTATAAATAGGAGACTTAATCTGGCCAATTAAGAATCCTTTTTTCCGACAATAATTAGAAATTATTCTCTTCTCTACTTTAAATTTATGTCGAATTTTTTGTTTGCTTCGGTTCGCCGTGGGTTCATTATTTGTGCAAATAATGAACAACAGACTGTTGTATCTTGGGAGACTACAGAGAATCAAACTGTATGCACCGTGATAACCTCGGAAATATTGTCTTAAGGAAATTGTTTCGGCAAGCCTCAGTCTCATTTCCTAGTTTTCATGTATTGATTGAAGTTTTTGGTTTATTTCGATCCAAGTAAGTATTTCTTACTAGTTTTTTACGTTGATATATAATCTAATTTTATTAAAATTAATATATGTTAGATTATCTATTCTTGTTCTATGATGAGATTTAAGTTAGAAATATTTTTTTATGAAATATTCAAATACACAGATTGTTAGACACCAATATATGGCACCCCTTCCACATCAGTCGACCCAGACTCTGCCATAGGCCCAATCTTTACCTCATGCCCAGTCGCAGCCACAAGATGTGAAATGCCCCCCTTCTCAGCCAAATTATCCGTCGTTGATTCCGTAGCTATTTTGACTGATTTTTGTAGTGTAATTATACCCTAGAATTGCATATTCTTTGGCAAAGTACATCCTTCTGGGAAGCAAAAATGTCCACTATGTTGACAAAGAACTGAAACTCTGAGGGTGCATAATGAATTTATGGTGTGCAAACTAATGCCGAAGACTCTATCTAAACTAATTGAATTTGATCAATAATTTAAAATTTTTGAGAGAATGATCAAATGGGAAGACATGTAAATACATTTGATCTTGTAATTCAGTGAATTCGATTACAATTCTTTCAGTAACGCTTTTTATCATATGTAGATAAATTTTTCCCTTTTTTTTTTTTTTTTTTTTTTGTGAGCTCTATTTAGATAAATTTGTCTTATAAATTGGCTCTACAATTTCCCACCAAATAGAAAGGCTGGATAGTGAATACCCTATAGATATTTTGTACTTTTTCAGGATGTGACCTTTTTTTTTTTTTACCCTTTCTAAATATTAACTGGCAAACAGGTGAGATGTAAAATCCATTTCCTTTTTCTTATGATGATGGTAATAGTTGATCTAAGAAACTATGGGCCATCAATTTTATGTTCATACTTCATAATCTCTACAGACATCATTTATTTATAAATTGATAGGTAGATCAACTTTCTATGGAGGCGATCGAAGTGGAGTTCCAATCGTTGCAAAATGTCCAATTTAAGACAAGAACTAGTCCATCTACACAGTCCAAATACTTTATGAATACTTTTTTTTTTTTTTTTTTTTCAATTTTGACGGGAATTCGAACTTGCGTTGGAGGTACTAATACCTTCCACTAGACAAATCACTTATTGTTATTTTATGAATACATATTTACTTGTAGATGATATTAGTTAATGCTAATTTAATCCTCCCACCCTCCCTCTCGATATACCGCCCTATTAATTGAAAAGTAGCACTTTACCCTCTTATTCTTATAAGAGTTCCACACCACATCTCTGATATTTTTAAATTTAAAAAAAAATGAATTGACAAAACTATCCCTCTTATTTACTATACTTTAACTTAGTCAACTTATTATGTGACACTTTACCCCCTGTGTTGTGGAATTTTCCCGAACGTCATGATAAATTGGACACTTTACCCTCTGTGTTTTGATAAATTGGACACTTTGCCCCCTGTGTTCTGATAAATGCGGCATTTTACCCACTAATGTTATGATATATATGTGACACTTTATTCCCTAAGGGTATTTTTATCCTTTTACCCAGGATTTTTCATGCCCACTCTCAATTTCGGCGTGTGAGTTACGCTCTCTAGTTGAAGGAGACAAATTGCTCATTTAAATAATCACAATAGGGTAAAGTGATCTTTTCAAATCACAATAGAGTAAATCGAACATTATGTATATCATAGGAGGCTAAATTGACATTAGCTCAATGAAATAATATAAGTAGTCTATTGTTGACTTTGCTATTAGTATGATTCTTGTGTTTACTCCTAGTTTTATGCGTTTCTTGGGCTAATAATTAATTCGGGAATAAATAACATCAGGTTTGATTAAATTATCAAAACTCCCTCAGATATTAAAAGTTACAACTACAAGAACACAACAACCTTGGAGTTTGGCCAAATTATCCAAATAAAAAACGCCTTAGATATCGAAAATTACAATAACACCCCTACAATGTTAGAAGGTGCCTTCCTCAGCAGAAAAAAGGGATAGATAAGACAGATTAAAAAAAAATCAGTTACATTTCCTGAAAAATCCAATCAAACATCACTCATTTAAAAAAAAAACATTATACATACACTCCCAAGAAACTCAATCATTTTTACAATAAACCACTTGAAATGTAAGGCTTTCATCATATCAAATTCTTAAAAACTATGACTCTTTAGCAAACTTTTGTGTGTTCATTAGGCTTTTTGTGAGCCAGATTGCTGTTTCTCTTGAAGAAACACCATCTTCCCCAAACGGTTTTAGCACACCCGATAGCTCATCAAATTTATCTTGTTTAAGCAACCGTGCACATAATTCAAGTAACGACTCCAAAGCATCGGCTCTATGTGGCTCTATATTTATTGATTGATCATCGCATGATTCTTGGTTTTTTGATCCAACTTCTTCTTTCTCACTTTGCATTTGATCTTCCTTGATTTTCTTGGTGTCCTCATCAGAACAAGTTTCTTTTATTACACTCGAAGAACTTCTTGGATCCGTGTCGACTTTGGATCTTGAAGTGTCTTCAATAGGCACGATTTTGACACTACAATTCTCAATAGTAGTATCATTGGCCTTTATTTCACCCAACCGTGGCTCTAAATCCGTTGTTTTTTCACTTTCCCAGTTGGGAATTTCCAATTTTGTAGTGTTCTTGAGACAATACTCCTCTAGTTCAAGAAAAGACATGATTTCCACACTACGATTCTCAAGTGTAGTAGTCTCATTTGCCCTTATTTCAGTTTCTTTAGTGACCTGGGGACTGGATCGAGGCTCTAAATCGATTGATTTCTCACTTTCCCAGTTAGGACATTCCGATTTTGTAGTGTGTTTGAGAGAATCCATTGCAAGGATGCTCTTTTTAAGTGAAGATGAGTCCAAATTGGAGTCCAAATTGTCCCCATTGCAACTTTTTGAATCTTGACTATCATGAGAAATTTGTCCAGAATAGCTAGTCGGGTCAACCCTTTTCGTCTCAAGTTTTTCTTGAATAAAAACATCATCATCGTTTAGTAAGTTTGGATACGACACTTCATTATTCTCCTCAAATAAAGGAAGCAACTCCCTTTGCTTTACTGTCACATCTTTCCCTCTGTAGTTCTTCCCACCACTAGAGGTGCTTGGCGAAGATTTTCTCGTTTTCTCGTGTGTGTTTTTGGTAGAGGGAGACTTTACGGGAAGATACACAGTAGAGGTGTTGTGACAACGAACGAGGAATGGCTGTAAATGTGGGTGTCTTAACAGTTCTGCAGCCTATATATGGGATTACAAACAATGAGAGTTTTGGAACATGAGGAAATAAAGAGTTATTTGCAAAACACTCCCAGGTGTTATATTTATTAGCATATATCCCCTCGTGTTCATAGAAACGTAGTTATGAAAATCTTCTGCGCAGATACACGCGATCAATCGGAACCTATAATTCGATTATTATCTTGTGAAATGATCTCTATATTGTGTTGTCAATGCATGTTAGTCTAGTGTAGTTTGTTTGGATATAAGTTCATGCCTTTCAAGAACAAAAAGAATTATAATTTATTATTTTGACACTGAAAAGAATAGAATGCAGAAATACCCCCTATGGTTTGCCTAATTGTCAAAAAGTACCCTGTGTTTTCTTAATTAGCAAAAACCTCCATTATGCTATTTTTCATTAGAAAAACACTCCTCTCAAGCTGGAGTACATATTCGCAGGAAAAATGACAATCATATCCCCACCACAAAATGCGAAAACTCCTCTATTCACCTACAAATATTGACAATAATCCCCCTCTTAACTTTAAAATTGGCAATAACCCCCCTAGTCACTTAAAAATTGACAATAACCTCCCTATTGACTTACGAAGCAATTCCAAATGGTGTTTTTTGCTAATTAAAAAACATAGGGAGGCTTTTGCCAATTATATATAAAACGGGGGGTATTTTTGCATTTAGCCCCTGAAAATAATACTCAATTGTCTTTTCTTCAAAATAAAGTTATAATTTTATCTAATTTTTTTTTCCAACTCAATTCTACTAAATAATGAAACGAGATGATATATCTAATACTTAAAATCGGTGAATGCATATTTTTTTAAATGTTAACACGTGTTAGAAGGTAGTCTATTAACACGAGGGGGTATCTGCCAATAAATATAACACAAACACAAAGGTACATTTGTCAATCATAACGAACACATGGATGTAAGTTGCAAATTACACGAGGAAAAACAGTGTGAACTTACTGTTGGCCTGTGTTCTGGGCTCTTCCTCAGCATACTCTTGATTATCTGTTTTCTGAGATTATTATTGTAGTCATTATACTTCATTTCATTATTTCATCTTACAAATGACGAAACCGAGTTCTTTTTTTTTTTTTTTTTTTTTGTAAATATGTAAAAACTTACAGAGTGGAAGAGTATACAATAGGCAGTGGAGAGATCAAAGATTTGTTTATCTTGTGGATAAGTCCAGACATATCCTAATTCAATTATCCATTATTCAAATTTTAGCAACAATATTTTTATATTTAAGAGGAATGCAAAAGCAAAAATTGCTGAACTTACAGAAGCTCTAAAAGCTTGTTGGTGTGCAGCAATCTCAAACATACAGCAACCTAAACATAGGTAAAAAGAAACTATTTAATAATGAAAACGCGACTATATAATGAAATAAACTCTAATTTTAGAACTTATTAATTACCTAATGACCATATATCTGATTTATAACCATATGGTATATCCGCAAGTAGTTCCGGGCACATATAATTTGGGGTCCCAACAACCTATTTAAGATGCAAAAAAATACCCGCCAATGTTCATTGAAATTCAAAAAAAGAGGGTATATTAGACTTTAGACGTAAAAATTGAGGTCGTTAAATAATTTGTACCGAAGAGGCAAGAGCTTCCTCATTAAGAAGTTTTGCTAATCCGAAATCACCTATAAATTCAATGTAGAGAATAAATTCACAAACAAAAGAAAACATTAATAATGGAGGAAACAAATTGTTATGGAGACTTGCTTTGATTTCTTACCAAGTCGGATGTCATTTTCCTTTGTGACGAATATGTTAGATAACTGAAATTAAATTTTTTAAAAAAAAAAAAAAAAAAAGATTCATGTGAGATATTAACAATGAATTACATAAATGCCATATTTTCTTTTATGATAATAATTACAGATCAAACCTTTAGGTCCCTATGAAGGACACGATTGGAATGAAGATAATCGATAGCTAATAATAACTGAGTCAGCCATTTGCATACTCTCTGGTGCAAAAACACAACATTTCAACACTCAAATTGAATTAGCTAATCCATATTATAAGGACTCTTTATTAGATACATTAGTTATATTATATTACCTCCTCCGGAAAATATACTCTTCTTGCCTTCCTTATCATCTCGGATCTACAAATTCAAAAGAAAGAAAGAAATTTTTTTTTTAAAAAAAAGACAGGATCAAAGAAAAATTGCACGATTATATAGTAATTAGAGATGACTAATTTGAGTTTATCTTGAATACATACATGTCTCCACCTTCACAATATTGAGTCACAATGCATATACAACTTCCCTGTAGAATCAATAGCAATATTTGTAACTTAATAACTGTTACTTGGAATTTTTAAAATTGAAATTACAAAAAATTCGGAGGAGAATAATTATAGACATTGCGATTAAGAATCTTTACAATACCTTGTCCACCCAAGAATCTTTATATTCGACAATATATGGATGGTGTAGTTTTGCAATTAAATTCATCTGCATCAGAAATAGGCACACGTTTTATAATTTAGAAAGAAAAAAAAATCATTTTTGGTCCCATTAAGAAGTTAAAAGGTCCGCAGAAGATACATATAGAACCGAACAATATTGGAAAAAAAGGGTTATAGTTCAAATGGAAAATACATTATTGCTCCAATGATAAAGCAATTTTTTTTCCCCATTAATCAACCAATTAAAGATTTTAATTTTTAAAACTACCTCCTGGTGTGCGGTGTGCTTGAACTTCTCCGATTGCTTAGAGAGGCGAATTTTCTTTAGAACATATCTGCAACACATAATAGTAAAGATTAATAAACTTTCATTTGGTGGGATTTTAAGAGCCAAGTATTTCAAATTCATAGTAATAAATCTATAGTACTTGTTTGGATTATTTATGTATGGATTTCACATCCTTAAGTATGTAACCATTTTGTACTATTCTTTGAAGCAAAATGAATTAAATCAACCTAATATATGAGTTGGTTTAAATCCTTCTTTAAATTCAATTACCTAACTCAAATTATTCAATTTTTCTCTAGTAAAATAAAAACATAATATTGTTCTCATTACATGTTAATATAGAGTCAAAGCCCATCAGCTAAACTCATGGGCCTTGTTTGTTTGAAACTTTTGAGAGTTCTCATGATTTTCTTTCACGCATCATTTTTTCCAAAATATGTTTCTGAAAAACGTCATATTAATCAAACTTCATAAAAATAATCCAACCACACTATACACTTTTCCACCATTTTTCCATAATTCTCTCATTTCTGAAAATACTTTCGCACAAAGCCAAACACAACACAATGAGAAAGTCAAGGTTAATTTCTTACTTTTTATTTTCAGTTTTGTGGAGCACCAGAAATGCAGCTCCAAAAGCACCTCTTCCAATCTGCTCTATAACTTCATAATCTTCCATTTTGGACTTGGAATCACTATTTTCTGCCTCCATTAATCCTTCAAAGTCAAAAAATTCAAATGGGTCAGTTTATTTTCAGCTAAAGATTCAATCTTTAGGCAAAATAATCATAAATTTAACATACCCAGCTCCAATTAATCAAGAAAAATCAAATCTTGGGTTTCCTTCAAAGCAGCTTCAAGTAAAAGAACCACTTTAAATTTGGTTCTTTTAGTTTATTGAAAGCAATTATGCTTCTATGAGACGTGAAGTTGTAAAGTCATATGACACAATTATGGCACCAAGCTAAAAGAACACAGTATATATATTAATATTAATATGTGCGTGTGGGTTTTTAGGGGAAGGGGGTGTTTGGTTGGTCAATGGGAAAATATCAAAATAACCAAAGAAAGAGGCACGATTTAGTTAAATACTAGTCGACAATAAAAGAATTGTATTTATTTATTATGAAAAAGCAAGGCATAAATAAAGCTACAGAGGACTTGGGAATATTTCAATCAATGTTTATCTACCTAATTAAAGCGCAAGAAGCACACACTGAAGTAACGTGACACTTGCCATATAGAAGTAATAGTTAAGGGATCAAGAAATGTGAAAAAAATGTGAAATAGTTAAAGTGGTAAAACATAGGTATCTCAACAAATTATATATATAATATTTTATAGGTGAATATTTGTGGTATTTTAGTCAAATGAAAAGACGACAAGTGTACGTAACGGAACTAGTTTGGTCGATAAGCGATAAAAAAAATAGAGTACAGTATTAGTCGATGAAGAAATTAAATGTGGATAACATATCACCTTAATTAGTCAAGAATAGAATTAGTTTGATCGATGATTCATTGTGAAACGAGATACAGTGTAGTAAAAGATAATGGTTTCTGATTGTATTCGACTCAACTAGGCTCTTTAAATACTTAAGTCGGATTGATCAAATCAAACAACACTTAGAAGCTTATAAGTAATAAACTTTGATATCAATAATGAATGTACTTCAAGGATGTAAAATATGAAATAAACTGAATTCAGTCAACTGGGTAAAAGCATGTTGTATTTGAAATGTTACATATATTTCTCATGTTTGGTGGAGGTATAACTGTCTAGGCTGATATAGTTGATCTTGAAGCGACATTGTTAAACAAATAAATTACAATCCAATGGTCAATTCTTGTGAATGGTTCATGAGGGACTATTTGGTTTCACTCCTTGATAAAACGGTTGGGATTTGATCGAGCCATGTAAACCCCCAAAATGAATTTGTTTACTCTTTTCGATGGTCGTCGTTTGACCACTAAGTTACCACATAAGGATTATGATTTATGGTATATATCATGATTCATGAGTTACCGGGGTCTGTTTGTTCGGCATTTCCCAAAATTATTTCGTGTTTGGGAAATGTTAAATAAATATATTTTTTACTTTTTAAAATAAATTTTTCATCTCTCAATTTTTTCAAATTACTCTCTCAAAAGCCAAACAAACAACAATTTTTTTATGTCTAAACAAAACTTATACAAACTCTGCTATGATTTGACATAAAGTAATCTATGTCTTACACAATTTATCTTACATAACAAACATGATTTGACATAAAGCCTTATACCTCTTACACCTACAATATAACTCTTCCAAAAAAACATACACCTACTTCATTTCTCAAACCACTATCTCAAAACTCAAACAAACAACATTACGTAAATCGAAATTATTTCACAAACTTTTATTACTCTCCCAAACTACTTTCTCAAACACCAAACAAACATGCCACTTGAGTTTGAGAGAAAATCAAACTCAAAGAAGTAGAAAAAAATCCTTCACTCTTGTGCGCACAACTTCATTAATTAAATGCATATCAAAATTAAATCTATCATTCTCTTATCATTTTTCTTCATCAATACAACACATTTTCCTAGAATTTTAACTCATAATAAATGCATCTTATTGTACTACTAAACTACAGTATAAAGCATAAAACATAAAAATCAGTACTCCGTTTTAATAAAACTAAATGTGTGTCATTTTAATGTGAGATGGATAAAAGAAGGTAGGAGTAAAAGGGAAGCAAATTAAGAAACTTTACTTGTATTTATTACAGATATCATTTCACACACTGGTGAAACTTTTTTCCAAGGCCATATATACAGTTATATATCATGTCACCATCTCCATCTAAGCTTTCATAATTAAGACATTTCCCTATTTATGTTCTTAATTATCTTGTTCCAAATTATTCCCCCTTTATGTATTAATAATGGGTTTAAGCTTTTTACTTTACCCAGTATGGTTTGGTACAAACTTGTTTAACTATCAACAAAAAAAGACATTATTGACTAGATCATGTTTAGAAGATTTTCTTATACCTTGTTGTTGAAAATATACCACATCACCATTGTGAGCAAGGGTGAATCCAGAATTTTCGGTTAGAGGGGCTACTTAGTACCCAAAAAAAAAACCAATCAAACAGTCAAACTTAAAGCTTATATTATGCACAAGAAAATATAGATGCAATACAAAAACGGGGAGGTGAATTTTGACAAAAATAACCCTCACGGGATACTTTAATTACATATCATACCCCATTGTAGTCCTAAAAGAAGTAAAGAACCCCAAATATTTACGTATTTATATTAATAATTAACCATGACGATTTCTCATTTTTTGAAATCGGTTCATGATAGCATCGTATAAAATACAACTAAATATGTCTATCTCTATAAAGGATGGGAAAATGCATATACTACCCTGTGTTATGCGAAACCTGCACCAAACTACCCTGTGAATTTTTTTTTGCACCAAACTCCTTAGTACTTTCAAAAATCCTGCATAAAACACCCAATCTCCGTTATCTACTAGTACCGTTAATTTTTAATTAAACTTTCTAAATTACCCCTATATATATTTAAAAGTACAAGGGAGTTTTGTTCAAACATTCAAAAGTACAAGTGAGTTTTACGCAAATATTAAAAAATACAAGGGAGTCTTGCGAAAACATTAAAAAGTACAAGGGGGTTTTGTGCAAACATTAAAAAATACAAGGGAATTTTACGCAAACAAAATTATTCAAAAATTAATGGTTTTAGTGATTAACTGAGATTGGGTGTTTTATGTAGGGTTTTTGAATGTACAAGGGAGTTTGGTGAAAAAAAAATCACAGGGTAGTTTTATGCAGGTTTCGCATAACACATGATAGTATCATACATTTATCCCCTATAAAGGCAACTAGACTATCATTTAGCTATTGATTGCCCATTCGATTACGAAGTTGATTATTTACCATCTTCATAGCCGAAAAACTCTCTTTACTGATACAATTACAACAGGTAGAATAAGAGTCAATGTCACAAGTTTGTAAACCAACAAGAATGCGATAAGCCTTTTAGTTGCAACCATCTTCTTAGTAAAACCACCAGTCTCTTACAAGCTAGAAATATCATCACTACCCAAGGTGGTTGGGCCAAGTGGTAGTGACTTGCGACCCCCAGAGGCGAGACTCAAGTTCGAATCCTACTGTAGACATCACACTGGGGAGGACATATACCATTTGCACTCTTCGGTCCGAGCTGTAAATACAGTCTAGTAGATAAAAAAAAAAAAAGAAATATCATCACTTGATCGAAAACCCCTAATATAATTTTCAAGTTGATTGGGAATTAGGGTCGCGAGCTCAAGAAAAGAGAAGTCGTTTGGATTAAAGATCTGAGTTTGGATATGTTGGGAGTTGGGAGAATATTTGAGTTTTAATTGGGGCTTGGATAGAGTTAGGTAATATTAAAGTGGGTTAAAATTGGGTTGAATTAATTGGACTAATTTTTTATTTGAGCTTGAAAATTGTTGTTTGGGCTGATTTTTTTTTTTAAAAAAACTACAACACTGCTTTACTTTAAAAAAAAAAATTGAGGGGGGTCTAGTCCCTCTCTCTGTCCGCCTATAATTGTGAGAACACCACGTCATCATAATTAACTGTCTTTTTCTTGTTTACTTTTCTTCTTCTTTCATCTGAAGCATTTCAGTCTTGGATCCAATGAGACTTTTATAATTTTCCAGGCCAAAGGCACTTTAGGGTTAATCAAGCAATTAGCAAGCCCTACCACTAAAAACTACTATAATACAAATCCAATGAGAAGTAAAAAGTTGTGCATAAATTCCCAATCTATGCATTTTTAATTGTGCTGGTTGCTAGAAATTAAACTATGATGATTACAATGATTAAAGCCAAATTCTGAAAAGCCCGTACATTTTTAATAGAGAATTTATATTCAATGGGATTATAAATGGATATAACATTAAATAGATCCAATCTGGTTAATTAGAATATTTAACTGATTAATTAAGAATCCGATGTAGAATTTTAATCCAGTATAACATGTCAACATGTTCTCACCTAATACTATGAATTAATTTAATACTATATTGATATCATCGTTTTTCAGATAAAATGTCATAAATAGTTTAAACTAAGTGGTTGAATATGCCAATATAATCTATTTTGTATTTATTTATTTATGTTAAAGCTCAATGAATAATTAAAAAAATTCGAATTCTACTGGAGACACCACACTGGGGAGGACCTATACCCTTTGCACTGTTCGGTCCGAGCTGTATATACACAGTATAATAGATAAAAAAAATGAACAAAATTTGAATTTGTTAGTTAAGTTGAATTATTACGCGACTTTAAGAAGTTTGTATTAGTGGAGATTTTGAGGGTGATCAATGATCTCTTGAGATTCATCTAATGGAATCGGACATGGTTAGACATTTTGGATATTCGACAAAGATATTCGACATTTTGACATGGTTAAACTTGATTAAATTTCTAAATTGATTCTTAATCAGTTAAATATTCTAATTAATCAGATTGAATCTATTTAATGTTATATCCATTTATTGAAAATGCATGGGCTTTCCAGAATTTGGCTTTAATCATTGTAATCATAATAGTTCAATTTCAAGCAACCAGCACAATTAAAAATGCATAGATTGGGAATATATGTACAACTATTTACTTCTCATTGGATTTGTATTACCTTAAATATATGTAAAATTAACATTTATTTCCCCCACTTCCTGTCGTAATGATTTTTATGTTCAAAATTCTTTTCCGCAGAAATTTTGGAATATATATATTAATTATCATTTTTAAATTTCATTGGCTTGATTTGTGCTAATGGAACATTAAAAGTCCTCGAGAATTTGTTGGTGAACTAGTCATTTTCTATTTATTTATTGGAAGGTCATATAAAAGTAGGATATAGTTTTGACTTTTCTCCAGAAAGAAAAATGAAAATTTTGGTTGAAGCTTTGTCGGTAGAAAAGATGCTCGGCCACTTTGAATGGTCTATTAAATCTTCCATAATATGAAAGTAACATAACTTGCATACATATATTTTAGTAATATAAGGTAGTCTTTATTTATCAAAAAAAACTAAGGTGGTCTTTTAAATCAGCACTCGTTTTTAGTTCACTTAAATTGGTAGCCGTCCAAATGGCCCACACGACAGCACTTCAAGTCTTCACATAAGAAAAAAGAAAAAGACTTCAATTTTTTTTTCCCGTTTTTAAAGGTTTTATCCTTCTCGAAACATGTCAGGTGTATTATTAATAAATAATTATAATATTTTTTTAAAAAAAAAACCAAAAACCAAAACCCAACCCTCCATAATATATAAATTTATTATTTTATATAAATTTTAGATTTTAAAAAATATGTTTTTTTAATTTTTTATCGAATTTATATTAAAGTATTATTTTATTTATTAATATTTTATAAAATCAAATTATTAAATTGATATGTATATATAATAAGTAAAATCTCTA
The DNA here is from genome assembly GCA_030819805.1 of Penstemon newberryi var. newberryi. Taxonomy (NCBI): domain Eukaryota; kingdom Viridiplantae; phylum Streptophyta; class Magnoliopsida; order Lamiales; family Plantaginaceae; genus Penstemon; species Penstemon newberryi. The sequence continues at coordinate 31,772,337 of JAUALY010000003.1, read as the reverse complement.
AATTGGTCCGCACGTGTCTTATTCGACCAAATTTTGAATTGGGCAACAATGTATACTAAAATCGTCAGTAAATTTGAAGATGTTGAGTTATTTTGCCAACCTGAAGTATTATGAGGTAGAATTGTCAGTCAACATAAGTAATTGCATCACCCAAGGTGGTTGGGCCAAGTGGTAGTGACTTGCGACCCCCAGAGGCGAGACTCAAGTTCGAATCCTACTGGAGACATCACACTGGGGAGGACCTATACCCTTTGCACTCTTCGGTCCGAGCTGTAAATACACAGTCTAGTAGATAAAAAAAAAAATAAGTAATTGCATCAATTTTGTAATAAGACTTAACTGTCACATCACCACTTAACGATGATTTTTAACGGCGGTACCAAATTTGAGTGGATTTGTTAAATTATGGTACCAAATATGTCGACCTAAATTTTTATGGTACCATAAGTGAGAATCGATATAAAGTTTGGTATCACAAGTGTAATTCTCTCTTATTTTAATATATAAGCGCGCATTTTTCTTGGGGGGCAACCCCTTCTCAGCCCCTTCGACGGGAAAATTATTTGGTGTATCCGTTGTATAGATGACGTGGTACAACACAAAGAGAATGTTAAATTCAGTCCCTAAATTTAAGAAAAAGCTTGCTCCATAATCTCATCCTCATCATGTATTGGTATGCAAACACAAGTTTGACTGAATCTCAACCATTTATTGCACTACATCATCCATGCAACGGTTGTAACAAATATTTTATCTTTTGACGGTCCTCCCTTGCTTGTAGGAGGTCTTATTGTACACTTTCTTTGCCATTTCTCATAAGATTTGGTTGCCTTTACTTCACCTACAAATATAAATACATGAAAGAATGAATGAATCAACATAAAAAGAAGAAACAATTACTCAATAAAATTCTTTGAAGTAAAAAAGAAGGGGCATGCAATGCAATTGATGTCGACCCAAAAGTGGATCAGGATAAGTCCCCAATAAGTAAAATCACAATTCAGTAGCCCGCACGCAAAAGAATCGGCATTAAAGTCAAAATCTAGAAAGTATAGCGAGCTCGATTTTATTCCCACTTTGTAATTTTTAAATAACAAATTTGTATTTATTTTATTATATATTAATTTTCTTCTAAATTTTTTTTTTTTCTTATATATAATTTTTTAAAATTCCATGCATTTTGGAGACTTAATTTTTGCTACTAATCAGGTCTCATGGACTTTTTCTTTAATATATATCAATTACTTAAAAACTAAAAGAATATGAAAATTCAAAAATATTAAATAAGAAAATTATTATACTTTTCATGGAAACTTATTGAATAGATTCCTCACCCGCAAAAGACTGACGTTGTCACGTCAATCATTTATGATCAACTTTACAAGCCTTGGGTTTCTCAAAAAAAAAAAGAAAAAGGAAAAAAAGTATGAGATGGGCTTAAAGCTATATTTGATGGACTTAATGAGGTATATTGGCCAATTATTCACATGGGCTAAACTGTAATATGAGAGTCACCATTCTTTGGGCTGGGCCCATTATTCGCTTAATATTAACAGCTGGCCCAATTTATTAGAATTCAAATGCCTCAACTTAAAACGTTAACTTTTTTATTACCTCAATCATCATATAATATGAAATAATTTAATTCCAAAGCATATTGTTTGATACTTATCACTTACATTTCCATCAAATTCCAACATCTAAAATACACAAAAACCACAACCTATATTTTTCAAACTCAACAATACTTAATTAACATTATATTACATTAGAAAGATTTGTACGAGTTTCAAAATAGTTTTCAGAAACATCCAAATAATATAATTTTCACCTAATTTTTTTTCCATGTTTAAAGAAATCTTCCAATACCCAAACCAAGAGCTAAATTGAACCGAATAGTCAACATTAATTCGTAGTTAAGCTGAATGTTATAAAATGTTCAACAATTTAAAGGGTTGAGAGATCCCCAAGCAAAAAATTTGCACGAAATGAATTAAGAACTAAGAGAATTTTGAGTACTTAACTAAAAAAATTAGAAACTATATTTTATTTTAGTTTTCTTTGAGTTAATTGAGAGTTATAATCTTTTCTCGATATGATTCTACATATTTAGAATGAGGATCAAAAAGGATATTTTTAATGTATGATTCCTTATTAGAAAAAGATTTGAATAACTCTACTATGTATTCATGTGACCTTGCATAAATTAATAACTCTACGGTTGACGCCACAACATAACCCCTTTCTATTACGTTGCCCATCCTGCTCTACAATGAGATTCTGAAAAAAAAATATTTATTTAAAAGCGTAACAAAAACAACTTAGTGAGGCCAATGCAAGGGTGGATTGAGTTTTGTGCATAAAATCAATTTGGAAAACCATGACCTTCCTATTCATATGCAATGCCAATAATATATTATGACAACATAACAGAAAATAGGTCAAATCACATTCGATCACATGTTCAATCGCCCAACAAAATGGGCTAAGCAACAATCACTCCCCCTCAAAAGGATACAAGGCAAATAAGTGAGGGATCCTCACTGTTAGATCATGCCGGTTACAATGGGTTAAGGAGCAACCCTACCCAGTTAGACAATATGGCATTGACATGTCGTTGCCGAACAACAATTGAATCACTCCCCAAGGGGCTCTCCATTCCCTAGTTCGTAAATTCCGGTCAATGGTAGCCCTAATTCAATTCTGTAGACCTCAGCTTCCCAAATTTGACCAGTAGATACAATCAAGCGAGAGAAAAAGAGATAATCATGCACAACAAATAGTATGTAGGGTGAGATAAAGTACTACACCTTTGTGTGATCAATCATTATGATAAAATACTACAACTTGGTGTCATCAATCATTATGAGGTGAGATAAAGTACTACACCTTAACATTCAATCAATTATCACATATGACGAACATCACAAACATATTGATGCTAATAGTTCTAATATAACATGTATCACGTACTGTGAGCATCACAAACAATTATAAACCTGGATACAAGAATTATAGTCATTTCAAATGCAAAATGCATATGTAACGATTTTCTCAATTGATGAAATCAAATGTTTTCTTTTGAAATTCTTTACTTTTTTTCAGTTTTTCAAAACGTTTTATTGAGGTGCTCACCATTCTCAGGCTAGACATGCTGCTCAACGGTAGTCAGTGGACCTCGTTACATGTTATCGTTTTCACCTTCTTGCGTGACTCGATGGATGGATTGCCTCGATCCATGAAATTTAGTCTTGACTCTATAATCAGATATTCACATTCCGACTAGTCCATAATATAACAGGTGTTTCAATAATATGAGCAATGATTCTACAATCGATTATTCTTGAAACCCCATATGCCGTTTGTTTGTGTTTCATCTTTAAATTCCAATTTTCATCCTTTCTATTTATACCTATAACTTAATTAAAGTTTAATAGTAACTCTAATTTTTAAATAGGATAGTGAAACTTTAAGATTCAATTTTGGTTCAAGCTCCTTAATTTAGTCACATTAGTTAAGTTATCTTATTAATTTGACCACTTAACGTTAAAGGATTCTAAACTTACCAAGGTTAGTTTGTAAACTTACCAAGGTTGTTTGTAATTTATCGTGAGTTAAATAATAAAATTATTTTCTAATTTCAATAATTATAATGGCACTGAAGCTACAATTTTACGACCTCTAATTACCTATTTTTAATTAATTAGAATACGTTTTTAACTTATTTCCTAGTAACTATTAATTTAGATTGAGTAATCATTACCCTCTTTTGTCGATTGTAAATTGATCATCTGCTATCATATTTAATGTTAAGTATCTTAACTTGAGTGGTCCAATTCACATTATGAACCAAGGTCTTATGATAATTGATTCACAACAACCAATTGAACTATTAATAAATTTGTTATTCTGGGGATACTATTCATCCCCATTACCTTTGTGGTGGCTGAGTACTCAAAGTCTGGCTTGTTGGTGTCTAACAATCTGTGTACTTAAATATTTCGATCTAACACAAAAAATAGTGAGAAATACTTACTTGTATTGAAACCAAAGATCACTTCAATCTTTACGTAAAAACAAGGAAATTAGACTGAGGCTTGCCGAAACAAATTTCCTTAAGACAATATTTTCGGGGCTGCCACGGTGCATACAATTTGATTCCCGATAGTCTCCCAAGATACAACAGTCTGTTGTTCATTATTTGCACAAATAATGAACCCACGGCGAACCGAAGCAAACAAAAAATTCGACATAAATTTAAAGTAGAGAAGAGAGTAATTTCTAATTATTGTCGGAAAAAAGGATTCTTAATTGGCCAGATTAAGTCTCCTATTTATAGACACATAAATGTCTTTTCGCAAGAGACACATAGCTTGGATTGCACTGTTTCGGTTCAAAGGGTACCTCTTCAGATCGAACAGACGCAACCCTTAATTACTCTCAACTAATTTATTCACATATTAATTATAAAATCCAACAATCCCCCACATGAATAAAATAGTTCTTCGTGTCCCGACTCATAGGACATATTATGTCGACGTATTCTTTAAGAATAATACCGCATCGAGATAGGTGAAATATTTCATCTTGAACCTTCCCTAGTTAAAGCTTATCGGATTTACTTAGCCAATCGGTGAAATATTTCATCTTGAACCGTCGGCTGTTGGTGTAAACCAAGACAATAAACTTAACACAGTACTAAACCGATTTGCTTCAAGTTCTCGGTTGTGTTCGTTTTGGCCCTGAACTTTCTTGGTTATGCGAGTGCTTTAGAGAATTCCAACCTATAAAGAAATTCTCAACGAGCCGACCCAGCTCACACTAACATAGGTGACCGCATCTATCAAGAGTATCCTACCATACTCCACTTGTTTTGACAAGATATAGACGTCATTAAAAGCCTTTGCTTAACCTATAAAATAACGCGGTAGGCTTGCACTTATTGCATCATAAGAATGGGATAGAGTTATACTCTTAAGTGCTTTCTTTTAAGTTAGCCAAGACTGGTTGTCCTATTGAACCTGGTCCGTGGGATCTCCAGTCGCCAGGTTAGGTTTCCGTACGAGGTAACTTAGTCAAATTTAGGCTTTAGGCCCATTCCCCTCGATGCACATACTACTCTCCAAATAAACCTTTAATATCCGGAATTAGGATTATCTCTTGACTTCATAAAGTCCTCCCATTTGAAAGTAGATGTCTCTCGGTATTGTATCAACGACAATGAATATGCTGTGACTTTACATTACACATAGAGTTTGTTGAGCTCTGTGTATCACCGCTTGATTATCACATTTTACGTATGGCTGACACAATTTTCAGTCATATTAGAATATCTTCCATGAATTTTGTGAAGCCACTCAAATTCTTCATTAGGTTTATCCAATGCTATGCACTCTAATTTCATAGTGGATTGAGCTATATTAATTTGTTTGGAAGATTCTCAAGAAATAGCGGTGCCTCCTAAATTGAATACATATCCGCTTATAAACTTTGATTTATCTAAATCAGAAGTTTCATTTGCATTACTATATCCCTCCTGGGTCTTAGAATATTTTTCCAAAATATAATGCTCATACATATGTATTCTTTCAAGATTCAAGCATTCTCATTAATGCATCCCAATGAATCTTGTTAAGATTGCTCATGTCTCCTTAGTTTATTAACTAAAGAGACGATGTCTGGCCTCTTGCATTTTACGATGTGTGCGTGACATCTAATTTTATGAGCATACTCAAATTGTGATATTCTATCACATTTGTTCTCATGTAGCACACAAGATATTAATTAAATAGAATTATGAAATCCCTTAATTTCACAAGTATTTAATTTATCTATCACTCATCCACGTAATGTGCTTGAGATAATTTAATGTCATCACATGACCTCCAAATCATAATTGATTAAACCGAAGTTTTTCATATCATAAGTTAATATTTCCTCATGGATTTAATATTTTCAATATTAGTCTCAAAAATTAACATATCATTTGCGTATAAACAAACTCTGATACTCAATTATCCAATTTGTTTATATGGATACACTTGTCATATTTATTAATATGAAAGACTAAATTCGTTGATGACACTATCACAATTTTCGTGTCATTGTTTAGGAGCTTGTTAAAGATCAACAAGAAAATATAAAAGTTTCGCAAACTATGTTTTCTTTTCCTTTAAAAAATGGACCCTCTGGTTACTCCTCATAAATATTCTCATTTAATTCACCATTAAGGAAGACAATTTTAGCGTCCATTTGATAGAACCTCGTTATGTATATAGCTATTAGAGCTATTAACATTCAAATAGATGTCATCCTAATCTCTAGTGAATATGAGTAAAAGAAGTGAAAATGTTTCTTTTAATAACACAACTTGGCTACTCGTCTAGCCTAGTTTTTATCGATTAACTTATCGAAGTTTTTAAACTCTTGAACTTAAAAACTCGTCTACATCCAATTGGTTAACTCCTCGAGGTCTACCAATTTTATGATTGTAATTCATTGTCAATTGCCTCTTTCCAATTCACGATATTGGAACGTGAGATAATTTATTTATATATAAGTTAGAATGTCTAGATCAAATAACTTCGAGCTTTTAGCTCATTTGTCTCTTCAACTCGTCAACAAGCTCATGTTGAAGTAAGAGATTGATCTATTTAGAGATCGATTCATATTTATATTCTCGCAGAATATAGTAGTTTATAATTAAATATAATTATAGACTTCATAAAGTTGACCTTCTTGATCAATTAAATATTTTCGCAAAATATTCTATGAAATTAAAAAAAAAATTCTAGTCTAAAATGGGTTAGACTAAATAATTTATAATTAACTCTAATCATAAACTGAAAAAAAAAATATGTAAGTAATATAATAAATAATATTACTTTATCATATTTTAATATCAGTAAATCACACTTACTGAAAATAAATCTGAACCAAAAGAATGATCAATTTGATAAGAAATGATTCTCAAATCCTTCTTACATTCTCAATTAATGTTACATCACGTGACTCGGTTCACATGATTACATTTATTTCAGATTTAAACACCAAAAATATGAACTGCTACTATTTATCGCATAAGCTAGTAGTAATTAATATTTTTAAGTTATTTTTTTTCGGTGGTGAAACCGAGATTTGACCCAGGTACCCCCACATTTTAAGGTATTTGGTTTTTATTCCCTTCCATAACTCATACGGAATTATATTTGATTTTCTTGTGTGAAACACGATTCAATATGCAGTTAGGCATCTAAAGAGTTTTGCCCCACAAGTTATCCGGTACACCCAAATTTATAGAATAATATACCCGCACCTTCTTAGGTTTGATTATTCCGTTTAGCTACATACTCAATTGAGTTGAGCTAGGTGAATTATTTGTATGAATTATTCACAATTTAACACACTCTTGTTAAATGAATATATCGTATTCACCCCCACAATTCGGATATAAGAGTTTTCATTTTCTTATTCCATTATTTCTCAAATATATCTCTTTGTATTTCACAAATATATTAATCGCCTTGTAATTATTATTCAATAAATGGCGCAAATAAATATATATGTGATTAAATATATTTTAACCTCCATGAGTTAGTAACGATTTAAAATCACATGATTAATTAGTTCAGAAGTCTTGAACTCTTACATATTTCTCTCGCAAACAAATAAATTATAAATAATTTATAATTATCAATATATTCTCAAATAACATATTGATATAAAAATAAATTACAATTGTTTCTCAAACAAATTATAATTATTTTTCACAATTAAATTGTCAATATTTCCTCAAATAAAATATTGGCTTGAAAATAAATCATATTTATTTCTCAAATAAATTATAACTATTTTCACACATAAATTATCAATATTTTCTTAAATAAAATATTGATTTGATAGTAAATACTAATTAATCATTTATCTCCACATAAAGGTTATTAGTAATTTTACATGCTTTTAAAATTCCTCGCATATATATAAGTCACACTTATATTAGGAATAATTATGATAACTCATACACATATGATATCATATAATTTCGATGCTCATGATATTTAATCATGTTTATATCATTACTCTTATGTAATGTCTCAATATTACACGCCTTAGTTACTTTGCCCAATAATTAGATAAATTAGTGCATCACTAATACATTTATATAGGAAGTAATTTAATTGTGAAGGCACATTCATTCATTCCAGTATTTCCAAAAGTTGAGTTTACTTTTGATATTTAAAAATTGTTAAATATTTATGGAATCCACAATTCCCAAATATTAACACAAATTTCAATTTTTCTTTCTTCACAAATTCGGATTTGTGAAACCTCATTTAAGTATCCGAATTGTTGGTGTCTAACAATCTGTGTACTTAAATATTTCGATCTAACACAAAAAATAGTGAGAAATACTTACTTGTATTGAAACCAAAGATCACTTCAATCTTTACGTAAAAACAAGGAAATTAGACTGAGGCTTGCCGAAACAAATTTCCTTAAGACAATATTTTCGGGGCTGCCACGGTGCATACAATTTGATTCCCGATAGTCTCCCAAGATACAACAGTCTGTTGTTCATTATTTGCACAAATAATGAACCCACGGCGAACCGAAGCAAACAAAAAATTCGACATAAATTTAAAGTAGAGAAGAGAGTAATTTCTAATAATAGTAAATATAATTCATAATGTAGTGCATAATAATAGTAAATATAATTGGACAACATTATGATGGACCCTTTTTCCTAGATTGTTTCAATTATGCAAATGTCCATACTTTAGTTGGGTTAGTCTATTAGGAGATAGGTCAAAAATCTATCTCCCACAAGATAGTCAATCATGGCCATTAAAATTTACCAAGATCAAATCTAAGTCACATAATTTTGTCCAATCAAAAAATGCTCAATTGGACCCTCTTTTATTATTGGACATATACAAAAATAATAATTTACTTTTATACCCTTTCTATAATTATGTTCAACAATTATTGAAAAATACAAAAAACCCTTCATTTCTTCTTCCTCCATCTTCCATTTTCTCTCTCAAAAAATCTTACCTTCTTCTTCTCCTTCCAAACCCGCCACCACCCCACCACGTCGTGGCCAAGACCGGCAACGCGACGGCCAAAGCCGGACCTGGCCACGCCACCATGTCGGGTTGTCGGATCTAATAAATAGTAGTAAATAGTATTACTATGTGTTTTCAAAGGGAAGGGGAAGTTTCATTTCTCTATTTCCATTAGATCTCTGTTACTGTTGCAAAAAATGGATCCGGGAATGAATCATCTTCTCCGTTACTCGGATTATTCAAGCTCCTCTCAATTTGTTCCGATGGAAACTAAATCTGAAAATAAAGATTTTTTCTCAGATCCTGTCATGGCATGGAAGTGTACGACCACGCGACGGCCGGATTTGGTTGTCGTGTGGCCGGACGTGGCCACGCGAAGGCCAGATCTGGCCTCTGCGTGGACGGACCTGGCTACGCGAAGGCGGCGCCGCCTTCGTGTGGCCAGGTCCGGCTACCCTTGGTTATTTTTTTTTTATTAAAAAAAAAAGTTTATTTAGGGAATTAAGATAAGATGATAATAATAATAATAATCATTAATGAATATGATATCTTTTATTACACAATAATCATCAGTAATTTTTATGTTTGTTGTTTTTAAAATAAATTTACTCATATATAGAGTATGGTACTAAATTATATTTAGATGAATATTTAAAAATTGAAATATTTTATAACATTGTAGTTATAACATTAATTGAAGATGTTACACTTTACAATTTTTTAAGTAGTAGAAATGTAAGAATAATGAAAGGGGTAAAATAGTATTTTAGTAATTAATTTATTTTGTTTTTAAATTTTGAAGGACACTTGGCATTCATTGAGAAGGTATCTCAATTACACCATGCCCAACAAAATCTTGTAATAGAATGTCCCACTTTAGTTTGGTTTTTTTGGGTAATGGCAGCAAGGCCTAATTTTGTTTTGGCATATAATAAAAATGAATAAAGAAAAGTTGATAAAATTTAACTGGATTATAAATATAAGGTTTCAATTATCTCCATTTCACCTATATATAAATACTCATATTTGCACATAAACAACACACTCAGTAATTAAGAAGCCAAACCAAGAAATAATGGATACATGCATTTCTTTCCTTTTCCGGACTTGGATTCGGTTAAAGAAGACTGTACGGAAATGAGTTGGATCGAGTCATACCATTTTGTTTTGGATACCTGCGAAAATGAGTGTCGATCCAATTCATTTTTGTACAGTCTTCTTTAACCAAACCCAACTCCGGAAATTTTTGTTGCATTAACGGTAAAAGATCATGAACTCGTCCGAGAAACAGAGTGGGGAAAGAGGCTTGTATTGTTCTTTTTTGATTTCCGGGTGTTTAATAAACACTTCTTAAGAAAATCTTCCTTACAAGGTTTTTGTCCATCTTACTGGAGATGTATTGCCACCTGTGCGTGAACTAGTTGAGTTGCATTTTGTTCCACCGTTCTTGAAACATTGAAAACGGTCACTGTTTCGGGTACAGTAACTAGCTTCACTTTAAATGCAAGAACAGTCCCGAAACTAGTACCTCCGCCTCCTCGAATGTCCCAGAAGGGATCAACAATCAAGGAAACACAAGCTACGAATAGGCAAGGACTTGGGGGGTCGATATTATTATTATTATTATTATGTTTTCTGGTTTGTGGTTCTGTTACGACCAATGTTATTAAAACCGGACCGGACAGACCGGTCCGACCGATTCGACCCCGAACCGGAGGATGGTCTGGTCCGGTTTACTCCCTAAAACCACTTGACTCAAAAATCAGTCTGAACCGGGTTGAACCGGTGAACCGGTTTGTGCCGGTTCAACCCGATTTTGAATTTCCTTTTTTTTTTTTCTTTTTTTGATTTTTTAAATTTTATTAATGTTAAAAATAAACTAAAAATTCTAGTAGAATGTGGGATTTGAACACCTAACCTCTTGCATGAAACATGTTTTCCTTACCATTTGAGCTACATCATTTTTGTTGAATTTCTAGTACAAAACAAATTTATAAATTACAGAAAACCTATAGCCAAATTTGTTTATAAATTAGATTATGATAACTCAATTAACATTTTACACATTATCAATGAAAATTAATACTCAAATAATATTTTTTTACTACCATTTGTTCTATAAGATATTTCTTTCCAATATTATTTTAGGATAAAGAGTGTCAAATTTTGAAAATCAAATCGATATATTATGCAAGTTTGATTTTGAATATTAGACTTTTATACATAATCATATTTTAAAATTATCAATCTCTTAGTTTGTTGTATTTTTAACTTACACTTTTAAATATTTATAAAGAAATATAGTCATATTATATTTATATGAGCTTACAAATTAGTATCATATTACAATTATGATATAAGATATATAAATATTATGTGATTTAATTTAAATATATTCTAAGATTTTATATATTTTTAATCAATTGTAGGATAATGTTTAAATTTATGCATATTATATATACTTTAAAATTAAATATATTAATTATATCATTATGACGTCATCCGATCCGACCAGCGGTCCGATCGGTTCGACCAGTAAAATCAGTGGCCAGTTGGCTCACCGGTTCACTGTCCGGTCCAGTTCTGAGAACATTGGTTACGACTGAGTCTTTTGCTTTTTCTTTTCCTTTATAAGTTCTACTTTTTGGCTTTGAAGAGTTTTATTTTTTGTTTTAAATATTTTTAGTGATACTTCCTTTTTTTTGGCTTTGAAAGTTCAAAACTTTTTTCTGGCTTCTACATTTTTAGTGATTTGTTGTTTTGGGGTTGTCTTATGACTGAATCCTTTGCTCCCACCTGATATCATATGATAAATTTTGAATTTTTTCATCAATTGTAATGAAGAAAAACATATAATGAGATATTACCGTGTAGAGTATTCCAATTTTGTTAGCAACACAATGGCACCAAAGTAGAAATTTTACTCACTGATTCTATCAGGGACCATAACAGAGAGAACAGTGGTATGTAGATGCTGGGTAGGTTTAGGACTGGGTCGGGGTCGACCCATGCCCGATACCGACTGGAAATTATTGTGACTGGATCAGGTCCGAGTCCGAACGGATCCCTAAAACAGAAGACTGTATTCGATTTCACTGGATGTCCGAAATTCGACAAAAATATCCAAGTCCATTAACCTACAAACACTATCATCGAAATCTTGTTGATCATCTTCTTCCACTACAATTAGAGTGTCACCACTTCCGATTTGTCCACCTTTTCCGTCAAAGATATCATCAGCAGTAGGGACGGCGGGTGGGGGGTTAGGGCTAGAGTTTTTTTTCTTATTATTATGTATAAAAGTAATTTTTTAAAGTTTGGGGACCAATGTGCAATTATGGTTTTTTATATCTATTCATTTTGCAAGGTAACATGATAAGGCATAATTGCAAGGGTAAATATGATATTTTGTTAATCAATTTTTTTACTGATTTATTTTCTTTTTTTTTAATTAAAATTGATGAGGGCAATTAAGTCATTTCACATATTAATTTTGTGCATCATTGCAAGGTAATATGCTTCAAAAACCAAACTTCAATTAATCTTTTGAATTCTAATGTTTGTATGCATGGCTCAAAAACCTCCATCCATAGTTCATTTTAAATACATTATCTGCAATACATTTTCTATGATTGTGTATGGCCTATTACAAGAAAAAGGATGTGATGTATCAATAAATCAATTTTATGAACAAACAATTGCATTATTTGAAAATGGATGGGTCATATATATGGGTCACATCTAGCACATTTTCCTTACCAGGACAAACTTTGCATTTGGCATTGGTCACTGCAGAATTATTAGTTTCCAATTTAGTTATCCTTCCCATTAAATGTTAAACATATTAAGGGAAGCTATTATATTTTATAAATCATTTTTTTTTCCCAAGATACTATGACAATTAATTACAAGAGATTATGAAAATTTAAAATGTAATTTATTTAACTCATAAAAGTAGCATAATATTCTAAAACTTACTTTCCTTAGATTGTTAGTACATTAACACATCAAGTTTTACAATGGTTTAATATCTTTCGAGGCGCGCCGGACACATCAAGTGGAAACTCTTCCAACATGGATTTTAACCTGATTCGCTATTTTGTAGTGACTAGTCCCTTCCGCTCAACCAATCACCTGCTTTGTAACCTATACAAAATACAAATCCCTCCAACATTGCATGCCTATTTTCATTAATTTAAACAGTACACGAGTGGTGCGGTGCTTCTCCATTTAATTTTCTCGAATTCATTTTCTGCCTATAAATAGGAGTGAGTGGCGCTTATTGTTCTCAGTAGGGATGGGCGTTTGGGTCAGGTTTTTTGGGACCCGTCACGACCCACTCGGGTATTTCCTGTTTGGAACTGAAAAATGGGTTTTTTGACATTTTGAGTTCGGGTAACTAAACTCGAAATATATTTTTTTGGTATAATATTTACACCCGAACAGGTATTTCGGGATCCGTTCGGGTATTGAATAAAAAATAAAAATTTGCCCAATTTATTATATTTGTGTCTATTATAACTTTTAATTTGATTGTGATATTTTGATGCTTGGAATTTGATTGTAATATTGTTGAATGTTGACGACTTAAGACTTGTATGTTGTGATTTGTTTAGGAGTCTTTCATTGTAATATTGTTGAAGACTAGAGACGATTGTTTTGAAGTTATTGTCTACAATTCAATGTTTGAATTCATTTATTTTATAATTTTACATATATATATGTTAAAAAAATAAGATTTCTTGTATACTTATATATATATATATATTAAAAAAAAAAGGGTGAAATTTCGGATACAAAAACTCAAATCCCGAAATACCCGAAGATTTTGGGTACCCGAATTTTGGTTGGATGTGAAAATTCAATACCCACCAGATCGAGTACTTGACCCGTAATACCCAAAATCCTAAATACCCGACCTGCACCAGTCCCCGTTCTCAGTTAACTAACCAAACCAAGAAATGGATACATCATACATGCATTTTCTTTCATTTTCCTTTGTTCTAGTAACTAAGGGCCTGTTTGTTTGGCGTTTGGAAAAGTAGTTTGGGAGAGTAGTGGAGGTTTGTGAAAAAATCTCGATTTGCGTAATGTTGTTTGTTTGGGTTTTGAGAGAGTGGTTTGAGAAATAAAGTAGGTGTAGGATTTTTGGAAGAGTTGGATTGTAGATGTAAGATGTGTAAGACTTTATGTCAAATCATGTTTGTTATGTGAGATAAATTGTATAAGACTTTATGTCAAATCATGTTTGTTATGCTAGATAAATTGTGTAGGAGATAGGTTACTTTATGTCAAATCAAAGTAGAGTTTGTATAGGTTTTGTTTAGAGATAAGAAAATTGTTGTTTGTTTGGCATTTGAGAGAGTAGTTTGAGAAAATTAATGGATAAAAAATTTATTTTGGAAAATAAAAATTTCCCAAACAAAATTATTTGGCATTTCCCAAACAAAATTATTTGGAGCCTCTGATTTAAACCACTGTTCTTGAGTGCATGTAAATTCAAACCTCGGTATCTAATGTGTATAGTCGAAACAATGAATTATATAACATAATATAATAGGACAACAATAAGATAGTGAAATTGAATCTTAATTTAATGTGTGTCTTTAATAAAGACTATTGTTCACAAGGACATGCTAATTATACATGTACTAATTCATTCCTTTAATTTTTTTACAAGCATGTTCAGGCATGCATCATTTTCATACTTGATTGGGTTGTAATGTAGTCCGTGTTGCACGTGTGTGACGGTTTCTGTAGTCAGACATACTATCAAATTATAAATAATGACAGTATTCACTACCAAATAAATGAACGGTAAATTTTTTTTTTTTTTTTATTTTTTTTTTTTGTATGTAGTTAGGCAATGGTCAAATTTTTCATAATCAATGCTTTAGAAACAAGTCACATTATCCATTCCTAAACTTTGAATGTTTCCCCAAATTATAAATAATGACAATATTCCCTACCAAATAAATGGACAGTCATTTTTTTTAATTATTAGCATTGTTGAACGATAGTTAGGCAATGGTCAAATTTTTCAAAATCAATGCTTTAATAGAAACAAGTCACGTTATCTATTCCTAACAATATAATTGATACATTCAAAATTATTTCAAAGTTTTAGGAATTAGGTGTATACAGAGAAATTGGTTAAAGTACATAACATAATATTTGTAATTTAACTGGTTTATAAGTATAAGCAGGGACGGATGTAGCCATTTTTTGGGGGCCTTGGCCCCCCCAAGAATTTTAGGAAAAAAAATTAGTACTATTTTTTTTTAGAAATTAGTACTACTATTTTACATTATTCAACTATTGATCTAATTCAAAGTTTTAAAGGTTTCTTTTCTTATACTACCTAGGGCTGTCAATGGGGCGGATTTCAATCAGGATCCGATCCGAATTAGGTTTGATTTATTAGGATAATTGTTCAATTAGGGATTCGATGGACCCGATCCTATTAAGAAGATCCGTAATCCAAATTATATGGAGCGAATATGGATCTAGGCTGATCCGATCCATTACATATCCGAATCCGATATATATTACTTAGGGCTGTCAATGGGGCGGATTAATTTCAATCTGGATCGATCTGAATTCGGTCCGATTTATTAGAATAACTGTCCGATTAGGGATCCGATCCGATTAAGAAGATCCGTAATCCGAATTATATGGAGCGAATATGGATATAGGCTGATCTGATCCATTACATATCCGAATCCGATATATATTACTATATGTTGTTTATATATTATGTATTTAAACCAAAATAAAAATAAAATTATCTATGTTCCACTAAAATCTTTTACTATATTAAAAATAATCTTAAAAAGAAATACATGAGAGGTGATGTTGGTAACTCATTGAGCATATAACATATTAATTTATGCTATTTAATTAGAAAAATCAGAACCCTAACCATTCATCTATGTAGTAGCCGCCACCTTCCCTCTACTTTTTCCTCCAATTTTTGTTTTCTCTTCCATTACTCAATATTGGGTTTTCTTCTTCTTTTTCCTAGTTCTTTTTTTATTCATATTTTTATTTATTCCTTTGTTCTAATTTTTATCGTTTATATTTGTCTACCATATTCCATCTTTTACAATTTTCAGACAATTGTTTTGATGAAATAAGTAAAATATTACATTTTTAATTCATGGTGGTGGAATCTACAAGTGATTTGAAAGAAAATGATTTTTTTTTTGCTAAATATGCTAAACGGATTCGGATAATTTATTCGGATCCAGGATATCCACCGGATTCGGATCCGGTTGCTACTTTTCATGATCCGCACGGATTCGGATCCGGATCTGGATAGAAGATATGAAAATCGGACTCGGACCGGATCTCCGGATCTGAATCTGCCTTGATCCGGTCCGAGTCCGGCCCATTGACAGCCCGCTGCAACTCGTTGAGAAAAAAATTCTGCAAATTTTTAATAAAAGCTCTAACTTTGGTTTTAAAAACAGAAATTGTTTTGGGCGTCTTTCTAGGCCCACTATAGGCCCAAATAATATGTTAAGGATTTGGTACGAAGATTTTATTTTTGAGTGAGATTCGGGTGAGACGATAAATAAATAACAAAAAACTAAAAAAATTGAGTGAAACTTGATAAATACGACATTTTTTATGAAATTTGAATTCAAAAATTTTAACAATGAGAAATTTATATAAATTATTTGAATGGTCTGTACGAATTGCATAGCTCGGTTTGGTCTCCATCGAAATGTGGTTGGTTTAAATTGAATGATACAAATTCTACATGCTCGTGTGATTCTAAAAAAAAAAAAGAATTTTACCCCCTCTATAATCTTATTTTTGACATTTTCAAACTTAAAAAAATGTTAATTGACAAAACTATGCCTCTTATATATTGCATTTTACCCCATGTGTTATAATAAATGTGGCATTTTAAATGTTGCACTTTACCCCCTCCCTCTAATGTTATGATAAATCTTATTTTTCATGTCAACAATTAAAGGGGATTGATTGAGAGATCCCCAGTGAAGCGGAATATTTGCACGAAATGAATTAGAAACTAAGAGAGTTTTGAGTAGAGTAGTGCTACCCGCACAGCTCACAACCGGCTGTATATGTGTACAGCCGGTTGTGGTTTTTTTTTTTTTTGTCATTCATATATTTTAATGAATATGAGAAAAAATTAATATATGACACATAAATAATTATCAAGAAAATAAACCCTGTTTATAAATATTAAACCCTAAACCTGTTAAACAAGTAGTAGGTAATACAATTAACTTCAAAAGCCTAAAATATTGGTTGTACAAAGGGCTGTCAAATTTGGGCTGTGATATAAATTTTTTTGAAACAGTCTTTTATTTTAGTTTTCTTTGAGAATTATAAGATTTTCTCTATATGATTCTATTTAGAACGTGGATCGAAAAATACATCTTTTTCTGTATGACTCTATTTTAGAAAAATATTTTAATAACTCTACTATGTATCTATGTGAAGCTTTATCCACATGCAGAAATCAGTACTTAGATAGCAATATTTACTCTCGATTGATTATTCGGTTAAAAGACAAGGCAATAAAATCTTTCCTATCATAATTCAGTCTGCATCTCATTGTCTAGCTCTAAGTTTAGCATTTTTTTAATTTAGGTCTTTAGCCGAAATTTCCTTGAAACTTCAATTTGCAAGTTGCAACCACCTATGAACAAAAAATAAAATAAAATAAAAAGAAAATAATTTATTATATGTTACACTTTTATGCAAGAATTAACGAGAAATAGATGAGTTAAGTTTGTACGAATTAAGATATATGTAAATTATAAATATAAAATGCGATAAAACTAAGTGAGATTTCATTACGATAAAAAAACACATGAAAACCTCTAAAAACTTAAGTTGGCTTTGTTAATAATAAAAAGTTAAATAGTGCAACACTGCATAAAATAAAACAGTGTCAACACAAACAAAGCCAAATATTAACACAATTCTAACCAAAAAAAAAAAAAAAAATCAAAATACCAAACCCTAAATATATAAACTAAACCATAAACAAATTCTTCAACTCTTTCCGCAAAGCTTCACTAGTTCCTTCACAACTTCATCAGCTTCCTTATCTCCATTATCCCTAAGTTTGTCCTTCATATCCGCAGCGTTTTTCCTCACAAATTCTCCACGATCTTCGATCACGACTTGCTTAATAACTTTAGCCAATGTACCTCTACAAAGCCTTCTATTACTATCTCTCAAAACCTCCACACCAACACCAATTTCCTCCACAAGTCTAGCATTGATCAGTTGATCAAGATGCATCGGCACCGCAATAATCGGGACCCCAAAGTTCATACTTTCCAACACCGAGTTCCAACCACAATGTGACACAAACCCTCCCGTGTTAACATGTTGTAAAATCTTTGCTTGAGGAGCCCAACCCTCCACAACTTTACCTCTATTTCCAACCCTTTCAAGAAACCCTAAAGGTAGGGTTTCCTCTAGGGTTTTCCCATCGGAACCATTTTCATTTCTTGGAAACCTAACTACCCATATGAAATTAGTGTTACTAAGCTCTAAACCATATGCAACTTCATGTATATCTTGCTTGGTAAGAAAACACTCACTCCCAAACGAAACAAAGATAGTCGATTTCCTCTCTTTTTTGTCTAACCATGATATGATATCGTAATTTTGGTCATCATTCGGGTCAGGTTCTTGAATCAACGGGCCCACAGTGACAAACTTCTTTCCGGACAAACTAGTGACATAATCAATGTACTTACCCTCAATGTCCCTAGACCCTTTGATCAAAACAATGTTGCATGACCTAGTAATCCCTAGAGAAGTGCTCTCCTTTTCTTTCGGATTGGTCGCACAACCCAATAACATTTTCTTGTCGCTAGACTCATAATCACGAAAATAAATCTCGGAATAAGGAAATTCAATACTAGGGTCTTTGAAATAGTGGAACATGAAAGAAGTCATCGTGGAACTACTTGTAACAAACTCGACCGCGGGTATGTTTTGGTCTTTCGC
The DNA here is from genome assembly GCA_030819805.1 of Penstemon newberryi var. newberryi. NCBI lineage: Eukaryota > Viridiplantae > Streptophyta > Magnoliopsida > Lamiales > Plantaginaceae > Penstemon > Penstemon newberryi. The sequence goes on along the minus strand of JAUALY010000003.1, from coordinate 31,753,267 downwards.
GGCTAGTGGGGCCCACGGCTGGAGAAAGTCATATATAAGTAAGTCGGGTTTGATTTTGGCGAGTATATTGGCAAAGTTAGGGGCCGATAAATCGAAAGCTTGTTTGAGTAGGCGCAAGAGGTGATGTGGTAGGCCATTAGTGGTGTGGAATTCAATGGGGAGGTTTGGTAAAATTGGCAAAAATAAAGGGACTAATGTGATAAATTGAGATAGTTTCTCATTGATTTTTTTCTCAATGCAAGCTAGTGTGGCCGGGGTGGAACATAAATATATCATGAAATTACGAGTGGATAGTTTTTTGGCTAACTCTAAGTAAGGTGTTATGTGACCATAAGCTAACCATGGAAACATTACAACACGAATGGTTTTGTTAGTATTCATCTTGCAACAAAGAAAACACGCACAACACGCACTGATTTTTGGCTAATTTGAGTGATGATTTGAAGAAGAGGGTGTATTTATGGTGAAGAGGAATTGTTGCATGGTTAGAAATTTCCATAATGAAATGCGTGAAAGAATGGTAATATAATCCATATTTTTTATTCGTTTTTCCATAAGAGTGAGATAACGAGACAATTAAAGTAAAGATTTGTTGGTGGGTGTGAGAATCTAAATAAAGAGGGAATTTTGGAATAAAAAATGTAAGATTCTGGATATTTTATTAGAAAAATTCTAAGGTGACGTCAATTCACATGACGTAAGCTATAACCAATATAATTATGACATTTCATTAATAAATTATCTATTTAACAGGTTACAAAGAAGTCATAATACTATTACCATAATAGTTATACTATACTATTTATTAGGAAAATTTTAAGGTGACGTCACGTCACATGACGTAAGCTATAACCAATATAATTATGATACCTCATTAATAAATTACATATTTAACAGATTACTAACAAGTCATAATACTATTACCATAATAGTTGTACTATACTATTATTTGACCACATTCATTGTAATATTTAACCACATCAATAGTAAATTACAATCTAATAAATTATTATAGAAATAAATAAATAAATAATTGTGTATAATAATATTTTATAATAAACGATATATAATATTTCATGTTGAATAATTAATATTAACCTATGAAAAAAATTCGTAATATATTTTAATACACATAATTTATATTTTAATACATATTGGATAGTACTAACTGTAATACTTCATAATGTAGCTAATTAATACTAATATGGGACCTTACTATGTATGTGGAGTCAATAATGTGCTATGTGAGTCTATACTATTATATTTGAGACATATACTATGTAATGTGAAGAATTATACATATTGGTTAGTACCAATATAATGTGGTTAATTACTACTAATATGAGACCGTACTAAGTATGTGGAGTCAATACTTTATACATTGGTTAGTAAGAATTATACACATTGATATAGTTAGGATTTCAAATCTTTGATTTGTTAAAAGGGTTATTAGTTATTCTATAGTTGGGTTTATAATTTATAAAATAACTGTTTAACGGGTATTAGAATTGGGTCCTAGGCCTTGCTTAATAATAATAATAATAATAATAATAATAATAATAATATATATATATATATATATCTTTGGTTAACCAAAGTGTTGATATTAAGCTTTAATATTAATTACTCCATATGGGCATATTCAACAAGGATAACCTCTTCTTTATTTTCCTAATCTTTTTTTATGAAAAGATCAATCATTCGTATAAAATCCACAAAGTCTGAGTTCGGCTCATTTTGCCGAACTATGGGCAGCCTTACAGAATATTTCAACCTCAATTTTGGCCATTGTGTCAAAATCTTCTACTTATGTTGTGTTTAGCAAGAATTGTCAAAGTTTTTATATTTATTTGTAAATAATTCGAAATACTAAATTTAATATAAATGTGATATCAAATTCACGAGTCAGATTTGATGAAATGCTGATTTTTTTAGGTACATTTGGGTTTTCATTATCTGGGTCCAATTGAGTTGTGAATGGTTTGAAGATTGCAATGTGAACCATTTTGACCTAACAAAAAGTATCCGTTACATTGGGCTTGTATACCTTTGTACGCTATTATTAGCTTTTGGTTTCTCACTAATGTTTGGACTTTCAACTTGATGAATTAGATTATTTAGAAGCAAAAAAACAAAGGTAAAATTGTAAGCTTCTTTAGACAAATGTTTGCCAATATTTCTCAATTAAATAAAAATGTTTGCCAATAAGCTCTCGTAAATTCAAAGTACAGATCAGATGTCAAATTGTTAATTACGTTTGTAAAAGATTTCAAGGAGTTGGATCCAATCCGAAAATGGACCCCTCTACATGGACCAATTTGGATCTAATCCAGCCCACCCATTTTCCAGCACCCGTAAATAAAACAAACGGTTTGTTAGTTCAAGAGGCCCTTTGTCGATCCATTACAATAATCTGTTTGTTTTGACTTAGACAAAACCCCAAAACAAGAAGTAGCTTTGGATGTATAGACTTCAGAACCAAGCCAAAACAATTTTCAAACTTAGTAAAATGTAAACTGAAAATGATGCTTTAGTTCAAGAAAATAGGGAAAATGTGAGTCTCCATGATTTATTATTCAGATTATGATGCTTATATCCAACCTTTCTATCATGAACAGTAAATTCAAGTCTAATGTGATGGAAATATGTTCAAAGCAAATGTACAAAAACAAAACAAAAAAAACTGATGGATTATTTTTTCTATATTGCCTAAATGGAGTAGTATTTACCTATTTTTAAACAAAAAATGCAGAAAAGTACTAACAATCACACTTCATGCAAACATTCATTCTATGTCGATTTCCAAACCTCACGGAGGAGATCATACCTAGCGTTGGCTCCATCACGGTCTACTTCTTCCTTATCTCCATTTCCGGTGGTAAGAGAAGGTGGCTTTTCAATAATAGATGTGAGACAATTCTCAGCTTCATCCAGCTCTTCATCACTGGTGTATCCCTTCTTCTGCACAGCAAATGATGCACTTCTTGACAATGGAGAGTTTTTGCCGGCCTCGGAGACTTTTTCTGCCACATCTGAAGAGGAAGGTGGCACGTACACAATCGGAGCAGCAGTAAAAGGGAAGCTACTACTTGAGTCTCCGGAGAATCTACGCTCTATTATGCACTGTGAATGCAAAATGATAAGGTCATGGAATCATTCCAAACTTTTTTTTTTTTTTTGGATTTGGTTGGGTTATATTTTATTTAGGCTAAAATTGAATTTGAAACTGTAAAAATAGATCAAATAAATAAAAGATAGTACTCAATAAGGTAAACTAGCTTAACAAACTAGCTTAACATTCAATGGATCGACCCAACCCAGATAAAAACCACAACCCAACATAACCGACCTGATTTTGACCCAAAATCATGGTAAAAGGCACACAAGAAATGTGAACCTATCGATCATCAAAATGTTTCTGACACAGCCCAACTTAAATGACTTGATTTGGGCCTGAATTCATTGTAAATGCATATAAAAAAAATTAGCTATTCTTTTAAATTATGATTATACTTATATCATTAATGTAATTAGACAAATTTTGTATCATTATGTCATTTAAGATGTATTTTCTTATCATTTCAGTGCATTTCATGCAAACCTCTTCAAAAAATAAATTTATCGACCTTACACAACCTGCTTTCAACCCGATAATAGAAAATGATTCATTGTTAACCCAACCTGTTTTTAACCCAATAATCAGGAACAATTGATTTATTTGTCACTATATATGAATTTCAAAATCATTTTATGGATAAGCGAACTATACCTTCAATAGTATATGAAATTTAACAACAGCATACCTCAGCATTTAGTGCCTCTAGCACAGCACCCGGGACAGGATCAGGGCAGAACTCATCAGGAGTGAAGTTGCAAAGTACACGCTTAACCAATGGAAGGCTTATTGATGGACATACCTATAAAGAAAGATACGCATGAATATTTTCTACACAAAGTAAAGAAAACATAATTCTTATCACTTGGCTGACCTCCATTCTGACTGCTTTATCCATAAGCATATCTTTGGGGAGCATTAGAAGATCACTCAATGAATTAATAAGTGGGAAATATTTCGGTTCCTCATTGTCATGGCTGTTGTTTTCATCTTTTAAAGAACTAACCGAACCCGTGCCTACAAAATCACTCAGCCATCTTGCCCAATGACCAACCTGAGGTAGTTTGACTCTAGTCAGCATCATTTATAGTAACTATAAAGGATTGTGACAGGACCATAATAAAACTTGGCTATTAAATGTTAACTCTAAGATAGGTATGTGTCATTTTCCTTAAAATTATAGATTAAGGTACTTACAGAATTTTTAAGTTGAGCACCAGACCCGAAACTCAAATCTCCAGCAGGAATAGGCAAAACCTTGGGATCCAATATTGGATCAGATACAGGATCAGTTGGGATCTCATGGGCCGACTCACGGAGAATGGCATTGAACATGGCAACATCTAGCCTGCCAATACATTGTTCCATCACCTAATAAAAGACATTGATCAAATTGGACATAGTCAAAAGAGAAAAAAGTTCCATCTTCAGCTAATTTTGAACCAACAAATAATTTATATTCATCCAAAGAGTACGAGTTTACAACTCATGCACAGAAATGGAGACAAAGCTACAAAACAGTTAAAGAAAAATCATAATTACACACCTTCCTTGCCAAAACAGGCAAGCAACCACATTCGTGACCCCCTGCTCGAACTGGGCAAAGTCTTCTCAGAGCGTCTTCAAATGCATTTTTCCAAAGGTTAATCGAAAAGCTTCCTTGTTTCTGGTCACCCAAGGCTGGACCTAATAACCTTTCAGAACCTTTCCTTGTAGTAGAGTCACCAACAGGAGACTGCATGTTAGGTGTAAGAGTCTGATCCCAAAGAAAAAGAAATTAGTAAGTGTTAGTGCAGATGCATAATAGTCAATTATAATGAATTTATAGTAGTCAATTAATTGAAGATCTCACATATTAAGTAAAAATTGAAATGTCCATATGTAGGCTATAATTACCTGCCACCATATTGACTCAACTATCCGTGAAAATATCCAGGACTCGACTTTCTCCAAGGCAGCAGTAAAGGTTCTTGTTTCTTGCCAATCATCAACGAACTGTAAGAAACTCAGCTTATTCATTTGTCTACTTCCGTTACTAGTCTTCCATTTAAATGGCGAAGGTTTTATTTCACTCTTCTTGCTTCCTGCATTAGACTCGAATACTTTTGCTAGAGCACTGGCGTTACAAGAACTTCCAAATGCTTGAGATATAATTTCCCTCAGAACAACGGTGTTTGACAACCAAAAAGTCAACCTGATAAAAAATAACATAGGAGATCAAAGATTTGTCAACTGCAATTTAAAAAAACGGGTTTAAATAAATAGAAGAAGCTGCTAGACATACCGAGATACATCATTGCCGCAGGACTTGGCAACTAAAACAAACCCAGACACAGTGTTTCTAGCAACAGTAGCGCGCTTGTCTTGAGACCAGTATTTGCAAGCATAAATGTAGAGTCTAGATAGGCGCCTTGCAGGTGTGTGTACCTTGTGTGTGGAGCTACCATGCTCAGGTACCACAGAATAAAGTGCTATTTCAAGAGCAGCAACTTCTCTTAGCTCACCTTCAAGATTCTTAATTCTGGTTTCCATTTCCTCAATTTTTTGATTTAGTGCAGCCTTGTCCTCCTGGTCGTCATTTTCCTCATTGTACCCTGCTTCATCATCACTACACACACTATGAGCACCATTGGAAGTGTCATCTTGGATACCTACCCTTTTTTCCTGTTCTAGTGAATTGTCATCGGTTCCTTCTGAGCAATCTGATACAGATTTTGGATGGACTTTCATGTTCCGTAAATTATCAGATGAACTCTTGGTTGTCAATTTAGAAGGCCCATTCTCAGGTTTGACCCCATTTTTTTGTTTGACTTTTGATGATTTGATTTGTATATTATTTGCTTTACTATCAGATTTTGATCTTGGTGCAGTAGAACTCTTTTTAGCAAGCTTTTTCGGAACCATGGTAACTTTTTCAGCTTTCTCGTCATCGGCCGTTTGTGAATCTCCTTGAGAAGAAACTGAATCGTTAATTGTCTCAGGATCAGATTCATCAGCAATTTCCATATCACTAGAATTACGATCTGAGTTTTCACTGCTTTTGTTGTCGTCCATTTTAAGCGTTTTGGTATTGTTCAATGCTTCATCAGACCTGTATACATCATCCACATTATCTAAGACAATATCTTCATAAACTTCCGAGGATTCTGCACCTACGTTTGAATCACTTAATACGGTACTGGTATCCAGTTTATCAGATGAAGGCTTAGCAGCAATCTCTTTCGCTTTCAAGTTTCTGCCACCATTCTTTTCTTGCAGCTTATGATCTCTTTTATCAGCTCTTGCAGGAGTTCCTCTTTCTTTGCTGTTGGGACCCCTTCTCCTGTCAGTTTCTTTCATGCTCAATGTTCACCCCTTTTTTTCACTAAATCACCAAAAAAGGAAAGAACCACTTGGTTAGATAAGCAAGCTTGACAATCACATAATTAAAAAGCACGGTTTTAAATCAGAGAATGAGAACTTATAATTCACTTGATACAAGTCAAGATTGCAGTGAACTATGTATTAAGATGCAAAAAGTCATAGATAAAACAATGCGTGAAAACTGAAAAGTTAATCAATGATCAAATATTTGATGGGCCAAACTAAATTAGAAAACTAGATAGTCTCTACTTTTTTCTATATATTTACGAGATTATCTGAAGAATTAGTGATGCATTAGCAAATAGTGTGTTATAGGATGCTAGCTTATAACATGAGCAAACGTATGTAATCCGTATCTGGTGGAGTTACACTCTACTGTTTCTTGAACCAACAAAGAAACATAAACCTAAATCTATACATCTGTAGTACAAACGGAAGTCTCTTTACTCATCAGCTAATAAAATTGACTTGAAGCGCAGATAATCCAATATTATTCAATCAGGAAACAAACACTTCAAAAAGCTGTCAAATCTCTACTCATTAACATCCACAAAAAATAGAAAACGAAAAAAAGTGAACCAATCAATTAAAGCTAATCAGTCAAGCTCGTGTAGCATTTTCTTATCGGAAAGACAGAGTGATATTAAACTTCCTCTTAAATTCTCATTGTCATAGAGTGAAACAATATTCCATTTCCGAACAGGAGAAAACTAGCAAATCGTGTTTCATACAAATCACATTCATTCAACCAGAACTCTTTAAAAATGAAATTAAGGAGGCAAGTATTGCAAACATATGGACAAAGTTTGAACTAATTGGAGTAAAAATAGATAATAACTATACTTATCTACACAGAAGAAAATGAATAGATTATGCAGTTCAAATCAACACACATCAACCTTTCGTCGCTGAATATAAGTAAAATTTAGTTCAGAATTAAGTTTCCTCATCAACAATACAGAGGAAATGAACGCGCGAGATATAAATAAATAAAAAATAAAAAATAAAATCCGTAAATTCAGGCACGCACATGAGTGGTGACGGTTACAGAAATCACGCCAGTAACCGTCGTTTCGAAAATGCACAATTTCCAATTGAACAATAGATTCATAAACTTAACAAGCCAAAAGCAGACTTAAATTAATGATCAGATTCCAAAACAACAAGATCTAAACACTGGAAAAGAAAAGGAAAATTCCTCAATAGAACATCGAATTATGGTAAGGCAGATACAAAAGCGCATTGATACCAAAAGGCGTGTTTAGAATTTTACCTAGGCTTCAGCAGAGACCTGCATCCAGAATTGAAGTTGAAGAGATGAAGAAGAAGCTTCGTCCAGTGTCAGCTACCAAATCTCTTTTTCTCTCTCTCTAAAAGCTGTAGATGAGTAGCTTTATGAGTAATGTATATAATGAGATGTCTCTATATATGTGTGGGTGGGTGTGGTGGGGGGTAGGTGGGTTGAGAAGTTTGTTACTGCTGTGTAGCCTGAAGGAGCTGATTATGGGGAGTGGTGGTAAAGGAGTGCGGGAGAGGGATCGATTTTAAAAGTATTTATTTATATTTTTCTTTTCTTTTTATATTTTAATGCACACTTGTGGGGGAGTGGTGACCGGTGAAGGGTGTCGGTGGCGGACAATGACCGGAAGATCCCGGTTACGCTACGCGTCTTCTCTCCACAGTATGATTTTTCTCCGGCAAAATTTTTAAAATAGTCTTCTAACTTTGGACTTTCTTCTAAATTAATCATGTAACTATTGTGAACATATATTTAGTACTTTAACTTTCATTCAATATCAATTTTAATTTTATGCATAACAAATTTTACCCTCTAATTTTCATTTTATAGTTACAATATGGTTCTATTACCAGTGACATAGTTTTTAATTGCAGGGTGAAAATTGAAAGTTAGAGATGAAATTTGTTATGCATAGGACTTAATTAAAATTGGGATGTAAGTTAAAACACTGAATATATATTCACTATAGTTAAAAGACTATTTTTTAAATTTACTCTTTTGAGGTGGACTTAATTACTTAAAGATGGTAATATTTTACAAATTCGTCCTTTTTTCACTTTTTTTAGTGTAGCCAAATTCGAAGTTGTCCACTATAAGAATCTAACTTCGCTAATGCTTGAATCTTCAATATTCGCATTGGTCGTTCACTTCTTAATACAAGAAGCTTATCTCTTTTCTCTTTATTTAAAATATACAAAATAAGCTATTTGAATTCAACATGATGATTAAAACTCTTTTGAATTGAGTCATTTACAATCAAAATAATTCAAATATATCTCTAATTCGATTGAAAAATCTTCAAAACATGAACAATATTTATTTCAACTCGTCCTTCTAAAATATAGCTAAAATATGAGTCAAACCATAAAAGTGGTAAATTTAAAATATATCATAAATTGTGTGAAAGTGGTTAATTTAGAATATATCATGAATTGTGGTTGTTTTTAAGCCATGTTACTAAAATTCACGTGAAATTCATTGGAAAAACAAAGAAAAAGAATAAGATCGAAAAGGTGAAAAGGACTTCAAAGAAAAGGAATAGTAGTGAAACTGTGACCCATCCGTTTCCACATGAATCAGTCACCGACAACGACGTTCCTCTGTACAACTTATTTTTCCATATACAAGTACATCGAAAAAGATCATATTAAAATCTAAATGTCCTATTTATATCTACCGTTTTCTATATGTTTTGTAATTATCATAAAGTTCAAAAATATCCTCCTATATTAAATTCTATTCTCCACTGGTGAGAATGCCATATTAATAAATATGCCTTGTACCAAAAAAAAAAAAAAAAAAAATATGTCAAACATATCTAATTCTTCGCTGTCTTTATTATTTTTGGTGAATTTTGTACTGGTTGATATAAGTACAGGATAAATGATGAGGTACTGGCGTACTGCAATTTAATTTGCGTATAAAATTAAGAATGTCCCTACTAAATAAAAATGATTCCATAAGAGCATCTCTCGTGGTCATCACCATTTTTTCCACCAAATTCTATATTTGGTGTAATGAAGATGAGTTAATCTTCCATGGTTAGCACATCATTTCACAATTTCATCATTTTTTGTGAAAGATTAGTATTTTTGGCCTCCCATAGTTTTCATCAAAATTTACACCAAATTATAAAATAATAATATTTCATCATTTTTAGAGAATAGGATTGGTTTGATCTCCCATGGTATTTCACCAAATAATAAATTTGATGTTTATCATAATTTTATTTCATTAAACTTTCAAGACAATATTATCAATTTTAAAGTACTATTTATAATTACAAATTATTTTTAAAAGTATTAAATTTTTATAACTATGTTAATTAAATTTATTGCACAAGATGTACGGATAGGCTACTAAAATTTAGTAAAACTAGCACAAGACCATACTAAATGGGTAAAAAGTTTACGGGTTGACCAATTTGGACATGTTGGAGGGTTTTTGGCATTTTGCACCCTGTAATTATAGGATTTTGGCACTTTGCACCCTAACTTAAAAGTTTTGGCACTTTACACCCTCGAAATATAATTCATTTGGCACTTTGCACCCTAATGTGTGTTTTGGTGAGAAAATTCATTGGTAGAAGGGTAGAATAGTCCTTTTTAATTTTTTTTCTCACTTTGCGCCCTGACAATATAGATTTTGCACCCTAAAAATATAGAATATTGACATTTTTCATCCTAAAATTATAAAATATTGGCGCTTTCACCCCGATTTAAAATTTTTGGCACTCTGCACCCTAAAAATATAATTTGTATGGCATTTTGCACCCTAATGCGTTTTTCTTAGAAAAAAACTCATGAATGCCGTCAATGTAGAGATAAAATGGTCATTTCTATGCACAACAATCATAAACATGTTATTCTTAATTTATTTTACTTTATAATAACTTATTTTAACATTTTCTTTCAGTAAAAATTAGATTAAAAAAAGACATTGTCTTCATTTTGTTTTCAAGTATCCTCTAGATTATTTACTTTATATCTGAAATACATGTTTACAAATCTAACATGTTATTTACATTATTTAGATTATCATATTTAAGTCGAGGTTGAAAATATCAAAAATATAATTTTTTTGGGTGTAAAGTGCCAATATTCTATATTTTCAGGTTACAAAGTGTCAAAATCTATACTTTTAGGGTGCAAAGTGCCAATAATATTCAAAAATGACTTTTCTATCCTTCCATCAATGAATATTTTCTTCAAAACACACACTAGGGTGCAAAGTGCCAAAACCCTCTAATTTCAGGGTGCAAAATGCCAAAAGCCCCATGTTGGACCTTGATTTATATTGTAATTTGTTAAATTGGAATGAAGTAGAATTAGAAAATACATTAATGTCAAATAAATAAAGCAAACATAATACTCCCTCACTTCATATTAATTGGCACATTTGTCAAATTTTTATGATTAATTGGCCAATTTGGGTTTTCAATGATATTTTTTTCAATTTTGTCCTTCTCTTACATCTAGGTTGGGAAGCTCAAGAGTCACTAGGAAGGGTATTTTTGATATTTTACTATGTAAAAGTGATTAATCATGAAGTTTCTTAATTTGTGTGAAAAGTAACAATGTGTCAATTAATATGAACCGGGGGAGTAGCTTAAGACAAGTTTAATTTGCACCCATTATATACAAACTAGCTAGGTACATATATATCCCTCGTACAAAATTTTAAAGACCTTATTTGGAAAGGTTTTGGCTCGATTGTGTGGGTGTCGATTTCGAAAAAATGGTTTGGTGGTTTCGATAAAATCTTTCAAACCCCATTTGGTTAGGTTTTGGATGTTGAGTTTTGTGATTTTACAAAAGTTGAAACTCCACTTGGATATGATTTGAATGTTTGGATTTGGGGAAAAAAGTAGGTGGTAGGTGTCAAATCAAAGTTTTATAGGTTTCAAGAGTTTGTGTGTGAGTTTTTGAATAAGTTTGCGATGAGTTTCATGGATTTTATCAAACTCCATTTTGAAGAGATTTAACTCAGTTTCGCGAGACTCCCTAGATTGGGCTAAACCCTATCCAAATAAGCCCTTATAAATTTAGTCAAGCGCCGCTCATTAAGTATAATTGACTCAAAACTTAAATAAATATGAAATATGTTGCACGGATATGGACACAGCTACACAAATACTGCACAATACGGATAAAACGACACAAATTTTTAAACATTTATAGGATACGATACGACATGGATACGAATCTAAAAAATCTATATATATTTATGCATATTGAAATAAGTAAAAGAATACATTTGTATACTCATACATATTGAAATAGATCAAGTTAAGTTTCAAAAGTACTAAATTACTCAATTACATAACTTTTAGAAAAGAAAATTATTTAATAAATTACAACTATTAATTATACATCATGTTCATTATTTTATTATGTTATACATAACATGTCCCGTTATAGATGAAATATTTTGTATTGCAGTTGTATATAATACAAAGTGTGGTTCGACATATTACATTATTCTTAGCAATTATGGTGATTTAACAAAATTTAGAATATGAAATGTGTTGGATATACGCCTAAAAAAGTTTTCGACACGTGCGTCCAATTTTTACTTTGTAATTAGATTTATCGACACACCACTTAGTGTGTCGGACAAGTATCTCACGAGTATCCAAAATATATCCAACACTACATGTTATAATATTTTGAGTATCCGTGCATCATAGTATAAAAGTCATGTATGTTTCATGTAGTAATTTTTAGTATTACTGTTCCTAATGTAGTTCTTATTTTTTAAATTTCAAATACAATTTGATTAAATTAATAAATTGCAAGTCAAATATATTTATGTACAAGTTGCAGTAGCCATTTCTTTTATTTATATTTTTCTAAATCTTAAAGCAACTATCTTATTTGTCCGCAATTGTATCGGATTTGTACTACAAAATTATCGTTATATCTACGCTTCTATACAGTTCTTTTCTCTTCTGTGGGGCTGTTTTTTTTCTTCTCTGGGGCTGGTTTTTTTTTTTTTTTTTTAAATGAATATTCGGCGCCCCTTTCTTATAGATTTTTTTTTTCCATAGGTTTAATCCTTTTCGAGGCGGGTTGGACATATATGTGGGTATCTCTCCCAACAGGGGTTCAAACATGAGTCCGCTACTTTATAATGACTAGTCTCTTTCACTAAACCAATCACCTTTTTTTTAATAGATAAAAGATAAATTGATGGTAGCGGATTAGATATATTGTCAAAATGGGTCCATATTCTATGCACCGCAGCAAATATTTGGACCATAGATAAATAAATACATACAAGATGACAAGACAAAATTAATGTGGAGGGTCCATAATACCAAATCTGGACCCGAATTTGCTCAGTTAGGAATGAAAGTACATAAGTATCCCCGTAATATGGAACTTTTTGTTGAAATTGGAAGGCCATCTTTGTCAATACAACAATTTAATCTTGTGTGATCCAGCTCATCATTGGACGGCTTATCAAATGCGGGCCATGGTCGTATTTGATTTGAAATAAGATGAAATGAAAAAGATCTCTAAGACTTAAACTAAAAAGTAATTCCAAGTTTAAGTTGATTTAAATGGAGTTGAAAAAAATACTCCCTCTCATCCAATTTGGCAAAATTTCATTTTTGACCCTTTAAAGTGACTGCATTTCAAAATTGGCCCTTTATTGTGGTATCTCGACAATAATCATCCTTTATTGTGTCATCATCATCAATTTCAGTCCTTATTGTCGGAAGTTTTTATTTATCGTCGGAAATTATCAATTTATGTCTTAATTGACCGGAAAGTTAATTTTTTTGTCAAAAATTACCAATTTATGTCTAATCTGACAAAAAAAATTAATTTTAGCCAAAAATATAATTTGTCGAGTGACACTTAAAATTAAGAATTTCATATTCTGACTCCACAATTTGCAAGACCAAGCCATGTGATAGGTCAAATATGCCTTAAATTGATGTTTTTTTGGCGATAATTAAAAAAAATCTGTGATAAGGACTGAAATTGATGATGTTGACACAATAAAGGACATATATTGTCGAGGTACCACAATAAAGGGCCAATTTTGAAATACAGCCACTTTAGAGGGCCAAAAATGAAATTTTGCCGATCGAATTTATTTACTCAATTAACTAAAATGTCAAATCAATTTTTTAAGTAACTTATTAAGTTGATTTTTTTACATTTATTGGGTTTCAAAGCTTTCAAATAATAATATATGTGATATTATATAATTTTATCAAATTACTACTGAAATAAACTAATTAAATTACTTATTATATTTTTTTAAAATTTGATCAAGTTAACTGATCAATTGTACCAATTGATAGAAATTATGGGGACGAATATAGTATTAAGTTAGACATTAATCTTAATTTTTTTCCCTTTTTCATCTACGATGTTTTTTCATGTCTGGATATAGTTATATTCAATCCAAATAAAATTTGAAGAATAAGCATCTTTCGAATATATTTGAGTGAGTTTAAAAGACAACAAAACCTAGAGTTAGTTCTTGTATTGTCCACACTTTGATAATAAAAGAAGTTTTCAAATATTTATTTGTGGTCTGCCGAAGTAATAATGAATCAATTTCTAGATATTTTATCTCACTGAACAAAATAAATATTTTTGCATTTGCATTATTTCGGATGATTAATCATGATCAAAATATAATCTCATTCAACAAAATAAAACTTCTGTAGATTTTCCGGTAATTATAGAGATATTTGCGCATATTCTAATGATTAATCATGGCTAAAATTATCTCATTAAATAGAATAAAACTTTTCCCGGTAAGATATCCGCGAAGAACTCTTACTAAAGAAATTGCAACCAAAAAAAAAAAACGGCCCGATACAACTATTAAAACGAGAATTTAAATCCCTATAATATAAGCTAAATATGGGTAGCACAATTAAATTAAATAAATTGAGCTATAACATAATTTCTTTTGTTATTGGATTGAAAATAAATTTAGCTATACAATATAAATTTACGAAAATGTTGATTTGAATACAATAAATTTAATTAAATCATTTGAATATGTAAATTGTTTAGCAAACTTATAGGTGCTCTTTAAGTTTCTCTGATATGGTCCACGGATGTTGTTTATAATAAATTGTTCACATATTTAAGCCAAGACTCCGCTGTAGCTACTTGTCTTTCAATAGATGAATTCGGCACAAACATTGTGCTCCGGGTTCGAGTCCCGGCAGCGGAACCTTTTTTTAATAAGAAAAAAATCTTATTACTACAATTTATACATTATTTTTCATTCGTGCAAATGGGTACCCAATAAATAAATTTCTTTTGTTTTTAATGCATGAGTCCATTTGTTACAGAAAAAGCCACATAAATTGAAAATTGATTCTGACGACACATTTTATAATATTTTTAACGGGTATAAAAAAAGTTGCTGCTAAGTGCTAACACTTGTCAACTTGCATGCAAATATGAAATATGTTTTTTTTTTTTTGAGAAATGAAATAATTATTGTCTATATATAATATATTATATTCTCTAGCTTCGTCCTATATTTTTTTTAATCTTTTGATATTTCAAATGTTATAATAGATAATTTAATTTATTTATTTTGATACTAATTTATCTTTTGATATTTCAAAAGGTTATACAAGTAATAGATAATTTAATAGAAATTTTTTTAATAAGAAAATCCTATTACTATACATTATTTTTCATTCTGCAAAAATACTATTATAATGTGATTATACTTTGTCTCTCGATGAAAATTCCGACCATGACATCAATGAAATCAGGTAAAGTTCCTTGTTCAATTACATCTTTCTATATCATATGAAGCAATACAATGTGATCATATTATAGATATTCATATTCATATGCAGTTCTTATTGAGATTCAGGGCCGGTCCTAGATATTCGGGGGCCCTAGGCGAATTATAAAATTGGGGCCCTATATTATAAAAAATTATATTTATTTATTTTTAAATACAAAAATACTTATTAAATTGACATTACTCCATGTATATAATTAAATGACAAATCCACTTAAACCTTTTTCATTGAATTAATCGTGAATATATTTTTATAATTTTTAATTTTAAAAATAATCTTTTAACAAAAGAATTTTACAAGTATATGTACTGATTAAATATAATTCCACAACAAGTGTGTGTTATTAAATTTTAAATTTTTCCTCATTAAGATCAGTTATAGTTATATATAACAAGTAATAATAAATGACAGCAAAAGTCATAATAAAGTAATAATTGTTCCACAAACGATAAAATATAAATATCTTAAAAAAATAGTATCATTTAAATTGTATCGACAATGTTTTGTTGATCTGTACAAATGGTCTATGATCGAGCCCGTGCTAAAAGAATCAACAATTCTTTTTAAAAAATAAATAGAAGCTTGTAATCTAAATAAAAATTCATTTTCGATTATGTTATAAAATTTGTTTTTAGTGAAAATCATAACATAAAATGTTTATTTTGTAAAAAATCCTCGAAACCGGAAGAAAGAATTTGTTAAAAAAAAGCATAAAATAACCAGAAAAAATGCTTATTGATATATATTAAACGTTAATATATTAATATGTATAATCATCTATATAGGGTTTTTTTTTTTTTTTGGATAAATTACATTAATAGTTTATAGATTAAAATATATTAATCATCTTCTCAATGATAAAGAAAAAAGACACAAGATATAATAAAAAATTGAGATGTCTGAGTAGAGTTTCGAACCCGTGGCATAAGGCTGAAAGCCAAAAACAACACCATACCTACCAAGTGCATGTACTAGCTTGAACTTTGGAAGTAAAATAACAGTACTTATGTATAAATAATATTTATATGGCGGACCACTGATAACACACATAATTTTGGGGCCCTCCACACCGTGGGCCCTAGGCGTCGGCCCAAGTTGCTTAGCACTTGGGTCGGCACTGTTGAGATTATAATTTTATTCATTGTTTTAGATTATTAAAGATGATTATCTATTATTGTTTGGTTAAATTCCTACACCCACACCTATCGGGAGAAGTGATACTTGTGGTACCAAACTTTATATCGATTTTTACTTGTGGTACCATAAAAATTCAGACCGACATACTTGGTACCATAATTTAACAAATCTGCTCACATTTGGTACCACCGTTAAAATAACCGTTAAATGATGACGTGACAATTAAATCTTATTGCAAAATAGATACCTTGACTGCCAATTCTACTCCATAGCATTTCAGGTTGACAAAATAACCCCACATCTTCAAATTTACTGACCATTTTAGTACACATTGTCTTCGAATTTCAAAATTGACTCGAATAAGACACGTACGGACCAATTTGGAGGTTTTACTTATTATATTTAACTAATTTAATTTTATAAACAATATTACTAAATTAAATATTACTTTAATACAAATTCGAGAAAAAATTAAAAAAACATAATTTTTTTAAAATTTAAAATTTATACAATAGTATTAAAATTTTGTTTTCAATGTTTGTTTCGGTCAGTTGAATATATGAGATTTTTCGAAGAGTTTTCAAAAACGTTTCGGAAAAATTAAGAAAAATGTTACTAAATTAAGAAAAGGAGAAAGTTTCAAGACAAATATAGTGTTTCAAAAATAACCCTTGTATCGTTTCGATTTAATCAAGAACATAAATTTTTCAATGTTTTCGACCAAAAAAATGAAAATTATGATCCATGTATGAAAGTACTTGGGTTGGGTGGGACAATGCAACAAATAGATTACTTAGCTAGGATTGAGGATTCTATAAGATAGTATCACAATTAATTTCTATAATATATCTAAACAAATGAAACGACCAGCATTTATGTTGGCCTTTATGCAAACACTTAATAACAACATGTTCGAAGATTTGATTTGAAGATCTGACAACCATGTTATCTCCAAAATTTCAGATCCGTCTCCTAATTATTAGTATGTACTTTATAGGCAAAGCCTATGAAAAATTACCTACAATTATTCAGAGATCGAAGATCTATATGGAATGGTGTTGACCTAATTTTACTCGTTTTTGGTTTTGATAAAAAATTGGTTTGAATTATTTTTAACAAAATCGACCCTTTAAAGATTTGAATTGATTTTGAATGTTGGGTTTTATGAATTTTAAATTTGAGATTAGATATGTGTTGAATTTTTTTTTTTTTTTTTGAGAGAAAACCCGAAGGTAATATCATTAACCAGGAGATTCGGAGTTTACAATATCAAGAATAAAATTAGGAAGAACAACTCCAACAAAATTCGAACTTAAGCCTAACTTAGCAATGAGATGGGCAACTTTATTTCCTTCGCGCATGGTATGACGGGCTTGGAAAGATCCAAAAGAAGAAACCAAAAGTTGAATCTCTTCAAGTAAAGGCCCAATGTTGCAAAAAGGTTTCGTATGTGATTTGATTCCATCTATGACCGTCTTACAATCGCCTTCAAGTATCACTTCATTCCAACCTTTAAGAACACAAAATTCCACAGCGGAGCGAGCTGCAAAAGCTTCGGCAGTTTCTGGATCATAAGGCAGAGAAATGCGATGGGCAGCCCATCCAAGGCAAGTGCCTGTGCAGTCACGAGCCAAAAAACCAACTCCAAAAAAATTTCTGTTCTTATCAAGGGAGGCGTCGAAGTTTATCTTAATGACCGTACCTGAAGGGGCTATCCAGCGCACTAAGGATCTAGGATGGGGTGTAGATCTCGTAGTAGAGAAGGCAGACTTGAATCTTTGGAAAAAGGCTTGAGCCATAATATGGACATCATGAGGTCGATTGTCTCTTCTTTCCCAAGTACGCTGATTTCGGAAGTACCAAAGAAACCAACAAAAAATAGAAACAAAACTCACCTCGTCTTGGTCAAGAGAATGAATAATACGAAAGAACCAAGTAGAAAAAGACTCCCCATTTGAGTTGTAAACGGTATAGGGGATGTTTGATGTAGCCCAAGCTTGACGAGCAAAGTCACAAGTGGTCAAAATATGCATGATTGATTCGCTGTCACCACGAAGACATGTCAAGCAACAATCGTTTTCTGCTGATTTTCTCCTATGCAATAGCTGCCGAACAGGTAGGGAATCTTTGCAACATCTCCAAATGAAAAGCTTGATCTTTGGTGGAGCTCTTAATTTCCAGATTTTATTCCAGCAATTTGTGGTCCCTAAGCTAGTGTTCCCCATTTGTTGCGTACTCTCTTCTTCCTTAAAATCTTGAATCAAATGATAGGCTGATCTAACAGTAAACTTTCCACTCTTTTCATAGTGCCAAATGAGTAAGTCTGAACCAGCCCTTGTGCTAATAGGAATGGATAAAACGGATTGTCCTTCTTCCTCCCAAAAAAGATTTGCAATCAAATTCTGGTTCCAGCAGCCAGTTTCCGGCTCAATAAGCGAGCTTACTTTTTCATTGGAAGCATGAGAAGGTGAAGGTGTTTGAATTCGGAAAGACCTTGGTCTAGGAAGCCAAGGATCGCCCCATATTTTAATAGATTCTCCATTGCCCACTCTCCAACGTAAGCCAGCTTTGAGAAATTTTGTAGCCCCCCAGATACTTCTCCAAGTGAGTGATGCCGAATTTCCACACGAAGCATTAAGAATATCATAATTGGGGAAATATTTAGCTTTGTAGGTTCTACTTAGGAGACTTTGCGGATTAGACATAATGCGCCAAGATTGTTTAGCAAGCAATGCCAAATTAAATGACTCCAAATCCCGAAAGCCTATGCCACCGTCCCTCTTGCTCAAACAAAGAGAGCTCCATTTGATCCAGTGAATTTTGTTAACCTCTTTTGAGCCCCACCAAAAATTTGAAACCAAAGATTCCAGTTCTCTAATAAAATAGAGGGGTAGTTTGAAGCAACTCATGATGTAAGAGGGAATTGCTTGGATAATTGCTTTGATGAGGATCTCTTTCCCGGCTTGTGATAAGACTTTTTCTGTCCACCCTTGTAAAACATTCCAGATTTTGTCCTTGATGAAAGCAAAAACCTCTTTTTTAGATCTACCAATAGACAACGGCATCCCCAAGTATTTCTCATGTTTCTCCTCATGTTTGACCGGGAGAGTTGCTAGGACAGCTGCCATATCTGCTGGTGGAGTATTTTTGCTAAAAACAATGCTCGATTTCTCGTAGTTAATTTCCTGACCCGAAGCTCTTCCGTACACATCCAATATATTTTTAATGCAACCTGCTGAATTTGCCGTGGCCTTGGATAGGATAAGTGTGTCATCTGCGAAGAGTAGATGAGACACTTCTGGAGCACTTTTACAGACCCGGATCCCTCGAATAGCACCGGTATTGCCTTCATGGCTGATGAGAGAACTCAGACTTTCTGCACACAGGAGAAACAAATATGGGGAAAGGGGGTCTCCTTGACGGATTCCCCTTTCCGGCTTGACAAAACCAAATTGGTTACCATTGTATATAAATGAATAAGAGACAGAGATAACACATGTCATGATAATATCAACAAAGCGAGTATCAAAACCTAATCTAAGCATAACATCCCTAAGGAAACTCCATTCTAGTTTATCGTAGGCTTTGCTCATGTCTAATTTAATGGCCATGTTGCCAACTTTTCCTTTAGTCTGTTTCTTCATATGGTGGGTTATCTCATAAGCTACAAGCACA
This sequence comes from Penstemon newberryi var. newberryi, assembly GCA_030819805.1. NCBI lineage: Eukaryota > Viridiplantae > Streptophyta > Magnoliopsida > Lamiales > Plantaginaceae > Penstemon > Penstemon newberryi. The sequence goes on along the minus strand of JAUALY010000003.1, from coordinate 31,733,158 downwards.
TTATCAGTGATTTGTCTATTAGGTACGAAAGCAGATTGGTAATCGGATATAACAGAGGGCATAACAGGTTTGAGGCGGTTAGCAAGAGTCTTGGCTGCAATTTTATATATAACATTGCATAGGCTTATAGGGCGATACTGGGTCATTTTCTCTGGTTCGTTGCATTTAGGTATAAGGACAATATGGGTAAAGTTGCTATCAGTGTTAAAAATACCGTGGTTCAGAAAATCTAACACATATCGAATAACATCCTGATTAATGGTATTCCAAAGTTTCTGATAGAATAAAGCAGGGAAACCATCGGGGCCGGGGGATTTAAGAGGGTGCATAGAGTTAAGGGCTCGGGTTACCTCTTCTGCAGTGTAAGGCTGGAGGAGGTGTCGCTCACTCTAGGTATCGTTGCGTGCAAAGCTAGGTCTATCTCGACCCTGGAAGGCGTCGTAGAAGTGAAAACGTCCCGAAAATAATCCTCGATGGTCTTTTCCTTCTCTTGATCAGTATGGCACCACTCTCCGTGACCATTACGAAGACCCCTTATTTTATTTTTCGAGCGTCTGCCGGAGGCTCGTTTGTGAAAGAAACTAGTGTTTCTGTCCCCCTCTTTCATCCAATTCGCCTTAGCTCTTTGTTGCCACATTCTATTTTCTCTATCAAGTAATTCCTCAAGCTCCAAGGTTAAAGATGTCTCCTTGTTTCTGACTGCCTCAGTAATACGCCCTTTTGATAGTGACGCCAGTTCTTTCCTTATTTCCTTAATTCGCCTCAAAACATGGCCAAAAGAATTTTGGCTCCACTCCCAAAGAGTCTGCCTACAAGTCTCAAGTTTACCCCAAGTCCCGTTTTCAGAATGCATATCTCCCCATCTATCACGAATTATGTTTAAGCAGTCCCCATGGTTAAGCCACATCGATTCGAATCTAAAGCGTCTTTGTTTACGGGTACTGGGTTCAAGAGGTATGTTGCTGATTTTGATGAGTAAAGGTAAATGATCGGAGCTAGACGAATCAAGGTGGATAACCTGAGAGTACGAGAATTTGTCCATCCATTTCGTGTTGGCACAACCCCTGTCTAACCGTTCTCTGATGGTGCGTGGATAGAGTCGACGATCGCACCACGTAAAAGGAAAGCCCTTGAAACCCATATCAATTAAGCCAGTATCTTGAAGACACTCCCGAAAATCATTTAACTGCCAGTTTGGGATTAAGTTTCCCCCTTCTTTTTCCGATTGAGAGAGCATTGCATTAAAGTCACCACAACAAATCCACGGAAGATTGTTTCTTCTAGCAAGCAACCGAATAAGATTCCAAGATTCCTTCCGCTTAGAGCCGTCAGGATCCCCATAGAAGCCCGTAAATCTCCACCCTGCCGGAGTATCCTTATCAAAGATGATAGCATCAATATGGTTAATCGACATACTTTGAACATCAAGTTGAAGACTTTTGCTCCAAAGAAGTGCTAAACCACCCGACTTACCTCTAGGATTGACATAGACACCAAAAAGATTGAATTTTCGTTTTATTTCCTCGATCTTTCTCCCTTTTGATTTCGTCTCAGAGAGAAAGATAATTTGGGGGTCATGAGCTCGGATAAACTCCCCGAGCAAGTGAACTGGTCGAGGGCCCCCCAACCCTCGACAGTTCCATCCTATGCAATTCATGATGAGCGGCGGGGCTGCCCGGCAGCCTCCGCCAAATTGGTAGCTAGGTGAATTCTCTTTCCTGATCGCAACTGATCAACCGAGATGTCCTCGACCTGCTGAATTCTGATCTCTTTGCCTTTCGAGTTGGTATCATTGTTTTCAGCTGACGTAAGTTGGTCCCAATCTATCCACTTTCTCTTGTTGTTTTTGTCCACTTGCATCTCATCTTTCTCTACTTTGATTGACTGCAAAGGAATATCCACTAGGTTCGATTGCCAATTCATCGTGTTCACATCAGTGCTCTCATTCTCCTGGTTTCGGGTAGGCTTCCTATTGGCAGTGCTGGTGGGTTTGAACTTTTTGGGGATAAGGTTTGGGGGTTGAGTATTGGGGTCAGTATTGGGTTTGAACTTTTTGGGGATAAGGTTTGGGGGTTGAGTATTGGGGTTGAGTATTGGGTTTGAACTTTTTGGGGATATGTGTTGAATTTGAATATTGAGATTTTAACGTAAAAGCGGATGCCATGCGTCGAATCAATGTCATTTAATACCAAAAAAAAAAAAAAAAGAAATAAATAAAAGTAGGTGAGATATATCAAATGATGTCGTTTATAATTTTTGATTATACTAGCTAACCAGGAGAACTTTCGGCTTGACATGAGCAATATTAAATATAAATGAGTTTTAGCCATCTCTCAATGAGTCAAGAACTCGGATTTTAGGAAGAGTGACAATTAATTCTCACTCCATTCCACATTACATGTCATTTAAGGTTTTTTCACAAGGATTAAGGAATCAATTAATACCCTAAATTTTAGGAAAATAAGAGTGTAGTTGGACAAAATTACCCTTGAGAATCAATTAAATTTTTTGTAACTCCTCATAATCCATCTCTCTTTTTCTCATACATCTTTATTCTCTCTCTTTTTAATGAAGAAGGGTAAAAGTGTCAAAATAACATTTAAGTTTATCTTTCGTAAAGTGACAATTTTGGGGTGTAAACGAGCCGAGTAGTATCGAACGATACATTGTTCAAACTTGGTTTGAATTTTATCGAGCTTGAAATTTTGTGTTTGAGCTTGGTTTGATTTCTTAACGAACCGAGCTCAAACGAGCTTTTATCGAACGAGCTCGAGCCGATTATCGAGTAGCTTGGTATTTTACATGTATTTTTTCAATATTTAGCTTATCGAGCCGAGCTTCAAAACTTATCAAACGAGAAATCATGTTCAAGCTTGTTTGATTTGTTTGACGAACCGAGCTCAAACGAGCTTTTATCAAACGAGCTCGAACCGAGTATCGAATAGCTTGGTTTGATTTTCAGCCCTAAGTGACATGTATTGTGGAACATAAAATTCTCTCTAAAAAGACATGTATTGTGGAATGGAGGAAATAATTTTTTCAAATATATAATTTAAAAAAATTATAAAGGTGTGACAGCTGGATCAGAGCCAATCCAATTCAAATCGGATGGATCTCGAGTCCACTTGAATTCAATGTGGATTTGATCCATGTTGAATCCACACGGATCTCCATCATGGATTAAAAGTGAAATCAAGGTGGATTCTTTTTTGACACAGACTAGATCCAAAACTCAATCTAACTAATTTTCTTTTTTGGAAAATACATATTCTAATAGACCAATTTTTAGCAGGGGACTCCTGTACCGACTTGATTCCTTCAAATTCTGGTTAAAGCGTTAACCAAAATGGGTTAAACAAGCCTAAACACATCTTAACATGGACCAAAAATATGTTCCAACTACCAAAAATGGGTTACATGGACTAAAAAACTGCTAAACCGATCAAAACGATTTAAACCAGCCAACCAATCCAAAGTGGTTTAAACAGATCCAAATTAAAGTTAAACCAATGAAAATGGATTAAATTGGCGCCCAAAATGATTTAAATCGTCCCACGACGAGTTAAACCAACCCAAAACAGTTTACACCGGCTCAATTTTTTTTGCTTGGGATTAAGTATTGTATAGGGTAACATCACCAAATAATCTATAATCATAAACCAATGAAAATGCAACATCTTTTTGCTAATAGATGTCAAGGAAGCTTCTGTATGTTGGTCTTTACAGAAACAATGGGGTGCCATATGATAATGGAAACAAGTTTGAAGACTTGATATGAAGATCTTAGAACCATATTATCTCCAAAACTTCAGACCTGTTAATTTACTTTGTAAGGAAAGCTTTTGAAACTTCATCTACAATGAATATAAGGGGGAAATTGCATGTTTGGTACTATATAATAGGGCATTTTGCAACATTGATACCACTTGATACGTAAATGCACATTTAGTATCATAATTTAAATATTGGTTGTAATGTTCATACCACCATCAAATAATTGGACGAAAATGAACGGAATTAGCCATGTGCACCGCACATGACCGTTATCGCGTCGTTTGGAGAGAAAATTGTCACATTTTCCTAACTTTGGGAGGTAAATTTAATTCTCACGTTATCTCGTCTTTTTGAGGAAAAATTATAAAGTTTCCCTCACTTTATCACGTTATGACGTGATAATTTTCACTCCAAAAGATAAGATAAGGGCCACGTGCGGCACGTGTCTGATACCGTCCAATTTATTTTACGGTGGTACGAACATTGAAACCAAAATTTGAATTGTGGTACTAAATGAGCATTTATGTATCCAGTGATACCAGTGTTACAAAGTGCCCTATTATATGGTATCAAATATGCAAATTTCCCGAAATATAAGCCTTAAAAATGATAACAAAGTTGCCATTTTGTGCGATAACATTAACTTAATCTCTAAAGAACCAACAAAATAATCCTTAAACTATGAATCATCAAAAACAAAATTAAGCAAATCATTACAATTTAATAACCAGACTAGTAAGAAATTTCAGAAGAATATTTTGCTCAAGTGTTAACTCTTTCTTAGCTACTATTCTTTCTATCAACTAGTTTCGGTTGTTTAGGAAAATAAAATCCTAGTTTTAGCTGCAAAAATGCTTTTAACATGTATTATGGAAATTTGTGCCCAATTTTTTTTTTTTTTTTTTTTTACCTTCACCTAAATAGTTATATGAGACAACTGATCATTTACTAAAAAAATTCATTAATTATAAAGAAGATTACAATGCATTTCTTAGAGTCCAACCCTGAAAAACCGAAAGGAAAGCTTTACATCTCCTTAGAAAACAAACTAACTAAATTATATTAATATAATAACCTAATTCCGTAAAATAGTAATCATATTCACTAGGACAAAGAATGATGAAAAAAGTACCAAGGCTAACAACGTGTTTGAATAATTCCTAAACTTTAAGGCTATGATTGGTCTTGATGTAAGTAAAATGATCAGTATATAAAATAAACAAAAAAATAAGTTTACATCTCCTTAGCATTTTATTTAACTTTTTTTTTAGAGAAAACGGAGATATTTCATAACTATTCAAATGGCTCCCGCCAAAACAATACTTCGAGTACTATTAAGAAATTCAGCTAAGCTATTAGTAGATGTTAATCTTGCTTAAGAATGAGCTACCTCATTACAGGGTTTATATATGAACAAAAGCAGCAGAAAAAGAACGAAACTGAACTAACAAGTTCTTAATATCTGAAATAATTGGACCAATAGACGACCAGATCTCCTTAGGACATTGAATATCTTTAATCACAGCACAATAATCACCTTCAAGAACGATGTCCGTCCAACTCCCTCTCAATTGCCAATTCAATCGCCCTCTTTGTTGCCAACGCTTAAGCTTCTTTTGGCCCCAAAGCTTGGTGGATTCTCATGAACGCCCACCCAATCAAGTACCATAACAACCACGAGCCATCACCCCAAGACCAATATAGCCCGCTGCCTCAAACGTCTCCCCGTCAAAATTTACCTTATTAACACCCTGTAACGGACCAACCAACCTTGCATGTGTAACCTTTGGACTAAAACCGAAACCTTATTATAGTTAATTCAAATTTCAAAGAAAATTGACCCCGTTTACTCCAACCCGAGTCCAAACTGATGGGCTGAGGCCAGATACCTAAACGACGTCATAGGTTATGTTTGGTTCATGTGATTTAACAATAAGGCCCATTAACTTGGTCCACAAATTTGTGCTATCTTTGCGATATTTTTTTTTTTTTTTGTTTTTTAAACAATATTAGTAGATTAGATAACTAAAACGCGGAGCGGGTACGGGAGCGAGAGCGGGAGTGGGAGCGCGAGAGCGTGATAAGTTAAAATTTTAGAATATGAGAGCGCCTATAGAGCGTCTATTAAAATAATTATTAATAATATAAAATAATTAATTTTTGATATTAAAATAAGAAATATATAATAAAGAGATAAGTTAAAACTACATTTTTAAAAGAATTAAGAGCAAAATGTATGTCATTCAACTAATAAGAATAGTTTATTTTCATTTTCTCAGCCATTTTCATCAATAAAATTCAAGAACTAACCAACGCCTAAAATTTTAGATCTTAGTGAAAAACATGAATTATAGGGTTAAAAAAGATTTGCATTTATGCCGGTAAAAAATACTCATGTTCTTAGTTGGTGGATGCATGTAAGGGTAGGGGTGATAAGGGGAGACAAAAAGATAAAATCAAGAAATACTTAGGTATGCATATATTATTGACATTACATAGTTAGCTTCGGTAATAAATGGGTACAATTCTAACTTCATATTTGGTAATTTGTTGGAAGACAGGTTGAGAGAGGTTGAAACGTTGGTTTGGTGGGTTGCACCACCCACCGTCATTGTTTGATAAGGCATTGTTTGGAGGGCAGAAATTGGTAGCTGTGATCACAATTAAATTTTGGAGGCACCACTTCGGGTCATCCACACATTTAAGCACAAAGCAAGCTCCACAACTTTGCCCATTGTTGAAAAATGTTGTGCTCAATGCTGCCGTGTTTGTACCATACCCTTCACTATATAAATTACCATACCCATAAGCCCCACCTTCATCCAAATCATACAATAAAAAATACTACAAGTTAGAGTTAATAATTTGGTTGGATAAGTGGTGAAAAAAATTAAAAAATAAACTATTTATACATTTATGTCCTTGAAAATAGTGACTGAAACGATATCAGTAGTATCAAAGCGTTACTTTATGAGAAGGTGATTTTAAAATAAAAATCTCATTTTAAAAAGTAGAATTTAGTTAAGTGACATACCAAAACAAAAAATCATGAAGATAAAAATTTAAGGACGAAGAAAGTATTATTTTTGTTAATTTACATATTCATTAGAAAATAAACCCATAAAGCTTACAAAATAAAGTTACAAGTATTATTTGTGTGGTTGTAAATTGTAATCCTTCCAAGTTACAAGTATTTGTAAATTAAAGAATAAACTTTACAAAATCTATGTAAAAATTTCACTTTTTGTCAAAATTCGTGAATTTAGATTGCCTAGTGCATGTTCTTTGTAAAGATAATACACGCTCTATTAAAATTAAAACGGCGCTCTATATATAATAAATTTGCGCTCCTAAAATTATAAATTCACGCTCCGAATATTTTAAATTCGCGCTCTCACTTTCAATAATTCGCGCTTTTTTTGCGAATTTTGCAAATGCGCTCCGATTCGCAAATTCGGAGCTCGTCGACACCCCGGATGCGCGAATTTAGTTACCTAGAGTAGAAAGATAGTATTTCTAGAGTAAGAACATTAAAGTTTATTATTTTCAATCGTTGCTTCTTGAAAATTTTGATACTCAAGATCTACCTGAGGGGGGGGGGGGAATTAGGTTTATAAAACTTTTTCAAAGTTTATTTGTTCAGTTTCGTTCCAGAAAAAATTAGTTATATGTTCCAGTGAAAACAGTTTTACGTTCCAGAAGCTTAAGAACAATGTTCCAGTAAAAAAGTAAATTGAGATGACAAAAAATAAGAGCGAAAAAGTAAATAAACGCAGTCACCGATTTATAGTGGTTCGCGCCCAAATGGCCTACTTCCACTCTTCCAGCACCCCTGGAAAATTCACTAAAAACGTGGCTTGCAGGACGAACCTTCGTCACACGAGATTACAAGTTACAACTTTATCTCGATTTATCGAGCTTGCTAGGACACCTCCTATCGCTCCAACAACGTGCTTGCTAGGTCACTACCTATCGCACAAAACCGTGCTTGCTAGAACACTCAGTCCTATCGCACAAAACCGTGCTTGCTAGAATACTCAGTCCTATCGCACTAACGAGCTTGCAAGTATACAACTTTCGCTCAAAAACAATTATGAAAATTTGATTACAAGCTAATGCTCCAAAGTGAGCTGATTTTGCAATAGATTAAACACTCTTTTTTTCCTTCTATCACTTAGAGAATTTTCAAGATTTAAAGAGCAAGAAGAAAAAATGTTTTTAAAAGCTTTTGACAAAAAATAATTTTTGCAAGTTTAAAGAGCACTCAAAAACTTTTGCTTAGAGAAATAATTTGACAAAGTGAATTTTCAGAATGTATGCTTGTCTGTTCTGGTCGAGAGAAGGACTCCCTATTTATAGGGTAGTGGAGTTGGTTCAATTAGAGAAAGATTTGATATTCAAGAAATATTTTGTCACTTTAAAAATAATTTTGCAAGATTAAAACATGTGACAAAGTCTTCAATGAATGTAGACATGGTTTAATAATTGGATGAAGATAAAATCTTTCCTAAAGTATTGATTTGGAGAAAATATTTAAAAGATCAAATAAACAAGGTAAGATTTTAGCTAGACAAATTTACTTGCTAGCTAAGTCAAATGATTTTGAGAAAATCTTTCTCTTAAAGATTGGCTTGAAAGAGAATTCAAATTTTAATAGCCAAAGTTTAATTAAATTTTCAGAAGTTATAGGCTTAATTAAAAAATAATTTCTCGGCCATATTTAGGGTGGGTTTGGCCTAGCTATTCGAAAATCAATTATAGGATAATTTATTTTACTAAAATGGATTTTGGCAATAATTGATTATGATAAAATTCAATTATAAAATAATTGCTTTTGGATAATAGCTTTTGCAAAAATAACACTTTAGTAACTTCTAAAATAAGTTAAATTTAGCTTCTGGAGATCCCAAAAGTGATTATGATATTGGTGGCCAAACACCATTAAAATCACGATTGACTAAAAACAATTTCCATAATTGGGGCCAAACACTTCAAAAATCACAATGGAGGTCTAGAAGTGCTTTTAAGAGCTCCCACCGCTGGGCCAAACTCACCCTTAATCAAAAATGTCTACGGCTCATTTGGAAAGTGAAGGGAGGCAATTATAGTTCAAAACACTTTTTAGAAAAGGGCCAAAAAGGTTGGGCCAAAATATTAAAAAAAAAGTTTGGGCTAAGAATTTTCTTGCTCTTTTAATCAATTGAAATTACTTACTAAGTTGACCACAATTTTCTTGAATCGAAAATTGGGCCCTTCAAGGGTGCTAGGGGCTTTGATCTTGATCTTCAATCATAACGAGCCTAATTTTCCAATTGAGCTTCTCATGATCTAACTTCCACTTTCGTACAAGCATTTTCTTCAAAATTGTTCCTTCTTCATTGTTTGGACTTTCTCTAATGCAATGAGTTGATCTTTAATAATTTAATACCTGTTCAAATCATAAAACTCACGACCACCAATATTGTCCATTTGAAAATAGAATTAAACATTTGATTTAATTGTATCCCAAATGCTAATAACAATTCTTTGTAACATACTGAATTGTGGGGCCGAATAAGTGAAAATTGACATTGCAGTATGCCTTTAACCCATTACTACAGATTGTTTACTTATCTTCTACCAATATTTCTAACAGATCCCACCCCCTTTAAATAATTTTCAAAGACAATAGAGCCAATCGTTTACTTATTTCCATTTTTTTTTTTTTTTTTATCAAACCCCACCGCCTTAAAATAGATTTGAAAGACACAAAAGTGAATGATTGTTCACAAGACCATCTCCAATGTATCTCATCACCCCGTCCCCTTCCCCCTCCATCGGAATGATCGTTTTCAATGTATCAATCTTACATTTTTATTTAATTTTAACTCATTTTTTTCGCCACTCTTAGTTAATAATAATAATAATAATAATAAACTTCAAAATTCTAAGTATAGGAATATAATTTCACTTATGATATTTCCTTTTTGTGTTATAAATATATCATTACAACTAAAACTAAGGAATAATTTAAGTGTCTGAATTGTGATATTTTCTTACCATAGTTACATAATTTAACAAAAATTAAGGAATAATTGACTCTAAATCTAAAATCTTCTTAAAATAGAAATTCCATTCATATTTATTATGTTGCATAATTTAATTAAATTAAGGAATAATTGACTCTAAAATGATTTTACTAAACCTAAAAAATCTTTTTTAAACGGAATTTCCATTCATATATAGGTACTAATAGATAGAAAAAGAAAATAAAAAGAAATGAAAAAAAAAGATAAATGGGCAGCCAACAGGTGGCCGCCAAGTGGTGGTCACCCATTGGCTAAGCGATGCACGTGCCCACCCAGCAAATCTATGTTCGCGGTGGGTGAATATTTTTTATATTTTTTTATAAACTAAAATGAAAGAGGCCACCCCACTCTCAACATGCACGATAATTCACTCTCACATGCAAAAATTGTCTAAATCTCAAACACTAATACAAATTTTGAACTATAAATACACAAACTTGGCACAACACAAATTTAAATCACAACATCGATGGCCACCCCCTTCCTATACATCATCGTATCAATACTTATATCTCTAACCACCATATCCAACGCCTGCCCGCCTTTCGACCGAGCAGCCCTTCTATCTTTCGGAGATAATGTGCCTACCCCGGTGGATTTAATCCACTGGGGTGCTGGATGAGCGACAAGTGTGTATGAGAGGACAATTTTTTGTCCTCTTATGCACATGTGTTTATCATCCAATCCCTATGGATATAATCCACCGGTGTAAGATGAATGTAACCCTATCTTTCAAAGTTGCCCTAACCGAAACCAGCAACTTGGGCATTTTCAACACATGGAAAGGCCAAGACTGCTGCCAAAACTGGTACGGAGTAAGCTGCGACCCAGTAACTCACCAGGTCGCCGATATCAATCTTAGAGGAGATCCAAAGATCCGATATTCGAAAAGGCCGGTCGGACTAGGTACATGACCGGGTCAATCTCCCCTTCTATCTGCCAGCTCACTGGACTCCCAGGCCTCACGATCGCCGACTGGAAGGGCATTTCGGGAACAATCCCACAATGTATTTCTTCGTTACAATTTCTGCGAATCCTCGACCTGGTCAGAAACAAGATTTCCGGTAGTATTCCTTCGGGAGTCGGTCAACTGAGTCGACTCGGCGTGCTGAACTTGGCTGATAACGAGTTAACTGGTAACATTCCTCGGTCAATTACCAATTTAACCTCATTGATGCATTTGGATATCCGAAATAACAAAATTTCGGGTACGATTCCAATAAATTTTGGTAAACTGAAAATGTTGAGCCGGGTTCTACTTAGTAAAACAAGTTAACCGGATTGGTTCCGAATTCAATATCCAACATGAAACGACTTTCAGATCTGGATCTTTCGGTGAATCAGCTATCCGGCCCGGTACCGGATTCTTTAGGCAAAATGGCGGGTCTAAACACGTTGAATCTGGACGAGAACTTAATTACGGGCCAGATTCCACCAAGTTTGATTAGTTCGGGTATTAGTGTGTTGAATTTGAGCAGCAATGGATTTGAAGGTTACATTCCAGATGCGTTCGGGCCGAGGTCGTATTTCACGGTGATGGATCTATCGTATAATAAATTGAGGGGAAGGATTCCGAAGTCTATATCGTCGGCGGCGTATGTTGGATACTTGAATGTAAGTTATAATCATCTTTGCGGCCCGATTCCGGTGGGGGAGCCGTTTGAACATCTTGAAACGTCGTCGTTTCTGAGCAATGATTGTTTATGTGGGAAGCCACTCAAAGCTTGTTAGATGATGTTTTCAGATTATGTTATTAATTACTGTTAAATTGGAGATGAACTACCTCTTTTTTTGTTGGGGAATTTGGCTGAATGCCATCAGCAAAAGCTTTAATTAGAAAAATGCCATCGGCATTTTTTTTTTTTAATACATAATTTAAATTAAAAAGGCCTTTAAAACTTAAACAAATTGCAAAATACACCCTCCATTCTTTAATTATTTATTTTAACACTACTTCACATGTTTAAAAAAAAAAAAAGGAAAAAAACACTTTCTCTCTCTTACTCAGATTTAATATGCGAACAGCGAACAAGCTCTCCCCCTTTCTTCCCCAACTTCAATTTCTTCGCAACTCAAAAAATGGCACATAATAACGACATTGAAGGCGAGGAGATGAACCTAGAACAAGCACCACACCCATACACTGTAAGTTTTATTTTTTTTTCAATTCTATGATCAATTGCACACCTGGGTACGTATTTTGGCGTTTGGTATGAACAAACGCCAGTCTACGGTCTCCAAATTATTTCAGCGTCTGGAGACTGAAGACCCAGTCTCCAGACGCCATGTTATAGCACACCGCGGTGAGCATTTTGATTTGGAGACAGTCTTTAGTCTCCACTTGAACATCTGGAAGAATTCATGAACATTGAATTCAAACTCAAAATTGAAAAAAAAATTATGTTTTAATGACATATTTGTTTTATAGGGATATGGCATAATACCGACGCACACCCTTTTACAATTACCTCCACTCCACTATAATAAAGTGGTAGTAGCAGGAAAAATCACACAACGGACTATGTGGTCGGAAATTAATTCAATGCGAAGATTGATGCGACCTCATCATATCCAGATGTTGGAAAATTACCCCCAAATTGAGAATTTTTTGCTGCTCAGTGGGGAAAGCAAATTTAAGGGGGCCGTGTTACACAACTTGATGATTAAACACAACCCGTTAATGAAGTAAGGAAAGACGAAGCTCTTCAAATTCGGTGATGATCGGAGAATGGTCTTCATGCTACCGGTCACAACGCTGCTAAATGTTCTCAACGTTTTCAAAATTCGAGTAATAATGAAGCTCAATCTTAGATCTTTGTTTAATGAGACGTATTTATTTTAATAATTGAATTTTAGTGAACAACAATTATTGTAATAAAGATTATTGACATATATTGTTCTACTATATTTATTTATATGTATTTATTGTATATTAATATTTATTGTAAAAAAATTCAATTTGTCCCAAAGTTCTGTCTCGAACTCACCGCGGTGAGTAAAACTTCAGTCTGAAGACTGGAGTTTGGAAAACCAAACTCCAGTCTCCACTCACATTGGAGACTGGAGTTTGGTTTTTCAAACTCCAGTCTCCAAGCATCAAGTGGAGACTGGCATTTGAAAACCAAACTCCAGTCTCCACTCACATTGGAGACTGGAGTTTGGTTTTTCAAACTCCAGTCTCCAAGCATCAAGTGGAGACTGGCATTTGATAACCAAACTCCAGTCTCCACTCACATTGGAGACTGGAGTTTGGTTATCAAATGCCAAACGCCATAAATTTACATAACCCTAACCTAACCCTAACTTAACCCCTAAATTTTGGTCAATTTTGTAAGATTTTGTCAAATTATGATCCGAAAGGAGAAGTAACACTTACAGTAACATTATATCCTCCGTAAATCACAACTTCGTCAATTTTGGTCAATTTTGTTAGATTTTGTCAATTTATTACTTACAGTAACATTATATCTTCCGTAAATCACAACTTCGTAAATAATGGTCAATTTTGTAAGATTTTGTCAATTTATGACCCGAAAGGAGAAGTAACACTTATAGTAACATTATATCTTCCGTAAATCACAACTTCGTACATAATGGTCAATTTTGTAAGATTTTGTAAATTTATGACCCAAAAGGAGAAGTAACACTTACAGTAACATTATATCTTCCGTAAATCACAACTTCGTATATTTTGGTCAATTTTGTTAGATTTTGTCAATTTATTACTTACAGTAACATTATATATTCCGTAAATCACAACTTCGTACATAATGGTCAATTTTATAAGATTTTGTCAATTTATGACCCGAAAGGAGAAGTAACACTTACAGTAACATTATATCTTCCGTTAATCACAACTTCGTATATTTTGGTCAATTTTGTTATATTTTGTCAATTTATTACTTACAGTAACATTATATCTTCCGTAAATCACAACTTCGTACATATTGGTCAATTTTGTAAGATTTTGTCAATTTATGACCCGAAAGGAGAAGTAACACTTACAGTAACATTATATCTTCCGTAAATCACAACTTCGTTAGATTTGTCAATTTTGGTCAATTTTGTAAGATTTTGTTAATTTATGACCCAAAAGGAGAAGTAACACTTACAGTAACATTATATCCTCCGTAAATCACAACTTCGTACATCTTGGTCAATTTTGTAAGATTTTGTCAATTTATGACCCGAAGGAACATTATATCTTCCGTAAATCACAACTTCGTACATATTGGTCAATTTTGTAAGATTTTGTCAATTTATGACCCGAAAGGAAAAGTAACACTTATAGTAACATTATATCCTCTGTAAATCATAACTTCGTACATCTTGGTCAATTTTGTAAGATTTTGTCAATTTATGACCCGAAAGGAAAAGTAACACTTACAGTAACATTATATCCTTCGTAAATCACAACTTCGTACATCTTGGTCAATTTTGTAAGATTTTGTCAATTTATTACTTACAGTAACATTATATCTTTCATAAATCACAACTTCGTACATATTGGTCAATTTTGTAAGATTTTGTCAATTTATGACCCCAAAAGGAACATTATATCTTCCGTAAATCACAACTTCGTACATATTGGTCATTTTACAAGATTTTGTCCATTTATGACCCGAAAGAAACATTATATCTTCCGTAAATCACAATTTCGTACATATTGGTCAATTTTGTAAGATTTTGTCAATTTATGACCCGAAAGGAGAAGTAACACTTACGGTAACATTATATCCTCCGTAAATCACAACTTCATACATATTGGTCAATTTTGTAAGATTTTGTCAATTTATGACCCGAAAGGAGAAGTAATACTTAAAGTAACATTATATCCTCCGTAGATCACAACTTCATACATCTTGGTCAATTTTGTAAGATTTTGTCAATTTATGACCCGAAAGGAACATTATATCTTCCGTAAATCACAACTTCGTACATATTGGTCAATTTTGTAAGATTTTGTTAATTTATGACATGAAAGGAGAAGTAACACTTACAGTAACATTATATCTTCCGTAAATCACAACTTCGCATATTTTGGTCAATTTTGTTAGATTTTGTCAATTTATTACTTACAGTAACATTATATCTTTCATAAATCACAACTTCGGTATTATTCCATATCCCTATAAAACAAATATGTCATTAAAACATAACTTTTTTTTTTCAATTTCGAGTTTAAAGTCAGTCTCCAGATGTTAATGAATTCTGGAGACTGAAGACTGGAGACCAGACTTCAGTCTCCAGATGTTCATGAATTCGGAGACTGAAGACTGGAGACTGGTCTCCAGATGTTCATGAAGTCTGGGGACTGAAGACTGGAGACCAAACTTAGTCTCCAAATTAAAATGTTCACTGCGGTGAGTTTTAAGCTCACCGCAGTGAGCATAAAACTCACCGCGGTGTGCGCATAATGCTCACCGCGGTGAGCTATAACATGGCGTCTGGAGACTGTGTCTTCAGTCTCCAGACGCTGAAGACTTTGTTCATACCAAACGTCAAAATACGTTGTCGGAAATGGGGAGAATGGGGTTTAATTTTAATTTTTGGAAATGTTGGGGGTATAATTAATAGTTTGTTTAAACTGTTGTTTAATTAGGAAGATATAATTAACTTAACTATGTTACTTAATTAAACCAATGGCATTTTTACAATTTTGAAAAATTTAATGGCATTTATCAAAATAAAGTTTTCTGTAAGGGCAATTTTAAAATTCCCTCTATTTGGTTATACCCATACCGAGAATTTGGCTTAGATGCCACTGCCAAATATGTTAATCAGGAAAATGCCATCGGCATTTTTTCTTTTTTTTAAATACATAATTTAAATAAAAAGGGTATTTACAAGTTAAATAATTTGCAAATCACACCCTCCATTCTTTAATCCTTCATTTTAACTCTACTTCACATATTAAAAAAAAAAAAAACACTTTCACCCTTCTTTTCATCTCAGATCTAAGCAAACCCTCTCTCTCCCTTCTTCCCCAACTTCAATTTCTTTTCAAATTCTCATTCAAAAAATGGCACATAATAACGACATTGCATGTGAAATTGAAGGCGAGAGGATGAACGTAGAACAAGCACCACACCCATACACCGTAAGTTTTACTTTTTTTTTTCAATTATAAAATCTGGCCACATCTGGGTACGTATTTTGGCGTTTGGTATGAACAAACTCCTGTCTCCAGTCTCCAAATCTTCAGCGTCTGGAGACTGTATGGTCTTCAATCTCCAGACGCCATGTATAACACACCGCGGTGAGCATAAAACTCACTATAAAACTCACCGCGGTGAGCTTGGACTCACCTGTGTGAGTTTTATGCTCACCTCGGTGAGTTTTAAGCTCACCGCGGTGGGAATATTGCTCACCGCGGTGAGTAATTCATAGCGTCTGAAGTCGGGTCTCCAGACTTCAAACGCCATGAATATTTGGAGTTTGAAGTCTGGTCTCCAGACGTCAAACTCCAAATTGAAAAAAAAATTATGTTTTAATGACATATTTGTTTTATAGGGATATGGCATAATACCGACACACGCCCTTCCACAATTACCTCCATTCCACTATAATAAAGTATTTTAGGAGGAAAAATCACACAACGGACTGCATGGTCTGAAATTAATTCAATGCGAAGGTTGATGCGACCTCATCGTATCCAAATGTTGGAAAACTACCCCTAAATTGGGAATTTTTTGCGGCTCAGTGGTACAGGAAAATTTAAGGGGTCGGTGTTGCACAACTTGATGCTTAGAATTTGCAAACGGAAAGAAAAAAGAAGTAAATATGAGTATTGGTTTTTGATCAATGGAAAGCCAATAAGGTTTGGGGCGGAGGAGTTTAGCCTTGTGTCGGGGTTGCGCTTTTGTAGACATAATTTTGAGGATGCGCAACATATTGCGGAAGGTTCAACCCTGAGAGACAGAAGGTTTCATAGATGGGGGATGGGGAAGGTACTTTTCGAGGCATTTGCAAATGAAATAAAAAGATTATTGGTTGTGAATGATGAAAATGTTGATATTTTGAAATTGTTATTTGTATGGGTTATATCAGCGGTGTTGATGCCTACACGTGATATTAAAGTTGTTGTTGAGTTAGCTTTCAGGGTAAGTAAATTCAAATGTAATTTTTTAAATTGATTTTGCTTCAACTTTTAGAACTAATTATCCATATAAATTTGTCTTATATAACAGGTATGTGATGATCTGGACATATGCGAAAGGTATGAATGGGCTAATAAAATCTGGGAAGTTACTGTAGATGAACTATTGATCAAAATTGGCTCTGATTATGAGATGAAACAAGAGACCTTTCGTAGATGGAATGCGGATGAATGCCCTTTTCTTATACTGGTATTTTGTAAACTCAATTTTCGATTTAAATATGTTTTTATTTATATATTTTTTTCTTAAATTTAGGCCATTTTTGTGCAGTTTTGGATGTTGGAGAGCATTGAAGGCTTGCCCGAATTGGCCAATTGTTCATCAAGAATGTCTCAAAATATTCCTTGGTATCCGAGAATGTTACGTTGGACGGTTTGTAGCAGTAATTATCCAAATTGTGATGATGTGGACGAATACTTTGGTCAAGTTAAGTTATGTTAATAGTTATTATTACTCTTTTTTTTTATAATGTCATGAATTTGTATATATTTTAAATAAATAATCTGTGTTTTGTTAATTTTTTTAGATTGTGATCCCGCGACTAATGCCGGATGAAGTGGAGTCTCAGGCTGACTATTATACGGTTACAAGACGGTGGGTTGATGATGTTAGGCCGAATAGTCGATTATTAACATATCGTTGCCTGACTGACTTTTTTGGCTATAATTATTGTATTATTCGGGACGAAAAGGGACATCCCGGCGGTGTTAATTGGCCACCCCTCCATGAGGATGCACCTGTGCGCCAAGTCGTCGGTTCTAAACGCCAACGTAGTCTACCAAGAAGAGACCATGATGCCTCAACTTCCCAATCTCAACCGCGTCCAAGTAATCAAGAAATACCTGCCTCCTGGCTGACAGAGTTACACCAGATGGAGCGGAGGCTTCGACAGGATCAAGTCCAGATGGAGCGAAGGCTCCTTGGATAGATTACAGGAATTTCGAAAACGCAGCAACAACTTTATGTAACAATGGCTCGCCTTGAAAGTTTGATTGTGAAGGACCTCGAAAACAGAGGGATTAATATGGAGGAGAATGAGGAGGGGAATGTGCAAGGGGAAAGTGAGGAAGAGGAAGAGGAAAATGAAGAATCTGATGAGGTGGACGATTAAATTGTTTTTTATTTATGGTTTTTAATGTTTTTTGGATTAATACATTTTTTATTGTGATATCAGAGTGTTTTTTTATTGGATTGTCTTGGGATTATTTTTGGAAATGTGTGTTGGATTGTTTCGATTTTTTTTAGATAAATGATTGAATATGTTGATATGTGATGTTTGATATGAATTCTTAATATACGCGTTTTTAGGCTAATAATACGGAAGAGAATTCCGATCATGATGATCTTGGAGTCGATGCTGATGTTCAAACTTACGATCAAGTGGGCGCGAGTGAAAGGGAAGGAAGGTCAAAAAAATTACATGATGTGGATGCGAGAGAAAGGGAAAAAGGACTATTAAACATTTATGAACTCCCTATGCCCCTGATGATAGGAAGAAAAGACCTTCAAAATAATTTTTGTAATATTTAATGTATTTATATAATAATTGTATATTATTGTGTGATTTTTTGTGTTAAATCTATGATATAATTAGTGTGTCCACTTTCCAAATTTCATAACCCAATGGATATTTACACCACCTGGTTGCTATATCAAATCGCTTGCGTAGCTCCTCCTCCTTCGAAGGGGTAAATTCAGATTCACACCCGAAAGCCTCCTCACGGCGCACTTGAAACCACCTTCCCATCATATCAATAATAAATTTGAGCAGAGAACATATATGATAACTTTTCGCCTCTTTGATTTGACTATTAAGGACCTCGACGGTGTTAGATGTTAGCACCTCATATCTATTGACACGATAGTGGACCCTTGCCCATTTATGAAACTGCACCTTGTTCTCTAGCCAATTTGCAATTCCTGGATTCTTGGCTTTCAAGTAACCAAAATATTTTTGGAACTCATTCTCATTGTAAGCGGTAGCAGCTTTATAAAAATACCCAGTTACCCTAGCATTTGGCCATTTTTTTTCCAGGGTTTCCTTGAGGTGCCAATAACAACCCATGGTCTGCTAAAGGGTAAACATTTGTTACTGATTGTATAATCGCTTTGCCCCTGTCCGAAACAATAACCAGATCTTCTCTGTCTGGTATAAGCTCTCTCAACCGCTCAATGAACCAAATCCAGCTCGCCCCGTCCTCGGCATCAGCTACACCCCATGCAATCGGATAACAATGATGCTCACTGTCCGTCGCACTTGCAATTAGAACGGTTCCTTGATATTTATTGACCATAAATGTTGCATCAATTACAATGATATCTCTTACATAACGAAATCCTCTAATCATCGCTCCTAAAGCCATGAAGAAATATTTAAATTTATTTTCTGAATCTGTATGGATGCGAGAGTACGTGCCAGGATTCGTTTGCTCAATCATGTAAGCATAGGAGGGGAGCTTGGCAAAATTTTCTTCGAAAGTACCCCTAACAAAATCTTGAGCAACTTGTTTCCCCCTCCAAGATTTCTCATAGCTAATGGAAACATGTTCTTCAGTATGCATGAAGTTCCTCAGTGCTTCAGGTTTTGGAGGATTCGTGGAATTCAAGAATAGTCCCTTGGTCCGGTTACCAATGTAACTAGACGATGCTTGTCTATGATTGGCACCTCTATCCTTCAGTCCACAAGTGTGAATGTTATAATATGACTTAATAACAAATTCATCACCAAACTTTTCCTTCCCCACATATATTCGCCATGGACAATTATCTGTCAAACACCGGACTCTCTTCCTTGAAGGGTCAGACTTTTCCACCCTTAATGAAAAATGGTTATCTATAGCAAGTTTCCTAATTTGTTCATCAAACTCTTTTTTGTTCTTAAACTGCTGGCTAAATTGTCCAACCCAATCCATCAGTCCTCCCCTCACTGTAATTTGATCCCGAACAAATTCTTAGAACATCATCAACGTCGTAAAATTCTGGCGCTTGACCGTGAACACTAGGTGGCTCGTCCAAATTTGGATGTTGATGACCATAACCATCTACATCAACACCTACATCAGGACCTATATCACCACCTATATTAGCACCTGCATCACCACTTCCATCACCACCTTCATTGTCATTGTATCCCGGAGCACAAGGTATAAGTTCAGGAGTGCGACGATTAGGATCGAGCGTCCAAGGGCTATGTTCACCTTCCTCAACTAAAGATAATGTTGGATTGGAGCCAATGATCATTTCAATTGCATAATTAGCATCATCACATGGACTTGATCCTTCGATCACACATCCATCAAAGTTATGATTGAAACTAACTCGGTCATATATATTTCTTGTTTTAGCCTGAACTATAAGTTTCCTCACAGTCTCCTCTCTCCTCGGAGTTTCTTCTATCCTTGGAGTTTCTTCTATCCTCGGATTCCAAGTCACGTACAAATTATATTCACTAAAATTTCGGACATAGTACTTTGTTATCTCCCAATGTGATTCATTTGATATGATCACTACCTTGTACTCGGTTGCCGCACCACATTGGCGATATATCTCAACATTATTCATATGCCGATCTAAATCGAACTTTCCGCATATTTTGTCAACTAGTTCCCCAAACGAAATTGTCCTATCCACCAAGAATGTTCCCACACATTTACTATCACCAATATATTCCCATTTTCCATCCGTTTCGCGTGTAAATTCACCGCCATACCAAATATAAAATATAATTTTGTCCATTCCTACAAGTAAACAACTAAAATTAACTCACAAACTATCTTAATAAAAAAAAAGCATTTAGAATTCAACGAGGTGTGTTATTTTGACTTTTGGCGTTTGTCATACCAAACTCCAGTGTCCAATGTGAATGGACACTGGAGTTTGATAACCAAACTCCAGTCTCTCCAATGTGAATGGAGACTGGAGTTTGGTTATCAAACTCCAGTCTCCAATGTGAAGGGAGACTGGAGTTTGATAAACAAATGCTCACCGGACAGAAATATATCTCACCGCGGTATGTATATATCTCACCGCGGTGAGACATGTACCTCACCACGGTGAGGATATACCTCACCGCGGTGAGATTGTCAAATAACACATGTTATTTGACAATCTGACCGCGGTGAGTATTTTGGCGTTTGGCGTTTGTTCTTCCCAAATGCCAAACGCCAAAATACGCGGAAAATAGTTGCAGGTTTTGTATCGCGTTTTGCCCATCAATCACCCAAAAATTCACTTAAAAATTAAAGTAAGTTGCAAATGTTAACCTTTTATGTTGTTGTTCTTCCTTTTCCTCTTTGATTTGGGTGAATGTGTGTGAAAAATTATAATTTTGTGAGAGAATTTAGTTAGGGTTTTTAGAGAGAGAATGAAAAACGGAAGAATGGGGTTTGATTTTGATTTTTTTAAATTTTGGGGGTATAGTTAATAGTTTATTAAACTGTTGTTTAATTAGGAAGATTTAATTAACTTAATTATGTTACTTAATCAAAGTCAATGGCATTTTTCCAATTTTTGAAAATTTAATGGCATTTGTCTAATTTAACTTTTCCATAGGGGCAATTTTAAAATTCACTCATACTACAGATACAGAGAGATAGAATCAAAGGAGACATCACGTATAGAAAACAAGCGTATAACGAAGAGTGTCCCAAAGTTTCCAAATACTACCCAGAACTCTATTTTTTAAATATAAGAAATTATTTCCTAAATCGAGTTATATAGTAATAATATTATATATAACATTAAAACGAAATAATATTTTTAGAAAAATTAATCATATGACAACTATAATACAACTTAGAAAGTTTGATCATATCAACATGTATAGGACCAAGAGATCATTGGTTAGATTCTAACTCGTGTGATTTTTTTTTTCTAATTTAATACTAATATTTTGTACTCCCTCGGTCCCAAAACATGTTTTCACACATATTAATGTACTAAATAGCCTCAATTTTAGGAAAAAGATAAAGTATATACCTAAAATACCCTTATTCTTTATTTATCTCATCATTAGCTATTTACACGTTTTTACTCTCTCTCTTACTTTCTCTTTTACATACCTAAATTATGTAATTAATAGTGTATTAAAATCCTAAAGTGACAAATAATTTGGGACACATTTTTTCTCTCTAAAACGACAGATAATTTGGGACAGAGAGAATAGTTGATTTTATTTATCATTTAATTATATCTTTTTTTTAATCAACCGATTATTGATCTAGTGGAAATGACTAGTCACTACAAACTAGCGAATCCAAGTTCTAATTCATGTTGGAAGAGGTTTCCACTTTATGTGTCTGACACGCCTTAAAAGGGATTCAACCCTTGGGAAATTAGAAAAAAAAAATATTTAGTGATAATAATGTAACTATCCTTTCATTAAAAAAAAAAATTACCATTACAAACTACAAATAATTTGACCATTACTTTGACGAGTTCGTAAAATTACCAAAAAGTAATTCACTAATGAGGGAAATAAAAGGGTCTTGCTTGTTTGAATTTTTAGAAAAACTTGAGGGTTCTTTAAAAAATTAACATCAATAAGTTATATTTCTAAACAAAAAGTTGATATTATTTTATTTTTTAACCTTAGACATTATTATACATTTAATAACTCACTTTAACTAACTCTTTCTACCACAATTGAAATACATTTATTTGAACTAACTCTTTCTACCACAATTGAAATACATTTATTTGTAAGCGAAATCGATATTATCATATATTTACATTTATTTGTAAGCGAAATCAATATTATCATATATTGAATGGACAACTCTTCTAAGAGTTTAAGAGCCTGTTTGTCTCGCATTTCGGAAAAAAAATTTGTCTTTCCGAAATGCGAGACAAACAACCAGCTTGTTTCTGAAAGTGAAGTGAGTGAGAATATTTCAGAACTTGATTTGAAAATCTGGGCTAATAAGGAAAAAAAGCCTACTCAACTACTCTCTCTCTGTCCTCCCTTAGCCGTCCCACCATCCTCTCTCTCCTCTCTCCTCACTCCTTACTAAGGTGGTATTTGCAAAAACTTAAAATAAGTAGTTTTCAGCTTTTAGGATTGCAAAAACTTAAAATAAGTAGTTTTCAGCTTTTAGGATAAAATAAGCACTTAAGTAGTGTTTGCAAATTGAAATTCTACTTCTACTTCTCTTAAAAAAAGCCAAAAAGTACAAATTAAGCTGAAGCTGGTGAGGAGGTGCTTTTAGCTTTTAGTTTGACATTTTGGGAGAAAAAAGTGGACAAAAGTGATTTTTTTGCAAACATTCAAAAGTGCTTTTTTTGGACTTCTAGGGATAATTTGCAAACACCACCTACTTTTACTTTTCTGCAACTTTTAGCTTTTTTTTTAGATTCTAATAATTAAGCACAATCACAATTTTTTTGCAAACACCACCTAAGAAGTCAGCAGCCGTCCCATCATCCCTCTCTCTACCCCTCTATCTCTCCTCTAATTAATTACTCCCTCCATCCCAAATTATCTGTTATTTTAGAGAAAAAAATTTATCCCAAATTATTGTCACTTTAGGATTCAATACACTATTAATTACATATTTTAGGTATGTAAGAGAGAGTGTAAAACTTAAATAACGTGTAAATAGCTAATGGTGAGATAAATAAAGAATAAGAATATTTTAGATATATAATTTAATTTTTCCCTAAAATTAAGGCTATTTAGTAGGTACCTTAATATGTGTGAAAACATGTAAAATGACTAATAATTTGGGACATAGTGAGCATAAAATATTATTTACCACATATATTACATAATATATATGTATATATATATATATATATCAATAACTTTAATCAAACCAATCAATCATATATAACTAACTGATTTGACATAAAGTCTTACATCTAATTAACTAACTCCCTACAACCTAAACTTATCAAAATAACCAATCTCCATTATTTTCCAAACCAGTCTCCCAAAACCCAAAGAACATTCATTTACTCAAGCCGTTAACATGGAATTTAGAAATGGGTGGCGAAGGGATTCAAACACATGACCTCTTTTAGGCATGAACTCTGATACCATATTGAATGAACAACTCATCTAAAAGCTTAAGTTGTTCGAGAAATGAATCATTTAATATATATCACTTAACACCTAAAAATACTTTTTTATTTAATTTCTCAAAAATCATTCGAATTATATAGGGCCTGTTTGTTTGGCGTTTTCTAGATTTTTTTCGTGTTTGGGAAATGCCAAACAAACATGTTTTCTATTTTTCGAAATAAATTTTTCATCCATTAATTTTCTCAAACTACTCTCTCAAAACTCAAACAAACAACAATTTTTTTATCTCTAAACAAAACTTATACAAACTCTACTTTGATTTGACATAAAGTAGCTTATCTCTTACACAATTTATCTCACATAACAAACATGATTTGACATAAAGTCTTACACATCTTACACCTACAACCCAACTCTTCCAAAAAACCTACACCTACTTTATTTCTCAAACCACTCTCTCAAAACCCAAACAAACAACATTACGCAAGTCGAGATTATTTCACAAACTTCAACTACTCTCCCAAACTACTTTCCCAAACGCCAAACAAACAGGCCCATATTTTTTTCATGATTTTTAAAAGTTTTCTCATTTATGAAGACACTTGGAGAAAAGTCGAAAAGTCGAAAAGTCAAACCAACTAACCCATTAAATAAATGTGTAGCTTCAAATAAAAAGCAATAACGATAAATTTATGAATTAAAAAAATCATTTCTTATGGTATATTTTGATCAATTAAATGTTGAAATTTTTTTAGAACTTTTTGGTATAATTCCTAAAAACTTTCAGGAAAAATTTGGGAAATTGGAAATAAGAAATCATGTCAATTGACTTATAAACCTAAATTTTTCAATATATTTAGTGAAAACGTATGGAAAATTTAATTCATAGAAAACCATGTCGCTATTTCCTTCCTCCGTTTAGAAATATTCCATGTTGTCATTATGAAATTCAATATATTGTAACATCGCGAGATGATATGTTTTCTCCTTCGGATGAGGAATTGGGGGCTGATTCTGAATATGTTACCAATAAACCAACTGAACTAGGGCTGTCAATGGGGCAGATTTCAATCCGGATCCGGTTCGAATCCGATCCGATTTATTAGGATAATTGTTCGATTAGGGATCCGATGGACCCGATCCGATTAAGAAGATCCGTAATCCGAATTATATGGAGCGAATATGGATCTAAGTTGATCCGATCCGTTACATATCCGTATCCGATATATATTACTATATGTTGTTTATATATTATGTATTTAAACCAAAATAAAAATAAAATTATCTATGTTCCACTAAAATCTTTTACTATATTAAAAATAATCTTAAAAAGAAATGCATGAGAGGTAATGTTGGACTGACCTAATAACTAATTGAGCCTACAATATATTAATTTATGTTATTTAATAAGAAAAATCAGAACCCTAACCATTCATCTATGTAGTAGCCGTTTTCTTCTTCTTTTTCCCAGTTTCTATCTTTTTTTATTCATATTTTTGTTTATTCCTTTGTTCTAATTTTTATCGTTTATATTTGTCCACCATATTCCATCTTTTACGATTTTCAGACAATAGTTTTGATGAAATAAGTAAAATATTACATTTTTAATTCATGGTGGTGGAATCTACAAGTGATTTGAAAAAAAAATGAATTTTTTTTTTGCTAAACATGCTAAACGGATCCGGATAATTTATCCGAATCCGGGATATCCACCGAATTCGGATCCGGTTGTTACTTTTCAAGATCCGGGGGGATTCGGATCCGGATCCGAATAGAAAACATGGAAATCGGACTCGGATCCGGATCTGCCCTGATCCGGTCTGAGTCCGGCCCATTGACAGCCCTAAACTGAACATATGCTTTCCAATAATACGAAGAATGGAAGTTGGGAACAATATTTAGAATGGGCCTGCCAAAAATCCACTTACGGCCCACATTGAAAAATATAAGCTTGCATCGGCTGAAAATTTGAAGTTAACCGATATTAGCCTTATATTAGGGTTGTCAATAGGTCGGATTTTAGTTGGATTATGTTCATTCAGATCCAGTTTTATTTATATTGGATCGAATTTTGTCGGATTCAGATCTTGCTCGAATTATGCTTGGATTTAGATTTTTTGAATTTATTGGATCTTGGTCAGATTTGGCCAGATATCGAATCTTTTTCAGATCTAATAAAATTTTCAATTAAAAAATTACGGTAATATTTTTTCCTAAAATAAGTTTATTAACTTTACAATTTTATTTAATTTTAGCTCACATGTTTAAACTTTCTTTACTAATATTCATATGTTCAGATGAAAATATCCGTTTAAAAAAAGTTATAAATTACTATCTTCTTAAATTGACAGTGAAATATTATTAATGTTACTTACTTTTATAAAACATTATGTTATATATTATTCTTTTTATTTATTTTCGGATACGGATCTTTAACGAATCGGATCGACCTAAATCCATATTAGCTCCATGTGTTTCGGATACGGATCTTTATAATCGGATCATGTCCATCGGATTTCTAATCGGACAATTATCCTAATAAATCGAACCAAATTTGAATCGGATCCGGATTAAAATCCGCCCCACTGACAGTCCTACTTAAATGTAGTTCATAAATTGCCATGTTAACATGCACCTTCGCTTAAACTGAACTAGTTTGTGTCCCGTGATATGCAAGATTTATGTAAAAGAAATTAAATTATATTTGAATTAAAATCGAATGAATAGTAGTTACTAAAGAATTTATTGACTTACATTATTTAAGCAATTAATGTTTAATATTTCACACCCAATAGTCAATACAAAACAACAATATTGAATGAAAATTTATGAACACTGATAAAGCATGAGCAAGTATATATATTGATATTTATTAAGCAACTCAAATATTTGAAGTCCCTCCAGCAATCAAATAATAACTATGTAATCATAAACTAAGTACAAAAAATTTCACCGATCCATGTTCAGGTAGAAAAGTGATGGATATTATTTGATATGTATATCTAATTGTCTATTTTTAATATTTATACATAATATATGTGGTTGATACCATGTGACCCCATAAACATGACTTTATTACATCTTTGTCGATAGTCTATACAGTTATATCGAAAACTCAAATAATTCTACAGTACTTCAACATAATATAAATAAAACTACATAAATTGCCATACACTATACATCAATCCTCATTATTTTGTAATTCTAAATTATTATGATAAGATCTTAATCAATTTTCAAGACCAAAAATACAAATAATTAGTATTTACATTTCAATTTATACAAATACAATTATGATGAAAAAATAAAAAGCTAATATACTTAAATATAAGCACTCATTGATATATAGTTTTTTCAGAGGAAAAATAATCTTCACTCATCAAGCAATTTCTAATGTTACAATGTTGTGAATGAAATCAAGTAAAACAATTGAATCAAACTTATTTCTAAACGATAACTTTGTTGTTCCATGAGCTACTTGTATTTCTGTCTAATCGAGTACGTCGAATTGTAAATAGTCAAAAATCAATCTTATTTCCTTGGTATCATTGATGATGCTCCCATAATTTCCTCTAGAAACACAATCACTCTCAATGGTGCAATCACCATGCTCGAATCACCCTTGATTATCACTTTCCTTCAATTCTGGCCTATCGCGAAGTTCACTTGCGATTAGTGCTGCTTTAGCTTCAGCCGCCGAAGGTTCCAAAAGTATAAACACAAAATCTGTTGATTGTGAAAATTGATTTGACAGAAAAGTTATGACGAGAAATAACAGAAAACATCCATATAATTAGGCTTGACGAATTAAATTCTCAAGCCTCAAACTTATTAATAATAAAAAATAGAGCAAAAAATTCAAATATTTAATACTAGGAGAAAAACTAATAGAATTTTCAAAAGAGAATAAGCAAATAAAGTGTTCTCAAATAAAATCTTAAAATTATATGAGGATGTGATAAATTCAAAAGCAAACTCAAGAACATAAAATTTATAAAAAAAATAATAATAATAATAACTCAAGAAAACATAAAATATGATGCTTTGAAAAAAAATAGAATAATTAAATTAAACAACAAAAGCAAGACTAAATAAGAAGAGCTTTTATATACGTAAGAATATTAAAACACACACACACACACAAAAAGTTTGTAAATTTATCATCATATGTATAAAGACACACTATACACATACAAATATAACAAATAGCCATTATTTATGGACATTAAAATAAACATATGAGTGTAATTATTTTAAGCAAAATCATATCAAATTAAGTGGAAAGAATTATTCAAAAGAAAAAAACAAATAAAAATAAACCTATATCCCCAAAATTGATACTTGATGTAGCGAGACCATCAAATATGAAAATGGAAATAACTTCATAGTCTCATGTAACAAATATGTAGAACATACAATGTTAAATTTCTAGTTTAATAAATTGAACCAAAAGAAAGAATAAAAATCAACATTGGAGTACTATTTGCACTTTGCACCCCCGAAACATGGAAAATAGGCACGTTGCACCATCAAAACATAGATTTAGCAATTTGCACCCCTGAAATTTGAACAATTAGGCACTTTACACTCTTTTATTTTCCTCAAAAAATCTAGGGACAAAATAGGTCATTCATTTTTGGATCTTTGGCACTTTGCACCCCCGAAACACAAAAAATGGGCATTTCACCCCCGAAATAAAATTAGCACTTAACACCCTCGAATTAAGAACATCTCATCAACTTGCACCCCTGGAACACGAGAAATGGACATTTTGAACCCCCTAAACACAAAATTAGTACTTACCACCTCAAATTAAGTAAAACTCAACAACTAGCACCCCCTCTTTTTTCGGCAAAGTTGACCACCGGGGGCAAAAGGCCTAGAGGCAAAATAGGTGATTCATTTTCTTTTTTCCTTAAATTTGAAAATATGATTATGAATACTAAATACTAATTTCTCTCTGCATTATTTTTGTGATATGATTCAGTCAATTTTAGGTATTAACTTTCTAGAAACTTTTCAAATTCTCGTGGAGGGACATTTGAAAAATTGGTAATTAAATAAATATGTTAAAATAGATTTTGCAGATGAATATTCTAGTATTCATAATCGTATTTTGCAAATTTTAAGAAAATAGAAAATGAATTACCTATTTTGCCTCTAGATTTTTTAGACCCCGGTGGTCAACTTTGCCCAAAAAAACGAGGAGGTGCTAGTTGTTGAGTTTTTCTTAATTTGAGGTGCTAAGTGCTAATTTTGTGTTTAGGGGGTTCAAAGTGTCCATTTCTCGTGTTTTGAAGTGGAAGTTGATGAGTTGTTCTCAATTCGAGTGTGCTAAGTGCTAATTCTATTCGGGGGTGCAAAATGCCTCATTTCTAATGTTTCAGGGGTGCAAAGTGCCAAAGATCCAAAAATAAATTACCTATTTTGTCCCTAGGTTTTTTGAGGAAAATAAAAGAGTGTGCAAAGGATTGAATTGTTCATATTTCGGGGGTACAAAGAGCTAAATTTATGTTTTGAGCCTATTTCCCATGTTTCAGGGATGCAAAGTGCCAAAAACCCTACTATTCACACAAATATTCTAAGTTTTGTAAAGAGAATATAGTTCTTAATTATATAAGAGTTTTTAGGTAATTAAGGAGTACCATGATTTAATAGCTAAATTTACAGAAATACTTCATATATTAAATTTAGTTATTTGTTTGACTTTTTATTTGCATCAATCAAGGTATTAAACATATTCCATATTAATGGCTGTATTTTAGGAAATTTTAAAATTTGAAACTGAATTATATTTTAGTTTTACTTAATTGATATGTAAATATTATTATCGGAATTAATTGGAAACATTATTTAATAGTTTCCTACAATAAGTCGGACAGATATGGCTTATTTCCTATTGAAAGTCGAATTCGAAGTCCTAGAGTATTCCTAGTAGAAGTATGCAATTCCCCAAAGTCTATATATATAGAGATTCCAAGTAACAAATTTATTGTAATTTTATTTCAACCTTCCACAACGTAAAAGAGAAAAAGAAAAAAAAAACCATGTCTTCCTCTCAAGCAAAACCCAACACTACTACCTCCTCCGAATTAATTTTCTTGAAAACCTTCGACAAGGTGACGTTCTCTGTAGAAAGATCAGTGATAACGAAGTCCATCACCGTAAAGAACCTGTTAGACGATGGATGTGCCGATGGTGGTGGCATCATCCCCCTCCACAATGTCAACGGAAAAACTTTGTCGATTGTGATCGATTATTTAACTAAACATGCGGAATTGCCCAATGAAAGTAGCGAAATTAAGGTTTTTGATAATAATTTCACACAAGGGCTTAGCGATCCAAAGATAATACTTGATTTGCTTTTGGCAGCGAATTATCTTGAGATTAAGGAGTTGTTAGATTTGATAAGCCAAAAAATTGCAGACTATATTAGGGATAAGCAGCCGGAGGAAGTTCGCAAGATTTTCAACATCGAGAATGATTATACTGAGGAGGAGGAAGCTGCTGTTCGAAACGAGTTTCCATGGGTCTTTGAAAATAAAGATGCATGAGTATCTTTTTTCCTCAAGTTAATTTACAAAGTAAAATAAATATATTTTCAGTGATTAAGTTATTACGTTATATATTATCATCTCTGATATAGATAGTGTTTATTTAGGGTTTTGCACTTCTTTTATGTTTTTCTTAAGTGATTTAAACTAATGAAGACACGTTAGTTATGCTTTTTTTTATTTTATTTTTTGGGATGCTGCCAAAATTTAGAAAAAAACATAACTAGTTGCAACATGGTCTTTGTAAATAATGATGTACATACTACATAGTAGGCTCTAATTCACTTTTCATATTACTACTTTTGGATCAAATTAGCAGATCAAACACCATAACAATAAAAGCAAAGACTAATATAAATATAACATACGCATAGACTTATGATAAATGAGCTACTTCTCAACTCTCCCAATATAATAATTCGGACAAATTCTATCATGCACATACTTTAAACTAAATCATGAATTTTGAAACTTTAAATCAATCTTAAATAAAATACAAATCAATCTTACATAAAATACAAATAATCTGACCGACCACTTTGACGAGTGCTTAACAAACTACCATAAACTAATAAAGTAAGTCACCAATGAATTAAGTAAAGGGCCTATTTTGTTTATATTTCTGAAAGAAAAAAAGATATGAATAGTCGATTCTTTACAAAATTAAACATCAATTTTTTCTCGAAAGAAAATATTCTACATAATTTTTTTTTATACCACTCTATTCTTAATTAAACCTTAGATTAACCTTTGTGGACTTCCAAAATCGTGTAAATAAGCTTTTTATGATAGGTCCCAATTAAAAATTAATTTGCGGCACCAGTTTGCTTTAAACTCTAGGTTTTTTTCTTTTCTTTTGGGAGAATATCTAATTTAATGTTGAAAGAAAGAACTTTGCAGCTTCAGTCTATCAGGGTGTATGTCGATGAGTTTTGGCCCGGTCTCGCGGGTTCCAAAACACTTTCAAATGAGTTTTTGTCAAACTCATATAACCATAAAAAACATATCCAAAAACTTACATTCAAACTCTTCAAACCTATAAAACATTTATTTGACACCTAACACCTACTTTTTTCCCCAAATCTCACTAAAAATAAAAAAGACATTGATTTGACACATACCACCTACTTTTTCCCCTAAATCCCAACATCAAAACTCAATCCAAATGGAGTTTCAACTTATTCAAACCACAAAATTCAACAGTCAAAACTCATCCAAATAAGGTCTCAAAGGTTTCATCGAAACCACCCAAACCATTTTTTTAAAAACAAGACCCACGAAATTGAAATAAAACCCATACAAATAGACCCTTAGATCCTATTAGATTAGTAACTCACTTTAAATAAATCTTTCTACTACACATCAAATACATTTATTTGTAATAGAAAATCGATATTACCATATATTCTATTATTCAAAAAAATTAATCAAAACACATAATTTACTTTTCTAGGATTTTTGAAAAGTTTTCTCATTTTTTCATTTCTGAAGACTCTCAGCTTTGTCGCCTTAAAAGGCAAAACAACTATAGCCCATGAATAAGTTTGTGACTTTTGATAAAAAAAATAATAATAATAATAATAAGTTTGTGACTTCAATTAATGAAAAACACTAGCAATATAGTCATGGATAGTTTCTTCTATCTTGCGATCAATTAAATATAAGAAACTATAAAACAAAATTTTCGGATTTGAAAATTAAAAATCAAAGAAACATATTGAAGCTATTTAAGATATTCATTTCAATTAAAGTGTAGTAGCATAAGTAAACATAACAATTCTGATTAAGATGAAGACTTTCTGAAGGTGAATATAAGAAAAATCTAGCCGCTTGGATAACAGTTACACATGTTTGTTTTAAAAAAAATGTTTCAGAACATGTAATACAGCAGCAGGAGAGTCAAAACCGAGAGAACAAGCACAAAATTTGAGATGGTAATACATTCGTAACTGGAACATCAACTAGAGATGAAAATGAACGAAATTATGCAACAACAGAACAAAAATTTAAGAAGCTCATCAAATAATTCTTGGCCATAATACAAACACAACTGAGATGCCTGGTTTACATTCATTCTTATTTTCTTCTCCTCTTGTTCCTTCGTTTATCATCACTTTCACTCGACTCAGAGCTCGATGATGATCCCGAGTCGGATTTAGATGAATCAGAATCAGAACCAGAACCAGAACCAGAACCAGAACTATCAGATTCAGCATCTGACTCAGAGGCAGCTTTCTGCTGTTGCATGATGAGTCGAGGCATGTTTTTGAGATACTCCCGAAGGTTTTCAGTGATCCCACCAAGTCCAATAGAAGTGAAAAAGTTAATTGCAAACCTAGTGTTTTTAGGATTGTCCTTCGGAAATATAGAATCAAAGGACTCTTGCATAGCAGGGTCACTAAGACGTTCATTTAGCAAACGGATTCCAAGGTGCTCTGATAATTCCTGCACCCAAAAACATTACCATCATAAATTTAATCAAGTAAAGATTCTAAAAGCAAACATCACGCAGACGTAGATCTCATTGTATGTACTGCAAGATGATCGGTTAATTTATAGTTAATTCACCAGAGGAGATGCACTTGCAATATAACCCCCCTTGTCAAGTGCTTTTTGCATTTATTTATATATTTTTATATCAGAGTTTGTGGACTACAAGACTTCATTTATCAACCACTAGATTGAATATAGGACTAACAGAAGACGCTCATGTACATCTAACAATGTGACCATGTCTAAAGTAATTACAATATAGTCACACTTATGGAGGAAAACACAACATTTAGAGGTTAGGAAAATAAAAACCCCAGAAGGGGAAGACAGAACTTCTGTAATGTTAAACAAAACAACAGGGGAAGAGAGAATTTTAAGAATGTAATTAGTACCTGGAAGAGAATCTTAATAAAAATTCGGGATGAAGAAGTTGTGTCCTCTTCAGTCAATCGTATGTAAGACAAAACATGCCACGGCAATGCGTCTGTGCCAAGTAGGTGAGCAAAGAACTTGGCCACATTGCGCAGTTTATTGGTTTCCAGTCTGTGGATCATGGAATATTGCTGAACAAAACACGTCTCAAAGTTTACCTGATGAATCTTATTTATCATACAAAACCGTTGTCCAAGAAGTCCATAGTAGCGGAGGTATGTCCTCTCCTGACTGCAACACTCCAACAACATAATGCACAATTCCATCTGCACAACGGAAACCAATCAAAAAAGATATACACATTAGGAAAAGCTTTTAAATAATTTATTCATGGACCGCCAAAAAAAAAAAAAAAAAGATATTTGGGAAATCAATGATACCCACCTCTTGCCCAGGTTCTAGTTTGATTTTCAATAACTTATGTCCTGCTTCTTCAAAATCAACACTAGACATAATTGTCAGGTAGATAGTTCTTCGAAGATTAACTAAATTTGTCTCTGTCTCATCCTTTATTTTCATCTGCTCTTCATCCTCTTCCTCAGATTCTTCATCATCCTCATCATCTGAATCTGAATCTGCATCTGCATCTGCATCTGCATCTGAATCTGCTTCATCCTCAGATTCTTCACCTAGTATCTGTTTCTTCAGGTCTTCATAACGCTTCTCATTTTCTGAGAACTGGGGATCCGGTTTGAAAATATCTACATTTAAGGCACATAATTATGTAAATTTCGTATTTACTAAAGGTGAAAGAGAACAACAGATAACAAAAGCTAGTTGTTGCATTGATGTACCTAAAGCAATCTCAGCATCTATCTCGTTCTGAAGGGAGACTTCGTGTGTTAATTGGTCTTCCTGATCCACTAGGTCCAATTCTGCACGAACAGCAGGGTGTCCCTGCATAAGGTACATTCACAAAGTGTTCAGACTTTAAATTCATCAAATCTTACATAGTTACATATGTAGGAATAAAGCAGATAACACAATATAGATTCCTAATGAGACCATCTAAATGAAAGCTCACCTGAAACTTTGCTTTTCGAACAGCGAAGAGACCTTCAATTAGGTACTGAACCCGTTTATCTATTTGTCCTTCATGAAGAATTGCACGAAAACTCTCAAAGATACCTGCCAAACCCAAAACCCAAAAAGCATCACCATGAGAAAAAACTAATGCTATTAAAGCAGAATATTTTTGCCACAATTTGAAATATGCGCTACCCCCAGAATAAGTAAACAATTAACAGAATGTGTGCATTAGAACACACACACCAAGACATGCTCACAGATAGAACAGCCCCCTCGATGCGCACTATGTTGCTTGGTTTTTTTTCCTTTTCCATTTTGCAGTGGGCTCAATCCAATAATCACCTTTATTTCTAAAACAAGAAATGCTCATAAATCTAAACATTCATTGAATGAAAAACTTGTGCACTGAAGTCATAAATTATACCCCTTCCCATGTAAAACAAAAAGAAAGCAGATCGATTTTTTTTGGGCACTGGTGCAAATGCAATTTCATATGTAGTATCTCCAGCAAAAAACTTAATTTGCTAAATAAGGAGGCCCATATGATCCGACATTGCTAATATGTCATCATAGAATCAGAATTAGAAGAAGAAAGACAGTTGTTAATAAGAATTTCAAACTAACAAGACTTCCTAAACCAGGAGCCAAAGATCTGAAGTCAACGCCATTAAATAAAGATCATAATCAGCTAAAAAGTATATTCAATACAAAATCACCAACTACAGGTTGTGTTTATAAGTAAGACAACCAAGGAACAAAAGTGTTACATTTACAGAAACAAAAAAACATATCAATCCAAACAAGCTACAAGGAACATACAGCATGGAATCAATTTGAAAAAAAATTCAAGTTTGTTATAGATTTACATGAAAAAGACAAATTTCAACAATAAATGGGTGCTGCAACACAGTGCCTGAAGTGCCTGCTGCCCGTAACAATATTACCAAGCTGAGGCAATAATGTATTAATATTAGTACAAAAGCAGTAAAAAAAATTGGTTAAAAAAAATAGTCTTTACAATAGGCAGTTCTGACACACAGGAAGTAACACTAATATGTTCACACAGGATGATTTGTTGCGTTCAATGTCATAACTCATAAGCATCTGATAAAAATAGCTAAAACAGAGGATGATGTATCATTCTTATTCTCTAACCATCAGGTATAAGGAACCATCATGCCAAACATTAAACTTCTCTTAGACAAGAAAGAGAAAATGGTAAATGAATATTACGCAAATTGCTTTACTTTAGACCACAGACAAGCAATGTACTTGGACACATTCAAGCACAGAATCACGTGACAAGTATTCAATGCAGCCAATCAAGGAAGATGGGGCAATAGTTAACTAAAGCTAATTAAGAATTTCATACTTTCAGCATTATTTCTGTAGTTTTTACTGGAACAATCTTTGCCGCTTAACAAAAGTGCCCACCCATCTCTGTTTCTCTCTCCCCCAAAACAAGACTCCCTTCCCTAAAATGGAATTATTTTTCTCAAAAATCTCCCATCACATAAAGTAATGATTTAACACTATCAATTCTCATCCGCTACTCATCTGAGGGTATAAATGTAAAGATATAAACATATTTCACTTTTTATCTATTACCTAAAACTCAATGGCAAATTTTTTGGGAGGGAAATACAAGTATGGAGGGAGCTATATTACCATCTCAATATTACAACCAAAACCGATCCAAATCAATTTGTCAATCTATCAACTGGTCAAAGAGCACAACCTAGGACAAAGATAATACTAACAAAGTAAGGCAAATCCATAAATCACAAAAACAGATATGAAACTCTCAAGTATCACCTACAAGTCAAGTTGATAAACAATGGACCTTTCAGATCTAAACATAAACTACGGTAATTGTAAATCCAATATTTTACTTCCATTTTTTAGCGTAGGACTACAAAATCAAAAAAAATTCAACATATATATCATATAGTTGCTGAATTCTTGTCAGGATCATCGAAATACGTATCCAACAGCTTGGAATTATACCTAATATGAAATGCCAGATACAAAAAGAAAAATGCTGGGATGCAATGAAATAAATAAGCTCAAGAAATTGATCAGTGTCAATAAACTTTGTTTACACGAATTAGTGATTAATACATATTCTACATAATAAGAACAGGAAAAATTGAATGGGACAATAGTCCGGATGATGCCTTACCTCACCAGAGGGCAGGAGACGATGCTAGGGTTTAAGGAACCGTAATCGACAAATACAGAGAATACAGATACTAGCTGAAGAATTCAACCACGCAGAGCACCGAAAAATATGTAGAAAGTATGAGGGATAAGTTGGTGAAACAGGTGTGGTCATCATAAAAGGAATCTCGACTGTATTTTTGTGATGCGGGCAATTTTATCACAAACTACAAAAATTGATATTATTCAAAAAAAATCAGGAGGCAAGAAATCGTCCAGCTTTTTATCCAGCGCCATAAGTAAAGGATAATGCAAGTGTCGTTTATACTGAGAGAGCAAAATCTTGGAAATTCAGTAAATTGGAAATGATATAGCACAACAGCCTTGTCGGCTTGCTGAATCAGGTCGGGATGACCAGATTTATACGATTAGACAAGAAAATAAGTACCGCATATAATGAAAAGCAAGAAAGGGCACATAGATATTCATGCCATGCAAATGTCAAGTTGTTGACAAAACAAATACAGTGAAGCTACTACTAGTGGTTTTGTATCAGAAACATACTTTTAAATCAACTTATTGTATTTTCAACTTCCTACCAACCAAACAAATGTTTTCCAGACATCAACATCAAATGAAAACATAGTTAATCATGATAAATACATACAATGAATTCATAATAACAGGAACTGAAGTTTAAGATAAAGTTATGTGTCAATGATGAAATGGCATATTACAAAAAGATCATTAGAAGCATGTACTCACCATGCAATCCTCGTGGGGAAAGGTCCTGCAGTATGGACCCACATTCCGTAACAAAGCCCACAGCCACTTCAACACTGTCATCTGTAGGATTTTCTAGGAGCAAAGTCAGCAGCTCAAGAGCAATAAGCTCATGAACTACCTGCTGGTTCACAAGGTGTGCAATGAATTTGACAGCAGCAAGTAATTGAGGCTGCCAAAATATTTCCCACAACCAGTGCCAAGATTAGATCATAACATTACCCCGAAAAAACTAGCACTGATTGTAGAAAGAAACATGAGATGCAAACCTTATCATTGCGCTTGAATGCCCTCTGAAGCTGCAATATAATCCTTCTCAACAGAAGATCACCAACTTCAGGGAACTTGGTGTTAACCACAGCAACCAATGCTGCAAATACATCTGTGAAACCTGGAGAAGCCATTTGAGACTTCATACATGATCGACAAAACAGACCCCTCCCTCTTATCAGATTCTCGGCAAACAACTCCGGAATGATATTCTTGAGGTTAGTAGCATTAACTTTGTTCACCAACCCATTAATACTCTTCCTCAGTGCATCCCACGACATTCTCTGATATTCAACACTGCTTTTGTCCTGGACATCCTTCATCATTCTGGCCAACTTAAATGGAGGAATGTATACACCTCCACTCCTCCCCAAATTCGCTGGCACTTCCATTCCTATATTCCCGTCAGGCTTTTGCACTCTTGGGGCCTCGTTTGGCTTCCCATTTTCCTCTTTTTTACTCAAACTCCTATTCTCTTCTTTACTGTCATTCTTATCCTTCTCTTTGTTCCTCATATGTTTTTTAGCATCCTTATTCTGTCTTCTCTCTCTCTCTTGCTCTCTACAGCGCCGGCCGGACATATTACGGGGCCCTAGGCAATATTTAAAATTGGGGCCCACTTTTACAAATTAGATGATACTTTATAGATTCAACTGTTAGATATTTTTATGACATTTCATTCTTAAACTTTCTCTTAACAAAAGCAATATATATATATATATATATATATATATGTTGAAAATTCAAGTATCGAGAATATAGTTATATAACAAATGTAAGTTAACAAATATAATTTTTTACTTGTCAGAATCAGTAAATAGGTAGAATATGAAAGTTAAATATTTCTGCTCACATTACTGTCTTAGGTAGGGCTGTGCAAACTGTAAAACCTAACCTTACCAAATTTCGTTATACCGGCTGGTTCGGTATTTAGAAATCTCGTACCGTTTGCCAAACCAAAAATTTTGGTTTGGTTCAGTAAATTACCGATTCAGTAAGGTTAGATTTGATTCAGCACAAAAAACAGAAAAATTAATGAATCAAAAATAATTTGTCTTGAATACATAGGTAAATAATAATATGCTTCCTACCACTCTAACCACTAACCATCCAATGAAGTTGAATAGAAATTATAAAGAATACATCAGAGAACCCCTAGCCTCAGTCCCCTCTCCAAAAATTACTTTAGCATCATTCAAGTTTTGGGTTTTAAATGCAATTAGAAAAAGAATAAAATTGGGCATTTAGAATTTGGACTGTACCTCTGTAAATTAAAAATCTGGGCCGAGAGAGAGATGGTGGAGGCGCGATGGGGTAGGTGGTGCGGCAGCGCGGTGGGATTTTGAATTGAAGAAGAAGAAGATTTGGGTTTGCTTTAGGGCACCGTAGAAGAAGTGAGAAGAGTGAAGTGAAGGATTGGATATTTGGAACGTGTGTACGAATTGGGATTTAAAAAAAAAATTGGGTATATCGGTTGAATTATGTAAGGTAAATCTACACTTAATATCGAAAATCGAAATTTATAATGGTTCAGTAATGAAGCTCACTCCGTATACTAAACTGAAATTTCAGTTCAATATATGATTTATCGGATTGTGCACAACCATAATATTAGGATATATGGTTTACCGGATTGTGCACAACCATAATATTAGGGGTTTGATGTCGTTGCATTCAATATAGCTGAATCGCACCAATTTTTGATATCTAGTATGACGCGGTAATTTCAAAATTTGTATAGTACATCAAACCGAATTATTCAGTTCGATTATCAAATCGTTCAAAAAAAAAGGAGACGTGTATGTAATTTGAGTATTCTTTGTAATAAATTAATATTACATCAAATTCTAAATTTTATTAATTAATACAAAA
The DNA here is from genome assembly GCA_030819805.1 of Penstemon newberryi var. newberryi. Lineage (NCBI taxonomy): Eukaryota > Viridiplantae > Streptophyta > Magnoliopsida > Lamiales > Plantaginaceae > Penstemon > Penstemon newberryi. The sequence continues at coordinate 31,693,542 of JAUALY010000003.1, read as the reverse complement.
CAACAATATCATAACATATATATATATAAAACGACGACGTTTTAACTGTTATACGCTGTCGTTTCTTTATTTTCTCCCTATTTAGCACTACCAGGTGAATTTATTTCTCCTTTAATTTGGCCATTTTTCTTTTCTTTCGTCTTCAAGAAGTATATCAGTTCAAGTATATGGGTCTGTTTGTTTGGCATTTCCCAGAATTTTTTCGTGTTTTGACATAAAGTCTTACACATCTTACACCTACAACCCAACTCTTCCAAAAAAACCTACACCTACTTTATTTCTCAAACCACTCTCTCAAAACTCAAACAAACAACATTACGCAAATCGAGATTATTTCACAAACCTCCACTACTCTCCCAAACTACTTTCCCAAACACCAAACAAACAGGCCCTATATCTCCCACCTCACCTATCTGTCTCATCTTCTCTACAATCTATTCTCCAACAAGACTACATGTGTACTAAATTCATTAGCTCAACAAGCCTACAACTCCATTTAGATACAACAGTTCCCCAATTTATTTTTATTCTCACACAAACTACTTAGATTTGGTGTGTGCGATTTGCACACAGTGAGGAAGACCGTGAGCGAGAGACAGTGATAGGACGACAGCGGGAGCTATTACCGTGCACTAACCGAAAGAGGAAGAGAGAGAGATGCATCCGAGATTCTTCCTGCTTCGTTGATATTGAGACTAAATGTCCCACATTGGTTGAAAACAATAGTTAAGTCCACCTTATAAGGTCTTGGGCAATCCTCACCTTACAAGCTAGCTTTTGAGGTTGAGTTAGGCCCAAACCATGTAAGTGGACTTAGCCCAATCCATGTGGTGAATTCTAATATGGTATCAGAGCCCCAGGTTAATGTGGGCCACCTCCTTCCATGATGGGCTCCTCCTTGTACGCATGATGGGCTTCAATATCTACCCACACACTTCACCCAGATAACAAAGGCCTGGGTTGTCATTATTCCTCCAGTTAATCAAGGAGTGTCATTATTCCTCCGGTTAACAAAGGCCCGGAGAGTCATTATTCGTGTGTTGGTCTTCACCCACATGTCGCAAATTCACAAGGTTGGGCTTTCATATGTCACGTGTTGGGCTTGTTTCACCCACACATTATGCCCGTCCACACGTGAAGGGGGAGTATTGAGACTAAATGTCCCACATTGGTTGAAAACAATAGTTAAGTCCACCTTATAAAGTCTTGGGCAATCCTCACCTTACAAGCTAGCTTTTGAGGTTGAGTTAGGCCCAAACCATGTAAGTGGACTTAGCCCAATCCATGTGGTGAATTCTAATAGTTGACGCGCTTCTTTTTCTTCTTTCGTTTTTTTTTCAATTGGCTGCGGCTACGATATTTTCCCTGCTGCTTGGTTGCCGCTATTTTGTTCGTACCTGGGTTGATTGGTTAGTTGCTTAGTGGGCTTGTTATAATACTATATTCTTGAATGGATTTGGCTGATTTTTCATTCCGATTGCTTGACTCCATGTGATCTTGTCTCTGATTTCTGATTTGTTGCTTGCTTCGGTTCGGGCCTCGGAGGATTCATTTGTCTCTAATTGCTTCTTAGTTTGTCTGGCCAAAATTTTAAATTGTTTTGCTATAGTTTTGCGTGGGCTATGATTTGCAGTATGTCCTTATTGTAGGGATGTCGTCTGAAAAAAAAAATTATGAGAGACTTGCCTTTTGTATGGTGTGCTAACTTGTCTGCCTCGTTGTATGGCATGTTTGGGTTTTTTGTTATTTTGTATATCGGTGTTTTGTCTGAGGTGGCCTCGCGCTGTGGTTAGTCGTATGTATAGGTTTTCCGATGAGTTCTCCCAGTGGTCATGGGTTATTTGTAATGAAAAGGATCACCATCTTTATGCCTCTATGGATTAAAAAAAATATTTATTATTGGCCAAGAGTCGTGCACATCGTGCTGCTGTTGTGTCTCTTGTTTCCATGGGTGATGCCTCTCCTTATGGTCCTTCGCTTGAGCCTCCTTCTCTTGTATCGTTGTCCATTGATTATGATGTTGTGCCCGATTTCCCTATGCAATTTGTGCTACCGGTTGTCTCTGGAGTAGAGCTTGTCTCTCATGGTTTGTGTTTTTATATCTATTCTTATAATATTTCGCTTTTATGTCCTCCTTTTTTTAATCTATAGATTAAACTTGTAAGTTCTCTGGTTCCTGATGGTGGATCAGCGTTCCAAGAATTACGACTTCCTTCTTCTGCTGGTTCGGGGTTAGGTCATTCGATGTCCTCGAGTGGTGTTGCAGTGAGTGTTCTTGCTCTATCGTCCAGCCCTATTGTTCAGGGTACTCTAACAGGTTAACTGCATTTTATTTCCACTCTTTTACGATTATTTATATTCTACACTGTACATTACATTCACCAGCTTTCTCTTAGTTTTGAAAGTTTCTACTTTAGGTTTATTATTGGTTATATTTCCATTGACATTTAGGTAACTTTAGTTAGCTTTTAGAGTATTACAGTCTTGATTAGATTTTCATTTATTTGCCAGCTTTCCAATTTCATACTGATCTTTTAAATCTGATCTGCTGTTAGCTCATACGGCATGGTTTTTTCCTGGTGGATTGTTCCACTGCAATTTTTTTAATTTAGCTTATCAATTTGGTTCTTTAGTAAGTTGAACCAATTTTGTGAGTTTAAGTCCAAGAACAAGTTGTCTTCATTCATTGCTATGTACAAACAGATAGGCCATCAATTTATTATAACCTTTTGTTTCTTCCCTACATGCATGATTCATGCCATTTTGTTTGCTTTGTCAAATAGATATCCTATTGTGTCACAAATTTTTACCAAATTGGGAGTTCTTATTTTTCAAAAGGCTGGAAATTGTCATTCTTTCATTGACTCTGATTGAAGGATGCAGGTTTGTTCGTTTAGGAAATTATTGAGCAGTTTTCTTTTTAAAATAATATCATAAAATTGAATCTGGTGCTAGTGGGAAATGAAATGGGAAAATTTGTTTTGTTAACGAGGACGTCACAAAATTGGTTATTCAATCAAAACAATGAGAATACTTGTTAATGATTTTGGTCCAATAATTTCTTTCCGCAATTTCCTAAAGTAAAGGGCATCTGTTCTTTTCACGTCTCTTTTATTGACTATTGACAAATGCGGCAAAATTCATTTTTTTTATGTCTGTTTGGTTTTGACTTATCTTTAGAGGCCGTAGTAACTGGTAATAGCCAAAATGCAGGCAGAAATGCTAAGGCCCGTGCTAGATATGCGTCTACGAAATTAAATGACAAAGAGGCTTTGCTTGCTGCCAAACGTGTGCGATGTGCTCCAGTTATACCTTTTCATTAATTTGCTTTTTGCAAAATGTCGTCCTGAATTTCGTCTGTTTTATTTGATTTAGCATCTATATTTGGGAATAACTTACCAAGTTACCTGTTCTTGCGTGCATGGGAAAGTTGCAGGTGAATATTTATGATGGCACCGGATCATTGGATGTAACCGTTTTTGGTCATCAGGCTGAAGAAATACTGCATGTTAATGCCGTTAAGTGTCTGGTGCTTTATAATACGGTAAAGATAACCGTCTATTCAGTTTAGATCTATTTTTTTCCAGCATAGAGAACCTATCCAAATGTTTGTTTATATTATTGCAGCCAGGGAGATGCTGCTCCAATTGAAGAAATCAATGAAAGCCTCACAAATAGGCGCTTCATCATGACGCTAAGGTAAAAAAATATTTTTGGGTGATGCTACGTTGTACAACTACACTATCATGAAACTACAGTCAGGAGAAACTGAAGAAACGCATACTATGCCTTCAACCTCTGCATCTGCTGAGCACAGTTATTCAGAAATTGTATCCTTCAACAAGCCGTCCGTCACTAGAAAGCTTTTCGCACATGGTGCGTTATTCTTATTTACGTAGAAAATGCATCTATTCAACTGTATACAGAAGTCTACCTATTGCTGATTTTGAGCTACTTTAACGGTGTTTCACTTGGTGCATATATTTAACAGATGAAGGATCCGGCCCTAAAAAAACAGGATAGCATTTTCGCATCTTCATGCGAATGAAAAAATGTGATCTTGTTATATTACAAGCAACTACCTGAAATGTGTTTTTTGTTTCTTCATGTTAAGCACATATAACTCTGGCAATGTTATATATGAATCTATATTAGTGCGTGCTACAATTTTTGGTTGACGTCCGTGCCAATGGGATGGTGTTTTGTCGCTTTAATTCTCTGATCATGCTCAACCGGCCTTTACCGGTACTTTTTTATGTGTATATGACTGTTTTAATCTAATTACTCTTTCTACCGCTTTAATGCATTTAATTTATGTTCTATAATTCAATATGAAATTGTTTTGTCCATTCCCAGAAATCTTAGAGTTGATATTTTTAGCTATTACATTTTCTGTGTATAATTTATACATGGTAGATTATACATGGTGGATAAAAAATGTTTTATCCATATTTTTGCGTTAATTGTTAAAGTGATTATTTGAACAATAGGCAATGATCTAAATTTCAGGTCCTGTGAATATCCTTGGACGATAGAAATTATATTTAATTTTAGTTATGTCCTGCATCCAAATGGATTATAATATTTGGCTTTTTAACCAAAATTTATTGGAGTCTGATTTGGTCAATCCAAAACCTCCTATTTTGCTTCATGTAATTCTCTCATTTGGATTAGATTGGATTGGATGGATGTGTCGAGTAATATTTTCTTTACAATCTGAATTTTGCTAAATTACTTATTTTCAAACCCTAATGAAAATTTGATTTCCAATTTTAATTTTTTTTTATCTCTTTACATTAGCAGGCTGAGTAGAGCCCATTTATAAAAATTATTTTTATTTCTTCACATCAATGGCCCAGAAAAAATATTGCGACTATGATTGTGAGTTTATATCAGCAAATCCAAGCGGCCAAGCCCATGGTAATAACCCCAAAACAACAATTTAATCCTCAAATGCAGCCCCATTGATAATTAGCACAAAATATTCAATAGCAAAACATACAGACAAATTAATGCAAAATCATATAAGAACAAATGTAACACATAAAATCTGGGCAACACCTCCACGCAGTTGCGTGGAGCTTCATACCTAGTATATATATATTTATATTCCAAAATACTAAGACATAATAAAACAAAAACACTTGTACTATCAATTAGCATATTCTTCCTCCGTTTTATTTATTCGCTTTGGAGGATTGAACACGGATTAAAAATTATAATAAATAACCACTTTTTTAAGTAAAAATCACAAAACACCATTTTAATCAAATAATCATAGCATTAATAAGAAGGGTAAAATTGGTATATAATTTTTAATTCTACATTGAAATTCTAAAACGATAAATAAAAAAAAGGATGGAGTAATCATTATCATTTGACACCAATAATATAAAATAATCATTTTTACATAAATTAGATCAACAAATCTTACATAACAAACATAAGAAGAATTTCAATAGAATGTGTAATGTTAATCGAAAAGTTAATTTGATAGGTTAAATCTATTTTAATGTCGCGCTACAATCATTGTCCAACGCATCTTAACCAATACATGACGCATTAATGTTAATATAGTATGATGCAGGTAGGGGGGGCAGACATAGCATAAATACATAGCCCATAAGGCCATCTCCAACCGAGCCGGCAACCGGGCATGTGGGGGGGTTGCCAGCAATGCTCGGTTGGAGATGACAAAGGGCAAGAGGGCGGGCAATTTGGGCAGGGCGGGCTGGGGGCTCGGGCAGGCAGGAGGCCACCCATTGGTTCTTTTTTTTTTTAACTTTTTTGTTGAATTAGTTTAATTACAAATATTAGTTTTTTTATTTATAAAAACATTGTATTTTTCTTATTTTGTTTTAGATTTAATAACGTGATTAGTTTAATTTAAAAATACACAATACAACTTAAATAAAAAAATACAATCTTTATCCTACAACCCGTAAGTCGCCCATAAGTGTTCGACTAAATATTTTCTTAGTTGACCATTGGCATCTTTGTTTCGAATACTGGCACGACGCCTCATGTTATTATTAAGAATGTCTTAATTTTCATAATTGTGTAATTATTAAAAAAAATATTATTATTATTATTATTATTATTATTATTATTATTATTATTATTATTATTATTATAAGTTTGAGTGGGGAAAGTTGTGAATTGAATTTATGGATGATGATTGCCCTTCGGTTGGAGATGAGTTTTTTAGGTGGGTCGAAAAGGCATGAGGGCAAGGCAATTGGGCAATTGGGCGAGCAATTGGGCAATTGGGCAAGGGCTTCGGTTGGAGATGGCCTAAAGATATCGAGGACATTCTTTTTACATATAAACGGTTCTAGATTAAGGTATAAAACATTCTAGATAAGTATATATGAAAAGTCTCTAGAGCATTAGTTTTAGCCAGTAGATCAAGTTGATTTTCACCGTCTGTTCAAGAATGTGGTTATATAAATAGGGCAAGACCTTATTTGAAAATTTTTATTCTTACATCTTATTTGACAAAAAAAAAATTGTCAAATAGAATAAAAACTGAGGCCCCTCTATAGTTGGGGCCCTAGGCGAGGGCCTAAATTGCCTAACTATAGAGCCGGCCCTGACTCTCTATCCCTCCTCCGATCTTTCTTGTTATCCTCCCTACCATCATACTCATCATAGCGATCATCACGACCACTATTCTCCTTTTTCTCATCATTATCCTTGCGTTCACGCTCACTTCCTCGCCTTCTATCACTCCTATCACTCTCCGAATCCCTATGCGAATCCAGCTCAATATTCCTATCCCTGCGTCGTCCATGTTCCCTTCCTCGCCTTCTATCCCTCCTGTCACTCTCCGAATCCCTCTCAGTATTCCTTTGCCTGCGGCCATTTTCATCATCTTCATCACTAAAGTCTACATGGCTGCGCTTCTTCACCTTCCTATCATCCTCATTATCTACATCATGGTGCCGCGATTTTCCATCCTTACCCCTATCATCTTTCCTACTCTCATTACCGTTCTCCTCACTCTCATCACGAAACCTAGTCCCATTTTCTTCTTCAGAATCTCGACCCCGACCAGAATACCTACTCCTAGGATTCACATCTTTCTCTCTTCTTTTACCAACTCTCCTTTCATCATCATCGTCACTTCTAACCCTATCCGTATTCTTCTCGTACCTACTTTCTCTCTCTGAATTTCGTTCCTCACCCCACCTCTTTCTCCTCTCATCGTCGGAGCTCCCACTATGCCGACGCCGAATTTCTCCTTTCTCGTCTTCGCTACTACTAGAATCGCTTCGATGCCTCCGACCCATTCTTTCACGGAAACACAAAAAAAAAACCTAATTTCAAAATATAAACTTTACCAAATACACCTGCACAAATTTATCAGGTTGCAGGCCTATGAGCTTCACAAATTTATCAGGTTGCAGGCCTATGAGTTTCAGCTTTGCAGCTAATTCAAGCTTGGGAACTGATAAATGCTGCGAATTATTTCCTGCTTTGCTTTGCGTAGAGGTTTGGGGATCGGATATGGGGTTTTGATAAATGACGGCCGATTGATTTTCAATCTCGGGTCAAATATTGTGTTAGCTTTTGGGTTTGGGCTCTACAAACTCTACTTAATAAATATAAAATACCTACGCACCCACAATAGAGGCCCATGGATTTTTTTATAACAGAAGAAAAAATAGAAATGAAGAAATTGAAAAAAATTAAAACATAGGTAAAAAAATTAAAACATAGGTACTCAATTATTGTTTGGTGGATGGATGGATGAATTCATAATTAATAAAGATTTTTTTGATAAAGAAATGAAGAATTAAAACATAATATTGTTTTGTGTCAAATTTAAATTTTGCGAGAAAGAATTTGAAGGAGAATTACTCAACATTTTGAATAATAATTCGTACCGAAAATAAATGAGATAATTATCACCAAGTAAAAAACTCAGAAAAATATAAAGAAAAAAATTGTGATAGAAATTAAAAAAAAAAATTGAAACATAAATAAAGAAAAAAATGAGATGAAAATAAAGAAAAATTTTGAGACCATAAAACCTAATGAAATAAAAGAAATGAAGAAATTGAAACGTAATATTATTTGATGGATGGATGAATTCATAATTAATAAATATTTATTTTTTGATAAATTAATAAAGAATGAATTTATTTGTTATAAAATGGGCAGGGGTAGTTTTGGAATAAAATGTTCAATACTATAACATAGGGGGTAAGTGTTACAATTGATACTTTAGGGAGGTAACTGATACCACCCCTATACTTTAAGGTGGGAAACTGTATTTCACCCAAAACTCAAACTACATTACATGTCTTGATTTTTTTGTAGCGGACTGAATTGTTGATAATCAAACCAAATAGTTCGATTTGACATACTGTATAAATTTTGAAACTGCCGCGTCAGACTAGATATCGAAAATTAATACGGTTAAGTTATATTGAATGCACACCCCCTAAAACTAGGGTTGTGCATTATCCAAAAAACCATATCAAAATACATACCGTATTTTGGTTCAACTTATAGTATGAGCTCCATTACCGTATGATTATAAGTTTCGATTTTCGGTATTTGGTATTACTGGTTTACCCCGGTATACCCATTTTCTTTAATCCCAACTCCTACCAATACGGACTGTCCTGGAGCAAAACCCATATCTTCTTCTTCTTCAATTCAAAATCCCACCGCGCCGCGCCGCCGCCGCACCATCCACCCCCATCGCGCCTCCACCATCTCTCTGTCGGCCCAGATTTGTAATTTACGGAGGTACAGTCCAAATTCTAAATGCCCAATTTTATTCTTTTTCTGATTTTCTCTTTATAAATTGGGTTCTAATTGTATTTAAAACCCAAAACTTGATTGATGCTAAAGTAATTTTTGGAGAGGGGACTGAGGCTAGGGGGTCTCTGATGTAATCTTTATAATTTCTATTCAACTTCATTGTTGGTTAGAGTGGTAGGAAGCATATTCTTATTTACATATGTATTCAAGACATTATTTCTGATTCAATAATTTTTCGGTTTTTCTGTACCGAATCAAATCTAACCTCATTGAATGGTAATTTAGCGAACCAAACCGAAATTTTCGGTTTACCGAACCAGGCCGTATAACGAAATTTGGTACGGTTCGGTTTGGTTCGGTTTACCGTTTGCACAGCCCCACCTATTACCTAAGATAGTAGCTTGAGCAGAAATATTCTACATTCCTATTTTATCTATTTATTATTCTGACAAGTATAAAATTATATTTGTTAACTTACATTAGTTATATAACAATATTCATGATACTTGAATTTTCAATATATATATATATATATATATATTTATACACGATAGTTGTAGTATTTGCTTTTGTTAAGAGAGTTTAAGAATGAAATGTCATAAAAAGATATTACGATTGAATCTAAAAAATATCCTCTAATTTGTAAAAGAGGCCCCCAATTTTAATCATTGCCTAGGGCCTCATAATATGTCAGACCGGGCCTGCTTGATTACAGACTAATACATAGCTAGCACGGTTATGGGGTTATTGGATTTTCTGTTAGATATAATTCACTTTTACTTGGAATCTACCATGTAGTTTTGTATAGCATTTGGTTTATGGCTTGTTTTTAGTTGCTATAATTTGTTTTCATTATTATCAAAGTTTTCGAGTTTGGTTGCTGTCCTGAAACTGAATGACTTAAATTTCACTTACTTGAAGAATTGTAATCCTAGAAGGACTTCTGCATTAATTTGTAACCAAATATCTACCAGTTGCATGACTATTTTACATTGAAGATAACATCCCTTGATATAATGAGCTTATTAGTCTTTGGGTTTAGTAAACTATACCTTGGATTCATCAATATAACCAACAAAGTTAAGGATTTCTCCTTTTCAAACTTTTCTCGAATTTGGGAAGGAATATGGGAATAACTCATGCAATCAAAAACTTTGAAATTGTTCAATGTGGCTTTCTTTGATCCCACACTTTGTAAGGAGTCTTATTCAGAAAGTTTTGTTGGTAAATGGTTTTGAACATAGGTTGTTGCATTTACTGATTCTGCTTGGAAACTTTTTGGAAGTTCTTTCCTGCCAATTCAACATCTGCGATTCTTTCACTCTACAACTCCATTTTGTCGTGGACTGTATCACACTGTTAGATGTCTATGGATTTCTTTTTCTTTGCAAACTCGAGAAGGCTTTGCCAATATATTTTCTTTTTTCGGTCTATTCTCAGAATCTTTATTTCTGCCACTTTGATTTTTCAATTTTGCTTTGAGCTCCAAGAATGTTGGAAATGCATCGGATTTTTTGCTTTTAAATATAAACCCACTTCATTTTGCTATAATCATCAATAAAAAAGAGAAAATATCAATTGTATTTTAGAGAAGGAATTTGAGTTGGTCTACAAATATCTTCATGTATCATTTCAAAAAGGAGCTTTGGCCCTTAATCATGTTTTTGGCAATGGTATCCACATGTCTTGGCTAGATATGTAATATATGGAATACCAATAACCAAATTTTATCTTCTTAAGAGATTGAGGCATTTATAGCTCAAGTGTTCATACCTCAAATGGATCTATGTCATGCTCTGGAGTAGATTAAGAGGAAACCTCATCTTTACATGTGCTATTATGACATTCCTCTTCTTGTTAATGGTCATTATTAAACTCTACCTTGTAATTCTTCTCCAGTAGTTGCCCACACTCAATAGATTTGAGTTACATTTGCCATTATGACATTCTTCTTCTTGTTAATGATGAACAATGGTTATTATTAAACTCTATTTTGTATCCAATAAATTCTTCGATAAAATGATGACATTTCTTGATTGATTCTTCTTCTTTGCAATGATGACACACTCAATATATTTGTTTTATCCTATTGCATTTCTTGATTTTGGAATAATTATGAAGCTATTTCACATGACTTTCCTACCATTTGGATGGAATGAATAAGACTTGTAAGAGACTTGATTAATTACAGTAAGGTCAAACGAAAATTAACTTATTGTTTATTATCAGCTTTCCAAATTAAAAGAGTCAGAATTTCAAATCTATAAACTCTGTGTTGAAAAATATAAAGAAAAAGTGAAGGGCAGGTTAATCGTTGTTGATTCAGTCAATATGAGGATTTCCTGAAAATCAAATCATAAAACACAAAGTAACTGAGGTCTGAGGTTTTAATAAGACGTACTTAAAGGAAGAGCCGAACAGCCATCTATGTTTCTCCGGTTTATGTGATTGTCAAATAGGAGTATAAGTATTTTTAAGGCCTCTGTTGTAAAGCTCTCAAATTTTTAATACATATATGCAGATATTGTGCATCATGCTCTCTGATATAGCTCAAATTCGCCTTGTAAGTTCACATCCTGAGGTGTACGATCCATGCGATGACTCATTTGCTTTGGTTGATGCACTGCTAGCTGATAGAGCCAACTTATTAGAGCACCATCCTTCCATTTGCTTGGAGATTGGCTGCGGCAGTGGTTATGTTATTACTTCCCTAGCTCTTCTCCTTGGGAAAGAGGCCTCGGGTGCCCACTATATGGCAACAGACATTAATCCCCATGCGGTGGGTGTGACTCGTGAAACACTTGAAGCACATGGCTGTCATGCAGAGTTGGTAAATACTGATATTGCATTGGGACTAGAGAAACGCCTAGCTAGATCTGTGGATGTGATTGTTGTGAACCCACCATATGTGCCGACACCAGAGGAGGAAGTTGGATGTTTTGGTATTACATCTTCTTGGGCCGGAGGGGAAAATGGTCGAAGCGTTATTGATAAGATATTGCCTGTAGCTGACAAGCTTTTGTCCGAAAAAGGATGGTTGTACTTGCTTACACTTACTGCAAATAACCCCTTGGAGATATGTCTTGTAATGAGAAAGAAAGGTTTTGCTTCTCGGATCATTTTGCAAAGATCTACAGAAGAGGAGAGCCTGCATATAATTAAATTTTGGCGTGATTTGGATACTTTGTTGGAGGTGAAAGAGAGTATGGCGTTGAATAAAACAGATAACAGAACTGTAACGGAATCCCTGCCTTTTCCTTCGTTTTCAGTTTGGAGGAACCTTAGCCGCAATTTCAACTAGTATAATGCAAAAGAGAAAACTCGTTTCTGAGGTATTGTGTTTAACTAATACAGTAATACTTGTGTGTTACTTCTCAGCTCACAAACACCAAAGACCCTTTACATCCGTTCTTGCTTGATAGTTATCATTTCTATTGATCACATCTATATATCATGTGATTAAGTTTGAAAATATGACACAGTTTAGGATATATTGACATTATATGTTAATACATTGTATAATATTGATCAGTTAGTTTCAAGGATCAAAAGAAAATCTCTAGGGAAATTGAACTGTGGCTTTAAACTAATGCTAGAAGCCTAGAATTAAGCTCTTCACCTAGTAGTTTATGTAAATTCCTTTTCATGAAATGACATGGCATTTATAACGTCTTTTCGTATTCAAGGTTGTTTTTTTCCCGTACCATTACCTTTGATTGACTGTGTTTGGTATGTATCTTATACTGCTTTTATATTGCCTAAATTAACAGTACATTGTCTTCTTTTCTGAACAAAGAAAGCTACATAGACACATTGTTGGCAAACAAAACTTTAGCTGGTTGCCAAACAATGTCTGTCTTGTTGAATTTCACGTTTTTAAAATATAATAAGACAGCCTAATTCAGTCGTCAGAAGCACCCTTATATTCCCAGTTTGCTAGTTTATACTGCATTCTCCCTTTATATTTTGCCTTCTTGAAATATATGGTTCCATTTCTTGTAATTTCAAGTGTTTTGTATTAGTCATGGCACTCAGACAAATCCAACCTAATCACATTTAATTCCATTAAAATTTTGTTGGGTTGGGATAAATTACTTGTGTTTACGAGATAAGAATATTTCAAGTAATAAAACAAAATTAATAAATTAACGTAATTTCATATAGGCTGTCAATGGGGTGGATTTCAATCCGAATTCAGTCTGATTTATTAGGATAATTGTCCGATTAGAGATTCGATGGACTTGATCCGATTATAAAGATCCAAATTCCGAAACGTAAGGAGCGCATATGGATTTATATCGATTCGATCCGTTAAAGATCAGTGTTCGACAATAAATAAAAGAATGGTATATTTACATAATATTTTATAAAAGTAAGTAACATTAATAATATTTCACTGTCAATTTAAGAAGATAGTAATTTATAACTTGTTTATAAATTTATTTAAACGAATATTTTCATCTAAAAATATGAATATTAGTAAAAAAAGTTTGAACATGTGAGCTAAAATTATAGAGTTAATAAACTTGTTTTAGGAAAAAAAATTAGTGTAATTTTTTAAATGAAAATTTAATTGGATCCGAAAATGATTAGATATCCGATCAAATCCGAAAAAGATTCATTGAATTCAAAAAATCTAGATACAAGCAAGCATTATTCGAGCAAGATCTGATCCGATATGAATGGAGACGGATCTGGATAAGTCTGATCCGACCCGTTGACATCCCTAATTTCAATTACCACACTTCTTAAAAATCAATTCAAACACATTCCTCAATTTTGGAGAATTTTGATTCTCCCATTTTTCTCATTTGTTAAAATACTCTCTGAAAAACCAAAATCGTCTGATTTTGGAGAAATCGTGAATTCAGTAACTTACTTTCATCTGTCTTTTGTTTTGCAATAAGTTGTTACCTTATCTTTGATATTTTTAATTAATCCTTTAATTTGACTTTCTTTTTATCTAATAAATTTTAATTAGACAAATAAAATGCTGAAAATTTATTTCCTGCATGATATGACACATCTATGAAACGATGTTTGCCTACTTGCCTGGTTGGTGTTTCATTTATTCATGATATCCTTATAAAACTATTGGATGTGCCACATGAAGTTTTTAAAGATGATTGGGATAATTCACCATCCAAAACCATATATGATGTGTTTTGCCTTAAGCCATTTAAGACATTTTTAAGGATTAAAAAATATCTAGAACTAATCTCCTGCTTGACACACTTAACTGTCAAGTAATATGAAATTGTACTTATATATATTATTATCTTTACAACACATAAACTAGGCAAGATACTCTGTAATAATAATTTAAATAATTCTTTGATGATGTTTTCGAGGATAAAGTAAATATATTATATATATATATATATATATATATATGTGAGTGGTTCTCTCATTTTTTTACAAGATTCTTGTATTGATTTCAGCTTAAATGGGTATAATAAATGTGGTAGTAAGAATTAATATGACTAATTGTTTCATTGTACTTGTTCAATGTTTTGTACTTGAGACATGGATATATAGGTAGGTGATGGGGCAGCATCACGGATAATTCCTCTGAACCTGATTCATTTCCGGCTGAAGTTGTGCATAGCGCATGTGCCTGTAGCTTTCAACATGTCTTTCAATTACAAGTACTTATAATTAAAACATTTTTCTTGTGATTTTAGAAAGATCACAGCAAAGCTTGACGACTGTGTTTGGTTCTGAAACAAAAGCTCAATCAATGTTTTGTCATTTGATGCAAGAAAATTAAATTACTTAGCGTTTTAAGCACTAAAATCCAATAACCAATCATAGATTACAAGTTTACTCCATACTACAAACAAAATGGATTTGGAGTACTTAATGCAAAAGTGTTTTGATTTATGTACACTTTCCAGTCTCCCGTACGGATGCCCTTTCTTCTAAACATATACTGTATATCATTTCCCCACGTTCTCTTCCGAGGGCTAATTATTCAAAATAATTATAAGAAACCGGAAATATATGTAATTAATGCAGTGTAGTTTTTCTCTAATTTTATTATTCGTGTTAATTTTTCTTTATACTTTGACATTATAAAATGGAAATTGCATTTTCAAATATCAATAATTGTAAAATTTAGGAATTTCTTTATTGATATTCATCACATTATTTGTGATTGAGGAGCTTTTTGGTGCTATTAGAAATAAAATGCATCTCATATTTACTTATGCAAAAAAAGAGTACATGCTTTTGTTGGTGTCTAACAATCTGTGCATTAAAATTTACACATAATAATATACGTCAATAATCATATAAACTTATTTACCTGATTGAAAAATTACTCCGAATAACTCTCAACCAAAATACGAAATAGGAAATGATAATTAAGACGAAATGACAATTAAGATTGAGGCTGCGGAAGCAATCTACTTAAGACAATATTTTCGGGCTGTCTACGGTGCACACAGTTATTCCCCGATAGTCTCCCAAGATACAACAGTCTGATGCTCTTTGTTTGCACAAACAAAGAACCCACATCGAACTTGAACAAATAGAAAATTTGAACATATTTTTTAAGTGAAGAAAGGAGATGAATAATTTTTCTAAAATTCAGTACATAGTTGGCCAGACTTTGTCCTGTATTTCTAGGGCATGAAGAATTGTTTTTTTAAGAGACATTGTTTGGATTGAAAATTGACTCATTTCACTCCAAACAATGCAATGTTTCGATCTAAAGGACACCTTTTTGTATCAAACCAAAAGATACCTCTTCAAATCAAAAAGACGTACACATCCCTTACTCAAAACTATTTCTATTCACATAACCCCTACAATTTTTATGTTTCTTGTTCATTCTTTCCAGCAACAACATTAATTGTAACTAGCTCCTTACTAATTTGTTGATACAAACTTTGAGGAGAAAGTTACGAATTCAACTTTTTAGTTTCATAGTAATTCATAAATCAATTATTTCCTAGTTCCTATATATTATGAGGGTCCCAATTTCGCTTATATTTCAATTGATAAAATTATAGTGACTTAAATGTTTATTTACGGAGAAAAGTAACTCAAAATTATAGTCCCCGGCGGGTATGTTATTTTTTAAAAACAAAAAAACAAAAAAGAATGATCACCATTTGTATTAATTTATCTACATTGGGTCAAATTTGAGCAAATTAATGTTTCATAGTAGACAAATATGGACCCTTGGTGGAATTCTTAAAAATATTTTTGTATCCCAAAGTTTGGGAAATATCATAATATTCAGTCCCGTAATTTCAGAACATTTTGTCCCAGTAATGTTATGATGAGGCACAACTTTTAAGCAACTTAAAAACTCAAAAGAAAGCAAATCGATGCCTATCTTTCAGTAAAAAGGTGAAAAAAGGATAGCATATTCAAATACAATATTTTCTTTTATTTTTTATTTTTATTTTTATTTCGCAATACAGCCAATGTGCAATATGGGCACAGGGCACGTGAGACCCTTGAATATATAAAATAAATAATGACTCAATACTAAATTATTATCTTATAGTAAATTGAATTGAGTTAAAATTTATTGAGTATTATCTCACCAATAAACTTTTTTTTTCTGACGACCAATTACAGATTAAACTTCACCATATATCATATATAATTAATTAATACTATAATAAAAGATGTTATTACTTGTAGTATTTGCTTCTATAAATGGAAGTTTAAAGAAATCCCCTGCGGCTCATGTGGCCATATATGTCGGGTTTTTTTAGGGGTGCACATGATACTGTTCTGCGGTATTTTTAATAAAATTTGTACCGTACCAATTAGGGCGGGTTTTAAAAACTCAAAATCAAACTAGAGTTTTATGAACTATACCAACAAACTCGGTTTTGTGCGGTTCCGGTACGCTACGGTACGGTTTTGCGATTTTTTCAAACAAACTTTTTTCATGCAATTTTTCTAATATAGTTGATTACATGGTTGACAATTATATAAAATTAGTTAATAATATAATATCTTACAAACTATTTTTTTACATTAAATAAAGCATTGAAAAAGAAAATGTTCACAAATTTGACGCTATAATTCGACCTAATTAAATAAAATTAATTGGTTAATTATTTGATCATTGTTTTTATTATGTAAAGAAACTTACTATTTGGTATTTGTTGTCCAGAATTTTTGCATTTTAAGTTTTCAACATATAACAAGTTTAATTTGTGTTAAATTTGAGCATATCTTTATTTAATTGAACGCTAGCAATGTAGTAATAATAAACTATGATGGACTATAATATAAATTACAAATAATATAGTACTCGATAATATTTGAATTATAAATTTAAAAATATAAATTTATAAAATTTAGTTGTAAATATAAAAAAATGAATAGTTAATTCATGCTTCTTCTCAATTTCGGTACGGTACGGTATGGTTTTTTAAGGCATGAGAAGTCTAAAACCAAAATACTCAATACGGTTTTCATCCATACCAAGACCTTTGATTTTGAGAAAAAAAACCTAACATTCGGTACAATTCGATGTTGGGATTCATTAAGATAAACAACCCTTCAGGCAGCGAAAATTAAAATTTTTAAGGACCTCTTAGATGAATCTTGCCAGGATACAATCTGGATGTATATATATATGAATATAAATAAAACGATGATAAAATCTAAGTATAAAGTTTTACCTGCCTCCTTGCAAATCCAAGCCTAGCAAAAGTGTAGATGTGTTTCTCCCTTCTTTTGCACTTTTGATCCCAAAGTTAGTATAGCGCCCCACGTGTTGCAACTCTATGAGTTGATACACCACAATATCACGAAAATCTTAATATTTTTAATTGGCTAGAACATAGAAACTATCAAGATCTAAACAAGAGAACAAAAGTGAGCAAAAATCGAAAACTCCTCTAGTGAGAGGGAGTGTTCGGTCGAAGAGAGAGAGAGAGAGGAGAGGGAGATAATTTTTCAAGACTTAATTTTGTCTTGTGAGTATATCTCTTATGTATTTGATATTGTATATAAGATATGATATATATTCTCATATATATATATATATATATATATATATGTATATATATATATATCTTCTAACTCCTAATCCTACTAGGAATAGGACTTAAGTCTTCTCTCTTCTCCTACATGGGCCATGGCCTTTTAATTGGAAGACTAAATTTCCTAATTAACTAATGGTCCAATCTATTTAATTAATTGTGGCCTTATTTAATTTCTCAATTAAATAGCCCAATTAATTAATTTATCTCTTATTTAATTAAATTAGACTCTAAGCCCATTTAATTAAATATTTCTATTAATTAATTAAATCTAATTCAATTAATTAACTTACAAATTAAATTCCAATTTAATTTATAACAATTCAATCGGATTTTCTTCTGCTCCAATTGGGTCGACCCAGTCGATCCAGTTGTTCTTTGTTTCCTTGCTTTCGCTCATGTGTATTGTGTATGCCCCCGTAGGTTCACCACATAATTGGCCGTGAGTTATAATTAAATATTTATTTAATCACGCGAGTATTAAATACTCTTAATCAATCGAACACTCTATCGACTGATCATTCCAAAATTAGCACCCCTGCCAATTTGGGAATTCTCCCACACTCCACAGTCGATGTCTGGCTACAAGCCCATGGAGCCCAATCACTGGTGAATTAATTTAGTGAATCTTTTAAACATTTACAATTTCCATATACGACATGATCTCTCCATCAGTCGATCTCCCAGTCGAGATTTAAGGGTATGGACTTTTCATCGGTTCCCTTTCTTCGTCTTGACGTTATGTAATCTGGTCTCGAAACAATTCTCTTTGACTTAATCTTTATGAGCTACTTTCATAAAGTCGTCAGATACTTCGGCCGAGGGTTTTTCCCAGAATTGGTTTCTCACAAAAATCCATAGGAGAATTTCCCATCCGATCAAATCAGGTCAATGGATCCTTTGTTGATGATATGAACATGCATACGAGTTCCCCTATACCCAACGTGAATCCTCAGAACCTTCTGGTAGACTCCAGTCGGTCGGAACTCACATCAAAGTATAGACGTTCTCGCACCAGATAAACCCTATTACCTCAAGTATCAGGGATCGTTCCTCGTATACTATTGTAAATAGAAATAACTTCAACCCCGATATGTGACTACCGCTTCCATGGTGAGTTATTTCCTAATTGGGGTATTCAGTGAACTTGCCATCCCAACAAGTCACCCACTTCTGTGTATCGACTATCCCAGTCACGCTCGTGGACCCCAGCGTCCTCCAGTTCATCGTAGTATACACATCAGTGAGAGTTTAACCGAATCCAATGATGTCCTATCTCGATTGGATTCTACGATTCTTGAATATGTTCTAGATCACGGCC
Organism: Penstemon newberryi var. newberryi; assembly: GCA_030819805.1. Taxonomy (NCBI): domain Eukaryota; kingdom Viridiplantae; phylum Streptophyta; class Magnoliopsida; order Lamiales; family Plantaginaceae; genus Penstemon; species Penstemon newberryi. Next base: position 31,674,429 of record JAUALY010000003.1, on the reverse strand, counting down.
TTAGAGATCAGTCCACGGGTTGTCCCATAGCCCTGTGATCTAAGGACTTCTATCCTTATGCGTAGATAATTATTACATAAGATAAAGTTGACCATAATAAAGTGCATTTATTAATCTAAATTGAATAATTCCTTTATTTATTACAATTTATGGCAGCCATACCGTTGGCTTGCCGGACTCTATTTCTATCATTCGGTACAATACAGAACGGTCCGGTCTGATTTTGAAAACCATGTGCAACCCTAGGTTTTTCTATTGTATCATGCCTATGTGCTATGCTGTTGGCTTTCCAACTAGAACCTCATTTAAACATTTAAACTCATCAAAATTCTTGCTTATGATCCTTCATTTTAATTAATTCATTATAATAAGATTAAATACGCCAATGAGGCCGTAATATAATGGTAATTACTGATAAATTTAATGTCCATGACAAAGAGATTTTTGTTCAACTCCCACTAATGTGGGTATTTATTCTAGTTTATTACTAGTCTTTGGTAATTATTTATTATTTATAATTTTTTGTATTTGAACAGTTATTGAAATGACTTTTGATGTACTGATTGATTGATGATGAATGTATTAAAAAAAATTAACTAAGAGTAAGTACAACTACCATCCAATTTATGTCCATATGTTTAAATAAAGACATTTCGGGAAGCTGAGCCGTTTTTGGTCCTATTGTTGATGATATAAAATATGTAAAAAAAAATTTGATTCATTCTCAGCTCGGCATATATGGAGGGAAGGAAACCGAGTTGTACACAAAGTAGCAAAACTTTCTAGTCAAGATTCATTTAGTTCAGATGTCTTACCCGTTTCAATTCTTAATTGTGTAACCTCTGAACAAGTTTACTGAATAAAATCTCGGTGTGTCTAAAAAAAATCAATTTGAATTTCTCAGTTTGAGATCTAACGATAGAACTCAACTTGATCCGCGTAGATAACAAATAAATTTTAATTAATGTCATGTGATATATTTAAATAAAGTTAAAATAAATTAGAATTTTTCAAGATTCAGTTTGAGATCTAACGATAGAACTCAATTTGATCCGCGTAGATAACAAATAAATTTTAATTAACACATATTGTGTAAAAAATTAGGGTAAATTACGAATACCCCCTCATGTAAGGCCTAATTACGAAAATCACCCTCACGTATTGGGTATTACAAAAATTTCCCTGAGGTTTGTCACCTTTTTACAATTAACCCTTGCTCCTAAAATATTCCAATTTTGCCCTTGGGTGTTATTTGTATTGTTTGTAATGTCTTATAAATGTTAAAACTTGGGATCTAATTATTATATCTTATAAATTAGAAAAGAGATAATTATATATTTACTACCATAATAATTGATAAAATTATTGCAAAAAAAAAAAGGTATTTATATATTTATTAGCAATTTAAATTGCAAAATATTATATTAAATATAATTTTAATAATATATTTTATAAATATGAATTGTTTACACATTAGTTAAATGAATTTATTTTATAAATTAGTAAATTTAATAAATTATATTGTATTATAAATAAGATATTTTAATTCATTAAATTTTATATTGTATTATAAATTGAAATATTTATTGAAATTTATGAGAAATTATAAATTATATCAATTATTTTGGTTGTAAATATATATTTATTATTTTTATAATTTACAAGATATAACAATTAACACCAAAATTTTAAAATTTATAATTTATTATAAACATTACAAATAACTTCAAGGGCAAAATTGAAACATTTTAGGGACAATGGGTTAATTGTATGAAGGTGACAAACCTGAGGGGGGTATTCGTAATTTACCCAAAAAATTATGTATCGATTTCACTCGACAAGCACAAGGTGACAACATATATAAGAATATTAAATTTTTCGAGTTGAAGCCATATCTTTTTTATATTATTAAAACTTGACAAAACTCAACTTATTTAATAACCTAATGAATAAAATAGAAATACATTAATAGAGATAAAAAACAAAAATACATAACAATATGTAAATATCTTCTCACCAATAGTTCTTTTGTAATGGTAAATGAGAACAATTGTCAAAAGTTATCCAGCTTTATGCAATTTCAAATTTCTCATCATTAGGCTTTAACTCCAATTACAGATTAAACATTTAAGGAAATTTCTTCTGATGGTAGGCGAACATGAGCGATGAAGGGTTACGGGATTTGTTTGGGGAGAATAGAAAGAAGGGGAAAGAAAGAATGGTAATTAAAAATTAGATTAACAGGTTAAACAGGTCACCTTTTGGCATTTTATTTTTCATTTTTTTAATATGTTGAATTTTGTGTGGTATTGATTACATAATTATAATCTAACGGTTCAAATTAAATTAACGTCACCTAACGTAACGGCACCATAGAAGTCCCCATATATATATAGTCTGACTTGAACAATGAAATATCACTAAAATTTCCTAATTAATGTCTCACAAAATTTTAGGAATTAAAATTTCCTAATTAATGTCTCACAAAATTTTAGGAAACGGATATGCAATTGTGCACATGTTTAATTTGAATAATGATATCATATCATATATCATATATATATCATATATCATATATCATATCATATATATATATATATATATATATATATATATAGGAGAATGGTCTTTGACTCAAATTGGACCAAATTCTGTTTTTCTAGAATTTTGAATTATTTTTAATCATAAAATAGTGTAATTACTTAGTTGGCAAGTAAACATTTATGATAATTTGCATTGATTATTTCCGAAATTTTGAATTTTTTTAATAATGATTTCCTTCCCTTTACATAAGAGTAAATTATTATTAATTTTTATTTAAATATGAATTTAAATTTTAAACTCCCTACAAATCATGCTAAATATTAGGAATTCTAGGTTGTAAATTCGTTAAATTTCATTCACCGAGTAATATGGGTAACTGATAAATCTAATTCCTAACATTTTGCATAAAATAAGGAAATTTAAGGCAAATTATCCCTAAATAAATGGCACATTTAATAGGATTGGAAAAGGAAAATGTACTATATATAATTATCATAAGTACTCATGTTTCTTTGTATTGCATTTTGCATATCTTGCTTTTTACCATTTCCCTAATCTTTAAACACATTATTTTCTTATTGTTACTCCATTGTTGTCCTTACTTTAAGTCTTTTTTTAATTTTTTTATACGTGTTAATTTAAATATATTCACATTACTGGCATGCTAATTGTTTCTTTTGTTTTGCTAACAGTTTTTTTATGATATTCTCTTAATTTTTTTTAATTTGATGTATAGATATATTTGTGTAGATAGTTGTGGGATGCAGAGAACAAAGAACAAAGTACAAGGTCTTGTGATTTGAGGTATAATAGTTTGTTTTTGGTGTTTAGTTTCTTACTTTTTTTTTTTTTTTCTTTGAGAATTTTTCTTACTTTATATTATTTATGTATCATTGTACTTTTCTTTTATTAATAGATATAGATCATCACATTTATTGTGCATATAAGCTTGCAAACTTAATAACTTAATTGATATGGTACATTTAGTTTTTATTAATATTGTATGGTTTACTCTATCGATTTTTTTTCTTTTTCATATAAATTCGTATGAATTCTAAATTTTCACCATTTTGATTTTTTCTTTATTATTATTATTATTATTATTATTATATATTTGGACCCCACTTTGTGTTATCATTAAGTTAGGTTAATTAAATTTGATAAATATATTTTTTAATTAATTTGGTAAATATTTTAGTGTTGGTCAGTATATGACCATATCTTTTTGTTGGAACATTATGCCAAGTTTCTCAATTTTTTGGCCATTTTATCAATGATTGGAAAGTCTCTTACATTATATTTTTTTTAATTATTACATTTACAAATTAATAATAGTGATTTTTTTTATATTGATGGAATAATAGTCAGTTTGAAGACACTTATTAGGTCAATATTATTATTTGGTTTATTTGATGGCTGAATCTTTACATAAAGATAGCCAATATGGAAATTTTGAAACGGGTGATTTAGGGATGATTACAAAATTTAAATTGCCTAATTAATATATTAAATTTTTTTTCTGTTTCCATATTGGTATCACATTGGATTTAGCAGCACCCGTACATATTCATATTACCAAAATATCGTAGTTACAGTGATGAGTTATTAAGAGAGTGTAAAGTTGTACTAAATTTTATTTTGCCTTGAAAGGGTTTTAAATATAATTCAAAAAAAGATGAAAATTTTATTTTGAAGTGGATACTCAATTCTCAACGATTAGTTAAGTATTCACAACTTCTCTATGTTAGATTGCCTACGTATGAACAACAACTTCAAGGTTTTGATATTTCTACTACTTTCGAAGAATGATTTGAGTTTTCCTCTTTATGTACATTGACCTGTATTAGTGGATTTGATGATCAGATATGTATGGAGAATAGAAAAATGTACAGAAAAACGTCAAGGATGCAACCATAAGATTTCTGGTTGGGTTTTTGTAAGATACCATGTATGTTATAATTCTTTGATATTTCTTTTCCAGGGTTATAAATGGTTTGTATTCCTAATGGATGAATAATGATTTATAACATGTATCAAATCTATATCCATATTTGCTTGATGTTTGCCAATTGCGAATGCATGAAAAATGAGTACTTTTAATGGGTTGAGTTGAAAATACTTTTCAAATTTAGTGCTGACCACAAATCTCAACACTTTTCGTGAATTTTTTCCTTATCGGTCATTATTCGTTGATTATTTCATAAGAATATTAATAATTGCATTTTTTTAATCTGAGAAATTACATAAACCACTCTTCGAGTTTAGAAATTACACAAACTACAATATTGAAGGTTGAAGTCCATCAAAAAAACTAACTAAATTGCTAGAAGTATCAATATGTTGTCGCATAGAAGATGAAGGCGGTGGATCCAATACCACCGAGGTGATTGTGTAATTACACTAAACCTAATGGGGGTTGAGATTTTTTTTTTTAAAAGCATGAAATAATATCAAACAGATTTCTTGAATAAAAATTACTTTTATGATAACATCTCAACACGTGGAGCAATAACTTAACGCCGTAAGAGGATAAATGTTATGAATCCAATACATATGGGTTAACTTCTCAAACTTTAATAGTGGTTTGAGTAGTTACACTAAATTTGAGGGGTAATTTGAGTAATTTTCCCTTGAAATTATTGAGTTAAAGCGTTGTTAATCTATTCATGGTCCATATTCCATGAAGAAAAAAGTTATATGAAACATTCGTTTTGATTAAGTTATACCTTTACAAATATTTTTAGCACTATAAAAAGGTATTCAAATTGTAATTTTCAGAGGCATGAAAATTGTAGTGATCAAAATACATTGTAATTAAAATAATTTTTTTGGGCTTGTGCATAGCACGGGAATAAGCTAGTACTTCTATATGATTAGTTTTTCTTTCCTAATATTAAGCCTACAATTTAGGGAAACTGATTTTTTTTCCCTTTAACTTACCACGCCAACATAGATTTAGGTAATTAAAACTTCATAAACTTAATAACTTTGTGAATTTGAATTGACCAATCATAGATATTATAATAATAAAAATAATTCAAAATTTTAGAAAATTAGAATTTGGTCTAATTGGAGTCAAAGACCATTCTCATATATATATATATATAAAAGATAAGATAAGATAAGATACGGACTTGTTTTGCCTGATTTCGCAAAACTGTGAAATTGAGTCAGTAATAATTTAACTCATGTATGGACAAGAATTAATCGCAGCCCAACAAAAAAATAAGAAATGAAACATATTGAAACCTATCATTATTATGATCTATTTTTTTTTCCTATGGCAAACTCTAACAAAATCATTGACTTGAGATCTATTGTTTGGTTTTCATTCTCAAACTTCATAAAAGTCATTTATTTGATGTCTATTTAAGTTTTTTTTTCAAAACTTCAATATTCAAACTTATTCCAAATAATATCTCAATTATTTAAAACTCACAAAACTCAATGTCCAAATTCACTCCAAATCATATCTCAGAGGTTCCATCGAAACCAACCAAATTAATAATTGTCAAGTCTTCTCAATAGAAAACTTTGGAGAATTTGCTAATCTTCCATCATTTCCTCCATTTTTCTCCGATACATTCCAAACAAGAAAAATGGTGACTTATTCAAGAACTTATTGGAGCTTTTTTTCTCCGATACATTCAAATAAAAAAACAATGTATATATATATATATATAAGTTAGTATCATTCAAAAAGGGGTGGGGTTGGGGGAGAATATTCAAGAACTTATTGGAGCTTTTTTTCTCCAATACATTCAAATCAAAAAACAATGTATATAGTATATATATATATATAAATATATAAAGTTACAAAAAGGGGTGGGGTTGAGGGAGAACTTATTGGAGCTATTTTTCTTGTTTGGAATGAAGTGGAGAAATATGGAGAAAAGATGGAAGATTAGTCAAATTCTCCAGAGTTTTCTATTGAGAAGACTTTACACTTATTATATATTTTTTGAGTGAATAGCAAATTAACTTCCTGTGTTATTCTAAATAGGCAATTTAACTCCATGTGATAAATAAAAGGGCAAAATACCTCCATGTGATATTCTAAATAGGCAATTTAACTCCCTGTGATAAGAAAAATGGCAAGATACCTCCACGTGTTTTTATAAAAGAAGCACATTGCCTCCCTCTAAATTGCTCATTAATTCATATCACAGGGAGTTATATTGCTCATTATTTCATTTCATAGGGAGGTAAATTGCCTATTTTTATATCACAAGGAGGTAAATTGCTCATTATTTCATTTCACAGGGAGTTAAATTGCCTATTTTTATTTCACAGGGAGGTAAATTGCCCATTAGACATATCACAGGGAGTTAACTTGCAAAAAACCGTATATTTTTTGGTTTAATTTGAATATGTTTTGAGATTTATTAATTTTGTTGGTTTCGATGGAACTCTGAAATAGGATTTGTATTAAGTTTGGACATTGAGTTTTGTTGATTTTAAATAATTGAGATATTATTTGGATTAAGTTTGAATATTGAGATCGTGGGAATTGAAAAAAAATTATGATAGACATCAAATCAATAAATTTTATAAAATATGAGAATGAAAAGCAAACTGTAAATTTCAATTCAATGATTTTGTTAGAGGGAAAAAAATAGATCATAATATTCATAAGTTTCAATATGTTTCATTTCTTCTTTTTAGTTGGCTGCAAATAGTTCTTGTCCAAATATACGTTAAATTATTACCGACTCAATTTCGCGGTTTTGCAAAATCAGGCAGAACAAGTCCGTATTCCGTAAGAAGCCATATAACTTTTTTGTATTATCGTTTGGATTTTGAATTCGAATTTGACTTAATTCTTTAGGACTTTACATATGTATACATAACATTATTTTATTTGATATATGAACTAAGATATAAAAAAAACTTACACCCCGAGTTATGTGTTAGTGTTATGCACGATGCACGGTGCACGGATAAAAAAAACTAATTGGAGTCAACAAAATAGTAATTGGAGACAAATGAATGACAAATACAAAATATTAAAAAAAAAGAACTTGTGACTTTAAGAATTGAAATAATCTAAAATCGATACATATCAATTTATAATCAAATTAAATCAAAAGACGAAACCCAAAAGTGATTATGATATTGGGGACCAAATACCATGAAAATTATGATTGACCAAAAATAATTTTTATAATTGTGGTCAAACACTTTAAAAATCATAATAGAAATCTATAAGTGCTCCCACCGTTGGGCCAAACTCACCCTAACTTAAATATTTGTTAATTGCGATACTTGGAACTTTCCAAAACAGTATTTTTCAAAGGCACAACACTTATTAGATATTGGAGCTATTTTTATTGTTTGGAATGTAGCGGAGAAAAATGGAGAAATGATGGAAGATTAGTCAAATTCTCCAAGTTTTCATGGAGAAGACTTGACACTTACTAAATATTTTTTGGTTTAATTTGAATGTGTTTTGAGATTTATTAATTTGGTTGGTTTGATGGAACCTCTGATATACGATATAGATTGATTTTGGACAATGAGTTTGGTGAGTTTTAAATAATTGAGATATTATTTGGAATAAGTTTAAATATTAGGGTAATGAAAAAAAAAAAAAAAAACATAGGTAAGACATCAAATCATTTACTTTTATAAAGTTTGAGAATGAAAAGCAAAAAGTAGATCTCAAGTCAATGGGCCTGTTTGTTTGGCGTTTTCCAAAATTTTTTCGTATTTGGAAAATGTCAAACAAACATGTTTTCTACTTTCTGAAATAAATTTTTCATCTCTCAATTTTCTCAAAAGCCAAACAAAAAACAATTTTTTTATCTCTAAACAAAACTTATACAAACTCTACTCTGATTTGACATAAAGTAACATATCTCTTACACAGTTTATCTCACATAACAAACATGATTTGACATAAAATCGTACACATCTTACACCAACAACCTAACTTTTCCAAAAAAATCTACATCTAATTTATTTCTCAAACCTCTCTCTCAAAATCCAAACAAACAACATTACGCAAATCACTACGGATCTAATTAATTAAATAACCCAACCACTACGGATCTAATTAATTAAATATAATTTCATTTAAGCATCTTTAATTAAAACATGAATTTTTTAGTTGTCTAACTTTGAAAGTTGGAAGGGGCTGTCCCAAGACGATAGTTGTAGAATTAGTTAATAGTGCTTATTTAATTAAGGAAAAATAAACCTATTTTTACTAAGAGTTTTCTGACTAAGCGGAAATAATTAAAGGTGCATAATTACAATTTACACATGCGAACTTAAAGCATGTCTCATGTGAGGCCCTTGAAATTCGAAAAATATAATCAGCTTGGTCATATATTTAATGGGTGATTTGATTCTTTGGACTGGATATATATATATATATATATATATATATATATACATATATATATATATATATGTATATGTATATATGTATATATATACATATATATATATATATATGTATATGTATATATGTATACATATACATATATATATATATGTATATGTATATATGTATACATATATATATGTATATGTATATATATATATATACATATACATATACATATATATGTATATGTATATATATATATATATATGTATATGTGTGTATATATATGTATATACTGAATGCTCATCTTTTTCTCATTTTGACTATTATACTTTTGGAGATGATCATTTAGTACATTTCCCTTTTTAAAATAAAAGAAGAAAATCAGAATATATATATATGATCCAGTCCAAAGAATTTGGGGTGTATGTGGATGGGTTTGGCCCGGTCTCGCGGATTTCGCGAGATCGAGTCAAAACCTTTTCAAATGAGTTTTCGTCAAACCCATAAAACTATCAAAAACCTATTCAGAAACTCAAACTCAAACTCTTCAAACCTATAAAACATTGATTTGAAACCTATACATATTTTTTCCCCCAAATCTCATTAAAAAAGACATTGATTTGATACCCACCACCTACTTTTTTCCCTTAACCCCAACATCCAAACTCAATCCAAGTGGGGTTTCAACTTATTCAAACCACAAAACTCAACAACCAAAACCCATCCAAATTAGATCTCAAAGGTTTCATCGAAACCACCCAAGCTATTTTTTAAATCGAGACCCGCGAAATCGAGCCAAAACTCATCCAAATAGACCCCAAATCACCCATTAAATATATGACCAAGCTGATTATATTTTTCGAATTTCAAAGGCCTCACATGTGACATGCTTTAAGTTCGCATGTGTGAATTGTAATTATGCACCTTTAATTATTTCCGCTTAGTCAGAAAACTCTTAGTAAAAATAGGTTTATTTTTCCTTAATTAAATAAGCACTATTAACTAATTCTACAACCGCAAAACGGAGGGAGTAATGTTCAAAAAATGCATTAATTAGCAAAAGCTAAGCTCATCATCTTACATCAATATAAGCTCTTCGTTAATCTGTTAAATAATTGTAATTAAATAACCCAACCACTACGGATCTAATTAATTAAATATAATTTCATCTAAGCATCTTTAATTAAAACATGAATTTTTTAGTTGTCTAACTTTGAAAATTGGAAGGGGCTGTCCCAAGACGATAGTTGCAGAATTAGTTAATAGTGCTTATTTAATTAAGGAAAAATAAACCTATTTTACTAGAGTTTTCTGACTAAGCGGAAATAATTAAAGGGGAATAATTACAATTTACACATGCAAACTTAAAGCATGTCACATGTGAGGCCCTTGAAATTCGAAAAAATATAATCAGCTTGGTCAAATATTTAATGGGTGATTTGGGGTCTGTTTTGATAGGTTTTAGCTCGGTTTCGTGGGTGTCGATTTAAAAATGGTGATTTATTCAAGAACTTATTGGAGCTTTTTTTCTCCGATACATTCAAATAAAAAAACAATGTATGTATATATATATATATATATAAGTTAGTATCATTCAAAAAGGGGTTGGGGTGAGAATATTCAAGAACTTATTGGAGCTTTTTTTCTCCGATACATTCAAATCAAAAAACAATGTATATATATATATAAATATATATATATATATATATATATATATATAAATATATATATATATATATATATATATATAAATATATATATATATATATATATATATATAAATATATAAAGTTAGTATCATTCAAAAAGGGGTGGGGTGGGGTTGGGGGAGAACTTATTGGAGCTTTTTTTCTTGTTTGGAATGTTGTGGAGAAAAATGGAGGAAAAGATGGAAGATTAGTCAAATTCTCCATAAATATCTATTGAGAACACTTGACACACTTGTTAGATATTTTTTGGTTTAATTTGATCGGGTTGTCGCCACTCATATATCAATAACATGGAAAATTCAAATCACTGTAAAATTGTTACTTACACTCATTAGTAAATACTCAAAATTGATTTTTGTCACTATTTGTATTTGTCAAAGTATATTATGATAAAATCATATTAACTTGATATAAGTTTTCCTAAATACAATTTTTTGTTAATATTTTCTACAAAATATTCGGTAAAAGATTTTATATTCAAATATTGTTTTGGATGATCATCCAAATTTTTTAAATATACACATGTATTGGACTAAATTCATATAATTTGATAGTAAATTGTTTCAAAAGGTATCTCAAGAGGTATAAATTACCCAAGTCAATAGATAAAGTAATTCAAGACACCCAATTCAGAAAAGTCATTTAGGGTGAGCTTGACTGAGCTGTTAGAGTATTTCTAGATCTCTATTGTGATTTTAAAGTATTTGGCCTCAAATATAGAAATTACTTTTGGTCAATCGTGATTTTCATTGTGTTTGGCCGTCAATGTCATAATCAATTTTGGGATCTCCAGAAGCTAAAATTTAACTTATTTTAGAAGTTACTAAAGTGTTACTTTTGCAAAAGCTATTTTACAAAATTAATTATTCTATAGCTAATTTTATTATAATTAGTAAAATTAATTTTTCTATAATTATTTTTCGAATATCTAGGCCAAGCAAAAATAGAACCCTGCCAATATTTATTTATCTACAAAATGAAGGGCATGCAGATAAGGATCGAAGCCATAATATATATATATATATATATATATTTTCGGATAAGAAGTAAGTCAATTGTATTGTTTTCTATATGCAATTAAAAATTATAATGTATTTATTTACTCTATATTCAAAGACCAGAAGATCGTTCAATCAACGGGAAAATTGCTTTTTATCCATAGGATAGACCTATTTGCAATTTTGGTACCACTGGATACAAAAATATAAATTTAGTACCATATGATAGGTTTTCATTACAACTTTGATAACAAATCCAATTTTTCCTCAAAATTAATGATAATTTAACCCCTATGAAATGCATAATGTTCAATTTACCCCCTCGTGGTTTAAAAAAGAGTATTTTATCCCTTGAAATTTTGTTAAAGTTTCACATTGTCTCCCTGATATTTTTATAGGCGACACTTTATCCACTTTTGTTATGATAATGTGGCATTTACCCCTTGTGTTATGATAAATGTGACAAGTTATCCCCCTATGTTATAAAATAGTTTGCATGTCTACTCTCAATTTCGGCAAGTGAGTTACACTCTCCGGCTGAAGGGGGCAAATTGCTTCATTAAAATTTTTACAAGGGGTAAATTGATTTTTTTTTCAAATTATAGAGGGGTAAATTGAACATTATGTATTTTATAGGGGGTAAATTGCCATTAAAATTGTAGAAAAATTGGATTTGGTACCAAAATTGCAATGAAAGCCTATCCTATGGTATTAAATGTGCATTTTCATATCCAATGGTAGCAAAAGTGCAAGTTAGCCTATACTATGGTTAAAAAAAACAATTTTCCCTTCAATCAACCCACCAATTTGGACCAAGTCAATATGGGAAAATCTATATAAATATGTATTAAAATTTAAAACTCAATATTTATATGTAGGTACCCAATAATCATATCAAAAATGGCTGCCTCCGGACAAATGCTTCGAGTTCCAAACTCTAGGCCACCTTTTACACTTAGTGAGATTAAAAAAGCAATCCCACCTCATTGTTTTCAACGATCAATTCTCCGTTCTTCTTATTATCTTGTTCGTGACATTGTAATCGCGTTTATGTTCTATTATATCGCCACCAATTATTTCCAACTCCTCCCTCAACCTCTCCTTATTGTAGCTTGGCCGCTTTATTGGGCGTGCCAAGGTTGCGTACTTTACGGTGTTTGGCTCATTGGCCACGAATGTGGCCACCACACCTTTAGCAACTATCAATGGTTAGACGACACTATCGGATTAATAATACACTCTGCACTTTTGACCCCGTACTTTTCATGGAAGTTTACCCATCGTCGCCACCACTCAAACATTAGTTCAATAGAGCGTGACGAGGTATACGTACCTAAACTCAAGTCTCAAAGAGGCTACTACTTTGATGAATATTTGGATAACTTACCGTGTAGAGTCCTTCGAGTCATTATCCGTCTTACTTTTGGTTGGTATCTATACATATGTTTCAACATGGCCGGGAGAAAGTATGACCGTTTTGCAAGCCACTTCAATCCTATTAGTCCTATTTTTTTAGATGGAGAACGAATTCAAATCGTAATATCTGATGCCGGAATCTTGGCTACGATTTACGTGATTTACTATTTGGCGACGGTCAAAGGACTAGTGTGGGTTGTTTGTGTGTACGGAGCTCCATTAATTGTGGCCAATGGGTTTCTAGTTTTGACGACGTATTTGCACCACACACACGCTGCGGTGCCTCGTTATGACTCTTCCGAATGGGATTGGCTGCAGGGTGCTTTGGGTACGGTTGATAGGGATTACGGAATTCTCAACAACGTATTTCATAACGTGACGGATGCTCATGTATTACATCATTTGTTATCAACCATACCACACTATCATGCAATGGAGGCAACTAATGCAATTAAGCCAATATTAGGTTAATATTACAATTTTGATGGAACGCCAATTTTGAAGGCCTTGTGGAGAGAATCAAAGGAATGCATTTATATTGAGCCTGATCAAAGTCACAAAGGTGTCTTTTGGTACTCTAATAAATAGTGTAGACATATTTTAGAAGGGCCAAAAAAGTTTCAGTTGATTATGAATTTATATTTCAATGTAAAAAAAAGTTCAGGTGATTATGAATCAAAGGTATGCATACTGAACTTTGTATTATTAATAATTTTATTTGGAATAAATCTGGCTCGACAATCTATGTACTAAGTTTTGTTGAAAAGTATGTACTACGTACTATATTACTAAAGAGGGGTACTTGGAAATTATAAAAACAAAAGAGAGGGGTACTTGGAGTTGCACAAATTTATAAAGCTCTAGCAATATCTCCAGCTCCAAAGGTAATCAAAATAGCAAGCCAAATTGGTAGAAATAGCGAAAAAGAACAGAGAAAACAAGGGAATCTTCTATATAAATATATGGAAGAATAGAAAAATACATAACTATAAACCTTATATTTGGCTAGTAAACAAAAATTTTGTAGCCGAAAATAAAGTTAAAAAGTTCACTTGCATTGTTTGTTTAAACCTAATGCAAAATGACAAAATTACTTTTGAAATATGATATAATTAGGGGGTCAATATGTGCATTTGGTAGGGTTTTTGGCACTTTGCACCATGAAATTATAGAGTTTTGACACTTTGCACCATGACTTAAAAGTTTTGACACTTTGTACTAGGGGTGGGATTGGGACTGGATTTTTGGGATTCGGGTTTTGATTTTTACAACCCGAATTCCGTTTGAATTGACTTGGTCCAGGTATTTTGATTTCCCGATAAATATCGGGTTTTCGGGATCGGGATTCGGGTTTCCCGAAAATAGTAATTTTAAACTCCTATATGATAGAAGTAGCACACTTTTCTTTATTTTGCTCCTTCATACTTCATAGTATTATATTTTTCTTTATGGTCATGGATTGTTAATTTCAAGACCATGGGATAGGTGATGGGGCTTGAGTTTGGGAGTAATAGATTGATTGAAAGGGGTAATTTATTTTATATAATAAGGATTTCGGGATTCGATTTTCCCGATCGGGTGTGAAACATTACCCAAATACCGTCCCGATTTAGTTTGTCGGGTTTTCCAAAACCCGAAAATCCACCATATTTGCCGTCCCAAACTACAAAATCCCGACCGGGATGGTACGGGTTCCCGAAACCCGATACAGAATGCCCACCCCTACTTTGTACCCTGAAAATATAATTTGTTTGGCATTTAGCTTGTGAGAAAATTCATTTGTAGATGGGTATAATAGTCATTTCTAAATATTTTTCTGGCACTTTGCACCTTGAAAAGATTTTTGCAATTTGCAACCCAAAAATATATATTTTGGCACTCTGGACCTTAAAAATATAGAATGTTGGCTTTTTGCACCCTAAAAATATTATTTTTTGCACTTTTCACCCAATTTTTTTTGCATGATATTATATTGCATGATATTGTTTCTATAAGACTAACATGTAAACGATCTTAAATTTTTCTACACGACATACTCTACAAATCTAAAATTATTTACTATAATTAGCATGTAAAATTTATTAAATTACAAAAGGGAAAACACCTTATGAAAGGATTAAACCCTTGAAAAACCAAAAAATAAAAAAATCATGAGATTGACAATAATATAAATAGAAATGACGTTGGTGTAAGGTCTTCCACTATTTCCTAATAAGAATGTTTTGCCCCATCTTTATTATAGAGAGTTATTCAGTTTCCAATCAAATGCTATAAATATTTGTATAGTTTAAAGAAATGCAGATTCTTTCACATATGTCGGGGTCATCATCGGCTCTTCCTAACTGTTTGTTTGTGTTCAAGCCATGTTTTCTAAAATCAAACCCAATTGTAATTTGCATTTTTTTTTCTTCTTTTTAAGATGTTCAAGATCAACTCATGAAACCTTCAGCCCGTAAATTGTGGCCGATTTTAATTGGGTCGATCGATTGAAATGGTCTAACGATTTCGTTGAACACCCCTAGTTAATTGAATTGAAATGAAAAAAAAAATTCTTTTATTGGTTTGGTTGGGTGGTGGAGTAAAGAGAATTAGATTTTTTATTGAAGAAAATTGTAAACCACATGTCCTCTGTGGAAGAATCTTCCCAATAATAACTCGGACTGGACTTTTCAACACAATAATTTTCAAAGGCACAACCGCGACAAGGATTGTTCATAGGTTGTCACATTCAGGGTCGGTCCTGAGTTTTTGGTGGCCCTAAGTTAACTCTAAAATTGTGGTCCTTAAGTTTTCATGTGCAATTAAATTATGTTAATAACTAATATAATTCTTTGTAAAAATAAAACTATTAATTAGAAAAATAAGAAACAATAATAATATGAATAAAATATAATATCGCTGTGTAAAAAATATCGGTATTACGAGACACATTTCTATTTAATAAGAAAATGATAACATATGTGAATGGGACATAAACACATAAAATCTTAGTAAAATATTACTTAAATATTCTTCTACTAGCATTTTTTAAAGCAAAATCACTAATTAAACTTGCATAACAAATATTTTTCAATCAACAATATGGTTAACCGATTCGATTTATTTTGTGACAATGGTTGATCAGAAGTAAGACTTAATCAACTATAGCTTCGAAAATATTATCTCTACAACTGCAACTGTAACGAGAATACTTAACAATATTCTATAAGCAATCCATATATTTGAGAAATCAACATTATATAATTTGCAAATAATTCAAGCATTTTAGTTCTTTTGGTAAAATATATCTTAAGACTCTCAGCTCAGATAATTAAGTCAATCTCATCTATATCATAAGTGTCATTCAAATAATATTCAAGTTTGAAACAATAAATACTTAAAATCTCATCATCAATAGATTTTAACATCATCAAGTCGAATAATTTTTTTTTGATATATTCATATGGATCTCTTGGTCACATGACTCACAACTCCAAAATTTTAAAATTGCAATACAAAGATTCATTTTCTTACTTTTTAATTTAGACAATATCTATCTTAATTTATGGGATTTCGTTGATTTAATTGTGAATATGTTGGACCTGATTTTTTTAGCTATGCATTTGGACTTTCCATACTATAATCTTAGCTCCACAAGCAAAAATAACAAAAACTAAAGGAAATTTGATTATGCAAGGACTCGAACACTAGCCTTACACACAATCATCAGGAGCTTTACCATCTATGCAACACACAATCTTTGTATATTTATCACATACATATAAATATATATACATATATATATATATATATATATATATATATATATATATATATATATATATATATATTAAAATATTTTGTTATTAATTGGAGGCCCTCGTTCATCGGTGGCCCTAAGCGACCGCATGTGCGGCTTACGCTCAGGGCCGGCCCTGGTCACATTTGTTCTGATAATATTTTTTTCCAAAGTTGTCACCACTCACCACTCATATGTCACTATTTTATTAATGGCCAAAATTTAAATAAAAGTAAATTTGTCACTAACGACTTTTATTAATGAACACTAAAAAATAATATTTGTATTTGTGAAGAGTTTGAGTCGGTGTCACCATCAGCCCTTCTTAACTGTTTGTTTCTGTTCAAACAATGTTTTCTAAAATCAAACCCGATTGTAATTTGCGTTTATTTTTTAAAATGCTCAAGATCAACCCATGAAACCTTCAACCCGCAAATTGTGATCGATTTAAATTGGGTCGATCGGTTGGGATGGTCTAGCGGTTTTGTTGAACACCTCTACTTAATTGAATTGAAATGAAAAAGAAAACATTTCTTTGTTTGTTTTGGTTAGTTGGTGGAGTAAAAAATTGTAGACCACATGGTCTAGGAGCTATGTTGCACGGATACAGATATGGGGATATGAATACTGTACGATACGGATACGGCAATACGGATTGTTGAAATTTATTGAATATGATACGGCATGGATACAGATGTAAAAATATTATGTAAATTTATGCATAAGCAACTAGATCTTTCAATTCAAGCTCTATAAAAAAAGATAATCCAATTTAACATAAACAAAAATTATATAACTACAAAATCAAACATAATTCATTCTTAACATATTGCAACAATGGAATAAATTCATCTTTGAAATTTCATGACCTAGGAGAGAGACTTATATAAGAGACTGAGTAGTGGTACTAGTCGTTTATATTTAGTCATAGAGACTTTATCATTTTATTATAATTTAAATTTGACCCAAAATATTACATAAAAGGCCCCCCTCGGAGTGTCATGATGTCCAACTAGTGTATCCGATACGTATCTATTTTAATTTTTATTTATTTTTATTATCGATATGCCATGTGACGTATTGGATACATATCTCACGCATATCCTACAAGTATCTGTATCCCCGTATATCGATACATTACTTTATATTTTTTTGGAGTAACCTAGCATCAATATTGTCACTATCATCAATATCAATATCATCAATATAAAAACCTTTTGGCTTGTTATCATATCCATGATAATAACTATCATTGTAGCTCCAGAATATTTCAGTTTATGCTCCTACGTATTATATTCTAGGAGTTAAACACCTGAACCATGTCTTTGGAAGAATCTTTCCCCCCCTACTATATAAATACGTAAATGACAATTACTCGGACTAGACTTTTCAACACAATAATTTTCAAAGGCACAACAGCGACAAGGATTGTTCATAGGTTGTCACATTTTTCAATAAATGATAGAATTGTTCTGATAATAATTTTTCCCAAAGTTGTCACCACTCATATGTCACTATTTTGTTAATGACCAAAATTTAAATAACTGTAAATTTGTCACTAACGACATTTATTAATGAACACTAAAAAATAATACTTGTATTTGTGAAATTATAATTTAACAAAATCATATTATCATTAAATATGTTATCCCAAATACACTATTTTTTTTTAGTGATACTAACCTGCCATTATTATCAATATTTTCTACAAAATATTAGTTTAAAGATCTTATGCCCACCTTTTGTGTTATTTATCTATCTGTACATTATATACTAGCTTATTCTCATGCTATGCACAAATTTAAATAATTTATTGCAATTATCTCAAAATAATTTACAGTGTATTTTGATCATTCTAATTTTCATGCTCGAATACATGTTTACAACACTACAAATATCAGTAAAGGTATCATTTAATCAAAATGAATGTTTCATATATCTTTTTCATAATGTGATATGGACTATGATAGATTGATAATGTTTTAACTCGATGATATCAAGGTAGAATTACTCAATTATTCCTCAAATTTAGTATAAATACACTGGTCATCCTCTAAGCTTGGGAAATTACTTAAACTACCACATATGTATTGGATTCATTACATTTATTATTATACGGGCACGACTTTAATTTATGACGTCATATGTTGATGTCATCATAAAAGTAATATTTTATTCAAGGAACACCCCTAGTATTTTTTTTTATTTCTCAAACTACCCAATAGGTTTAGTGTAATTATACGATCACCCTCAAACTTTGAGAAATTTACCCTAACTACCTCGGAGGTATTGGATTCATTACTAAACATACCCTTGATGTAAATTTTCTATTTGTTTTAAAAATTAAAAGATCCACCCCCTTCATCTTCTATGCAACGACATATTGTGATTAGATCGATCGTGGTGGGTTGTCGGTGCATGGAAGGCAAACAGGGGAGGGGAAGGGATATAGATTGGAGTGGGTTTTGTGTGGGTGCTCGGGAGGGGTAGAGGTTAGGGATGACCAGGATAAGTTTTTCTAATTTTTAAAAGATTTAATATAATTATTTTTAAACACATGACCTCTTAGTTCTGGGGCCTCAGAAGATTTAATATAATTTTATATATACATTTAATAAGAATATAAAATAAATTTTTTCAGGAAAAAAATAAATATATTGTTTTATTTTTTTGAAAATTTTAAATTGCTGTTTTTATTTTAATTGTATTCGTAATACCACTTTAACTTTTATTCTTACTATAATCTAAATATATTTTAGTATATTAGTTCAATAATTAAAAATATTATTAAAAGTAAATTTTATTCTTTATTTATTGAACATTTAAATATGCATATCTATTAGGTAAAAGATATGTTGTTACTTTATTTAATGTAATATTGAATCAAGTAATTGTATTATTTAATTACCTAGTATTTTAACTTATTTTTTTATTTAAACCTATGTTCATATATTGTGTGAACTTTTGCTGCATTTATTTTAAATATTTGTATTGTAATAAAAATATTCAATATTACATTAAATAAATTAAAAAAATTATTCAAACTACCCTTGAAATTTAGTGTAATTATTAAGACACCCCTGAGGTTTATGATTTCTTACAGGTAATTTACATAAATAGAGACATTTTGATATTTTTAGCAATTTAGTTAGTTTTTTTGGATGGACTCAAGTACTATATTTTGTATAATTTTCAAACTTGAAGGGTGGTCTATGTAAATTCACAAGTTGAAAACATGTTACAATAATTATAAGAAAAAAATGTTACAATAAACTTGTAGATGCAATCAACTATAATTAAATAATAAAATAAACTCTTTGAAGTAATTTATTTTAAACTCCATGTCATCAATTAATTAATTTTGGCATAAACATTGTTATGTTTTATCTTATGAGGAAATCAATATTGTTATGTCAAATTGTATAAAATGTAAATCAAATTGAATCAAAAGTAACAGAAGATAGAAAATGAAAATTCTAAAGTATTGCATTTGAAAAGAACGACCTCCAACCTCGACTTTAACAACATGTTGCAACCAAATATTTACGAAGTACTATAGTGATCTATAACGATGGTGCAAAGTCTCTATCCCAAACTATTTTCACTTGTCATATTGGTCTTTACATTCTAATCAAAAGAAAGAAAACAAAAATTATAAAGTACTACAATTGGAAATGATGATCACCTCCAGCCCCGTCTTTAACAACCTGTTGCAACCAAATTTTTATTAAGTACTTTAGTGATAATGGTAGTGCGAATGTTCTAGCCAAACTATTTCCACGTGTGAAGGTTTAAAGAGAAAGAAATTGTCAAAGACGTTACTTTATATAACACACAAAATGAATAATATCAGCTATTTTCTTTCTTTTTAACAAAGTTAAGCTATAAACATAGATCTTTTATTTTCAATCATAAATATGATACGAAGTTGAGTCTTTGGTACCGATGATAGGATTTACCTGAAATTGGAATAAGAGAAAAACATTGTGAGTATTCAAAACTTACACAATGATTATTATATAAGAATGCAAGTGACAAAATGTATTACATCATGAAAATATGTCTAATTGTAAATGAAAATGTTCATGGAAAAAACAAAAGAATGAGATTAAACAAAGATGTTTGTGATGAATAATTTTTGAATGAATATATATAGTCTGACATGAATATAATAATGAAAAATTGAGAAGAATTTGGATTTAAAATTTGAAATGAGATAAATTAGGAGATATAATTAAAATTTCCTAATTTCATGCAAAATTATAGGAAACGGAAATTGCAGTTGCATGCACATGTGTATTCCATTAACTTTTCTTTCCTAACATTAAGCCTACAATTTGGGAAAACTTATTTATTTTTCTTAACTGACGTTGATCTAGTTTTGGTTACAAAAACTACACTTCATAAACTCAATAAATTTGTAAATTCTAATTAATCAATCATAAATATTACTCTAATAAAAATAATTCTAAATTATAGAAAAAGAGAATTTGGTCCAATTGGAGTCAAAGACCATTCTCATATATATATATACATATACTAGTATATACCCCGTGCTATGCACGGGTGTTACAAAATATATTACAAACGCACATTCCATTTGATAATTAAACAATTTATGCACAAATTCAACAAATTAGAACCCATATTGAACATTTATGCCCAACAATTTCCTTAATAACTTATTTGAATACAAAAAATCCAAAATCAAAATATAACTAACAAAAGAGATAGAGTACATAATATTATAGTCGTATGTAATGACTCTTCTTCTTTAGCTCACTTATTCACGTACACATTTCTTCATGTGATGATTTATACTCCACTTTTTCACTCTTTCTCCATCTAAAATAAAAAGTAAAAACCAAACATTAAGCACATCTTATGTTGAACTTCCAATTCCAAAAGGATAAAAAAAAAAAGGTTCTTTTAAACACCAATGACTCACCCCACCGACACTTATTAAATCCATATTTTGGCGAAAGTAAATCAGTTAAAGTCATACACAACTTCGAATATCTCATAATGACTCCATAAGAAAGAAATCAGCCATAAGAATGCTTCAATACAAAGGAAAAACATGATAAATATTGCTATGGATAAGAAGAAGAAGAAGAACTTGAAGTTCTTTGGTTTAAAAGTTTTGACACATCTCTCCCTGCATTGAGCAAAATGAAATTATTTCACCCCTCAATATACTATTGACAAACCAAAATCAATTTATTCAGTATAAAGACAAAGTCCATAACATTTAATATCTATCAACCAAAACAATCAAACAATAAAGTAAACACCAATCTCGATTTTTCATTCTATTGAACTCATACTAATACACCCTCTTTTAAACTTACCATTATATCACCATGGATTAAATTAGGAAGTAAGCATTGAAATAATTTTGATAGAGAATCTTACCAAGTTCTGTATGAGATTTCTTCGGGGAGAGTCAGGACGAATATGGAGTTCCTAATTATTCACATGTAACCTACACAGACAATTTAGTGAAATCAACCATAAGAATGCCATGAGAATGCTTCAATACAAAGGGAAAACATGATAAATTACAAAGTATAAATAGAATATCCATGAAAGAAGAATTGATCATATAGACTGAAAACATGACGTGATACATAATGAACGAAAAAATGAACATGAAGTTGAAAGTAGCTTCTCATAAAAGTGTTTATTTTCTAGTTGTAATAACGTGGAGCCTTAACTCTATTCTCTCAAACTAAGGCCAATCAAATTACAGAGTATAAATAGAGTACCCATGATAAGAATTGATCATATACACTGAAAACATGACGTGATACATAATGAACGAAAAACTGAACATGAAGTTGAAAGTCTTCACTATGCTTCAACAAAAGGGTAATATTTATGTACACACATAAACATATCTTAACAAAATTCCAGTTACACGATTTGCTACAATTAAGGAGTCTATTGCAATCTGATATTCATTTATCAAAGGTAATAATAAAACCTAAGTATAAGATTATTTGAACACAACAAAATGCTTTGTGGATAAGTGTTCCGACCATCACATAAAATTGTTTGAAGACTATAATAATATTCCACAATTGTAACACAACAACTTAAAAATAAAGAAAAAGAACTTATCGAGAGAAATAAAAAGTCACCACTCACCAGTGCTCTTATATTGTGGATCCAATTCTTATGAATGCACATAACTTTCCGGTCAACAACTTCAATGTGTTTTACCATAAATTTGCACTTTGTTCGCCCTTATATATCACTTGTATTTGGGAGGAGTAATTATGCAAATATTGTCATGAGAACAACAAAGAGAAAAAGAAGGTAAAGAAAAAGAGATAAGTGAAGCAAGAAATATCACAAACTTCATCAATACAAAAATCCATCATCTCTGTATTTATTAATTGCTATCAATAACATATCCCATCCAAGTCCCTCAAAATTAATATTAAGTTTTAATAGGAAAAGATCAAGCAATCATTTTACTGACTTAGAACACTATATCATTAACAATGGCATTAATTGTAATTTGAAACCAAAAAAAAATGACGAATAAGATACTCAATTACACAGACATAATTGATCACTGAACACACACTCTATGTAGTAAAAAAAACTCCAATCTAACATAAACATTGGATCCGAAATAGTTTTAAAAATCTTTGCACCACCACTGAGTAACCTTGATAACTTGAGACAATAATAACATGAGCAAACTACTTCTTGCAAATAATAAAAATTCGTATCACTATATGAAAAATGCTTACAAAAATCATATTACCAAGCGATGGAGAACATAATATCGTCTTTCTCTTTTACTTCTTTAATTAGCACCAATTGGTAGGATGACATAATATATTCATACTCTGCAATACAATTAAGATTGTAATTGTCAAAATTATTCATTTCAGCTTTGCAGGCACTTTATTGATGAACCAAACCATAAATTCTTTTTAACTTATATTTTTCTTTGTTTATTGACTCTATTCCACATTAAAAGTCTCAAAACGTTGTGGTGGTTGGTCTGCATTTTTCCTTCTTCCTTCAAAACTGATCCCTCCATGCATCTCTAACTCATACCATGAGAAGTAATTTAATACATCAATGAATACATTTACAGAAAGCAGGGGGTAGATGAATGAATTGATGCGTAATTTTGTTTCTCAGTTTGTTAAAGGCAAATCAATATATCATGTTTTATATTTATATCGAATTTCATATAAATTAGAATATAGGTTCCCAAAGCATATGAAAACTCACAGATCTTGGTTGAGTATTTCCTCGAACACATGACCTGCATTTTGAAGTCGATGGAGTACTTTTACAGCATCATTTTGGATGCAGTCCACTTTGATTATGTAGGAGTTTCTCCCGTCTTGAGAGGCAGACAATAATAGAAGAAGACGGATAAAACTTAACGTCACCAACAGATGAAAATAAAATTGACATAATAATTGGAAGAGCGGACCATATACACACCTGAATAGTCACTGCTAACGCACATTAATTCACCTCTGTTGAAGGGCTTGAATCACTGAAAATAAGCCATGGGTGAAGAAGAAATAGGTTATGTTGTTGGTAATAGGAATATAGAATAGAGGTGACACAAATTTTGGGGAAAATCTGATGAAAATATTATGGTGGTGGAATTTGGCAGTGTAAATCGTGGGTGAGAAAGTGGGGAGAAACTGTCTGTGGATTTGTAATTTGAATTTTAACTGAGTCGGTTTAATAATTTTGGAGAATTTAAGAAAATTCAAAATTATGTAAAATTAGAATTGAGTCAAAATTGGTAGATGGCAGTTAAGAGACTGATCTCAAATATATTTATAAGTAGATAAGATTTGAAAGGTGTTTTTTGACCCAATTACTCAAATTTGACCAAAATCCTAATTTTCTAGATTTAGAATTTTTTTAATAAAAAAATCTTATTGTTCAAGGAATGTAATTACTCCTATATATAATATGCACAAAATTAGGGAACTTAATTAATTATCCCTTAAAAATGTCAATTAAGGAACTTAATTATCCCTTAAATTTATCCTTAATAATTTGATTTTGATCACAATAATATATATAGATTGGCTGCATCACTTTCTTCTCCAGATCTTCTCTCATAGTTAATTCATAATTTTTCATTTTTATTTTCAATTTTTTGAGTGGTGTTTTCTTTTATGATTTTGTTGAATTATATAATAAGTCTTACTTTTTTTTTCTTCATATCTTTGAAAGTTTCAATTATTTTTTTA
Source organism: Penstemon newberryi var. newberryi (assembly GCA_030819805.1). NCBI lineage: Eukaryota > Viridiplantae > Streptophyta > Magnoliopsida > Lamiales > Plantaginaceae > Penstemon > Penstemon newberryi. The sequence continues at coordinate 31,649,404 of JAUALY010000003.1, read as the reverse complement.
TTATTTTGCATCAATTTTTGGTTATCATACTATGTTGTAGATGAATTTTGTACATACCCATATTTTAGTTTTTGTCTGATTCATATTTCACTATTTTTTTGTGGAATTAAATTCACCTCCTCCTTTTTTATATATTTTTCGCGTTTTGACCTAATTTGATGATAGATTATTTTGATTTGATTTGATTTTATATTATTCCATTTGTTTTTTCAGATTTTTTGTAATATGTACATTGTCATTAATGTTCTTTATAGAAATAATTTCATCATCTCTCCTTTTGTAAGTTTTCCTTTTGATTTAATTTGACTATAGATTAACTTCTTTTTACTTTAGATATATTATTTCATTGTGAATATTCATAATTTTTGTTTTATTATTTTGCACTTTTCATTGTTTTTTTATAGAATTGATTACGGGTTGTATCTTTCGTTTAAATGTGATTATAGAATGATTTATTTTGATTTTGGATTATTTCATTTTTATTTTCACAAGTTTTATCAATATTTGCATTTGGCATTAATTTTGTTATAGATTTGATTTGTTCTTCTTCCTTTTGGGTTTCATCTTTTTATTTAATGTGATTATAAATTGATTTGTTTTGATTTTAGATTATTTTATTTTTTATTTTCACAAGTTCTTTGTTTTAATGGAAAATTTGTTTTTTAGGTACCACAGTATATGCCACATTGCAACTTTTGTACCATTGGACACGAAAAGGTACCACAAGATATGTTTTCATTACAACTTTCATACCAAACCCAATTATTCTCTTAATTAATGGCAACTTAACTCTATAAAATGCATACTGTTCACTTTACCTCCATGTGATTTGAAAAAGAGCACTTTACCCCCTGAAATTTTATAAAAAATTCACACCATCTCCTATAGGCGGCACTTTATTCCCTTTTATTATGAAAATGTGCCATTTTACCCCACGGTGTTATGATAAATATGACAATTTACCCCCTATGTTACAAAATATTTTTCATGCCCAGTCTCAATTTTGTCAAGTGAGTTACACTCTCCGGCTGAAAGGGGTAAATTGCTTATTTAATTTTTTTTACATGGGGTAAATTGCTCTTATTCAAATCACAGGGGATAAATTGAACATTATGTATTTCATAGGGGATAAATTGACATTAACTTTGGAGAAAATTTGGGCTTAGTATGAAAGTTGCAATGAAAACCTATTATGTGATACCAAATTTGCATTTTCGTGTCCAATGATACAAAAATTGCTAGTTGACATATCCTATGGTATTAAAAAAACAAATTTCCCTTTTTTAATATTTTGTATTTATCATACATTTGTCTATACAAACAAATATTTGAAGATAATGTTGACTCCAATTAGTATTATTTCTTTCTGAATCTTAATTTCTCATAATTTGATTTTCTTAGCACGGAGAGATTTTTTTATTGATTAAATATTTTTATTACCTATACTACTCATGTTTTCCTAATTATTTAAAAGTCGTTTTGAGCTTAATACTTAAATTTTAGTCAGCCAATGCATCTTTCCTAATTGTTTATAAGATTTAAAATAAATCAGTTAAGCGTTTACGTGATTGTTTAAAATCAATACACTCGGTACATATTAGTTGTTCATTACTTTAAATATAAACTTTTGAGAACTTGAAATGTGAAGAAAATTTGTGTACTAGCTATACTACTCATGTTTTCCTAATTATTTAAAAGTTGTTTTGAACTTAATTCCTTAAACTTAAGCCTGTCAATGCATATTTCCTAATTGTTTATAAGATTTAAAATACAAAATAAATTAGTTAAGCGTTTACGTGATTGCTTAAAATCAATATACTCACTACATATTAGTTGTTCATTACTTAAATATAAAGGTTTGGGAACTTGAAATGTGAAGAAAAAGTTTTGAGACTTATGATATTTAAATGAAATAAGTACTTATAATTATAATTGATTTTAGTTTTATATGAAGATATTTATTTATTAAAGAATTTGGCCAAAAGAAAAAAATATTTTCACGATTTTATTACCATTTCTAGATTATTATTTTGTGACTAAAATAATTTATTTTAGCCAAACATATATTTACAAAATTAAACTAAGTCTAAAATGCGTATATTTTTATGTGAACTAATAACTCGAAGAATGTGATGCAATTTGTAACTTAACTATAATGAACTAATGAGAGGAAGTAACATTCTAAATAGATTATGTTGAAATAATAAAGATTAATATAGATCCAAGAGCAAGATTACATGAAATTTTATAATTTAGACAAAGCTATTATTTTTCAAACGTTTAAAGTATTCAAATTAGAAATAATAATTTTGAAATAAACTTAATTTATATTTATTAATTTTACGATGTAAATTAGTTTTTTTATCCATGTATAGTATAGGGCGTAAGCTAATTTTTTTTTTAATTTTTATATCAAAGTCCATATATCAAATAAAGTAATGTTATGTATACAGATGTAAAGTCGGTGTATGTGGATGGGTTTTGACCCGGTCTCGCGGGTTTCGCGAGACCGAGTCAAAACCCTTTCAAAAGAGTTTTCGTCAAACCCATAAAACCATCAAAAATCTATTCAAAAACTCACATTCAAACTCTTCAAACCTATAAAACATTGATTTGACACCTATCACCTACTTTTCCCCCTAAATCTCACTAAAAAAACATTGATTTGACACCTACCACCTATTTTTTCCCCTAAACCTCAACATCCAAACTCAATCCAAGTGGTGTTTCAACTTATTCAAACCACAAAACCTAACATCCAAAATCCATCCAAATGAGGTTTTAAATGTTTCATCGAAACCACCCAAAACCAATATTTTTAAACCGATACCCGTGAAACGTAACCGAGTCAAAACCCATCCAAATAGACCGTTAATAATTAAGTCAAATTCGAATTCAAAATCCACACGACAAGTTCATATAAAATTCATTTCACACTTTACTTTTCACTGGTACAAAAAAGTTATGTGGCTTCATACGGAATATAGACTTGTTCTGGCCTGATTTGCAAAACTGCAAAATTGAGTCAGTAATAATTTAACTCGTGTTTGGACAAGAATTAATCGCAGCCCAACCTACAAAGGAAAAATGAAACATATTGAATCCTATCACTATTATGATAACTTAATTTTTTTTTTCTTGTCGCAAACTCTAACAAAATCATTGACTTGAGATCTGCTGTTTGCTTTTTATTCTCAAACTTCATAAAAGTAAATGATTTGATGTCTTACCTATATTTTCTTTTTCATAACACCAATATTCAAACTTATTCCAAATAATATCTCAATTATTTAAAATTACAGTGTCCAAACTCACTCCAATTCGTATTTCAGAGATTCCAACGAAACTAACCAAATTAATAAATCTCAAATTACATTCAAATTAACCTAAAAAATATCTAATAAGTGTCAAGTTTTCTCAATAGAAAACTTTGGAGAATTTGACTAATCTTCCACCTTTTCCACCATTTTTCTCTGCTACATTCCAAACAAGAAAAAAGCCCCCAATATCTAATATGTGTTGTGCCTATGAAAATTATTGTTTTGGAAAGTTCCAAGTAGCGCGACTAACAATATTAAGTTAGTATCATTCAAAAAGGGGTGGGGTTGGGAGAGCACTTGTTGGAGCTATTTTTCTTGTTTGGAATGTAGTGGAGAAAAATGGAGCAAAAGATGGAAGATTAGTCAAATTCTCCAAAAGTTTTCTATTGAGAAGACTTGACACTTATTAGATATTTTTTGGTTTAATTTGAATGTGTTGTTACCACTCATATATCAATACTTGTTAATAATGAAAATTCAAATCACTGTAAAATTGTTACAGTTATTAGTGAATACTCAAAATTGATTTTGTCACTATTTGTATTTGTCAAATTATATTATGATAAAATCATGTTAACTTGAAATAAGTTTTCCCAAATACACATGCCTGTTTGAATGTATTTTGGCTCAGTTTCATCCACTTTCAATGAAAAATATTTTGATTGGGAGTTTTGAAGATTCTTTTGAAATTTGTGCGAAACAATTGAAAATAGACTTGGATGTATTTTTGTTGGAATATTTTGTATGTAAAATAATATTAATTTAATAAGTAGTTGTGTTGAAAATTGTGAGTTAAGTTTTGGATATATTTTTGATGTTGGAATTTGAGGGTGAAATTTATTTGGTAGATGTCACATCATGTCTTTTCAAAATAAATTAAATGATATTATATTGTGTGATAATTGAAATAATAATTAAAAATTAATATTTTAAATTGAAATGATTGGAAATATAATTAAATGGGTATTTTTCCAATTTCTAGGCCAAACAAAAATAGAACCCTCCCAATATTTATTTATCTACAAAATGAAGGGCATGCAGACAAGGATCGAAGCCATAATATTATATATTTCTCGGATAAGAAGTAAGTCAATTGTATTGTTTTCTATATGGGATAAGAAGTAAGTCAATTGTATTGTTTTCTATATGCAATTAAAAATTATATAGTATTTATTTACTCCATATTCAAAGACCAGAAGATCGTTCATCAACCTAACAATTGTACAAGTCAATATGGGTAGAATCTATATGAGTATATATTTAAACTCAATATTTATATGTAGGTACGCAATACTCATATATCAAAAATGGCTGCCGCAGGACAAGTGCTTCGAGTTCCACACTCTAGGCCACCATTTACGCTTTAAAGATCTTATGACCACCTTTTGGTTTATCTATCTATATATCAATCCATACAGTATATACAAGCCGATTCCCGTGCTATACACAAAATTACATTAAAATAATTGAATTAATATGAGTTATTCAAAACTCGCATATATAGAAAAAAATACGGCATGAAAATTATTATTTATTTAAATTAAATAAATGGTTAAGCTCAATACGTAATTTTAATAAAAATTCATAATTATTTGAACACCCCATGGACTTAATGAATGGAAGCATGTATCCAACTATGAATGAATCACTTTAGTTAGCAATATAATTTAACAACCTTAGGAAAATAGTACTCTAGTAATTGACATATTTTTGACCCAATTACTCAAATTTAATCAAAATTCTAATTTTTTAGAATTTAGATTTTTTTTAAATAAAAAAAATCTTATTGTTCAAGGAATTTAATTACTCCTATATATAATATGCACAGAACTTGATAAATTATTTCTGAAATTTCTCCTTAAAACATGCTACAATTATACAGAAATGTCAATTTAAGGAATTATTCCTTAAATTTATCCTTAAGAGTTAGATAACAATAATATATATAGATTGGTTGCATCACTTTCTTCTCCAGATCTTCTGTCATAGCTAATTCACAAATTTTTATTGTATTTTCAATTTATGAGTGGTGTTTTCTTTTACGATTTTGTTGAATTGTATAATGAGCCTTGCTTCCCCCCCCCCCCCCCCCCCCCCCCCCCCCTTCATATCTATGAAAGCTTCGATTTTTTTTTAATTATTTTGCATCAATTTTTGGTTATCATACTATGTTGTAGATGAATTTTATACATACCCATATTTTAGTTTTTTTCATATTTCACTATTTTGTTGTGGAATTAATTTCACCTTCACCTTCTCCTTTTTCTTTTTTTTTTTCTTCGTGTTTTGACCTAATTTGATGATAGATTATCTTGTTTTGATTTTATATTATTCCATTTGTTTTTTCAGATTTTTTTGTACTATGTACATTTATCATTTATTTTTTCTTTATAGAAATCATTTCATCATCTCTCCTTTTGTTTTGCCTTTTGATTTATTTGATGATAGATTGATTTCTTTTGATTTTAGATATATTATTTCATTTCAAATATTATTAATTTTTGTTTCTTTATTTTGCATTTTTTATTTTTTTTATGGATTTAATTTTGGGTTTCACCTTTCGATTTAATGTGTTTATAGATTGCTTTATTTTGATTTTAGATTATTTCATTTTTAATTTCACAAGTTTTATTAATATTTGCATTGGCATTAATTTTGTTATAGATCTGATTGTTCTTCTCCCTTTTGGGTTTCATCTTTTGAGTTAATGTGATTATAAATTGATTTGTTTTGTTTTAGATTTCAATTTTTAATTTCACAAGTTCTTTTTTTTTTCAATATTTTGTATTTGTCATACATATGTCTATACAAACAAATATTTGAAAATAATGTTGACTCCAATTACTATTTTGTTGACTCCAATTAGTTTTTTTATCGGTGCACCGTGCATAACACATAACACGGTGTGTAAGTTTTCTTTACATAAAAAAAAAAAAAAAATATTGTGATGTATACATATGTGAAGTCCTAAAGAATTAAATCAAATTCGAATTCAAAATCCACACGATAAGTTTCTATAAAATTCATTTTATCAGTACAAAATAGTTATATGGCTTCTTACGGAATACGGACTTGTTCTGCTTGATTTTGCAAAACCACGAAATTGAGTCGGTAATAATTTAACTTATATTTGGACAAGAATTAATCGCAGCCCAACTAAAAAGAAAAAATGAAACATATTGAAACCTATCAGTATTATGATCTATTTTTTTTTCCCTATCGCAAACTCTAACAAAATTATTGACTTGATGTTTACCTAAGTTTTTTTTCAATTTCCATAATCTCAATATTCAAACTTAATCCAAATAATACCTCAATTATTCAAAACCCACAAAACTCAGTGTTCAAACGTAATTCAAATCGTATTTCAGAGTTCCATCGAAACGAACCAAATTAATATATCTCAAAACACATTCAAATTAAACCAAAAAATATATAACAAGTGTAAAGTCTTCTCAATAGAAAACTATGGAGAATTTGACTAATCTTCCATCTTTTCCTCCATTTTCCTCCACTACATTCCAAACAAGAAAAAAAGCTCCAATAAGTTCTCCCCCAACCCCACCCCTTTTTGAATGACAATCGCGATACTTGGAATTACAGTGATAACTTTTTGTCTCAAATTTGTCACCACTCATATATCAATACTTGTTAATGATGAAAATTCAAATCACTGTAAAATTGTTACTAACAGTTATTATATATGATAAAATCATATTAACTTGAAATAAGTTTTCCCAAATACACAATCTTTTGTTAATATATATTTTCTACAAAATATTCGGAAAGATTTTATATTCAAATATTGTTTTGGACGATCATCCAAGTTTTTTAAATTCCTAATGGGTTGGACTAAATTCATATAATTTGAACGTAAATTATATTAAAAGGTATCTCAAGAGGTATAAATTATCCAAGACATTAGAAAAGTAATTCAAGACACTCAATCCAGAAGAGATATTTATGGTAAGTTTGGTCCATCGGTGGGAGCACTTCTAGATCTCTATTGTAATTTAAAAATATTAGACCCCATTTATAGAAATTACTTTTGGTTAATCGTAATTTTCATAGTGTTTGGCCGCAAATGTCATAATCAATTTTAGGATCTCCAGAAGTTAAAAATTAACTTATTTTAAGAGCTAATAAAGTGTTACTTTTACAAAATCAATTATTGTCAAAATCCATTTTAATAAAATTAATTCTCCTATAATTACTTTTTGAATCTCATGCTCATACAAAAATAGAACCCTCCCAGTATTTATCTACAACAATTGGACCAAGTCAATATGGTAAAATCTATTTAAGTATATATTAAAACCCAATATTTACATAGTTAGGTACTCATATATCAAAAATGGCTGCCGCAGGACACATGCTTCGAGTTCCACACTCTAGGCCTCCATTTACGCTTGGTGAGATAAAAAAAGCAATCCCACCTCATTGTTTCCAACGATCAATTTTCCGTTCTTCTTATTATCTTGTTCGTGACATTGTAATCGCGTTTATGTTCTATTATATCGCCACCAATTATTTCCAACTCCTCCCTCAACCTCTCTTTTTTGTAGCTTGGCCGCTTTATTGGGCGTGCCAAGGTTGCGTACTTTTCGGTGCTTGGGTCATTGGCCACGAATGCGGCCACCACGCCTTTAGCAACTATCAATGGTTAGACGACACTGTCGGTCTAATAATACACTCAACACTTTTGTCCCCGTACTTTTCATGGAAGTTTAGCCATCGTCGCCACCACTCAAACACTAGCTCACTAGAGCGTGACGAGGTCCACGTACCTAAACTCAAGTCTCAAAGAGGCTACTACTTTGATGAATATTTGGATAACTTTCCGTGTAGAGTCCTTAGAATCATTATCCGTCTTACTCTTGGTTGGTACCTATACACATGTTTCAACATGGCCGGGAGAAAGTATGACCGTTTTGCAAGCCACTTTGATCCTAATAGTCCTATTTTCTCAGATAGAGAACGAATTCAAATCGTCATATCCGATGCAGGAATCTTGGCTACGATTTACGTGATTTACTATTTGGCGATGGTTGAAGGACTAGTGTGGGTTGTTTGTGTGTACGGAGCTCCATTACTTGTGGTTAATTGTTTTCTTGTTTTGACGACGTATTTGCAGCACACACACGCTGCGGTGCCTCATTATGACTCTTCCGAGTGGGATTGGCTGCAGGGTGCTTTGGCTACGGTTGATAGAGATTACGGAATTCTCAACTACGTGTTTCATAACGTGACGGATACTCATGTGGTACATCATTTGTTCTCAACCATACCACACTATCATGCAATGGAGGCCACTAATGCAATTAAGCCAATATTAGGTAAATATTACAATTTTGATGGGACGCCATTTTTGAAGGCCTTGTGGAGAGAATCAAAGGAATGCATTTACATTGAGCCTGATCAAAGTCACAAAGGTGTCTTTTGGTACTCTAATAAGTAGACATATTTTTGGGATTATGAATTTATATTTCAAGAATGAAGTTGGACCAAACATATTGAACTTTGTATTAATAATAAACTTACTACGTACTATATAATTAATAAAGAGTGGTACTTTCAGAGGTACACAATTTGACTAACTTGAGCATCTCTTAAGATCAAAAGTTCATGGTTTTAACTCCCGCTAATGTGAATTTTTCTCGAGTTTAATTGTTAGTGATTTATTATTTATAGTTCAACAGTTATTGAAAATAATTTCTGATCTAATGATTTGATGATAAATATATTATGAAAAAATAGAGCATCTCCAGCTCCAAAGTAATCAAAATAGCTCGCGAAATAGTTAGCAATACTCTAAAAGAAAACAAGGGCATCTCCTATATATATTTGGAAGAATGGAAAAATACATAGCTATAAACCTTGCAAGCTAGATAATTGGCTAGTAAACCAAATTTTCGTAGTCATAAGTAAAGTTAAAAAGTTCACTTGCATTGTTTGTTTCAATAGAGTCGACTCGGCCAATATGGTAATTGGTCCACGTCTTTGTGAATCGTAATGCAAAATGACCAAAATTACTTTTGAAATATGGTACAATTGGGTCAATGCGTGCATTTGTAATTGGTCCTACGTGATGAGTGTCATTTATGCTTGAAGGCTACTCGGGGATTTGACCTCCTCTTCATACTAATATTCATGACATTGACAATAATATAACTTTGGTTATTTGCACTTACACCCCCTAAACTATTGCTATTTGACAGTTACCCCCAAAACTTTTCATTTTTTGACAATAACACCCATTTGGTTAATAAGGGCTCCACTCTACCATGAAAAAATTAACTGAAATGTCTAAATCACCCTCCCATAATAACTAGTTGAATTGATTCTTATTAAGAATATGAACTTTGCAGCATTAAATAAACACAAAATTGAAGCTTGTTTCTTCCATGCATTTTACCCAAAAACTCAGACGATGATGTGGAAAAGTCTATGTATGAAAATTATAACTTGAGTATCAAAATAGAATTAAAATACATGACATTGACATTTTGGATATAAAGTCTTCTTTATGGGTATAAAACATAAAATCCACCAGTGTTTGGGAAACATGCATCCATACATTAATTTTATTGCATAAAATTTATTTATGTCTTACAAAACCTTGCACACTTTCTCATGCATCGTTTATAATATTTTGAAATTCATCTTTTACCTTAAATATATTGAAAAATTAATCAAGTTATAAAAAGCATAAAATCCACCTGTATTTCGAGAAACCTGTACGATACCCCGCCTATGGATTTTATATTTTTTACCCATAAAAAAGGCTTTATATCAAAATTGTAAAGGTATATTTTAATTGTATTTTGATGCTCTAGCTACATTTTTCATTCTTAGACTTTTCAGCATCATTGTTTGGACTTTTGGATTAAAAGATGGAAGGAACAAACTTCTATTTTGTGTTGATTTAAAAGGCAAAACTCCAGTATAATAATGCAATATCTAATGTTATAAAATTCATACTTTAAAAAAAAATTCAACTAACCATTAGGGGAGGGCAATTTGGACATTTGTGGATGGATGCTTAACAAAAGGGGTGTGACTGCCAAAAAATAAAAGTTCTTGGGGGTGACTGCCAAATAGCAATAGTTCATGGAGTATATATGAGCAAATAACCCAATATAAAAAGAGTGGCTTGCCCCATCTTTATTACAAACAATAATTTGAATTTTAGATAGATACTATAAATAATAGTTTATTTAATAGAAATGCAAATTATTTCATATTTTACAGTACCCCACTTAGACTCATACTGACTTGAGCGTCGAAGGGTTAAAGTCAGGGTCACCATCGATCGGCTCCTCCTTAGTCCTTACCGTTTGTGTTCAAACCATGTTTTCGAAATTTTTGGATATCATAATTTAAAAACAAATTCGTAATTAAAACCCAAAACTTTTAAAATCTTGTACCTCAACTTCACCATCTCGCTAGCCCTGATGGACTCGCAATTTCATCATTAAATGACAGATGTCCATTGATTTGACAAAGTCAAGTCAATCTTTTTAAAAGATATATCAATAATTAAGTCAAGTCAAATTTTATAAATATATACTTGAGTATCTTTTCTATATGTAAATGTATACTTGACTATCATTTTTGTGAGCAGTATTATGGATAAATTAAGGATTTAGATTTTCTTATCTCGGACAGGAGTACGACAATTTCTTTAGAGGGAAAGACAAAAATACCTCAAATGCTCGTACAATTAAATGTCGGGGGTTAAATTATTATATTCAAAGTAAAATATGAACAAATACTTCTGATTTTCGCGATTGAATCACACTCCTTTGGCGTGTTTTTGGTGCAGACTTGAGAACACATGAGAATATTTTAGAGTTAAAATAACACATGATTTTTTTGAGTTAGACAAAATATAAGGGGTATTTTTTGTCTTTCGCTCAACTTCTTTGAGTTGTGTTTTGTATTCTGGAGAGGATGAAAATGAAATATATGTCCCACATTCTTTGTATTTTTTTTTCCCCTTCTTAAGGATCTTCATGTTTTAAATTTGACTTAATTATTTTTTTCGAGACTCGTCGGATAAATTATATGAAAACCTTTACCAATGGAAGTTTTAAAATTGTAAGATTTTAGAAGATGTTAATTATCATATTTCCAGAAATGCCCTCGTCATTAAAATTGGAAGAGTTATGAACTCTAGTAAAACCAAGATTCAATCTTCATCAATATAAAATTTCTCTTTTCCACAACATTTTGTAAACTAATTTTATTCTTTAGCTAAGAAATTTTTATAAATTATTTAGCATTAAAGAATTCGAGAACATTTTTTCAATCTTAAATTAACAGCAATTTGTTTCCCCTTGTACCCCCTTTGTTGAAGAGATGTTGAACCATTTCTTGTACTCATATAGAAAAAATAGTGTGAAACAAAGTAAAATTTAAAAAAGAAATAGTTTAGTTTTTCCAGTTGGCTTGATGAGTGAAGTGTTAAGATGAGTGGAGGAATCCAATGCACTAATGGTGGGATGGTGACCCTTATGTATTTAGGAGAAAGGAGAAGAAACAGATTTGTTGGAAACAATCAATTTTAGAAACTCTTAATTAGTGAATTATATTTCAAATGAAAAATGTCACTTAAATCCTTCGTCACAGTGAGGTTAGATCCATCATCCAAAACTCAAGTCTCCTTATGGAGTTATTTTGGTCTGGTCACCAAACCGTGACCCGAACCAATCAAACTCGCGTTGGGACGAGACTAAAGTGGAATTCAATCCAAAATCAAATAAAACCTATTAAAACCTACAAATACGGGGCCTACATTAACCATTTCGATCTTCATGCTTTGACTCGTTTGGACAACTATATTTAGTTCATTAATTACTTGGTGTGTCACGTGGTCAAGGCTTATTTAGTTCATTAATTACTTGCATCGAGCCCTCCAATATCTTAGGCTCATACCGGAAATATCTATCTTCATATAAATTTCACAACATGAATTGTGTTAAGTCCATATGAAGTGGACTGAGCCTGATCACCTCAAAAACTAACTCAAGATTTGAGGATTGTCCAAAGCCTTATAAGGTAAACTTAAATTTGATTTTCAATCCATGTGGGACATTTAGTCTCAACATATCTTATATTTTGATAAACATATATAAGGTACAACAACTATATTAACAGCATTTGTCCTTGTTCAAGTTGTTAGATTTTGATCATCTCAAAAAGTTTGGGATGCTTTTAAACGTACAATTTTGGCACCTATTACTGCCAGAATTTCGAACAAGGATAACATATTAAGAGCATCGCTAGTCCTAAGGCAAGTTAGGAAGAAGAATAACTCTTGAGTATTCAATGAAAGTATTAATCTCTGAATTTGAAGGATCATTTTTCCATAGGGAGAGGGTGTGAAACTTTTATAAGATTACCGGGGTAGAGAGGGGGGGGGGATAAAGTGCTCATTTCAAAATCACAGGGAGGTAAATTGAACATTATGCAAATCACAAGGGAGTAAATTGCCATTAACTCATTTCATATATATGGAAAATTACATTTTTTATCTCATACTACTAGACCTTCAACACAATTGGGCCCTCATTTCGTGTACATTTGCATTCTACATAGACTAGAAAAAATTGTGTATTCATAGTAGTATCAAATAGTTGTTATTCCTTGGGACCAAATCTGTCATATCAAATCTTTCTTCAAATTTTTCACAGATTCACATCAGCACAATGTAATTCTTTGGACATGTTCCATAAGTAAATTAAATTTAAAGTTTGGCAATGACACTTGCACGTACTTTTGACCTCACCGGGAGAATTAAATCATCCCAGTCGTCTTCATCAATTTTGGTGAAGTAACGATCAACCATCTCCTCAGTGACCAATTTGATCTCCGATGGTTCCCACTACAAAACAATGAAACAAAAATCGAATGTAAATATAGTACGTATAATTAGCAATAAAAACGAGAAAAAGAGAAGTCTCCGTAAAAAGGCTGAAGGTTTATATATACTTCATGAGAAGACAATATTTGCAAGGATAGATATACGGTATAATAAGCTTGCGTACCTTAGGATTTCCATCCTTTTCCAATAGTTTAGCTCTGCAGCCCTGAGTTTGGAATAGACTTTCAAATATTAGGAAAATCTATTCTATAATTAATGAGTGTATAAAAACGAGTCAATTAGGACGATTTTTTTTAATATAAACCTCATAAAAATCCTTGCTAATTTCTCCTCGTAATACATGAGAAATCATTCTGAATTCTCGGACAAAGCATTGATCAATGCCCTGGAGCCTCCCTTCTCTAATCTGGACAGTTTGAATTTTGATAAATGTTGAAGTTAATTTGTATTAAAGAATACTATATTTTGATAATATATATAACTAACTGCTCCATACCGATCTGAGCGAAATTTTAAGGCTCGTAGGGGAAGCTTTCTTCAGTGACTTAATTGAGAAAGAGATCCAGTCATCTGTACTTTCAACAGCTTCCCTCTCCTAGAAATATGAAAGCAAAAAATGATTAAGTTTTCCCCTGAGGTTTACCGTGATTAAAGAAAACCCCCTGTGATTTCAAAATTTACAAGGATAGCCCTTAAGGGGGGTGAGGATGGGGGAGGGGGGTTGTAAATATTTGTCAGGGGTCCTTGTAAGGATTGTTGAAGTTGTAAGGGGTGTTTTGATACATAGTCTAAACCAGAGGGGGTCTCCTTGTAATTTTTGAAACGACGGGGGATTCCTCGTAAAACGACTAAATCTCAGGGAGTCCAGCCAAATGTGAAATATATTCAAGCTCTATTAGTACTCAATTGCATTCTGATCTTACAAGGGCAGCTATAATCTCCTCAACACTTCTTTGAGAAAAACATTTATTAATGATGCTCAACCTGCAGATATAGTCGCGGGAAAATGAAATTCGAACCACTTCCACTTAGGTAATTTATTATACTAGAATCAAGAATCATGTTACTTGTAGCAAGCGCTCTTCTCTTTCAGATTTGGCACCTCGGAGAATTCACTTATAGTAGAAGAGATAACAACTGGATCGCTCGAATCTGCTTTTTCCAGTGCTGCTTCTAACAATGACAATTTCTGTCGGGAGCAAAACATAAATAATGCATGTTCTTCGTATATATATGTAATCATATCCATTCAAATTTCTTAAAAAAAAAAATTGATGTAGTAGTTAATTACACAAACAATCTGTCAAATGCAAGGTAATTATACCTCTGACTGGACAAAATGAGTTGCTAGACCACAAACAAGCATTTCAGCACCATCCAACCGAGCACCGGTCAATCCAACGTATTCTCCTGTAGCAAGTACAAATAAGATCACAAAAAGAAGAGAGAATAAAACTAGGCATACAAAAAAGTACAAGGATGTAACAGTAATTTACCGACGAATCCCGGGACTCTTGACAAATAGTAAGTGGCACCTATATCCGGAAAAGATCCCAATGTTGTTTCAGGCATAGCAAAGAGCCGCACAAAGATTAAAATGTCGTCGGCCCTTAGGGAAAGTCATAGAAAAAATAAAGAAAAAAAGGATAAATAAATACCGTATTTTCTGTAACAACTCGGAATGTCCCATGTATAGCAACACTTGCTCCACCTCCCATAACAATTCCATTCATAAGGGCAACCTATATTACGAACAATAAGACTTTCCCCAAAGATTAACCTAGAATTTTTTTTAAAACATGACAATTTCAACATTGAGCACCTGGACTTTATTGTATGTAGCAACCACATAGTTCACAGTAAAAACCTTTCTGAAAAAATCTGCGCCTGAACGCCAGTTATCTGATGCTCAGTGAAAATATCAGGCCTCGTCATCGACTGTAAGAGAAGAGCCTTAGATATAACTAACAACTTTGTTCAACACACATGTACGCGCGTCTGAGCACAAAATAAGAGGTCAAAGTCTGTAAATAGAAAAGGCGGCTTATCCATTAGCTTAATAGAGGCTACACAAAAAAATTCTCGACTTTCTAGAAATGAAAATCTAAGATCAAGGATCTATAATGAAACAAATGAAAGCTCAAGTCTACCTTGAGCAATATCGCGAATAACTGTTGCAACATCACCTCCAGCACAGAATGCTCTTCCTTTTCCCTATGATGAAATATAACAACCTATAAAACATTTGAAACTATTTGAAAATGTATAGATTAATGTCCACGTTAGTTCGTTCGTTCGTTCGTTCATCAGGTCTACATTCATGCATTATCTTTTTCCATTAGAAAACAAATGACACTCTCTCTGCCCATACCTTTAAAATTATTAATTTCACGGATGAATTGTTGGCACATGTAGTATAAAGCTCCAGCAAACGAGACGCCTGAAGTAAGAAGAAGAAACATACAAGTTTAGTAACACAAAAATTGTGTTGTACATCTATTAATTAGGCCTACATGTAAAAACAAATGCGTGAATGGCTAAAAGGCTTCCATTTTCCTGTTTTTTGTTACATTAAAATGATCACCTATTTATATAGATGAAATGAATGAGTGAAGTGCAAATTAAAATACCCCTATGCTTTGCCTAATTAGTAAAAATCCTTTTGTGTTACTTTTATTACTAAGAAAACCCCTGTGCTATTTTTACTAGCTAAAAACCACTCCCAAGCCGGGGTACATATTTTGCAGAAAAAGTAACAATTTCACCCCCATAAAAAATGTAAAAACACACCTATTCACCTGCGTTAACTTTGAAAATTGACAATAACACCCATGTTCACTTAAACAATTGACAAGAATCTCCCTATTGATTTATTTGAATGGGGTTTTTTGCTAATAAAAAAATAGCAAAGGGGTTATTGCTAATAAAAATAGCACATAATTTTTTGCCAATTAGGCAATGCCACATGGGGTATTTTCACATTTAGCTTTGAAATAAATATGTTAAGAAAATCAATTGGAGAAAATCACTTAAATCTTAAAATGATCTCCCAAATTCAACAAATATATATATTTTCAAGATCTCAATCAAATCATTTTGATTCTTTACAAGAACATTTCTGAACTATGCTCAATCAATAACAATAAATATTAATTGCTGACAAATATTACTGAGAAACAAAACTCATACCATTGAAGGAGAAATTACATTGAGTTGCTTCGGCTTGTTTAGCGTGAACTTTCTCACAGAGGATTTCTCTTCAACCAAAATCTGCATAGAAATTCATCAATAACAATAAATATTGCCAAATTAAGTACTTAAATGGATTAACAATCAAATCCCTAATATATTAGGACAAATAAATAGATAATTACAGCTAAACACCTTTTTTGTTTCGAGAAAGTATAAACATAAAATAAGTGATAAAAGTTAAAATGTACATACATGATCACTAGAAGAAGAGAATGAAGCCATGGCACAGTTGACCAAAACAAAACTCTCTGATATTTTTTTTTTTTTGGGATAAATAAACAATGTGAAGTTGAAATCCCCAAGCCCTTCCATAAGTGTATAAAGATAGGAAATCCTAACTGGCATTTTACATTTGATATTTCTGTCCCATGATTTTGACTTTTAATGGTTGTTTAAAGGGCCAGTGGCTTACATAGTATTTTGTATGCGGAGTGGATGAGATCAAACATTATCAAACCATGTTCAATGTATACAATATAAGTGCTTTTTTTATTTGTGCCCAGTGTTAGGCATGATGCTCGTAAAGTTTGTAATTTTACATTCTATAATTAAAATAAATAAAATTCGAAATCCATTATTCATATATTCATTTAATTTTGTTATGTTTATCTTAGTATGTAATTTAAACATTAGAAAATTTCAAGTCTATTAAGACTTATAAATTGAATACACATTGATTCGAAAGGGGGGACGGGGGATGGTTTGGTGTTTTGGTTACGATAGGATCCAAATAGCTACGCTTCCAAATTTGGATTACTGTACGTCTAGGTCCTACAAAACATACAAAGACTCTTTGGGGGTGAACCGTCGGAGTCTTCTTCGATGCTTAAGTCAATAAATAATATTGTAACTTAAAAACAAGAAGTAGGAAGACCGGAATGTAAAGAGTTATCAAGTTAACAATGTGTACCTTAGAGGGTGTTTATACCTTAACTTCTTGTTATCACAAAGGAAAAAATAACCCTTGATCTAAGGGAAGATTGGCATAAGATCTTATTTGTTTCCATGTGTGATTATCATAATAAGTGAAATTCCATCTTTGTAGGATTTAGTATCCTTTTTCCTTGAGATCGGAGTCCAGTGACTCGAATCTTATGGATTCTCCTTTCGCTCCCATAAGCTTTCAAGCTCGCTCCCAGATGGATCTCATCTGATGGTTTGCATCGCTTCGCAAGGGCGACCTATGAGGATCTTTCCTGTATCAATACTCCCCGACCAGTTTAAATCCTACGCGTCGGGCTAGGTATTTAATCGTTATGTCTTGTACATAATGATGGCAAGTGCTGACGTGCCCATTGGCGGTTGGATTCATTGTTTGGCATACATGTGTGTCCCTTCGATTTTTGGGAGTTCTGAATCTTATAAATAGGGTAGAACCTGCCGTTTTTTAGATTTTATTAATTTCTTGCTGTCCAAAAAAGGTTTGAGATTCCTCAATAGTTTTTTATTGCTTTCGCCACCATGACCATTCATCGTACTAGCGCTCTGGCCAATTCATGGTTGGGAACTTTGACGCCTTGTTTCGTCAAGTGTATTGTTTAGTCATCTGAGAGGAAACATCTGGTCGGGCGCTTGCGCCTTCCTTCAGGCTATTTCCTAAAGGTCCCAAGGGTTGTGTGGTGTTTCACTTGGCTTCCTTGGAGACTGGTGTGTTCTTTCCTCTGAGCCCCTTTTTTTAGAAATTATAAAGGGGTTGGATGTGGCGCTTTCCCAACTTACTTTGAATTCCTTCCGATAAATCTTGGGTTGTTTAGTCGTTATGGAGATCCATAACTACATTTCCTCCTTCCGATAAGAGGCATTTTTGCCAAACTTTTCGAGGTCAGGCCTCGCGACGGACTTCAGATAGTCAGGGATCTGCCGAACATAGAAAAGCAAGAGTGAGTCTCTAGGTTCATGTTTATCTAGAAAAGTGGCGCATGTGACATGAGGTCCAACTTCCCTCTTTATGTTCGGGAGATTACGCAGTAGTCTGGCAACTAATTTTACTTTGTCTTATCAGAGATGTTGTAGGGTTGGCGGTCTGCAGTCTACGTCAACTTCTCTATATCAAGGCTTTTTGGGCCGCAAAGCTAACAGGGAATTTTAAAGAGCATGCGACCCCTGAGCTGCGAGCCTTATATGAGAGCATTCTTAGTGGTGTCGATCAGTCGGCATATATATATCACTCACGAGAATTGAGAAGTTATGGGGAGAGTTTTCGTTGATGAACCTACAGCCCATGCCGGAGTACGTCAAGTTCATTTGAAGAATAATGCATCGAGTTCTCGATCCTTCAAGCCTATCCCGGCTAAGCTGAAAGAGGCAAGCCCATTGCAATCGCGAGCCTCACCTATTCGTTCTACCTCTCACGGTCCTGTACTAGATGCCATTCCCTTGGCCCTAGCTCGGGGTTGTTGGGAGGAGTTAGCAGGTGGCGGCATCCTTCTTTTCCTTAGCGCGAGCTAGCCTTTCAGCTTCCTCAACGAGGAAGGAAGGGGAGTTAGTGTCGCATTTCGAGACTTGGCCACCAGAGCTGGCAACGTTGACCTTCTTCGTCAAAGCGATCTTGACGTGGTGGGAGAAATGGTCGCCCATACCCACTTTGCGGTAGGTGTTCCCCATACACTTCAGTAGTTTGGTCTATATTCTTTTGTTTAATCTCGTCTTTTGCCTTTTTAGGGGCTTACTATGGAGTCTTTCTTGCTTGAACGCTCCAAATCGGCCGTGGCCAAAGTAGGCCCCTTGGAAGCCCAACTGGTCGCTTATCAAGATCTTGCCAAGGAACTTGAGAAGAAGCTCCAGCAATCGAGGCTTCTATACTCACAGGCCTCCATCTCTGAAGGTCACCAGTCCATAATTGTCGAACTGGCACTCGAATTTGAGAACTCGAGTAGGATCTTGAGGCTGATAAGTCCTTTGGGATCCAGAGTCGCGAAGTACGCCACCTTAGAGGCTCAATAGCAAAAGTTTTAGAGATGGCAGAGATGTGGAAGACCATGTATAACAAGCTCCAATCTCAGAAGACATCGAGTAGTTTCCCGTTTGTCAAGCCCAGGCCGAGGTGAAGAGGCTCAATAGGGTGACATGTGGCTTTTGGGAGGATGCCATGAAGTTTAACGAGAAGCTAGCTACAACCAAGGCTCGGGCAGATGTAGCAGAGAACTCCGGCGCAGGGCTCGGCTCAATGTGGTGCGAGGTTTCCTTCAAAGCGGAACCTTTGAGGTGCTTATTGCTAATAAAGCCTAGGGATTTTTTCAGGAGTCAATTGACATCATTATCGTCCAGTGCCATCACACCCAAGCATTCAAGCCTCACTTTGATCCAAATGTACTAAGCTTGGATAAGGATAGGGTGCTGAAACCCATTCCTGTAGATCCCAATTGTGTCGTGGTTCTAACGGAGGAGTTTGTTTTCTTGGCCACCTATCGCAAGAGAAAACGGCCTCGTTTCGGGCAATAATGACGCATATGGCCTGTTTTTGTAGCTAAGAATTCTTATCCATTTTTTTTTTTGTAGTTTTTCTCCCTACTGGGGTTTTTATTAATAAAAGTAGTAATCTTTCTTAATCTTATCTCCTTTCCTAATCCCTCACACGAATTTTACGATCTGGAACTCCAATTTTCTAATTGCAAACTTTGGTGAGGACGATTTCTTATGGCAAAGCTCTTAAAGTTGTCTTAGGGTCTTATAAGACCTATCCCTAAGCTTAGAGCAATGCTCTTAAAGCTATCTTGAGGCCTTGCAAGGCTTTAGATGCTCTATTCCTAAGCTTAGAGTGAGGCTAGCTCTTGAAGCTATCTTCAGACTTTGCGAGGTTTTAGATGCTCTATCTCTAAGCTTGTAGCAATGCTCTTGAAGCTATCTTCGGACCTTACGAGGCATTAGATGCTCTATCCCTAAGCTTAGAGTGATGCTTTTGAAGCTATCTTTGGGCCTTGCGAGGCTTTAGATACACTATCCGTAAGCTTAGAGCGATGCTCTTGAAGCTATTTTCGGGCCTTTTGAGGCTTTAGTTGCTCTATCCCTATGCTTAAAGCAATTTTCTTGAAGCTATCTTCGGGCGATGTGATGCTTTAGATGCTCTATCCCTAAACTTGGAGCGATGATCTTGAAGCTATATTCGGGCCCTGCGAAGATTTAGATGCTTTATCCCTAAGCTTAAAGCGATGCTCTCGAAGCTATCTTAAAGTAATGCGGGGTTTTAGATGAGAATGGCATTTACTTGGATTGGCAAGATCATAGAGAAAGTATTATTCATGAGGATAAGAAACAGGTTTTATATGCGTAAAAAATCTTTAGATTACATATGTGCCATGGCCTAAGGATTTCCTCCCCTTCTTCTCCAGGGTATTTAAGTCTATAGGACCTGTCCCTGGTGACTATAGAGACTTGAAGGGGTCCTTCTCACTTGGGGTCTAGGTTTTTAGGGTAGGGACCATTGTTTCTAGTGAGTATTAGATCACCTATATGCAATCTCCTCAACTTCACTTGCTTGTTGTATGCCTTCACCATCCGGTCTCTTGTTGTTTGAAGCCTAGCGTATGCCTTGTCGCGAGCCTCGTCAATAAGGAAGAGCTCCGTCTTTCTCATATCAATGTTCTTTTCTGGGTCAAAATTTATGATCCTAGAAGTGGGCACCATTAGCTCGGCGGGCAGGACGATTTCTTAACTGTAGATTAGTGAGAAAAATGATCGTTTCGTAGAGGATCGAGGTGCGGTCCGGTAGTACCACAAGACTCTCTGGAGCTCCTTTGCTCATTTTCAATTCTCCTTTCCTATTTTTGGCTTCAGGTTAGCATGAATGATTCGGTTCATGATCCCGATTTGCACATTGGCCTGGGGTTTTGCAGCAAATACAAATTAAGAGAAAATAACACTTTTACCTTTGAACTTACAGTCAAGCTGCACTTTCCCTTTTGTACTTTATATTTTTGTATTGTCCACCCTGAACTTAAAATAATATTGTATTTTTCCCTCTGAACTCTTTTAATTTCTGAGCACTTTTCCAGCCAAAGAGTTCAGGGAAAAAAGTGCAACACAAAAGTTCAGGGTGGAATGTGCAATAAGGGTGTAAGTTTAGGGGCGAAAGTACAACTTTGATGTAAGTTTATGGAGTAAAACTCAATTTTTTGCAACCAATTATAATTCAGAATTTAAAAAACTTGAATGTATAATTATAATAAAATATACTCCATATAGAAAAAATTAAAACTTTAGGACAAAATTAAATGAAAAAATAGATAAAAGTACATTATTTAGACAATATAGAGGGGGAGATAGGTATAAAATCTAGTAGAAAACTCATGCAGATCGACTGGAAACTCAAAGTCTCGATGTCGCTTTTCCGGGCCACAATGCTCTTGAAATGTTGGACGCTTGTGATATCTTTCACGTGCCGATAAACACGGGACACATCTGCAATCTGTCTCTGTAGATCCTCAAAACATCTCCATCGTAACAAAACTTTTATGGTGTTAGACTTCCTCTTTCGGAACCTGTCCATATGGACAACGAACCTTGCCACCAGGAAATGAATGCTGTTGTGATACCAACTGAAGTCGGACAAAATAGTGATTATTATGCAGGCGAGTTTTCATCATTAATCTAAAGATTTAGAAAGCATGAAAATAAACTCAAGATGGGTAAAACCCTCGAGAAATTTCTCTTCTATTTTTCAATATTGATAATAATCAAATGTTTAAAATAAGTCCACAAGGCAGACTATTATAGCTGAAAGAAAATAACTAACTAAAAATAGATAGAGTCCTAGAGAAAACAAAATAAGTAAAAGATAACAACTAGACTCCTAAAGCAATAATAAAGTAAAAAATAAAAACTAATCTAAGAGATATGATTATCAATATTCTGCCAAATCAGATATATTATATTATAGTTGGAAGAGCTCTTGCATAATATGATAGGGGTACTGGTATCAAAACCCTTCATCTTCAAATTCTTGTTTTTTTTTTTTTTTTTGCTATTTGTGGAGCCCAAATTTTAGTATGGGAAGCCCACAAGCACTACTGAAGTTTTGAAAATCAAGCCTAACACATTCACAAATAGTTTAGCGGATCTCCATATTCTAGACTAGTTAACCCATAAGTTAAGATAGATATTGTCTAAATTAAAGGTAAAAAAGAAATCTTTATATTGCAAAGGAACCCATAGGAATATATCATAATTTAAATAGTGTAGTGTTCAACATTGCATGTCTAATTATCCTTTTCGACAAATTTAAATAAACTATTCTTATATTTTTATATCGTTAATGGATTTTATGTGACGTGACTTTAATATTAATTTGTTGTTTCACACTCAAAAATTAATACATTAAATAAAATCGTGTCTCGTATTACCGATGATTTTTACAAAGCGAGATTATATTACTATTCATTATTGTTTCTTATTTTTTCTCATTAATAATTTTATTTTTTGTTTAATTAATAAGTTGCTTTAAAAAACATTGTATTAGTTATTAACATAATATAGGTACATGGAAATTGAAGGAAAAAAAAAATTCTAAGTTGGCTTAGGACCACCAACAAACTCAGGGCAGGCCCTGGTGGTGAAACTAGAAAAGTCGTTGATGAGAGAAATACGGAGGAATAATTGGATCACTTTTGTATCTAACTGCAAGCAGATCCGATATTATGTTTGCTTTTGGAAAATGTGCAAGAAATTAAGGTATATAGAACTATATCCCTCGTCAAAATTTACAAGCACATATTGGAAATTGTTTTTTATTAAGAAAAAATAATAAACCAAGTTGTATTTTTGTTTTTACAGGAAAAATGGGCAAGTGAGGTTCGTAAATGGGAGGCTTGCTTTGGTAATCTAACATGCCCTAACACGTATGTCTTTTGAAGTAATTTTATGAAAACATAATTTTTCCAATTATAAAGAAGGATACATTAAAATTGTTTAGCAAAAAACAATGTATTAAAAATATGACTTTTATGCAGCTATGCAGCAGAGAGTATAAAAGCAGCATGTGAATTAAAAGTATATGTCCTTGCTCAAGTTGATTCGACTTTGTTCATCGGGGAAAATGCAAGATACTCCCCTTTGTTATGCTAAACCTGCAAGAAACTACCCTGTAAATTTTTTATTGCGCCAAACTTCCTTCTGTTTTTAAAAGCCCTGCAAAAAACATTCAATTTGTAAAAAATAGGTCATTTTGGATCGACATATTTCAAGAATTATTTTTTAAAATATATCACGTGAAGTTGTAGGGACCAACTTGAAGTATTTTATAAATGGTTTCTTGAAATATGTCGATCCAAAACGACCATTTTTTACAAATTGGGTGTTTTTTGCAGGGTTTTTGAAAACACAAGGAAGTTTGGCGCAATAAAATTTTCACAGGATAGTTTCTTGCAATGTTTAGAATAACACAGGGGAATATTTTGCATTTACCCCTTGTTCATCTCAAGAAGTTTGAATCTATTGCTGCCAGAATTATATATGAATCTAAAGTATCAACTTGAATTCAATCAATGAAAATGGTGAACCAATTTTGAATGAATCAGAAATGACAAGAATCATGAACCAAAAAGAAGTCTTGCAAGCACATCAGTAAGTGTTTAATTAAAAACAATGAATAAAAAGGGAAAATGAAGGAGGGAAGAACATTTTATGTGATTTGAAGATCATTAATTTATTGCAAAATATATATATAAGAAACTATATATGAAACAGAGAGCTTATTATAACTTTGCCAATTTTTTGATGTTTTGAGCAGCAACCTTTTCAGATTCTGCCAAAGGCAAGTTACAAAGAAGAGTAACTCTTGAGGATGCAATCAAAGTTTT
Source organism: Penstemon newberryi var. newberryi (assembly GCA_030819805.1). Taxonomy (NCBI): domain Eukaryota; kingdom Viridiplantae; phylum Streptophyta; class Magnoliopsida; order Lamiales; family Plantaginaceae; genus Penstemon; species Penstemon newberryi. The sequence goes on along the minus strand of JAUALY010000003.1, from coordinate 31,625,153 downwards.
AATCTCTGAATTTGAAGGATCACTTTTCCACAGGCGCACCTCCCAAACCTGTTCAAATAAGTAATTTGCTGCATATCATTTCATATAAATGGAAAATTACAATTTTTTATCTCAAATTGATATTACTAGACCTTCAACACTTTTGGACCTGTACTTTACAGATATTACACCTTTAGACGTCATAACGTGTAAATGTTTTGCTATTTTTGGTATGATATCCTCCTTTTATAACCAAATGTGCAAACCTGAGACATTCCTATGTGACGAAAAATGCTCAATAGAGGATATTATTTGGGACAAAACGTAACGTCGTAACCCCTGTGATTTTTTTATAATTAACAGAAAACTTCCTGGGTTATTTTTTTTAATTAACAAAATAAATTAAAGACATTTACCTCTCTCATGTCGTAGTGTATGTGTTTACTTGTTGTAAGTGCAAATATTTTTCGTGATTTGAAGGTGAAGTGACAATGATACCCCTATGTGTTGTATTTTTGTTTGGAATGGAATGTGAAAACACAAACCGTTTACTAAAAACTGTTAAATAGTCACGTATAAATTTAAAAATTGACAATAACTCTCCCTTTTAAGAATAGCGCCGCAAAACCCCTCTACGGCCAACAGGGCCGGCCCTAGACATTTTGGGGCCTTAGGCGAAAGTTAAATTTTGGGCCCTATATTACAAGAAAATTGTGTAGTAAATATTATTTTCTTATATTTTTTTAAAATGCAAAAGTATTGATTAATATACATTTTAATTTTTACCAACTATCCTTTCTATATAGATAAAATGACAAATACTCTTAATATTTTGATATAGTTAATCGTAAATATGTTTTAATTAATTCTTAACAAATATCATAAATATGATAAATATAATTATAGGAGTATAACAAATGTACATTAATAGAAAATGAATTTTTCTTGTCAAAAATCAATAAAATATGGTTAAAATGTATCAGAATAATTTTTTTATACTCGTGTAACATTACTACAAAATGTGGCTGACATAAGCAACATCAAAATGGATAAACAATTCAAAATCTAATAAAATTAAACCAAATCACTTTTTTATTTGATTTAAGTTTGGTCAATAAAAGGTAGTTTGGACTACATTTATTATACATATCAAACTTGAACTTTAATAGTATTAGAAACTTTATTCGAGATCAACTCGATAAACTAAATATAAATATATGTAAAGTTACTTGGACTTGAGTTATGTTAGACTCGATTAAAGCTCTTTTGAGCTCGTCTTATTTAATTAAATACAATCTCAAACTCGAAAATAAAATTAACCATTTTGAATAATACATTGTGCGAATCTATTTTGTTCACTAAATTCCTAAGTCCTTATATATCATATAACCATATATGAAAAATAAATCACATTTCAATTATTAAATTACAAAAAAAATAAAAAAATATATATCATGTACCAAAAAAATTGGGGGCCCTTCTACCCTCGTGGCCCTAGACAACCGCCTGAGTTGCCTAGTGGAAGGGCCGGCCCTGACGGCCAACTCTTAATTTACATAATAGAGCTTTTTGTTAATAAAATATTAACACGAGGGTTTTTGCTAATAATAAAACACACAGGGTTTTAAGTGCATTAAAAAAAATACAGGGGCTACTTTTTCAAATTACCTGAATTGTTCTGCCAACGTTGACCGGCGTGGCTTCGGCGACGACAAAGTCACCTAATTGTGCGCTCTTGAGATGGTGGATTCCGAGGTGCACTCCGGCCACCCTTTGCGGCTCCGGCGTGGCTAAGAAAGCTCCGATGCTTGCCAGACCCTCCGCTATCAGTGCCGAAACCCCTCCATGTAGCTTCTTAAATGGCTGCGCCAGATCTCAAATTACAGAACAATTTACAGAGCAATTATGACGAATTAAAATTAATTTTTTTAATTAATTAATTAATTACCTGACAGCACTTGGAAGTGACGAGGAGGTGGCCTGAAACTTTTTGAGGTGAATATAAATCGATCTCAAACCCAAGTGTGTGAAGCGTAGCGTCCAAAAATTGTGCCGCCGGCAGCGGCGGCGGCGGCGGAGGCTGTGGTGGTTGGTTCATGGTGAAGGAATCGATAATAATTAATCTGTTCTGTTTTAATTGTTAAGGAACGCAACTTAAAAGTTAAAAGAGTCATTGTTTATAACGATTAGAAAATTCAAATGGAAAGTTGACAATTTGGGCAATTAAATTTTGTTTTTCAGAGTAATTCTAACAAATATAATAGTCACAATTTTTTTTTTAAATTTTAATTAATAACTATCATGCTTTATCCACATTCCTCATTTTTTTTAAGAGTTTTTATTCATTTCGAGGCGCGTCGGGCACATTAAGTGAAAACATTTCCCAACATGGATTCAAATATGAGTTCATTACTTTGTAATGACTAGTCCATTCTATTACATCAATCACATGATGGTTACCCCAATTCCTAAATACTTGTCATTTTAATTTTAAAAAAAATACTACTAAATACATGTCGTTTTAGAAATCCATCAGAGACTTAATTTTCTTTTCGACAATTTTACCCTTTCTCATTAATGATCAAACTCCTAGATATTCTAAATGTCTTTAAGTTTTGAAGGATAGTTTTGTACCATAATACTTTTATTTTCCTAAAATTTAGGTAATTAACAGTTTCCTTAATTTTTGTACAACAACCTTAATTTTTGTGGAACAACCTTAATCAACATGCATTTAGGATTGAAGTGAGTATATGTTAATTTAAGTTCTAACTTTTTATTATAGATAATTAGTAACACCCGATAATAATAAATATTATCACAATGATTTAAAGATAATATTGTGGTTGTTGCTTTTTGTGCGTCACTAATTGTCAATAGACACCTTAATTTGATGATAAAATTTGAATTATAGTCATTAGTATATCAGTATATGTATATGAGGACAAACTGAATATGGCAATTTAATTCTATATCATTGAACATGCATTTTTCTGTAGTCTTATATTTGAGTGGCTCTAAAATAATTTTTTTATCAGTACTTGAATTTTAGTTATTTCGATTTCATTATATTTATTTAATTTGTTTTATATGTTCAGTGGGATTAGACTGAGATTTAAGTTGGGGGTTTTTCATTTTTCTTTTATTTATGTCATATAATTTAATACTTTATAATTGTGAGCTAGTTATTTTAACCAAAAATTTAATAGAATTTAGAGTCCAAAAATTGTGTCAGCGGCGGAGGCTGTGGTTGGAGATAATGCACTGTGGATATGGGTGGAGATGCCCCTGTGGCATCCCTTGCTGGTCTGCAGCCGGCCAGGGGAGGGAGTGGCAACGCCCCTGGGGCGTGCCACAGTTGGGCACTCCCCGGGGCAACCTCTGGAGCAGATGTCGCCACACTGCTCCTTCTTTAATTTTTTAATTTTTTTATTGGTTTTAAATAATTAAAAAATATTTTTTTTTAAAAAAAAATCAAAAACTGGACATTTACATTTATAAATTTTGTGTAAGATTTAACTGAAGAATTGATTTTTCTTATTTAAATGTAATTTAACAACTTTATTGTAGAAACATGTGTAGTTTAAATTGTGAATCTCAAATGTGTAATTTAGACATTATCTTTAAATATGATATTTTCATTAAATATTAAAATATATAAATATTTTAAAAAAACCTATAAATATTTTAAATTTTATTTTTCTTATTTTAGTTTAACTTAACATCATTGTTGTATAAACATGAGTAATTTATCAAAATTATTAATCATATATCAAAATTAATTTTTTTTATTATTATTATCCATTTTCAATATTATAAAATATTATTATTGGTATTATTAATTTTTAAAATTATTATTATTATTGACATTATTATTATTATTACAAATTTTAAGTGAGAGTGGGCAAGTTTTTTTTTTTAATTAATTATCCCCTTCCCCCGGGTGGTTGGAGATAATGCACCGACGGGTGCAAGTTCACTGGAAGATGACACTCCGGGGGATATCCCTCGCCCCGGTTGAAAATGGCCTTATAATTTAATTTAATTATTACTGGTTAAGTCGGTTAAATAATTGATTCAACTGGTGTAACGTTTTTACGATGTAATAATTACTTTTAAGTTTTAATGTATATAATCAACTATTTAAAAAAAATCTCATCAATCTTATCAAGTTCATTTCCATAAACTAATTGTTATCTCACCAATTATTTTTCCTACAAATCATGAGTTGAGATGAATGATAGCAACAAATTACAAGTATGATAACTTAGTATCAAAACAATAATTCAAAATGTTATCTCACCAATTATTTTTCCTACAAATCATGAGTTGAGAATGAATTATAGCAACAAAATTACAAGTATGATAACATGGTATCAAAGCAGGATTTTTCTAGGGTGCGGGCATGTGAGTTATGCCCTCACATGCGGGAAGCCTCATCATGCCGTTCATTTGGCTCAGATTGATCTGGGTCGTTGATTAGGTAACTTGGTCAAAATGAATTTGTAACTATTGACTTTAATTAAATTACAATATACCTGTTGGTGAAGTTTAACAATCTGTGTAATAGAAATATACTCGCACTATATTTCTTATAACTATAGTAATTATTAACTATAGTTTGAATAAACGACAAAATAAAATGTAGTATAAATAAACTCTAAAATAATTAAAGTAGTGGAGTTTGACTAATTGCAATGCAATAATCAAATGAATACAAAGTTTTAAATTTCAAAGTGAAAAAATTCTACGGTAACTTTTATTATGAAAAAATTAAAGTGCTTGAGAAAACTTTATTAAGAAAACTTAATTAAATGATTTAAGTGATGTTAATTAAACAGAATGAATAAAATATATAAAATAATTCAAAGACTTAAACTTGTTCCAAGTTTAGTATATGTCAAAATGCTACGTAAGAGAAAGTTGTAAACAATTTTAAAATTTTAAAATTTGTATGTTTAAAATTGAACGAGTTTTGTGACTAAATGAAAATTTTATGGAAAAAGAAAAAAGAAAAAATTACGTATTGCAAAAGAAAATGACCTACTACAATGGATTCACGAAAACAGAAATAAAGAGTAAGACTGAGGCTGCGGATGCAACAGTCTAGATCCTTGTTGTTTTGCACGAACAAAAGGCCACGGGCGAGTTGGAACAAACAGAACTTCGACTAGAAAATTATTTAATTTGGAAAGTAGAGAAGAAATAATTATTTATACTTTATTTGCTGAAAAAATAGTGTGAGGAATTGGCCAGATTCCTCTCCTATTTATAGCAATTGAAAGTTGTTGCTGGAGGGTCACAACAATTCGGATTTAAATTAAACAATGGTTCGGACCGAACGGGTGCCACCCATTCGGTTCAAAATCCGACCAGACACACCCTTTTATTCAAAATTGGGCGGGCAACACGGATCCTTCTCGGACCTTCTAGAAACGGGTCTCGCGGATCCTGTTCGGATCACATGCAGATCCTAATCAGATCACATGCAGATCCTAATCGGATCACCCACGAATCTTTGTACAAAGTTTGGACTTTAATAATTATTGGGCCCAGATATAACTCTAGGCCCATTCATACAAAAACCTTTTTACTTTGAAAGCTAGGTGCCCTTTTTATAACAATTTTGTAGCTCAACTTTCTCCTTCTTTTCCATGTGGGATGGAGAGACTCAACCTTCTCTTCTAATTTCATTCATTAAGGTGTAATAATTAACTTTGGCTAATTAGACTCAATTTAATTAGCTATAATTAATCCAATTACACCAACAATCCCCCACATGAATGAAATTTCTCTTCGCACGAGACACAACATGTCGAACTGTTCTTTAGGAATAGTACCGCATCGGGATAGGTGAAATTGTTTCATCTTGAACCTTCCCTAGTTGAAGCTTATCGGATTTACTTAGCCAATCGGTGAAATATTTCATCTTGAACCGTCAGCTGTTGGTGTAAACCAAGACAATAAACCTAACACGGTATTAGACCGATTTGTTCCCAAACTCTCGGTTGTGTTCATTTCGGTCCTGAACATACTTGGGTTCTGCGAGTGCTTTAGAGAATTCAGCCTATAAATAAATTCTCAACGAGCCGACCCAGCTCACACTAACATAGGTGACCACATCTATCAAGAGTATCCTACCATACTCTACTTGTTCTGGACAAGGTATAGACGACATTAAAAGCATTAGCTTAACCTTTTAAACGCGATAGGCATGCACTTATTGCATCATAAGAATGGGATAGAGTTAAACTCTTAAGTGCTTTCTTTTAAGTTAGCCAAGACTGGTTGTCCTATTGAACCTGGTCCGTGGGATCTCCAGTTGCCAGGTTAGGTTTCCGTACGAGGTAACTTAGTCTAAGTTAGGCTTTAAGCCCATTCCTCTCGATGCACATTCTACTCTCTCACTAGATAAACCTTTAGTAAACGGATCCGCGAGGTTTTCTTTTGACTTCACAAAGTCAATGGAAATTATTCCATTTGAGAGTAAATGTCTCACGGTATTATGTCGACGACGAATATGTCGTGACTTACCATTATACATAAAGTTATGAGCTCTATGTAATGCCGCTTGATTATCGCAATGTATACATATGGCTGACACAGGTTTCGGCCATAGTGGAATATCTTCTAAGAAATTATGAAGCCACTCAGCTTCTTCACCAGCTTTATCTAGAGCTTACTCCATTGTGGATCGAGCTATACACGTCTGCTTAGAAGATTTCCAAGAAATTGCGCCTCCTCCTAATGTGAATACATACCCACTTGTGGACTTTGATTCTTCCGAATCAGAAATCCAATTTGCATCACTATATCCCTTGAGGAATGCTGGATATTTTCTATAGTGTAATGCATACTCTGATGTATTCTTTAGGTATCCAAGCACTCTCATTAGTGCTTCCCAGTGAAGCTTGCTTGGATTGCTCGTATATCTACTCAATTTATTGATTGAGTAGGCGATGTCTGGCCTCGTGCAATTCATGATATACATGAGACATCCAATTATACGAGCATATTCATTTTGTGATACACTATCTCCTTTGTTTTTGTGTAGCACCACCGATGGGAGAAAAGGATTGTTAGTTCCTTTAAATCCATGTTTCTTAAATTTCTCAAGTACCTTTTCCACATAGTGTGACTGAGATAATTTAATACCACTTGATGATCTTGTTATTTTAATTCCTAAAATAACATCGGCTTCGCCGAGATCCTTCATATCGAAATTATTAGTTAATATTTTCTTTGTGGACTTAATAACCTCCATGTTAGTCCCAAATATTAACATATCGTCAACATAAAGACATACTATGACAGTCTCTTGTCCGTATTGTCTTATATATACGCATTTGTCGCATTCGTTGATACGAAAGCCATTTTTAATCATGACACTATCAAATTTTTCGTGCCATTGTTTAGGAGCTTGTTTAAGGCCATAAAGAGAGCGAACAAGTTTACACACTTTGTTCTCTTTTCCTTTAACAATGAAACCCTCTGGTTGCTCCATATAAATCTCTTCATTTAATTCACCATTAAGGAAAGCCGTTTTAACATCCATTTGATGAATCTCAAGATTGTGTATAGCTGCTAGAGCTATTAACAGTCTTATGGATGTTATCCTAGTCACTGGTGAATAAGTATCGAAGAAGTCTATCCCTTCTTTTTGTCGATATCCCTTAGCTACTAATCTAGCTTTATATTTATCGATAGACCCGTCAGGTTTTAATTTCTTTTTGAAAATCCATTTACATCCAATTGGCTTACTTCCCGTAGGAAGATCAACCAATTCCCAAGTATTATTACTTAGGATGGATTGTAACTCACTGTCTATCGCCTCTTTCCAATTCGCTGCATCTGGAACAGTCATAGCTTCTTTATATGTTTGAGGATCACCCTCAATCATATAGGTTAAGAAGTCTGGGCCGAAGGATTTAGCTATTTTAGCTCGTTTGCTCCTTCTAGGCTCTTCTATGGCTTCATTGTCGACTTGAGAATCATTTCCTCTAGAAATTGATTCGTAAGTCCGTTTTTGAGAAGTGACGTTTGAGTCCTTCTTATGTGGAAATATATTCTCAAATAATATCGCATCTCGAGATTCAATAATTGTATTTACATGAACCTCACTATTTTCAGATTTGAACACCAAAAATCTGAAAGCGCTACTATTTTCAGCTGGACCTATGTAGTAGCAGTCAACAGTTTTAGTTCCAAGTTTTACCTTGAACTGACACCTTAGCCAAGCACCCCCACACTTTGAGGTATTTGTAGCTAGGTTGCCTACCTTTCCATAACTCATATGGAATAGTATCGTTTTTCTTGTGGGGAACTCGATTCAATATGTGATTAGCCATAAAGAGGGCTTCCCCCCACAAGTTGTTAGGTAAACCAGATTTTAAAAGCATAACATTAATCATGTCTTTTAGAGTTCGGTTTTTTCGTTCAGCTACCCCATTTGATTGAGGTGAGTAAGGTGAAGTCATTTGATGAATTATTCCTGATTCAGCACATAGTTTCTCAAAGGGAAATTCATATTCACCTCCTCTATCAGATCTAAGAATTTTGGTTTTCTTATTTAACTGATTCTCCACCTCAGCTTTATATTTTATAAAGGCATTTATTGCTTCTTTCTTCTTGTGTAATAAATACACATAGCAATAACGCGTACAATCATCAATAAATGTGATGAAGTACCTTTTACCTCCACGGGTAGGTGTTGCCTTTAAATTACACAAATCAGTGTGAATTAACTCTAAGGGTTGTGAGCTCCTTTCGACTGAACCGAAAGGTTGTTTCGCAAACTTTGCCTCAACGCAAATTTCACACTTATAATTTTTATCAATATCAAAATTAGGTATTAAACCCATATTAGCCAACTTTTTCATTTTTCGAAAATTAACGTGACCCAATCTATCATGCCATAATGTAGGAGACTCAAGCAAGTAAGTAGAACTAGATATATTATTATTAATGAATTTGTTGTCTTTGCCGATAACGGCTACATTTGCCTTAAAGAGGCCATCACACATATATCCTTTTCCTACATACATTCCTCCTTTGGTCAGCACAAACTTATCTGACTCAAAGGCTAATCGAAAACCATTCTTAGTAAGGAGAGAACCGGAAATCAAGTTCTTCCTAATATCGGGTACATATAGTACATTGTTCAGAGTGACATCTTTCCCAGAAGTGAATTTCAGAATCACTTTTCCTTCTCCTTCAACGACGGATTGAGCATCATTCCCCATGAAGAGCTTTTGTTCATATTCGAGCTTCTTGTAAGAAGTGAACATGTTCTTGTCAAAACAGATGTGGCGGGTAGCCCCAGTGTCGACCCACCATCCTTTAGTATCGCTCATCATGTATGCTTCAGATACAACTGCCGCAAGGTGCAGGTTGTCGATGTCGGACGCAGCGAAGTCAACGGACACATCAGTCACATTTGCCTCATTTTTATTAGGTCCTTTGCGGTGACGGCACTTCTTTGCTGGATGCCCAGTCTTTCCACAAACATAGCATGTGCCTTTGAACTTTCTCTTTTTGTTACTCTTTTGCCCTTCATTAGAATTGTTTAGCTTACGCCTTTTGCTATCATTTGAGCCTTCCACAATATGAGCCTTGGCTCCCCCGGGCTGAGTCATTCCCATATAGTTTAATCCCTTATCAGTAATCATGCTGTTCTCCTGGGTCTTAAGCTTTTCAGCGAGATCTTGCACGGTCCATTTCGAAACCGACTTCTTGTGCCTTAGGTGATGTTTGAACCACGTCCATGCCGGGGGAAGCTTTCCAATAATGGCAGCTACCTGGTAGGACTCACTCAGTTCATGTCCTTCAGCCAGAAGTTCATTAATCATCGTCTGGAGCTCATTCACTTGCTCATACACAGATTTGCTATCGACCATTCGGTAGAACTGGAACTTATCCACAAGGAACTTTCTGTACCCAGAATCTTCAGTTTTGTATTTTCTTGTCAGACCTTCCCACATGAGTTTAGCAGTTTTTATGGGACTGTAAACCTTGTAGAGAGTCTCGTCCAAGCAACTGAGAATATAATGTCGGCACATAAAGTCATTATGATTCCATAACTCGATCTGCTTGACTTCCTCAGGAGTTTGATTCTCCTTAGCCACTGGTACCTCTTCAGTGAGGAACCGAGTTACGCCTAAACTCGTTAGGTAGAACATCATCTTGTCCTGCCATGTTGCAAAGTCGATCCCTTTGAATTTGAAGGGTGGAATCAACGGAGGGGTAGGAATGTTCTTTGGTGTCTCCACCACAATGTTGTTTGATGCCATCTACACAGATGTTTAAACAGTTAAATTATTGTTTTAAGATTGTTGGTGAAGTTTAACAATCTGTGTAATAGAAATATACTCGCACTATATTTCTTATAACTATAGTAATTATTAACTATAGTTTGAATAAACGACAAAATAAAATGTAGTATAAATAAACTCTAAAATAATTAAAGTAGTGGAGTTTGACTAATTGCAATGCAATAATCAAATGAATACAAAGTTTTAAATTTCAAAGTGAAAAAATTCTACGGTAACTTTTATTATGAAAAAATTAAAGTGCTTGAGAAAACTTTATTAAGAAAACTTAATTAAATGATTTAAGTGATGTTAATTAAACAGAATGAATAAAATATATAAAATAATTCAAAGACTTAAACTTGTTCCAAGTTTAGTATATGTCAAAATGCTACGTAAGAGAAAGTTGTAAACAATTTTAAAATTTTAAAATTTGTATGTTTAAAATTGAACGAGTTTTGTGACTAAATGAAAATTTTATGGAAAAAGAAAAAAGAAAAAATTACGTATTGCAAAAGAAAATGACCTACTACAATGGATTCACGAAAACAGAAATAAAGAGTAAGACTGAGGCTGCGGATGCAACAGTCTAGATCCTTGTTGTTTTGCACGAACAAAAGGCCACGGGCGAGTTGGAACAAACAGAACTTCGACTAGAAAATTATTTAATTTGGAAAGTAGAGAAGAAATAATTATTTATACTTTATTTGCTGAAAAAATAGTGTGAGGAATTGGCCAGATTCCTCTCCTATTTATAGCAATTGAAAGTTGTTGCTGGAGGGTCACAACAATTCGGATTTAAATTAAACAATGGTTCGGACCGAACGGGTGCCACCCATTCGGTTCAAAATCCGACCAGACACACCCTTTTATTCAAAATTGGGCGGGCAACACGGATCCTTCTCGGACCTTCTAGAAACGGGTCTCGCGGATCCTGTTCGGATCACATGCAGATCCTAATCAGATCACATGCAGATCCTAATCGGATCACCCACGAATCTTTGTACAAAGTTTGGACTTTAATAATTATTGGGCCCAGATATAACTCTAGGCCCATTCATACAAAAACCTTTTTACTTTGAAAGCTAGGTGCCCTTTTTATAACAATTTTGTAGCTCAACTTTCTCCTTCTTTTCCATGTGGGATGGAGAGACTCAACCTTCTCTTCTAATTTCATTCATTAAGGTGTAATAATTAACTTTGGCTAATTAGACTCAATTTAATTAGCTATAATTAATCCAATTACACCAACAATCCCCCACATGAATGAAATTTCTCTTCGCACGAGACACAACATGTCGAACTGTTCTTTAGGAATAGTACCGCATCGGGATAGGTGAAATTGTTTCATCTTGAACCTTCCCTAGTTGAAGCTTATCGGATTTACTTAGCCAATCGGTGAAATATTTCATCTTGAACCGTCAGCTGTTGGTGTAAACCAAGACAATAAACCTAACACGGTATTAGACCGATTTGTTCCCAAACTCTCGGTTGTGTTCATTTCGGTCCTGAACATACTTGGGTTCTGCGAGTGCTTTAGAGAATTCAGCCTATAAATAAATTCTCAACGAGCCGACCCAGCTCACACTAACATAGGTGACCACATCTATCAAGAGTATCCTACCATACTCTACTTGTTCTGGACAAGGTATAGACGACATTAAAAGCATTAGCTTAACCTTTTAAACGCGATAGGCATGCACTTATTGCATCATAAGAATGGGATAGAGTTAAACTCTTAAGTGCTTTCTTTTAAGTTAGCCAAGACTGGTTGTCCTATTGAACCTGGTCCGTGGGATCTCCAGTTGCCAGGTTAGGTTTCCGTACGAGGTAACTTAGTCTAAGTTAGGCTTTAAGCCCATTCCTCTCGATGCACATTCTACTCTCTCACTAGATAAACCTTTAGTAAACGGATCCGCGAGGTTTTCTTTTGACTTCACAAAGTCAATGGAAATTATTCCATTTGAGAGTAAATGTCTCACGGTATTATGTCGACGACGAATATGTCGTGACTTACCATTATACATAAAGTTATGAGCTCTATGTAATGCCGCTTGATTATCGCAATGTATACATATGGCTGACACAGGTTTCGGCCATAGTGGAATATCTTCTAAGAAATTATGAAGCCACTCAGCTTCTTCACCAGCTTTATCTAGAGCTTACTCCATTGTGGATCGAGCTATACACGTCTGCTTAGAAGATTTCCAAGAAATTGCGCCTCCTCCTAATGTGAATACATACCCACTTGTGGACTTTGATTCTTCCGAATCAGAAATCCAATTTGCATCACTATATCCCTTGAGGAATGCTGGATATTTTCTATAGTGTAATGCATACTCTGATGTATTCTTTAGGTATCCAAGCACTCTCATTAGTGCTTCCCAGTGAAGCTTGCTTGGATTGCTCGTATATCTACTCAATTTATTGATTGAGTAGGCGATGTCTGGCCTCGTGCAATTCATGATATACATGAGACATCCAATTATACGAGCATATTCATTTTGTGATACACTATCTCCTTTGTTTTTGTGTAGCACCACCGATGGGAGAAAAGGATTGTTAGTTCCTTTAAATCCATGTTTCTTAAATTTCTCAAGTACCTTTTCCACATAGTGTGACTGAGATAATTTAATACCACTTGATGATCTTGTTATTTTAATTCCTAAAATAACATCGGCTTCGCCGAGATCCTTCATATCGAAATTATTAGTTAATATTTTCTTTGTGGACTTAATAACCTCCATGTTAGTCCCAAATATTAACATATCGTCAACATAAAGACATACTATGACAGTCTCTTGTCCGTATTGTCTTATATATACGCATTTGTCGCATTCGTTGATACGAAAGCCATTTTTAATCATGACACTATCAAATTTTTCGTGCCATTGTTTAGGAGCTTGTTTAAGGCCATAAAGAGAGCGAACAAGTTTACACACTTTGTTCTCTTTTCCTTTAACAATGAAACCCTCTGGTTGCTCCATATAAATCTCTTCATTTAATTCACCATTAAGGAAAGCCGTTTTAACATCCATTTGATGAATCTCAAGATTGTGTATAGCTGCTAGAGCTATTAACAGTCTTATGGATGTTATCCTAGTCACTGGTGAATAAGTATCGAAGAAGTCTATCCCTTCTTTTTGTCGATATCCCTTAGCTACTAATCTAGCTTTATATTTATCGATAGACCCGTCAGGTTTTAATTTCTTTTTGAAAATCCATTTACATCCAATTGGCTTACTTCCCGTAGGAAGATCAACCAATTCCCAAGTATTATTACTTAGGATGGATTGTAACTCACTGTCTATCGCCTCTTTCCAATTCGCTGCATCTGGAACAGTCATAGCTTCTTTATATGTTTGAGGATCACCCTCAATCATATAGGTTAAGAAGTCTGGGCCGAAGGATTTAGCTATTTTAGCTCGTTTGCTCCTTCTAGGCTCTTCTATGGCTTCATTGTCGACTTGAGAATCATTTCCTCTAGAAATTGATTCGTAAGTCCGTTTTTGAGAAGTGACGTTTGAGTCCTTCTTATGTGGAAATATATTCTCAAATAATATCGCATCTCGAGATTCAATAATTGTATTTACATGAACCTCACTATTTTCAGATTTGAACACCAAAAATCTGAAAGCGCTACTATTTTCAGCTGGACCTATGTAGTAGCAGTCAACAGTTTTAGTTCCAAGTTTTACCTTGAACTGACACCTTAGCCAAGCACCCCCACACTTTGAGGTATTTGTAGCTAGGTTGCCTACCTTTCCATAACTCATATGGAATAGTATCGTTTTTCTTGTGGGGAACTCGATTCAATATGTGATTAGCCATAAAGAGGGCTTCCCCCCACAAGTTGTTAGGTAAACCAGATTTTAAAAGCATAACATTAATCATGTCTTTTAGAGTTCGGTTTTTTCGTTCAGCTACCCCATTTGATTGAGGTGAGTAAGGTGAAGTCATTTGATGAATTATTCCTGATTCAGCACATAGTTTCTCAAAGGGAAATTCATATTCACCTCCTCTATCAGATCTAAGAATTTTGGTTTTCTTATTTAACTGATTCTCCACCTCAGCTTTATATTTTATAAAGGCATTTATTGCTTCTTTCTTCTTGTGTAATAAATACACATAGCAATAACGCGTACAATCATCAATAAATGTGATGAAGTACCTTTTACCTCCACGGGTAGGTGTTGCCTTTAAATTACACAAATCAGTGTGAATTAACTCTAAGGGTTGTGAGCTCCTTTCGACTGAACCGAAAGGTTGTTTCGCAAACTTTGCCTCAACGCAAATTTCACACTTATAATTTTTATCAATATCAAAATTAGGTATTAAACCCATATTAGCCAACTTTTTCATTTTTCGAAAATTAACGTGACCCAATCTATCATGCCATAATGTAGGAGACTCAAGCAAGTAAGTAGAACTAGATATATTATTATTAATGAATTTGTTGTCTTTGCCGATAACGGCTACATTTGCCTTAAAGAGGCCATCACACATATATCCTTTTCCTACATACATTCCTCCTTTGGTCAGCACAAACTTATCTGACTCAAAGGCTAATCGAAAACCATTCTTAGTAAGGAGAGAACCGGAAATCAAGTTCTTCCTAATATCGGGTACATATAGTACATTGTTCAGAGTGACATCTTTCCCAGAAGTGAATTTCAGAATCACTTTTCCTTCTCCTTCAACGACGGATTGAGCATCATTCCCCATGAAGAGCTTTTGTTCATATTCGAGCTTCTTGTAAGAAGTGAACATGTTCTTGTCAAAACAGATGTGGCGGGTAGCCCCAGTGTCGACCCACCATCCTTTAGTATCGCTCATCATGTATGCTTCAGATACAACTGCCGCAAGGTGCAGGTTGTCGATGTCGGACGCAGCGAAGTCAACGGACACATCAGTCACATTTGCCTCATTTTTATTAGGTCCTTTGCGGTGACGGCACTTCTTTGCTGGATGCCCAGTCTTTCCACAAACATAGCATGTGCCTTTGAACTTTCTCTTTTTGTTACTCTTTTGCCCTTCATTAGAATTGTTTAGCTTACGCCTTTTGCTATCATTTGAGCCTTCCACAATATGAGCCTTGGCTCCCCCGGGCTGAGTCATTCCCATATAGTTTAATCCCTTATCAGTAATCATGCTGTTCTCCTGGGTCTTAAGCTTTTCAGCGAGATCTTGCACGGTCCATTTCGAAACCGACTTCTTGTGCCTTAGGTGATGTTTGAACCACGTCCATGCCGGGGGAAGCTTTCCAATAATGGCAGCTACCTGGTAGGACTCACTCAGTTCATGTCCTTCAGCCAGAAGTTCATTAATCATCGTCTGGAGCTCATTCACTTGCTCATACACAGATTTGCTATCGACCATTCGGTAGAACTGGAACTTATCCACAAGGAACTTTCTGTACCCAGAATCTTCAGTTTTGTATTTTCTTGTCAGACCTTCCCACATGAGTTTAGCAGTTTTTATGGGACTGTAAACCTTGTAGAGAGTCTCGTCCAAGCAACTGAGAATATAATGTCGGCACATAAAGTCATTATGATTCCATAACTCGATCTGCTTGACTTCCTCAGGAGTTTGATTCTCCTTAGCCACTGGTACCTCTTCAGTGAGGAACCGAGTTACGCCTAAACTCGTTAGGTAGAACATCATCTTGTCCTGCCATGTTGCAAAGTCGATCCCTTTGAATTTGAAGGGTGGAATCAACGGAGGGGTAGGAATGTTCTTTGGTGTCTCCACCACAATGTTGTTTGATGCCATCTACACAGATGTTTAAACAGTTAAATTATTGTTTTAAGATTGTTGGTGAAGTTTAACAATCTGTGTAATAGAAATATACTCGCACTATATTTCTTATAACTATAGTAATTATTAACTATAGTTTGAATAAACGACAAAATAAAATGTAGTATAAATAAACTCTAAAATAATTAAAGTAGTGGAGTTTGACTAATTGCAATGCAATAATCAAATGAATACAAAGTTTTAAATTTCAAAGTGAAAAAATTCTACGGTAACTTTTATTATGAAAAAATTAAAGTGCTTGAGAAAACTTTATTAAGAAAACTTAATTAAATGATTTAAGTGATGTTAATTAAACAGAATGAATAAAATATATAAAATAATTCAAAGACTTAAACTTGTTCCAAGTTTAGTATATGTCAAAATGCTACGTAAGAGAAAGTTGTAAACAATTTTAAAATTTTAAAATTTGTATGTTTAAAATTGAACGAGTTTTGTGACTAAATGAAAATTTTATGGAAAAAGAAAAAAGAAAAAATTACGTATTGCAAAAGAAAATGACCTACTACAATGGATTCACGAAAACAGAAATAAAGAGTAAGACTGAGGCTGCGGATGCAACAGTCTAGATCCTTGTTGTTTTGCACGAACAAAAGGCCACGGGCGAGTTGGAACAAACAGAACTTCGACTAGAAAATTATTTAATTTGGAAAGTAGAGAAGAAATAATTATTTATACTTTATTTGCTGAAAAAATAGTGTGAGGAATTGGCCAGATTCCTCTCCTATTTATAGCAATTGAAAGTTGTTGCTGGAGGGTCACAACAATTCGGATTTAAATTAAACAATGGTTCGGACCGAACGGGTGCCACCCATTCGGTTCAAAATCCGACCAGACACACCCTTTTATTCAAAATTGGGCGGGCAACACGGATCCTTCTCGGACCTTCTAGAAACGGGTCTCGCGGATCCTGTTCGGATCACATGCAGATCCTAATCAGATCACATGCAGATCCTAATCGGATCACCCACGAATCTTTGTACAAAGTTTGGACTTTAATAATTATTGGGCCCAGATATAACTCTAGGCCCATTCATACAAAAACCTTTTTACTTTGAAAGCTAGGTGCCCTTTTTATAACAATTTTGTAGCTCAACTTTCTCCTTCTTTTCCATGTGGGATGGAGAGACTCAACCTTCTCTTCTAATTTCATTCATTAAGGTGTAATAATTAACTTTGGCTAATTAGACTCAATTTAATTAGCTATAATTAATCCAATTACACCAACAATCCCCCACATGAATGAAATTTCTCTTCGCACGAGACACAACATGTCGAACTGTTCTTTAGGAATAGTACCGCATCGGGATAGGTGAAATTGTTTCATCTTGAACCTTCCCTAGTTGAAGCTTATCGGATTTACTTAGCCAATCGGTGAAATATTTCATCTTGAACCGTCAGCTGTTGGTGTAAACCAAGACAATAAACCTAACACGGTATTAGACCGATTTGTTCCCAAACTCTCGGTTGTGTTCATTTCGGTCCTGAACATACTTGGGTTCTGCGAGTGCTTTAGAGAATTCAGCCTATAAATAAATTCTCAACGAGCCGACCCAGCTCACACTAACATAGGTGACCACATCTATCAAGAGTATCCTACCATACTCTACTTGTTCTGGACAAGGTATAGACGACATTAAAAGCATTAGCTTAACCTTTTAAACGCGATAGGCATGCACTTATTGCATCATAAGAATGGGATAGAGTTAAACTCTTAAGTGCTTTCTTTTAAGTTAGCCAAGACTGGTTGTCCTATTGAACCTGGTCCGTGGGATCTCCAGTTGCCAGGTTAGGTTTCCGTACGAGGTAACTTAGTCTAAGTTAGGCTTTAAGCCCATTCCTCTCGATGCACATTCTACTCTCTCACTAGATAAACCTTTAGTAAACGGATCCGCGAGGTTTTCTTTTGACTTCACAAAGTCAATGGAAATTATTCCATTTGAGAGTAAATGTCTCACGGTATTATGTCGACGACGAATATGTCGTGACTTACCATTATACATAAAGTTATGAGCTCTATGTAATGCCGCTTGATTATCGCAATGTATACATATGGCTGACACAGGTTTCGGCCATAGTGGAATATCTTCTAAGAAATTATGAAGCCACTCAGCTTCTTCACCAGCTTTATCTAGAGCTTACTCCATTGTGGATCGAGCTATACACGTCTGCTTAGAAGATTTCCAAGAAATTGCGCCTCCTCCTAATGTGAATACATACCCACTTGTGGACTTTGATTCTTCCGAATCAGAAATCCAATTTGCATCACTATATCCCTTGAGGAATGCTGGATATTTTCTATAGTGTAATGCATACTCTGATGTATTCTTTAGGTATCCAAGCACTCTCATTAGTGCTTCCCAGTGAAGCTTGCTTGGATTGCTCGTATATCTACTCAATTTATTGATTGAGTAGGCGATGTCTGGCCTCGTGCAATTCATGATATACATGAGACATCCAATTATACGAGCATATTCATTTTGTGATACACTATCTCCTTTGTTTTTGTGTAGCACCACCGATGGGAGAAAAGGATTGTTAGTTCCTTTAAATCCATGTTTCTTAAATTTCTCAAGTACCTTTTCCACATAGTGTGACTGAGATAATTTAATACCACTTGATGATCTTGTTATTTTAATTCCTAAAATAACATCGGCTTCGCCGAGATCCTTCATATCGAAATTATTAGTTAATATTTTCTTTGTGGACTTAATAACCTCCATGTTAGTCCCAAATATTAACATATCGTCAACATAAAGACATACTATGACAGTCTCTTGTCCGTATTGTCTTATATATACGCATTTGTCGCATTCGTTGATACGAAAGCCATTTTTAATCATGACACTATCAAATTTTTCGTGCCATTGTTTAGGAGCTTGTTTAAGGCCATAAAGAGAGCGAACAAGTTTACACACTTTGTTCTCTTTTCCTTTAACAATGAAACCCTCTGGTTGCTCCATATAAATCTCTTCATTTAATTCACCATTAAGGAAAGCCGTTTTAACATCCATTTGATGAATCTCAAGATTGTGTATAGCTGCTAGAGCTATTAACAGTCTTATGGATGTTATCCTAGTCACTGGTGAATAAGTATCGAAGAAGTCTATCCCTTCTTTTTGTCGATATCCCTTAGCTACTAATCTAGCTTTATATTTATCGATAGACCCGTCAGGTTTTAATTTCTTTTTGAAAATCCATTTACATCCAATTGGCTTACTTCCCGTAGGAAGATCAACCAATTCCCAAGTATTATTACTTAGGATGGATTGTAACTCACTGTCTATCGCCTCTTTCCAATTCGCTGCATCTGGAACAGTCATAGCTTCTTTATATGTTTGAGGATCACCCTCAATCATATAGGTTAAGAAGTCTGGGCCGAAGGATTTAGCTATTTTAGCTCGTTTGCTCCTTCTAGGCTCTTCTATGGCTTCATTGTCGACTTGAGAATCATTTCCTCTAGAAATTGATTCGTAAGTCCGTTTTTGAGAAGTGACGTTTGAGTCCTTCTTATGTGGAAATATATTCTCAAATAATATCGCATCTCGAGATTCAATAATTGTATTTACATGAACCTCACTATTTTCAGATTTGAACACCAAAAATCTGAAAGCGCTACTATTTTCAGCTGGACCTATGTAGTAGCAGTCAACAGTTTTAGTTCCAAGTTTTACCTTGAACTGACACCTTAGCCAAGCACCCCCACACTTTGAGGTATTTGTAGCTAGGTTGCCTACCTTTCCATAACTCATATGGAATAGTATCGTTTTTCTTGTGGGGAACTCGATTCAATATGTGATTAGCCATAAAGAGGGCTTCCCCCCACAAGTTGTTAGGTAAACCAGATTTTAAAAGCATAACATTAATCATGTCTTTTAGAGTTCGGTTTTTTCGTTCAGCTACCCCATTTGATTGAGGTGAGTAAGGTGAAGTCATTTGATGAATTATTCCTGATTCAGCACATAGTTTCTCAAAGGGAAATTCATATTCACCTCCTCTATCAGATCTAAGAATTTTGGTTTTCTTATTTAACTGATTCTCCACCTCAGCTTTATATTTTATAAAGGCATTTATTGCTTCTTTCTTCTTGTGTAATAAATACACATAGCAATAACGCGTACAATCATCAATAAATGTGATGAAGTACCTTTTACCTCCACGGGTAGGTGTTGCCTTTAAATTACACAAATCAGTGTGAATTAACTCTAAGGGTTGTGAGCTCCTTTCGACTGAACCGAAAGGTTGTTTCGCAAACTTTGCCTCAACGCAAATTTCACACTTATAATTTTTATCAATATCAAAATTAGGTATTAAACCCATATTAGCCAACTTTTTCATTTTTTGAAAATTAACGTGACCCAATCTATCATGCCATAATGTAGGAGACTCAAGCAAGTAAGTAGAACTAGATATATTATTATTAATGAATTTGTTGTCTTTGCCGATAACGGCTACATTTGCCTTAAAGAGGCCATCACACATATATCCTTTTCCTACATACATTCCTCCTATGGTCAGCACAAACTTATCTGACTCAAAGGCTAATCGAAAACCATTCTTAGTAAGGAGAGAACCGGAAATCAAGTTCTTCCTAATATCGGGTACATATAGTACATTGTTCAGAGTGACATCTTTCCCAGAAGTGAATTTCAGAATCACTTTTCCTTCTCCTTCAACGACGGATTGAGCATCATTCCCCATGAAGAGCTTTTGTTCATATTCGAGCTTCTTGTAAGAAGTGAACATGTTCTTGTCAAAACAGATGTGGCGGGTAGCCCCAGTGTCGACCCACCATCCTTTAGTATCGCTCATCATGTATGCTTCAGATACAACTGCCGCAAGGTGCAGGTTGTCGATGTCGGACGCAGCGAAGTCAACGGACACATCAGTCACATTTGCCTCATTTTTATTAGGTCCTTTGCGGTGACGGCACTTCTTTGCTGGATGCCCAGTCTTTCCACAAACATAGCATGTGCCTTTGAACTTTCTCTTTTTGTTACTCTTTTGCCCTTCATTAGAATTGTTTAGCTTACGCCTTTTGCTATCATTTGAGCCTTCCACAATATGAGCCTTGGCTCCCCCGGGCTGAGTCATTCCCATATAGTTTAATCCCTTATCAGTAATCATGCTGTTCTCCTGGGTCTTAAGCTTTTCAGCGAGATCTTGCACGGTCCATTTCGAAACCGACTTCTTGTGCCTTAGGTGATGTTTGAACCACGTCCATGCCGGGGGAAGCTTTCCAATAATGGCAGCTACCTGGTAGGACTCACTCAGTTCATGTCCTTCAGCCAGAAGTTCATTAATCATCGTCTGGAGCTCATTCACTTGCTCATACACAGATTTGCTATCGACCATTCGGTAGAACTGGAACTTATCCACAAGGAACTTTCTGTACCCAGAATCTTCAGTTTTGTATTTTCTTGTCAGACCTTCCCACATGAGTTTAGCAGTTTTTATGGGACTGTAAACCTTGTAGAGAGTCTCGTCCAAGCAACTGAGAATATAATGTCGGCACATAAAGTCATTATGATTCCATAACTCGATCTGCTTGACTTCCTCAGGAGTTTGATTCTCCTTAGCCACTGGTACCTCTTCAGTGAGGAACCGAGTTACGCCTAAACTCGTTAGGTAGAACATCATCTTGTCCTGCCATGTTGCAAAGTCGATCCCTTTGAATTTGAAGGGTGGAATCAACGGAGGGGTAGGAATGTTCTTTGGTGTCTCCACCACAATGTTGTTTGATGCCATCTACACAGATGTTTAAACAGTTAAATTATTGTTTTAAGATTGTTGGTGAAGTTTAACAATCTGTGTAATAGAAATATACTCGCACTATATTTCTTATAACTATAGTAATTATTAACTATAGTTTGAATAAACGACAAAATAAAATGTAGTATAAATAAACTCTAAAATAATTAAAGTAGTGGAGTTTGACTAATTGCAATGCAATAATCAAATGAATACAAAGTTTTAAATTTCAAAGTGAAAAAATTCTACGGTAACTTTTATTATGAAAAAATTAAAGTGCTTGAGAAAACTTTATTAAGAAAACTTAATTAAATGATTTAAGTGATGTTAATTAAACAGAATGAATAAAATATATAAAATAATTCAAAGACTTAAACTTGTTCCAAGTTTAGTATATGTCAAAATGCTACGTAAGAGAAAGTTGTAAACAATTTTAAAATTTTAAAATTTGTATGTTTAAAATTGAACGAGTTTTGTGACTAAATGAAAATTTTATGGAAAAAGAAAAAAGAAAAAATTACGTATTGCAAAAGAAAATGACCTACTACAATGGATTCACGAAAACAGAAATAAAGAGTAAGAATGAGGCTGCGGATGCAATTTCCTTAAGACAATATTTCTGAGGCTGTCTACGGTGCACACAGTGTTCCCCGGTAGTCTCCCAAGATACAACAGTCTAGATCCTTGTTTTTTTGCACGAACAAAAGACCACGGGCGAGTTGGAACAAACAGAACTTCGACTAGAAAATTATTTAATTTGGAAAGTAGAGAAGAAATAATTATTTATACTTTATTTGCTGAAAAAATAGTGTGAGGAATTGGCCAGATTCCTCTCCTATTTATAGCAATTGAAAGTTGTTGCTGGAGGGTCACAACAATTCGGATTTAAATTAAACAATGGTTCGGACCGAACGGGTGCCACCCATTCGGTTCAAAATCCGACCAGACACACCCTTTTATTCAAAATTGGGCGGGCAACACGGATCCTTCTCGGACCTTCTAGAAACGGGTCTCGCGGATCCTGTTCGGATCACATGCAGATCCTAATCGGATCACACGCGGATCCTAATCGGATCACCCACGAATCTTTGTACAAATGTTGGTTAATATTGGAGAAGGTTTTGAAGATGACAAAAAGGGTAATCTGGAAGTCATCAACTAAGAACTGAACAGCTTAGTGAAACCTATCTCATGGTCTAAAAGCTAAGTGACCGAATTAGCCGAGTGGGATATCAGATGGGTATTATCAGCCGAGTCAAGATAGATATGTTCATTCTTGAATCAGCCGAGAAGCCATCAGCCGAGTGATCAGCAGAGTGATCATCAGCAGAGTACTTCCACCAGCAGAGTGAAGACGGTCAGGAAGCTTATCAACGGGAACCAGCTGTGAGCTGAGTGCATTAAATGCGACTGACATAAAGTAGACATCCGTACAGCAGAGTGTACAGTGCAACAGTTGCAGGGAGCCGTTCCGCGTGTCAGGACCAGAACTCGAGGACTGTAGATTCCTGCCAACCTTCAACGGGCAGAAATTCAAAATCTGAGAGTATAAATAGAAGACATAACTGAAGATCTAAAGAGAGCTTGCACAATTCAAGAACATATCATAAGAGCGAGATCCATCAGTTGAGTCATCTGATCACAAGCCGAAGTCATTTGTTGACAAAGCTTTTCGTTGAAGAACAGAGAACTTAGTTGTCTGTCTGAGTGACTTTCAGCTGTAAAATAGAAGGAGTGTATATCCATCTTTGTGAGTGATATAACTTCTTAGTATAGGTTTTCTGAGTGATTACTTGTACTGAAAATAGCGTGAGGAGTGTAGATCCGTCTAAGTGAGTGATCTAGCTTCGGAGTGTAGGATTTCTGTGTGATTTCTTACAGCGCACTTGTGGCTTTTCATTTGTTGATCAGCGCAAGCATTGTATACTTGATTACTTTGTGTTTTCTAGTATAACCCAAGATCTGTGTGACTTGGAAGAGTGGACTAAAGGATTTTCATCCATATAACCTCTATAAAAATCCCGTGTGTTTGATTTAATGTTTGCTTCACTTTGCATAATTTTTGAAGAACTCAAACATACGATTTAACCAAAAGATTTTAAAAGGAGTTGTAAAAACTGGGGATAAAATCTTTTGAGTAAGAAAACTTAAAGAGGAACAGCTTGGTGAAAAACACTTTGAATATCCGCTGCCAACTAGTTTCTAAAACTCTGATTTAACATCTGAAATCAGCTGAGTAAAAATCAGATGAGTGGTCAACTCTGCTGTTCAAAGCTTTGTGCGCGATCAGCTTAGCAGTCTTACAAATCTCGATCAGCTTAGTCTGCTGATTTGGAAAGTTAGAGAAAAAGTTTTAAAGTTTTCAGAGGTCTATTCACCCCCCCCCCCCCCCCCCCTCTAGACCTCATTGACCACTTTTGGGACCAACAAGTGGTATCAGAGCAGGTAGCTCTGGTATTTCAGGTTGCTCTGGTAACTTACCTGATACCATCAAGTAGCATCAGAGTAGGTGGTTTATTTTGAATCAGCTGCCTGATCAACGAGCTTGATCCAAAGTGTGTTTTTCAAATTTTTCAAAAAGAGAGCATATTTTGAAAATCAAAAACTTTTTGAAAAATGGATGCCATAAACCATGTTCCTCACATTGGTCTTATGAGCTTTGAAAACTGGAAAATCAGAATGGAAATCTTTTTTGCTGCTTATAATGAAGACATGTTTACATGTATTACAAAAGGACCATTCAGATTCCAGAAGACTGTGAAGGTTGCTGGACAACCAGATCAGATAGTTGACAAAGAGCTGGATGAGCTGACACCTGACGAAAACAAGCTGGTAAATCTTGATAAAAAGGCGAAGTTCATCATGTTCAGAGCTGTAGACGAAGAAAATTTCCAAAAGATCAAGCATCTCAAAACTGCCAAAGAGATGTGGGATAAAGTCTGCGAGCTAAGCGAAGGAAACGACGCTATCAAAGAACACAAGCTCAGTGTGGCTCTTGATGAGTTTGAAAATTTCAAAATGAAGTCTGGTGAAACGATTGATCAGATGGATACCAGATTTACCAAAGCCCTGAATGAAGTTCTAAGGTTTGGTAAAGAATTTTCGAACAAGGAGATCACAACAAAGGTTCTCAAGGCCTTGCCACCTAAATTCAACATGAAGGTGACAGCCATGGAAGAATCAAGGGATTTAGAGAAGATTTCTCTTTCCGAACTGTTCTCATCTCTCAAAGCGTATGAGTATCATATGACAAGACTGGGATTAGAAGTGTCAACCAGTTCAGACCCTACTGCTGCACTTATCGCGTCAGACAAGTCAAGAAAATCAGCAGACAAGTCAAAACAGAAGACTGTGCTGAGTTCAGAAAAAGGATACACTGCTGACGACGTTGCCCTGCTGCTGAAAGATTTTGAGAAGTTCTACAAGAAGAAAATAAAATTAAAATATAAAAATGCTACTTCATCTTCTTCTGATCTTTTTCAGGAAAACAGGGGTTCCTCCAAAGCAAAACTTGTAGACAGCGACGAAGAGGAGTATGGACTCTTGATCAAAGACCATCCAACCTCATCATCTGAGAAGTTTGCTACAAAGGAGAAGAGTGCTAAAAAGGAGCGTAAGCTTAGTAAGAGCAAATCAAAGTTAGCTGATGCAGCAAAGCTAATAAACTCCTGCACATCTTATTCAGACCATCAGTCGTCTGATAAAGAATTTGAAGAAGTACCTGAGACAATATGCTTAACTGCCATAGAATTTAATGATTCTAAAAATTGGGGTAACTTCTACTAATTAATGTAATGTACTATTTGAATCGATTGAATAAATGCTGAATTTCAAATTCAAATATTGTTTGTACATTTGCCAAGCTTAATGAAGAGATGACTCTGCTGAAAAGAGCAAATCAGTTCACTGAAACTTCAGGTTGAAAAACCACAAGAATCAGCTGACTACTAAAAAGCTTGAGCATGAGAATGAAACTCTAAAGGCTGAGTATGCAAGTTGTTTTGAAGATATAAAAGAACTTAAAAGAAGTAATTGCATCATTCTCTAAATAAAAGGAAAATCAGAGGCTTAATAGAATAAGTCTACTGATGCTCAAAAGGTTAGAAAACCTAGTAAGCTACCTAAGACTAATCAGACTACTAAAACCCATCAGCCGAGTAAGCTGAAATAGGCTGCTGACTGGAGTAAATTTAAAGTGGTATCAAGTCTGTTGAATCTAAGGAGAGTTATTAAATAACTCGGGTAAGATATTGAGGCTAAAATGAATTATCTGGCAAAGAATTTGAATCACATTATGATAATTATTTTTATAACATGCTCTATACTTATTCATATTATCATGCTGATCATGTTCACTATGCTGATTGCCATCCTCATTTCGAAATGCATGCTTATCACATATTTCATGCATCTTACCTTGCTTATGAGCTATGTTTTAATCATGACTATTATGACCAACAAGTGTTGTAAAACAACAAGTGGTATTATCATGATAAAACATAAGTCACTAGATCATCACATGTTTGTACTAACCCTGCTGGACCCAGTAAATAAGGGGTACCAAAAACAGTCATCTGTTTTGTAGGTGAAGCTCATGTGAGATGACAAAGATGAGTTGACTGCCTTGCAAATTTCATCAAGCTCAACAAGTGGTCTTACCAGCAAGCATGTACCAACAAGTGTTATCAAATCAGTGGTATCAAAAATTGGTATAACTCAAGAGGTAGACTCTACATTTGGAGATTTCAAGGAACGTGAGGTTGTTGAAAAGTTGAAGATTATCAAAGATTAACAAGTGGTTTCAGAGACCAAGTGGCATTAGAATCCATCAACTGTTTGCAACAAGTGGTATCACCAACTATTCAAGTGGTATCAGTCAACCATGTGACAAAGAAATTGGTTTGTTGATTTTGAATTCATAAGTTGAGGGGGAACTTATCAGAAGACTAACCCAGAACAGCTTACTGAAATTCAACGGCTGAGTGTCTTTGAAGAGAAACTCTCATCAGACTACTTGACCACGAATTCTTGAACTTAGGGGGAACGTGTACGACTAGCGGTACTCCTAAATAAAAGATGAAGTTGTCAATAAGTCAAAATGAAGCTATCAGAAGACTGCTTCTTATCAGCTGACTGGAACTCAACATCCAAGTAATATTCAAGAATGTACTACACCAAGTGGTATCAGCAAGTGCTATCACATCAACAAGTGATATCAGCTGACTAATCTGATTTACACCCTTACAAGTAGCATCAGACTACAAGTGAAATCAGACCACAAGTGGTATCAAGTGGTATAAATTCTTGAAGTTAGGGGGAAAATTTTCTAGCTGGAGTGATAAACGGCAACGAAGATTACCTTGATCAACTAAGTACTTACCTACCTGTCTTCAGCACACTAGCTTGCAATCTTATGAAAAAGAAGTTATCACAAACCCTAAAAAGAGGGAAGGATATGTTGGTCCCAAGTGGTCAGATGAGGTTTAGAGGGGGGGGGGGTGAATAAACCTCTTCAAAAATTTGCCTTTTAAAAATCTCTAACTTTTCTGTCAGCAGACTAAGCTGATCAAGAATTGTAAGCAGACTAAGCTGATCTTGCACAAAGCTTTGAACAGCAGAGTTGACCACTCTTCTGATTTTACTTAGCTGATTTTATCAAAATCAGAGTTTCAAAATTAACTATCTTGCAGCGGATTTATCAAGTGTTTTTCACAAGTAGTTTACTGATCTTAGAAAAAGTTTTATCCCCAGTTTTAAACAAACTCCTTTTTAAAACTTTTCAAACAATCAACCTTAAAGTGTTTTTAGTATGCTGTTATGGATATGCAGAAAATAATGCAAGTTAAAAACACAAAGGATTTTTATAGTGGTTATATGGATGTAAGTCCTTTAGTCCACTCTTCCAAGTCACTTAGATCTTGGGTTATACTAAATCACACAGATTACAGTATACACTTCTTACGCCAAACAACAAATGAAATGGCCGTAAGTTCACAATAGGAAATCACAAAGAAACTCCTATTCTCAGAAGTGATATCGCTCACAAAGGTTGATATCTACTTCTCACAACACAATCCTAAACAAAATCACTCAGATTTTTAAGTATATTCTGATTTCTCTCTTTTCTGCTTCGTCAACAGATGACTAGGCTGATGAGTGCTTTGTTCTTGAGTTTGAGACTTAGAAGAATTTTGCTTCAGATTTTTGCTCTCAATGCGTGTTATCTCTGTGTTGTTTCTTCTTCAACTCACGAACTAAGCTATTTATACTTGGAGATTTGAAAATCTGCCCGTTGAGAGATCGGCAGCTGTCAAATCCTCGAGTACTGGTCCTTTTTGCAAAAACGGCTGCTGCGACTGAACACTGTACACTCTGCTGTACTTTCTGTCGCTTCGCATTAAATGCGCATTAAATGCACCAAGCTGATACGAGGTTTCTCTTCAATCATTTGTCATAAATACCCTTCCTCTTCAGCATTTATTACACCAAGTGCATTTATTACCGTTGCAATAACTTCTGATCCACTTCCACTCTGCTGATCGAAGTCACTAGTCTGATGTATACTCGGCTGATCCCAAACTTGAACTAATCTGATTTGAGTCGGCTGATAGTCCACAAGTCTGATTACTTCTTCAGCAACAGATCAGTAGTTTTCTGGACCATATTTGACTAGTCTGATGAACTTCTTCCTTAGTCAAATATCTTCTAAGGTTTGTACTAAGCTTCCACTTAGCTGATGACTTTGGAAATCATCAAAACCTCCCTTTACTTCAAAGTCTTCATCTTCATCCAACAATTTCCCCCTTTTTGATGATGACAAAACTCCAGCTAAGTACCTGTACCTAAACTAAAGTTGAGTCCTCAAAAATTTCTGAGATAGAAATGATATGTTGGAAGCTTGAACTTTTTATAGATTGATTTGAAAATTACAGTGCAAGTTACAAGAAAAAAGATTGACTTAAGTAAAAAAAATACAACTGAAGTAAGCTGTTACAAAAGTTTAGCATATGGACTTAGTCTATTAACTAGTCTAGTCCTCAGCTTCTTCATCTTCTTCTTCTTCCTCTTCCTCTTCATCAACTTCTTCACTGCTCTCTTCATCTTCACCACTTGAGAAAACATCAGCAAGACCTTTTAATTTTTCTCTCCTTTCTTCAGCTTCAATTCTTTTTCTGATGTCTTCCATCCTCTTATACTTAACGTCTGGATTTAGCTGTTCTTCAACAGAGTACTTAGAGGCAGCTAACTCCTTGTCAGTTTTAGCTACATCCTTGGGCTCTACTTTATCATCAGCTCCATCTTCAGCTTCCTCTTCAAGTACTTCATCTTCTTTTGGCTTTCCAGCAGCAGCCCGTTGGTCTCGTACTTGAATAGTTGCAGCAGTCTCAACAGCTAACTTAGCTGATTCCTCTTCCCCCTTTTTGTCAGCATCAGCAGGGTTGAGTTGATCAGGAGTTATGTTGACAGCAGCACAAAGCTTCTTGATGTTTGAATCCATGACTCTTTGCTCAGCACAGTGATGATTTAGAGTATTTTCCATGCGAAGTTGATTAGCTTTTAATTCACCAGAATGGTCATTCAGACAGTCAACATTCAACTGAAGAGTTGACAGTTCAGTTTGTGCTTTGTCAGTGATGTTGGTAACTTCTTGCATTAAAGCAATGTTCTTCTCAGTTTCTGCTTCACTGACTTGTGTCATGACTCTAATAACTCTTGCGATGTCAGCTTCATTCCTTTGAAGAGTAGTGTGGAGATGACCTACATCAGCCTTCACATCTTCAAGACTTCTGCTCATATTCAATATGCTCTGAGTTAACATCAAGGAGTTATCTGGTGGTAGAGGAAAGTCTTCAATGGCATCCTTGACCATTTTAGCAGTTTCTTCCTGTATTTGCTTAATCATCAGCTGATTTCTTGTCTCCATCTCCTTTATAGAAGTTTCAATCAGCATCTGGATGGATTCCATCAGTGAGGAATGCAAATCAGCAGTAGGAGCAGAGTGTGATGATTCAGCAGGATCCTCTTCTTGTGGAAGTTCAGCAGGTTCTTCCTCCTGTTGAACAGTTGCTTCATGAAGAACAGGACTTTCTTCAGCTTTCCACTCCAAAGCTAAAGGAACTAAGTCCTTGACCATAATAGGCAGCTTCTTTGATGTATCTAAGTTGATTTCTTCAGCCTTCTGGTCTTTCTTTTGTTCTTCACTAGCTGGCTCATCAGCTATGTGAATGATCTCAGTACCATCAGTAGACACAACTGTCTTCTGACGAATCAAGTCAGCTGGCATGAAAGGTGATGTCGTCTGTTGGATCCTCAGCTTTTCTTGATAAGTACTGATATCAGAGCCATAAGCAATTTGTCTCAAACTTGGTAGAGTGGGCATTGAACTTGATGAACCTGGTTCAAACCTTGATCTTTCAGCCCATTTCTCCAAGGTTGTGTAGACAGCTATCTTTACTGCTCTATCAACTCTATCATCAGTAGGACTTGGCTTCTTTGAAATTGAGTTTTTAATAGTAGTCGCCTCCTGACTGACAATAACTCTTGCATAGTCATGCAGTCTATCCCTTACAAAATCTGAGTCCAAAGCCTTGACAACAGAGGATGTTTGCAACCAGTTTAGAACCCAACGTCCCTCTGTAGCGAACTCCTTCCAGGCTTGGATTTCTTCTTCAGACTTGTTCAATCTATACTCTCTCCATTGATTGTATCTGATCTTCTCTGGGAGAAAAGTAGTCCTTGATTGAAACAGCTGGTTTAGTTTTTCCAACTCAGCTTCAAACTTTTTGAAGGCAGTAGAGTCACCTTGGACAATCTCTATTGCTCTCCTCACTTCCTTCTTTTTCTTCTTGATTGGTGCAGCCCTTGGTAGCACAAAATCACCTTCCTTAGGCTTTTCTCCAATCACGATGCCTCCAGACCTCCTTGGTCCATACGCATCCTTTTTGCTCTCTTCTATGGCCTTTGCCAATTCAGCTTCTTCCTTGGCAGCCAGTTCAGCTTCTGTCAGGTTCTTGACATTAGCTTCCTTTTGACTTGCTTCAAGAGCTCTCTTTAGCTCAGCATCATCACGTTTTCGTTGTTCAGCTTCCTCACGCTTCTTCTTGTGATAAGCTGATACTTTTGCTTTGCCAGTTCTCTTCTTTCTGGCATTTCTTGACTCAACAACTGGTGCCGCAGCTGTTGTTTCTGGTAAAGCAACTGCTACCGGTGCAGCAGCAATTGGTTCGAGGATCTGCACTTCAGGATCCTCTTGAGGTTTGGCAACCTCAGCTGTTGGTGTAGGAATCTGTTTCATTTGATCAGCGGACTTCTTCTCAGCAGATTCCTTCACTGATTCAACAGGCCTCTCAGCAGATTGAGGACTTCTTTTGGCTAACTCAGAAAGTTCAGTATCTTCATCAAGAAGTGTCAGCTTCTTTCTGGCAGTCCTTTTTGTGAAAGGTGGATTTGCAACGGTAGAAGTGGCAGTGTCCTTCATAGCACTTCTTGTTCTTTTAGCCACATTTTCAACCGGTAACTCAGCTGAAATTGTCTTGTCAGAGGATGTCCCAATAGACATCTCGTTGATCTCCTTGACTGTCTCATCAACAATCAAATCAGCAGCATCCTTCCTTTTAGAGACAACTGTTCTGGCTTCAACAGCGGGCTTTGCTGTTTGAACAGTCGACTTGCTTTTCTTGCCTTTATCAGCAGGCTTTTCTGGCTCAGAAGCCTTTCTTTTCTTTTGCTTCAACTCTGTCACAACAGCAGACTCCTTTGATCTCCCAGATTTTACTGGTTCATAAATCTTCAATTCTTTAGCCTTATGAATTTCCTTTCCGTTAGTCACACCACATCTCAAATTTACCAACAGATGACTAATGAAAATCCTGTGCAGAGTCAAACCACGGACTTTGTGATCAGCAATCACATACCAGATGAAGTTAGCCCAATTTACCTTCAACCCATAGTAAATGGCTATCATAGTATGAAACCTCTTCATTGGTACACTGTCCAAGGAGAATGTGCAGTTCTCGAGGACTTTGGCAACCAAATCTGCCATTCGCTGAAACTCGTCCTTCAGCTGATTCTTTTTGATACTTCCAGATAACACTTGATTCTTCTTTGAGACCAGATTCCAGAAATCTGACTCAAAAGGTTCAGCTAGGTTTGCGATGTCAGTAGACCCTTCAATGGAAAGTCCGTACATTTCATTCAGCAATTTTGGGGTTACGCAGATAGCTTTGTCCCCAATTTTGGCTTTAATCTCCAGTTTGTCGAAGTCAACATCGTCTTTGGAACCATAAAATTCAAAGACCTCGCCCTTGAAAATCATGTCTTCATGGGCCTCCATGAATTTAACCAGCGTTGCCGCCTTGAATTTCTCCAGAATTTCTTTCATCAACGGGGTGCCAGTCGCGTGATACGTCAGGTAGTTCAAGAACATACCTTCAACAGCAGCTTCCTTTGCATTAACCTTAGAACTCATTTTCCTGAAAGAGATTGAAGAAAGACTAGAGTAGATTTGCAGTTGAATGGATGCAAAAATGCTCTGAATGCTTTTGAAATATTTAGGGTGCGTAAAAGCTCAGTCAGCTGATCAGATCTGGATTTATAGATGTTAATTCTTGTCGGTTTCCGTGAAAAGTGGTAACCGTCAGATTAGTTACTGTAAAAGCAGATCGTGCGATCGAGATACGCGGATTTCAAAATAGCATTTAATATGTCAGATAGGCGGGAATTTGAAACGCCACTTGTCTGTTACTTATAAAAGCGTGCTTTTGATAAAACGTTTTTAATACAACACTTTAAATATAAGCAGACATAAATAGAAACAGATGAGTAAAGTACTTATCTGATTAACAACTTGTCTGATACAATATATCACTAGTGAGGGCCAATATCTAGTGATCTTCCTTTGCTGTTTGTCAATCCAGCAAGATAATTAATCTCCAAATCTTCAAGAGTTAAGAACAAATCTTCTGATTGAATCAACTTCAACTAACTGTCATTGAAGATTTCATCTTTAAAACAAGGGTACCGCTAGTCTTACACGTTCCCCCTGAATTCAAGAATTCATCAGTCAACTAGTCTGTTGAGAGTCAGTCTTCTTGAAGTGTAACACTTGTTGATGTCAGATTAGTAAGCTGTTGAACCCAGTCTTCTGATAGGTTCCCCCTCAGCTTATGAATCCAATTTTAACAAGCCTAATTCCGCTCTTAGAGTGGAGAATCTAGCTTCATTCAGTGGTTTGGTGAAAATGTCAGCAATCTGGTTGTCTGTATGAACATACTCAATAATAACATTTCCCTTTTCAACATGGTCTCTGATGAAGTGATGTTTGATCTCAATATGTTTAGTCTTGGAATGACTAGTAGTATTCTGAGTAAGTGAGATTGCACTTGTATTATCACAGTAGATAGGGATTCCACTGATCTTGAGATTATAGTCTTCAAGTTGATGCTTCAACCAAAGTATTTGTGCACAACATGCTCCAGCAGCAATGTATTCAGCTTCAGCAGTAGATATGGATACTGAAGTCTGTTTCTTACTCATCCATGAGATCAGACGACTGCCTAAAAATTGACACGTACCTGTAGTACTTTTCCTATCAATTTTGCAGCCAGCAAGGTCAGAATCTGAATATCCAACAAGTTCAAATCCTGATTCCCTTGGGTACCATAATCCCAATTCTTGAGTGCCTTTGAGATACTTTAGTATTCTTTTAGCAGCTAAGAGATGAGATTCCTTAGGATCTGATTGAAATCTTGCACAGACCCCAACAGAATACATAATATCAGGTCTGCTAGCTGTTAAGTACAACAGTGACCCAATTATGCCTCTGTATTTGGTGATGTCAACTGATTTGCCACCTTCATCCTTGTCCAGACGAAGTCCAGTAGACATAGGAACAGTAACAGATGAGCTAGTTTCCATACCAAATTTCTTAAACAGATCTTTTGTGTACTTTGCTTGATTAATAAAAATACCATCAGGCAGCTGTTTGACTTGTAAACCAAGAAAGTAATTTAATTCTCCCATCATGCTCATTTCAAACTTGTTCTGCATCAGCTTAGAGAATCTTTCACACATCTGTTTGTTAGTTGAACCAAAAATAATATCGTCTACATATATTTGTACCAACAATATATGATTATCCCATTCAATAGTAAACAAGGTTTTATCTACTTTACCTTTGTGAAATCCTTTAATTAAAAGAAAATCAGATAAAGTATCATACCATGCTCTTGGAGCCTGTTTCAGTCCATAGAGAGCTTTCTTCAGACGATATACCTTATCTCCTTGTTGATAAACTTCAAATCCAGGAGGTTGTTCAACATACACTTCTTCTTGCAATTCTCCATTGAGAAAGGCAGACTTCACATCCATCTGATAGACAGTAAAGTTCTTGTGAGCAGCATAGGCTAGGAACAATCTGATTGCTTCAAGCCTTGCAACTGGTGCGAATGTCTCATCAAAATCAATGCCTTCTTCTTGGCAGTAACCTTTGGCGACTAGTCTTGCTTTGTTTCTGGTAACCATACCATCTTCATTCATTTTATTTCTGAAAACCCACTTAGTGCCAATTACTCTTTGATGAGTAGGTCTGGGAACTAAGTACCAGACTTCATTCCTTTCAAATTGATTCAACTCTTCTTGCATAGCTTCAATCCAGTGAGAATCACCAAGAGCTTCATCAATTAATTTAGGCTCAATTTGTGAAAGAAAACTTACAAACATTGTTTCATTTGCAGTTGACCTTCTTGTTCTAACTCTATCCAAGGGATCACCAATCACTAACTCTGGTGGGTGATCTCTGAGCCATCTGAGATCAGGTTGCAAATCTGGATGTTGTCCTCTGGATTGATCTTGCAACACCACTGTTGGAGTCTCAGTAGTAGTCTGTTGAACAGTTGTGGTCTGTTGAACAGTTTCTGGTCTGTCAGCTGTTTGCAACTCCTCTGTTAGACAATCAGCAGACTGATTTTGAACAGCACTTGAGTTAACAGCTTGAGATAAGTTGGGTAGTATGATGGGTACATATTCTTCCTTTCTTTCCACATTCAATTTCTGAAAGTCAGCAGATATCTCAGGGTTTGCACTTTGATTCTTTTCAGATGATTGACTTGGTTCATCAAATACTACATGAATAGATTCTTCTACAAGCAAAGTTCTTTTGTTAAACACTCTGTAAGCTTTACTAACAGTAGAGTAACCTACAAAAACAGCTTCATCAGCCTTCTCTGCAAATGCAGTAAGGTGATTTTTCCCATTGTTCAAAACATAACATTTACAACCAAAAATCCTAAGATAATGTAAATTAGGCTTTCTGTTGTTCCATAACTCATAAGGTGTCTTGTTTTGACTTTTGTTGATCATACACCTATTCTGTGTATAACATGCTGTGTTTGTAGCTTCTGCCCAGAATCTTTGGGGCAGCTTTGCTTCAGCTATCATTGTCCTGGTAGCTTCTTTTAGAGTTCTGTTTCTCCTTTCAGCAACTCCATTTTGTTGAGGGGTTCTGGCAGCAGAGTACTCATGACTGATTCCTCTGGAATTACAGTACTCTTCAACAGTAGAGTTTGTAAACTCAGTCCCTCTATCTGATCTGATCTTCAAAATTCTTTGACTCTTCTCATTCTGGATCAGTTCCATCAGATTTGTAAGATGTTCCTTGGTTTCACTCTTTTTCTTCATGAAGATTACCCAAGTAAATCTTGAAAAATCATCCACAACAGCTAGGCAGTATTTCTTTCCACCATTGCTGATTGGATCAATAGGGCCAAACAAATCCATATGCAGTAGCTCCAAAATTCTGGTTGAAGATTGGTGCTTCTTGCTTTTGAAAGATGACTTCACTTGTTTACCCTTCTGACAGGCATCACAGAGCTTGTCTTTGCTCATGACTGTCTTTGGAATTCCTTCTACCAGATCATTCTTTATCAATCTGTTGATGGTCTTGAAATTCAAATGATTCATTCTTTTGTGCCAAAGCCAACTGATTTCACTTGGTGTAGAAGCCACTAAGCAAACATTTGAATTCTTGTCCACAGAATTCCAGTCGACTACATAGATGTTTCCTTGTCTTCTTCCGGATAAAATAACCTTCTTTGTTCCAATTTGTTCAACATAACACTTATCTGATGAAAACACCACGGAAAATCCTTTGTCACAAAATTGACTTATGCTTAGCAGATTGTACTTCAGGCCACTAACATATGAGACGTCAGATATCTCTATGTTTCCTTTGATAAGCTTTCCAACAGCTACAACCTTGCCTTCTTTGCTGTCTCCAAAAGTAACTCTTGGACCATTTACAGCAACAGCATCTGTCAGTTCATGTATGTCTCCACACATGTGCCTTGAACATCCACTGTCCAAGTACCATTTCTTCGCTACTTTACTCCTACTCCTAATCCTAACCTACAAAACAAAATAAAATGTTTTAGGTACCCTTTATTGAGAGGGTCCTGGTGGATTAGTATCACCTTTGACAACCCAAGATGTTGAAGTCTTAGGCTTCTTAGGCTTTGCAGTCTTAGCAGGAGCATGAGCAACTTCATTTACATCATAATCAGCAGGCATATTATGGTGATAATCATTATGATGATGATAAGGCTCATAAGCAGGATATGATGCATGATAAGTAGGGTAGGCATGCATTGTTTGATGAGCAGGATATGCAGCAAAATGAGGTGGATAATGAGGTGCAGCATAATATGGTGGATAAGCAGGTTGCACATAATAAGACTCATTTCCATAGTAAGCATTTTTGTTGTAATTTCTTTGCTTCTTAGGTCGGCTCTTTACTTGCTCTTTAACAGACGACTTAGCTTTACTAGTCTGATTGGTTTTACTCTTATCAGCAGACTTCTTGGGACTACTCTGCTGTTTGGTTTTACCAGTCTGTTTTTCAGTTTCAGGCTTTTTACCCTTCTTAGCCTTAGGAGTTTTTATCTCCTTTTTCTCAATCTCAGGTGAAATGGGTTTAGTAGTCTGAACATATAAGACAATATTACTATTATCAGCAGATATAAATTTCTCAGCTTTGTTCAGTTCTAAACTTTCTTTTACTAAGGGAGTACTCTGTTCAGTCGGTTTATCTATTGTCACAACAGACGACTTAGGAACAGACGACTTATTATGCAAAGATATTCTAGCTTCAAGTTCTTTAATTTGTCCCTTGTACATTTCACATTCAGCTCTCAGAGATTCACATTCATGCGAAAGCTTTTTATACATGGCTGATTCGTCAGGTTTTTCAACCTTAAGTTTCAGTTTAGCATTTTGCTTTTTCAGCAGAATCATCTCGTCCTTAAGCTTAGCAAGCTCATTAACAACATCTACTTTGTTGTTCATCATTTGCTCAAATGAGTTAAGCAGTTCAAGCTCACTTTCAGAGAGTATTACCTCATTGTCAGAATCATCAGATTCCTTTGCCATGAGACACAGTAGTGCAGGTGTTTCGTCAAAAACAGAGTCATCACTTGAAGTGCCAGATTCTGTGTTTGATGAGTGGATGGCTGCCATCTTTTCAGCTTCAGCCAACAGCACCTTGCTCTTTTGGTATCTCTTCTCTCTTCTTTCTTTTCTTTGTTTCTTTTCCTCCTCTGTGTACTTCTCCGCTTTAGGATATGGGCAGTCCTTGATGAAGTGTCCCAATTTCCTGCAATTATAGCACATCATTTTGGATTTATAATCATCCTTAATGTCATAAGAATTAGAGGTAGGTTTAGAAGTAGAAGCATTGTTATATTTGTTCTTCATTTTTCTCTTGTAGAACTTTTTGAACCCGTTCAATAACAACGCAACATCGTCAGCAGTATACTCCTTTTTGCTCAGTACTGGGGCCTCATCAGATGAGTCCACTTCTCTGCTTTTTCCAGACGATCTTCTTGTTCTTTCTGCAGCAACCAGTGCAGCAGTGGGGCCAGAAGTTGAGGTCTCTTCTATTCCCATCCTTGGTATTTTATACTCGTACGCCTTGAGTACAGAAAACAACTCTGTCAGAGAGATCTTCCCCAGATCCCTAGATTCTTCCATAGCTGTGATCTTCATGTTGAACTTGGATGGTAGCGCCTTCAAGACTTTGAGAGTGATCTCTTTGTCTGTGAATGTCTTACCCAGCTTTAACACGTTGTTCAGCACTTTGGTAAACCTTGAACTCATCTGTTCAATGGTTTCTCCAGGCTTCATTTTGAAGTTATCAAACTTCTCCATGGCAACACTTAGATTGTGTTCCTTGATGGCTTCATTTCCTTCACTCATATCCCTGACTTTGTCCCACATCTCTTTTGATGTTTTACAGTGTTTGACATAGTCAAACCTTTCATTGTCCAGGGCTTTAGTCATGATGAAGATTCCTACTTTATCAAGATTTTTCAACTTGATTTCATCAGGTGACATCTCTTCTTTATCTATATCAACAACAGTATCTACGCCATCGATTTTGATTGTCTTGGTAATCCTTATTGGACCTTTTGTTATGCATCTGTACATATTATCGTTGTAAGCAGCAAGGAAAATTTCCATGCGTATTTTCCAGTCCTCAAAGCTCATACCGCCTATGTGGGGAACTAGGCTAATGCAATCCATTTTTCAAAAAGTTTTGTTTTTCAAAAAGATGCTCTTTTGAAAACCTTTGAAAACCTTTGAAAAACACTTAAGGATCAAGCTCGTTGATCAGTCAGATGATTCAGATGAACCACCTGCTCTGATACCACTTGTTGGTCCCAAGTGGTCAG
Source organism: Penstemon newberryi var. newberryi (assembly GCA_030819805.1). Lineage (NCBI taxonomy): Eukaryota > Viridiplantae > Streptophyta > Magnoliopsida > Lamiales > Plantaginaceae > Penstemon > Penstemon newberryi. The sequence goes on along the minus strand of JAUALY010000003.1, from coordinate 31,586,578 downwards.
ATGAGGTTTAGAGGGGGGGGTGAATAAACCTCTTCAAAAATTTGCCTTTTAAAAATCTCTAACTTTTCTGTCAGCAGACTAAGCTGATCAAGAATTGTAAGCAGACTAAGCTGATCTTGCACAAAGCTTTGAACAGCAGAGTTGACCACTCTTCTGATTTTACTTAGCTGGTTTTATCAAAATCAGAGTTTCAAAATTAACTATCTTGCAGCGGATTTATCAAGTGTTTTTCACAAGTAGTTTACTGATCTTAGAAAAAGTTTTATCCCCAGTTTTAAACAAACTCCTTTTTAAAACTTTTCAAACAATCAACCTTAAAGTGTTTTTAGTATGCTGTTATGGATATGCAGAAAATAATGCAAGTTAAAAACACAAAGGATTTTTATAGTGGTTATATGGATGTAAGTCCTTTAGTCCACTCTTCCAAGTCACTTAGATCTTGGGTTATACTAAATCACACAGATTACAGTATACACTTCTTACGCCAAACAACAAATGAAATGGCCGTAAGTTCACAATAGGAAATCACAAAGAAACTCCTATTCTCAGAAGTGATATCGCTCACAAAGGTTGATATCTACTTCTCACAACACAATCCTAAACAAAATCACTCAGATTTTTAAGTATATTCTGATTTCTCTCTTTTCTGCTTCGTCAACAGATGACTAGGCTGATGAGTGCTTTGTTCTTGAGTTTGAGACTTAGAAGAATTTTGCTTCAGATTTTTGCTCTCAATGCGTGTTGTCTCTGTGTTGTTTCTTCTTCAACTCACGAACTAAGCTATTTATACTTGGAGATTTGAAAATCTGCCCGTTGAGAGATCGGCAGCTGTCAAATCCTCGAGTACTGGTCCTTTTTGCAGAAACGGCTGCTGCGACTGAACACTGTACACTCTGCTGTACTTTCTGTCGCTTCGCATTAAATGCGCATTAAATGCACCAAGCTGATACGAGGTTTCTCTTCAATCATTTGTCATAAATACCCTTCCTCTTCAGCATTTATTACACCAAGTGTATTTATTACCGTTGCAATAACTTCTGATCCACTTCCACTCTGTTGATCGAAGTCACTAGTCTGATGTATACTCGGCTGATCCCAAACTTGAACTAATCTGATTTGAGTCGGCTGATAGTCCACCAGTCTGATTACTTCTTCAGCAACAGATCAGTAGTTTTCTGGACCATATTTGACTAGTCTGATGAACTTCTTCCTTAGTCAAATATCTTCTAAGGTTTGTACTAAGCTTCCACTTAGCTGATGACTTTGGAAATCATCAAAACCTCCCTTTACTTCAAAGTCTTCATCTTCATCCAACAGGATAAAAGGAGAAGAAAAGATGAAACTAATGGTTGGTGTTGATGACAAAAAGGGGGAAGATGGATGCAACTAAGAACCCTTTAAGCAGAAGATCAGAAAGGGAAAAAGAACCATCAAATGGTAATTTTTTTTTAAAGTTGTATCAGAGCAATAATTTCCATCTCAGAGCATGAAGACTAAATCTGAAGACTTAAGATTAGTTCTTAGTTGAAGGTTTTGTCATCATCAAAAAGGGGGAAATTGTTGGTTAATATTGGAGAAGGTTTTGAAGATGACAAAAAGGGTAATCTGGAAGTCATCAACTAAGAACTGAACAGCTTAGTGAAACCTATCTCATGGTCTAAAAGCTAAGTGACCGAATCAGCCGAGTGGGATATCAGATGGGTATTATCAGCCGAGTCAAGATAGATATGTTCATTCTTGAATCAGCCGAGAAGCCATCAGCCGAGTGATCAGCAGAGTGATCATCAGCAGAGTACTTCCACCAGCAGAGTGAAGACGGTCAGGAAGCTTATCAACGGGAACCAGCTGTGAGCTGAGTGCATTAAATGCGACTGACATAAAGTAGACATCCGTACAACAGAGTGTACAGTGCAACAGTTGCAGGGAGCCGTTCCGCGTGTCAGGACCAGAACTCGAGGACTGTAGATTCCTGCCAACCTTCAACGGGCAGAAATTCAAAATCTGAGAGTATAAATAGAAGACATAACTGAAGATCTAAAGAGAGCTTGCACAATTCAAGAACATATCATAAGAGCGAGATCCATCAGTTGAGTCATCTGATCACAAGCCGAAGTCATTTGTTGACAAAGTTTTTCGTTGAAGAACAGAGAACTTAGTTGTCTGTCTGAGTGACTTTCATCTGTAAAATAGAAGGAGTGTATATCCATCTTTGTGAGTGATATAACTTCTTAGTATAGGTTTTCTGAGTGATTACTTGTACTGAAAATAGCGTGAGGAGTGTAGATCCGTCTAAGTGAGTGATCTAGCTTCGGAGTGTAGGATTTCTGTGTGATTTCTTACAGCGCACTTGTGGCTTTTCATTTGTTGATCAGCGCAAGCATTGTATACTTGATTACTTTGTGTTTTCTAGTATAACCCAAGATCTGTGTGACTTGGAAGAGTGGACTAAAGGATTTTCATCCATATAACCACTATAAAAATCCTGTGTGTTTGATTTAATGTTTGCTTCACTTTGCATAATTTTTGAAGAACTCAAACATACGATTTAACCAAAAGATTTTAAAAGGAGTTGTAAAAACAGGGGATAAAATCTTTTGAGTAAGAAAACTTAAAGAGGAACAGCTTGGTGAAAAACACTTTGAATATCTGCTGCCAACTAGATTCTAAAACTCTGATTTAACATCTGAAATCAGCTGAGTAAAAATCAGATGAGTGGTCAACTCTGCTGTTCAAAGCTTTGTGCGCGATCAGCTTAGCAGTCTTACAAATCTCGATCAGCTTAGTCTGCTGATTTGGAAAGTTAGAGAAAAAGTTTTAAAGTTTTCAGAGGTCTATTCACCCCCCCCCCCCCCTCTAGACCTCATTGACCACTTTTGGGACCAACAACAAAGTTTGGACTTTAATAATTATTGGGCCCAGATATAACTCTAGGCCCATTCATACAAAAACCTTTCTACTTTGAAAGCTAGGTGCCCTTTTTATAACAATTTTGTAGCTCAACTTTCTCCTTCTTTTCCATGTGGGATGGAGAGACTCAACCTTCTCTTCTAATTTCATTCATTAAGGTGTAATAATTAACTTTGGCTAATTAGACTCAATTTAATTAGCTATAATTAATCCAATTACACCAACAATACCTAAATTACCCTTTCATTTATTTTTCTTCTAAAAAAAAATCAGCTATGATATAAAAAGACCACTTTACCCCCGATTTTGATAATTGACTTTGACAATTTTGCAAATTGACCCCTATGTTCCGCGATTTTACGAATTGAATTATTTTGCTTTAAAAATAAAAAAAACCCGGCTATGATATAAAAAGACCGCTTTACCCCCAATTTAGATAATAATTGACTTTTACAATTTTGCAAATTGACCCCTATGTTTTGCGATTTTACGAATTGAATTATTTTGCTTCTAAAAAATATAAAAAAACCGCCTGTCATATAAAAAGACCGCTTTACCCCCAATTTAGATAATAATTGACTTTGACAATTTTGCCAATTGATCCCTATGTTTTGCGATTTTACGAATTGAATTATTTTGCGTCTAAAATAATATAAAAAAATCGCCTGTCATATAAAAAGACCACTTTACCCCCAATTTAGATAATAATTGACTTTGACAATTTTGCCAACTGACCCCTATATTTTGCGATTTTACGAATTGAATTATTTTGCTTCTAAAAAAATATAAAAAAGCCGTCTGTCATATAAAAAGACCGCTTTACCCCCAATTTAGATAATAATTGACTTTGACAATTTTGCCAATTGACCCCTATATTTTGCGATTTTACGAATTGATTATTTTGCTTCTAAAAAAATATAAAAAAACAGTCTGTCATATAAAAAGACCGCTTTACCCCCAATTTAGATAATAATTGACTTTGACAATTTTGCCAACTGACCCCTATATTTTGCGATTTTACGAATTGAATTATTTTGCTTCTAAAAAAATATAAAAAAACCGTCTGTCATATAAAAAGACCGCTATACGCCCAATTTAGATAATAATTGACTTTGACAATTTTGCCAATTGACCCCTATATTTTGCGATTTTACGAATTGATTATTTTGCTTCCAAAAAAATATAAAAAAACCGTCTGTCATATAAAAAGACCGCTTTACCCTCAAGTTAGGTAATAATTGACTATGACAATTTTGCCAATTGACCCCTATATTTTGCGATTATACGAATTGAATTATTTTGCTTCCAAAAAAATATAAAAAAACCGCCTGTCATATTAAAAGACCGCATTACCCCCAATTTTGATAATAATTGACTTTGACAATTTTGCAAATTGACCCCTATATTTTGCGATTTTACGAATTGAATTATTTTGCTTCTAAAAAAATATAAAAGCCTGTCATATAAAAAGACAGCTTTACCCCCAATTTAGATAATAATTGACTTTGACAATTTTGCCAATTGACCCCTATATTATGCGATTTTACGAATTGAATTATTTTGCTTCTAAAAAAATATAAAAAAACCGCCTGTCATATAAAAAGACCACTTTACCCCTAATTTTGATAATAATTGACTTTGAAAATTTTGCAAATTGACCCCTATGTTTTCAGATTTTACGTATTGAATTATTTTTCTTAAAACGCAGCCTCTTATTTTTCAAACTTAAAACGCACAATGTCCTCATTGTGTGAATTGAGAATGATGAAAAAAGGGTCGACACGACAAAAAACAAGAGCACAACAAAAACGAAAGCAAAATAAAACAACAGAAAGCAATAAATCAGCGAGCACGGCTCTAATAAAATCGAACAAGCATACAATAGATATCAAAACAAGTTAACATGCCAACTTCTCCAAAAAGTTAAAAACAATACCAATACAAGACGGAAATAGAAGTAAAACATTTGTGCTCAATTTAAACCGATGGGACTGCATAAATTTGAAGGGAACGTCCCTTTTATATCAAAATTGGGGGTAAAGTGGTCTTTTTATTTGACAGACGGTTTTTTTTATATTTTTTTAGAAGCAAAATAATTCAATTCGTAAAATCGCAAAACATAGGGGTCAATTTGCAAAATTATAAAAGTCAATTATTATCTAAATTGGGGGTAAATCGGTCTCTTTATATCATAGCCGGTTTTTTTTTTTTTATTTTTAATTCTTTTGATTTATAGGTTATAAATGTCTTTTATTAATTGAAGATTATCTCAACTTTTATTTAAAATAAAAAACGGTAAAATGGTCTATTTACAGACCGAGTCAACTTGCCGAGTTACATATTAGTTACGCGCGCCACATGGCATGATTTCAGGGCCGTCCCGCATGTGAGGGCGAGTTACCTTGCCCGCACCCTAGAAGCCCCGATCAAAGCAATAATTCAAACTATGATAAATACCATATAAAAAAGAGAAAATATTGATGAATTTTGACATCTAAACATTTATTTAAAAAAAATTAAAATACATGGGGAAGAAATAAGTTTTCGAATGAAATTGATGCTCAAGTATATATCTATAACTTATTGATTATTATTTAAAAGATTTTTTGTTTCTTGTTGACTTTGTTTGATTCAAATGAAAAATAGAAAAAGAGATGTGAGATTTTTTTTGAAGACTAAAGGTTGCGGAAGATAAGTAAAAATTCATTGTGTAATTTTTTTTTAAGTGGACCAATGGTTCAATCAGTTCATTGTTTCATCAATTTTACTAGTTTTTGGTCGGTCTTTTTCGGTTCAAACTGGTCAGGAACAAAGCTGGTTTTGGAGAGTTGACCAGACCGAATTGATAGCCAACTATCGATTAAATCGGTCCAACCGGCCGATCCAGTTTGATTTTTAAAACGCTACTTAAAAGTTGAAAATCATTGTTTAAAACGATTAGATTAATCAAATAGCATGTTGACAATTTGGGTAATTTAATTTAGTTTTTCCAGAGTAATAATTTTGAAAATATGATGGTCAGATTTTTATTTTTTTTTTAATTTTAATTGATTACTTTTACTGATATGTATATGTTAATTTAAGTTCTCACTTTTTAATATCGATAATTAGTGACACCTGTTGAGAATATTTGTCATAATGATCAAAGGCGGAGCCATAAATTTAAGTCGAGAGGGGAGATTAAAGTAAAGGTTATTTATATATTTAAAGAATATTAAAAATAGTTATTTTCAAAATGGATTTTTAACTTGTCGATCATTAGTGATGATTGATGTAAATAATGTATATAATCAAATATTATAATTACAAATCAATCACGAAATATATAATAAAGAATATGAGATAAACAATCATTAGACATAAGAAAAATATAAATTAACATGACATACACAATTTAGGCATCTTAAATTATGTTCTACGCTTTCTCATGACATCAAAACCATCTACGTCTGAACTAATATAAATACTTCGAGCATTATCTTTCTCAATACATTATTACAGAACGAGGTAAGCATTGAAATAAAAATCGATCATCTTCTTATTCATGGTAATACTATTTGTAAATAAAAATACTGATAAACAAAACTTGCAAATATAACAAAACTTATATTTATAATTATTTCTAAAACAATCTAATTGAATCACCAATATAATTATCAAAAATTTAAAACAATCAAGAATCAACCAAGTCATTAAATTATTACCTTTTGATAATACTATTGATTAAATACCCACCCACAGTGAAGAAAAATTGAAAGAGGAAATTTAAATCGAAAAGTATGTTTTTTTTTTTATAGAGAGCAACAGTAAAGTTTTATTGATAGTAAAACTTCAAAAGATAAATTGAAAATTACTTTGAAGTTTAGGAATTTAGTTAACTTGTTCAATTTCTACTTGAATATCTAACCCAATATTGACAGGCCCTATTCCCCTGATCACTCTTACTTAGTCTTAGTTTCGGTACATGTAGAATATTATTATTATTCTAGGCTAGCGATAATTTCAGAGCACAAATTGTTGCTGCCAGAGCAACATTTACTAATATCCCGAATTGCCCTCGTGAGTCAAAAGCTTATCATGTTGGGATATGAAAGGGTAAACACCACTTTTGGTCCCTCTTATCATTAACTTTTTACAGAGTGGTCCCTCTTATATTTTTTTTCCCACTTTAGTCCCTACTATGAATTATTTGTCTCAGTTTAGTCCCTTTCAAGTGATCCAAGGCGGTTCCGGTAACATGTGATATGCACATGAGGGCAATTTCATCATTTCAAGTAAACTAACAGGGATATTTTCGTCTTTCTAATTTAAAAAAAAATATTTAATCTCTTCCAAACTAGTCTTTCATTCCAATCCAACTTAATCGTCCATTTCGTTCCAAACTAAAGTTTTCTCCCAAAATCTTCTTCAAACACCAAAATTGCTCACCAATTAAACAATATCTCAAATAGTCTCAATAGTGAACGGACGAAAATGCCCTAAAAAATATTCATATACATGTCACGTGTTATCGAAACCACCTGATAAGGACTAAAGTGAAACACATAATTCATAGTAGGGACTAAAGTGAAACACATAATTCATAGTAGGGACTAAAGCGGGAAAAAAAACATAAGAGGGACCACTCTGTAAAAAGTTAATGATAAGAGGGACCAAAACTGGTATTTACCCGATATGAAAATATACCAGTACTTAAAGCCATTCCCACCTCACCGCCACTGCCACCGCCACCGCCACCGCCACCGCCACTGCCATCCAACGCAAATTCTCCACCGCCTGCACCCGCAACGTCTGCCTCACCAACTAGCCCTACTCCTCCAGCTATATCTCCGCCGACGACAGATCTCCACCGACCCTGAGGGGTATATTCAGAGATATGGAAACTAATCAATTAATCAATTAACTGAAGTCTTCTCCTGGATGATTAAAGTGAATATCCATTTTTCTTTCTTGATGAAGTGAATATCATTTAAAGTATATCAGGAATGTGAAATATAATTTATCATCCCTCTCAATTTTTTTCCAATTCTTTGTAGATCTCAGCATCTTTATTCTAGATTAGATCTGATCAGTTGTTTTAGAAACAAACCATCTAAAGAAGATATATCTGGGTTTAAGAATATATGATAAAAATTTAATTATCACAAATTTAAGAAAATGTGAAAATGGTGTATACTTCCATTATTCGTTGAAGGATGTAGATGAATTTAAAAATGACGATGCTAAAGCTATGTGGAGAAATATAGATTAAAGGGAAAATTGAAGGGTGAAGGTGAACTATGGCAGCATATGTAGAGAGGAGAGAGAACAAAAGTTTAATTTTGAACATAATTTGACTCTAAAGGGTATATTTGGAAATTTATTATATTTGCTCTGGCAGCAACAATTTGTGCTCTGGCAATATCGTAGACCATTATTCTACCATTATAGGGGAATGAATGCAGTGCTAAAAAATTGAATTTTTTTTCAATATGACCTTTTAGAAAAAAGTATTTTCCAATATGACTCAAACTGAAAAATATTTTCCTAAATGTAACTCTTGTGAAAAATCGCAGTTGATTCTTCGGTTTTTACGAAATTGTGGAAAATAAAATAATTTTTTTTTTTTTTTATCAAAAATCGTAGTTAGCAACTGCAATTTTTGATAAAAAAAAGTTTCGATTTTTTTTTTTTGATAAAATGGCTTGAGTTTTCTAAGTATTTGATCTTTATATTAGTAATAGTACTTTAAATGAAATGTTTGTCTTCCATTTCAGTATAAATATGTCCTTCTGTAATCTCTTATATTTATGAACAATGAATCAAGTGTTTGTTCGAATCTAAAACTTAAAATATGCTCTGTGAAGATGAAGTATATATCAGTAGAACTTATTAAAGGTAGTTGATGTTGTTGAACCCTTGAAGAAAGAAAAATGTAACAAGATGTTCAAATTTAGCCTCAACAGTTCAGGGATCTATGTTCTATTCATTACCCTTAGAAGCCAAACAAAGATTGGCGAGAATTGCGCAAGCTCCGAAGCAGTACTCCTCCCCTTGAAGCTCTGACACGAATATGCTTTGTCATCTCAGTCACAAGAGACAGGCGACCGAGTGCAGTCTCATCAATACCACCCATATACATAGTAAAAAGATAACATAATAAGTTAACCATTTACATTTGCATGGATCGTTACAAACATAGTGCCAGAAAGTATCTCAAATATAACATTATTAACACAGAAAAAGATGGGTCACAGTCTAGCAACGTAAATATACTCCAATAGCAATACTTGAACAATACATGAATGCCTTGGGCACAAATATATTTTACCTGATTGTATATAAACATGCTTCATACGAGTACAGTTCATAAGAATATTTGAGTGCTATATGTTCCCTGCAAGAATGCAGTAGACACTTGATTCATTGTTCATAAATATATAAATAGGGTAAACACCACTTTTGGTCCCTCTTATCATTAACTTTTTACAGAGTGGTCCCTCTTATGTTTTTTTTCCCACTTTAGTCCCTACTATGAATTATTTGTCTCAGTTTAGTCCCTTTCAAGTGATCCAAGGCGGTTCCGGTAACATGTGATATGCACATGAGGGCAATTTCATCATTTCAAGTAAACTAACAGGGATATTTTCGTCTTTCTAATTTAAAAAAAATATTTAATCTCTTCCAAACTAGGCTTTCATTCCAATCCAACTTAATCGTCCATTTCGTTCCAAATTAAAGTTTTCTCCCAAAATCTTCTTCAAACACCAAAATTGCTCACCAATTAAACAATATCTCAAATAGTCTCAATAGTGAACGGACGAAAATGCCCTAAAAAATATTCATATACATGTCACGTGTTATCGGAACCACCTGATAAGGACTAAAGTGAAACACATAATTCATAATAGGGACTAAAGTGAAACACATAATTCATAGTAGGGACTAAAGCGGGAAAAAAAACATAAGAGGGACCACTCTGTAAAAAGTTAATGATAAGAGGGACCAAAAGTGGTATTTACCCTATATAAATATAAGAGATTACACAAGGTCATATTTACCCTGAATTGGAAGACAAACATTTCATTTAAAGTACTATTACTAATATAAAGATCAAATACTTAGAAAACTCAAGACATTTTATCAAAGAATTTTTTTTTTTCAAAAATCGCAGTTAACAACTGTGATTTTTGATAATTTTTCCACAATTTCGTAAAAATCAAAGAATCACAGTTGCCAGCTGCGATTTTTCACAAGAGGTATATTTAGGAAAATATTTTTCATTTTGAGTCATATTGAGAAATACTTTTATCTAAAATGCCATATTAAAATTTTTTTCCTAAAAAACTAGAATAAAACTTGAAGTGGTGCTAAAAAAAGAGTCCTGCTATTCTTACAGCCTTCAACCGGCTGTACATGTGTACACCCGGTTGTGGCTTTTTTTTTCTTTTTCTTTCTTGTCACTTATATATTTTAATATATATGAAAAAAATTAATTATATGACACATAAATAATTATCAATAAAATATATACCCTGTTAAATATTAAATCCTAACCTTGAAATTCTAAACCCTAAACCTGTTAAATAAATAATAGATAATACAATTAATTTTCAAAGCCTAAAATATGAACTGTACAAAAGGCTGTAAAGTTTGGACTGTTATATAATCATTTTCCCTAAAAAAATTCATTTGGCCGCACCCGGCACCTATATATATACCTCCACCCAGGGGCGGACCTCAAGCGGGACTGGGGGGGGGGGGGGGGGGCATGGTCCCCCCAGAAAAAATGGTATGTGATGGCCCCCCCCCCCAGAAAAAATGGTATGTGTATAATTTATATGGATATGTGAACAAGAAATAGTATTGGATGGATTGGTTAGGTTAGAGGTGTAGGAGGAAGAGAGGTGTAGTGTTCGACTCCTCCTTGCAGCTTTTGAACTAGGTAACAAGATTTTTAATAGTTTTCCAAGTGGTAGAATTAATTTCCCTTTTTTGGCCTAGTGAATAACTTTCTCCATTTTGGTCAAGTGGTAGATATTTTTTTCTCTAATTTTTTTTCTCCATTTTAACCAAGTGATATTTTATGTTTTATTAAAATTCGATTAAGATATATTTACTTCTTCATTTCATCTTCAAGTTCATTTAGCTTTTCCTTTTTAAAGTGTTTATTAATTAACGTTTCTCATTAATTTTGCCTTTAAGCAAGCTTCAAGTTACCAAATCCATACTAGATATAATTTGAGTTAATCATAAGATCATAATTATACTATAATTACATAAATCGAAATAGGATTTTAACCATATATTACGCATATTAGTAGGACATTCGACATTACATGTTTTGGTTAAACAACATTTATTTGTTTTTCGGTCATAAATATTTGTTTTTAGTGTTTAAGAATCCATATTCTTGAAATATTGATAGTATATTTTTTTCACTTTTTCAATACAATTATAGTATTACTTAATCTTAAGTTAATTTTTGTCATTGTATCAAAACATTGAGAAAATATCGAGGTTTTGTTTTCAAAAAATCTTCGACCCCCCCAACAAAAATCTTCTAGGTCCGCCCCTGCCTCCACCGCGGTTTGTTTGATGTGGTCGCTCTCAAGCCCTTATCTTCTTACGCGTTTCCCACTTATTCTCCCTAGTCCCTCCTACTATTTTTTTTTATTTCAAATCCCATTAAATAGCGACACGTGTCCAGGCCCTTTATTCCTTACTTTTTTCCAGCTAACCGAACGGTTAATGGTTAACCAAAGTTAGGGCATCTCTACTGTAAAAATTGACCTCTTCCCCTTTCACTTTATTTTTTTTGTCCTTTTTTTTTGGTAATATTGAATGTATCAATTTCCTCCTTCTATTTTATTTCAATTAATTTTCTTCTTCACTCTCACTTAAGAATAATAATAAAAATAATTATAATATTAAAAATAATATTAATATTAATATTGCTTACAAAATAATAATATTAATAATAACACATAAAAAATTTAATAATACGCAAACATTAATCATAAAGGCATGCAATAATAATTCATAATTCTTTTAAACATCACAATAATTTGAAACATCACACTAATTTGAAACATCTTAACAATACAACAATTATTAACTCATACAACAATAATCTAAATTATAATTGTTAAATTAAATCGTATTTAATGACGTAAAAATCGTATTTAAAGAAATGTTAAATTAAAGAAATCTTTTATAACCTTACATTTTTATTAATTAAAATTCCTTATTCTTGAATCAAAGTTCCATTTTAAGAATTAAATTAAACTTATTCTTATTAATTACATTAAATTTAAGTTTTTTAAAATATAAGTTAAAAAATTATAAATGTTAAACGAGGGAAAAACACTTTTGGTATCAAAATTTAGTTCAAAAAACACTTTTGGTACTAAGCTTTTCAAAAAAACACATTTTATATCATAATTCACACCTTCTTGACAGGACTAAAGTTTGGTATCAAAAGTGTTTTTCCATCAATGTTAAACTATTTAATTTTTCCCCTCGTAGACAAACTTAAAACTCGTGTTTGTTTTACCTCCCATTGTCAATTTAACGGGCACGTGCTGAATTATGTTCGAAAATTGATCGGAAAAACTAAATGTGTCAAGAGGTGTTAATCATGGTATGAAATGTGATTTTTCGAAAAACTTGGTATCAAATGTATTTTTTGGACTAAATTTTGGTATCAAAAGTGTTTTTCCCTCCATGTTAAACTACAAGTTATTTAATTTTTCTCCTCGTAGACAAATTAAAAATTTATAAATTAAAACAAAAAATTAACACTTTCTCAAAATGTTATTAAATTTCACACAATAATAAATTAAACTAATGAAATCTTTTTTAAAGTTACATTTTTATTAATTAAATTCCATATTCTTAAATTAAAGTTCCATTTTAAAAAAATTAAAAATAAACTTATTTTATTCATTAAAATTTAATTTTTTAAAAATAAAAACAAATTTTGTGTAAGTTTTTTTTTTTTTTTTTTTTTTTTTTTTTTTTTTTTTTTTTTTTTAAAAAAAAAGCATTGTTTAAACCAATTTTCGTAATATATATAGACTAAAAAAATAAAAAAATAAAAAGCTTGGAGCAACATGTGGCCAAGTGCCGACCACATCTTACCTGGGCAGGGAGAGTGATGCCTCGAGAGGGTTTGGCCAAGGCACTCACTCTTGGCCAACCCCTTTTGGGCTTCCACATCATCAGTTTTCCCTTTTTCCCTATACATTATTTTTCAATTTTTTTCACTCCTCTTCATCCCTTCTACAAAATATTATAGAGTGAAACGCAAAAGAACAACCTGTACTTTGTCTAATTAGCAAAAAAACCTGTGTTATTTTTTTGTACTAAAAATCCCTTTGTATTTATTATTATTATATATTTAGCAGAAAAAATGATAATTATATCCCCATAAAAAATGTGAAAACACCCCTATTCACCTAAAAAATGACAATAATCCCCTTTTTAATTTTGAAAATTGGCAATAAACCCCTCTTCACTTAAAATGTTGACAGTACCCCTATTGATTTATGAAGAAATTTCAAATTTCATTGCTAATAAAAGAAGAACTTATATGTGTTTTTTGCTAATAGACAAAGCACAAGGGTATTTTCGCATTTAACTCAAATATTATATCACATATCATTTTTATGGTAATTCATTTATATTTAGGCTTTAACGGGGACGGATCCAGAATCATTTGGTGAGTGTGTGTAGAGATAAAAGGATGACTATGTATAAGTGTACATTATTATAGAAGAATAAAAATCAACTTAAATTTTCTATAGAGAAGTTTTTTTCTTTTATTTCCTTACACGAAGGTCCTAATTTAGCGACTCTTGAATGTAAATTAGGACCTTCGTGTAGGGAAATAAAAGAAAAAAATTCTCTATAGAGAATTTAGTTGATTTTTATTCTTCTATAATAATGTACACTTATACATAAAGAGTCGCTAAATTAGGACCTTCGCGTGGCGAAATGAAAGAAAAAAAATTCTCTATAGAGAATGTAAGTTGATTTTTATTCTTCCATAATAATGTACACTTATACATAGTCACCCTTTTATCTCTACAAACACTCACCAAATGATTTTCCATTTTATCTGAATTATCCATTATATTAGATGTAATCATTCTTATATTACAACACAAACACACACAATTAAAAAGGCAATATAACATCAGAAAGGAGAATGATAAATACCGAATTCTCTGTAGCAACTCGGAATATACCATGCATAGAAACCTACAAACGCTTTTACAAAAAACAAATAAATTTCCCTGAACAATTTTTAAGAGAACTTCTTAGTTAATGATAAAAAATAACAAATTGCAAGTAGAAATTTATCTTATTTAATTTTCTACATTAGAACCTGGGGTTTATTGGCATTTTTTTCTCTAGTAGGGTGCATTTTGCCAAAGAATATGCAATTGCTAAAGTTTATTTTGAGGGTGTAAGTGCCAAAGTGATGTATTTCTGAGTTGCAAAGTGCCAATTACTCAATTATAGTTTTGCGATTTTATCTAATTATGATGAAATAGTATATTGATGCTTCTTCTATTTTACCCTTTTGCAGAGAAGATATGAGAACATGCCAATAGTCGAGTTTGAGCTTGCGGCTAAGGAACAAATGAAAATAACCGAATTACGTCTTTCCAAGCTATTCTCAGTTAGTACAACTCCTGATTCCACAACCAAAATACAGAACACTGCAGGTGTTGTCACAAAAGCGGGAGGCACTACCAGAAAATTGAATTTTCGTGACAAGATATCAAGTAACAAGGTTAAACTTGTCACTTTTTATATCTATTAAGTAGCAACAAATTCTATATTGTCACTCCATTGACATATTAGTGAAAAGAATTGGGAAAAAATTGTCACTCTTGACATTTAGCGATACCCCAAAAGCGACAACCAAAATATTGTCATAAAAATATTGTCGCTAAATCATTGTGACAATCTTTATTGTTGATTACGCCCAAACTTGTCGAAACAAAGCGATTGATGTAGAATAGATTGGGCGGTCGTATCCACGAGGAGATGACTAAAACAAGCTTAAAAGGTTAGTAGACAAAGTAGCTTTAGAGATAAATAAACAAACTAAATTAACGAAGCGATTTGATTTCAAGAAAACTTAAAGCAAAGTGAATTTTCAATTGTTGAAAAATACGATAATTAAAATGGTAAGGTGTCAAGAATCCCTTATATGCTTCGTTCACTTATTGGATTGATTCATGAATTTACTCAATTGAAAGTTTAACATCCCAAACAATCAATTGGAAGATAAAGAATTGAAAAACACATGATTTCTAATTTATTTGAGTAAATAATTTTCTTGCTTTTAGAATTGGCACAAAATATCATCTTATGAGAAATCGAAAACATACTTTTTACCAAGGCATATTGCAAAAGAAGACTACCCATAAAACAAATGACTTATATCAATATAATTATATTATAAAGATTTTCACATAGAAAGAGCCTTACTAGATTTATATGAAAATTAATAAAACAATTGTATTAACATAAGAGTTGATGAAAATAGTTAAAGAAGAATAAATAACTCAAATTTATAAAACTTACAAAACCTTGAAGAGTCGAATACAAATTAGACCACTGCGCATATAAGTTCATCTCTAACCTCACCAAAGAACTCTAGCCTAATTTATTAATCATTATCACAAGTTCTATAGAGAAAATATGATAATGATTTGAGAGAGAATTGTAACTAAGACTAAGAATTGTGTGTTCCAAGATGTGTAATTCTAGGACTATATATATGTGTTAAGGAAGACTAATTCAAGTAGGAGAATGTTTAGGAGGTAGAAATTGAGTAGGAATATGTTTAGGAGGCTCAATCCTCGTATGGAAAGGACTTAGGCAAGTTTCCTAATCACTTTAGGACAAAAATCGCATTTTCCGCGGATAGTAAATTCTGCTATGCGCGACATATTTGAAAATGGCATATATTTGTGCTCCGAACTCCAAATCCAGATCCGTAAAGTCCGTAGCATAGCTAACTCCTTCCTATATAACATATCCGAAATTAAGCTTCATAGGACTTTTCTTGTGAGAGTTATAGTCCTTGGAATGAGCAGCAATATTTCTGGCAGATTCCTTCTTTGTTGTCTTGCACTACTTGCCTTCCATGAATCTTTCCTTGCTTCAAATCATGCCTTTGGGACTTGTACAATTCGCTAAATATTCCGGGTCCATATTTTATTTTCTACAAAAGCAAATCAAAACTCAATATTTTCTAATCACAATAATTTCTATTAATTTCATGAAAATATCAAATTAACACTTGATTTATTTTGAAAATAAGAACAACTTAAGTGCATTTTCAAGCACTAATCACAACCCCCAACCAGCTTATTGTTAGTCTCTAGCAATTCAAGCGCAAATAAGATATAAGTATGATGAATAAAACTGAGAAGAAATAAGATAAACTATCCAAGTACTTCAATCAAAGAGCTTGTCAAAGATCATAATCGCTATCAAGATTAGTTCGATCATAATTCCCAAAATGTGTGTGTTTAAATACTAAGCCAAAACCTTCATACTATAATCAAGGATTTCACTCATGGAGTTGGAAAACAGATAGTCGCTCAAAGAAATAGGCCATATTTTTACGGACAAGCATACAAACAAACATTGATCCAAAGATAGGAAACATAACTAACCAGAAGTCACATTCTTTCACAATTTAGCTTCAAGATTTCAATTGGTCAATACATACTATGGAGCCATATAAAGACTTGTCTTCCAAAATGACGAAAACTAAAAGATCTATAAATTTTTTTTTCACTTTTTTTTTTTTGACATTTTTTTTCTCTTCTTTTTTCTTCACCTTTTTTTTTTTTTTTTCATAAAGACATTTTACTCTTGACCAATATAATTCATCTCTTTTGTTTTTCTTTAAGAACGTTATTCTAAATAGCAATTAACCAATTCAAAAGAGCAATATAAGTTCATAAGTTATTTTCTCAACCTCCCCACTCACTCACAAAAGATGTGTGAGTATAGAAAAAAAACTTTAACAAGGAAAATTTCTAGGCTATATGCATCGAACATCCATCTTACCACAAGCTTAGTAATGTGCAAAAAAATTATTTTGGAAGCTACTTTCTAATAATAAAGATAGAAAAACTGACTAAGACTTCACTATGAAATCATACCTAAATAGCAAATCTAGCATCTCAAATCAATCCATCCATACATACATTAAAGCCCAAAACTACCACCCCCAACCTAAATATGACAGTGTCCTCATTGTCACTATAATATGAATGTAGAAAATACAAGAGACAAAGGACTACTTGAATGATGTAAGTTAAGCTAGAGATGATCTTATAAACACACAAACGAAAAAAACAAAACACACCAAAAAAAAAAAAAAAAAAAAAAACCTATAGTACAGAATGGAAAGATAGAACCTGATCAATGGTAGATAGGAGCCACAAGTGCAAACTCCTCACGTTCATCTACCCTCTCCACAATTTGCTTTAGTCGTTGGCCATTCACACGAAAAAGTCTTCCAGCTTTAGGATCTTCAACTTCTATGGAACCATTGGGAAAGACTCGTTTTACCACAAACGGACCAGTCCATCTTGATCTCAACTTTCCAGGGTAGAGATGTAAACGAAAATCATAGAGGAATACGCATTGGTTTGGCTCAAAGTTCTTTCTAAGGATTTGTTTGTCATGATCGACTTTCAGTTTAGCTTTGTAGATCCTTGAGTTGTCATAAGCTTCGTTCCATAATTCCTCTATTTCTGACAATTGTAAGTTTCTTTGAAGACTTGCAGCATTCAAATCAAAGTTAAGTGATTTAACTGCCCAATAAGCTTTATGTTCTAACTCTACAGGTAAATGACAAGCTTTTCCATAAACAATGCTATAAGGGGACATCCCTAGAATAGTCTTGTAAGCAGTACGGTATGCCCAAATTGCATCAGAAAGTCGTAAAGACCAATCCTTGCGGTTTTGGTTAACCGTTTTCTCCAGAATTTGCTTAACTTCCTTATTCGCTAACTCAGCTTGTCCATTGGTTTGCGGATGATATGCATTGGAAATCTTGTGAATAACACCATACCTGCGCATCAAAGCTTCAAAAGAACGGTTACAAAAATATGTACCTTGATCACTAATATAACTCGTGGTGTACCATACCTAGCTAACACATTTTCCTTTAAGAATTTTACTACTGTAGTGTTATCATTCTTACGACATGGTACATCTTCTACCCATTTTGACACATAATCAACAACAAGAAGAATATATAGATAGCCATAAGAAGAAGGAAATGGACCCATAAAATCAATTCCCCAATAATAAAAAATCTCAATAACAAGAATTGGGTTAAGGGACATCATGTGGCGTCGAGTCAACGCTCCCAACTTTTGGCATCTATCACAAGAACGACAAAAATGATTAGTATCCTTGAACAAACTTGGCCAATAAAGACCACATTGTAAAATTTTAGCAGCTGTCTTTTTCATAGAAAAATGACCACCACAAGCCTCAGAATGACAAATGTTCAAGACACTATTTACCTCAGTCTCAGGAATGCACCTTCTCATGATTTGATCGGGGCAATATTTATACAAATAAGGATCATCCAAATAAAAATTTCTTACCTCGACCAGGAACTTACGCTTATCTTGTGCAGTCCAGCTTAATGAAAGTTCATACCATGGCATTTGATCTACATTGAAAAGTTGTTCATCGGGAAAGTCATCTCGAATTGGGGGATCTTTTGTAGAATCAATGAACTCCAAACGAGATAGATGATCCGCCACAACATTCTCGACACCCTTCTTATATTTAATTGTTAGATCAAATTCTTGCAACAAAAGAATCCACCTAATTAGACGAGCCTTAGCATCCTTCTTGGAAAGAAGATATTTAAGAGCTGCATGGTCAGTATAAACAGTAATAGGAGAACCAAAAAGATAAGATCGAAATTTATCCATAGCAAAGACGACTGCTAATAGTTCCTTTTCAGTAGTAGAGTAGTTCTGTTGAGCACTATTTAAGGTCCTAATAATATATAACAAATGGTTTTCCTTCCCTACGTTGTCCTAAAACAGCTCCAAGAGCATGATCACTAGCGTCATACATGATTCGAAAGGTAAGTTCCAATCTAATGATTGTATGATGGGTGCCGTCGTGAGCTTTTGGACAAGTGTTTTCACATTCGGGATTCCAGTCAAACCTAGCATCTTTGGCTAAAAGGTTACATAGGGGACGAGATATAGAAGAGAAATTTTGTATGAACCTCCTATAAAAACCAGCATGTCCAAGGTATGACCTAACATCTTTCACAGTTATGAGTATATGTAGATTGGAAATCAACTCAATTTTGGCTTTGTCAACCTCTATTCCTTTTTCAGACACTAACCTAAAACAATCCCAGATGAAACCATGAAGTTTTTCTTCACACCCGCTCAAAACAGCTTTCAGGTTAAGTAAACAAGAATCAAAAGAGTCTCCAAAAACAGTTATATCATCCATAAACACTTCCATGAATTTTTCAACCATATCAGAAAATATGCTCATCATACAACGTTGGAAAGTAGCAGGTGCATTACATAAACCAAATGGCATTCTACGAAATGCAAAAGTACCAAAAGGACATGTAAATGTTGTCTTTTCTTGATCCTCCAAAGCTATTTCAATTTGATAATATCCAGAATATCCATCAAGAAAGCAATAAAAAAGGATGACCAACTATACGTTCTAATATTTGGTCGATAAAAGGAAGTGGAAAGTGATCTTTTCGTGTTGCAGAGTTTAATTTCCTATAGTCAATGCACATACGCCACCCACTTACAACTCTAGTTGGAATATGATGTCCTTTTTCATTTCTACAACTGTAACTCCAGATTTCTTTGGTACTACTTGTGTAGGACTAACCCATTGACTATCAGATATAGGAAAGATAATGCCTACATCTAATAATTTCAAGACCTTTTTTTTCACTACTTCTTTCATGGTGGGGTTTAATCTTCTTTGAGGTCTCTACGTGGGTTAGCACCTTCTTCTAAATGAATCTTATGTGAACAAATTAAGGGACTAATACCTTTGATATCAGCTATTGACCAACCTAGTGCAGACTTATGTTCTTTCAACAGATTTATGAGTTTCTTATCTTGCTCAACACTAAGTTTAGATGATCACAAGAATTTATATTTCAGCCCTTCTAGTAGTTGAGATAACTCGACTTTCGGCGCTTCAATGGAAGATGCCTTTGGTTTTGTTCTTTCTTTTGGTAGCTCCTCAAAGCGTGGTTGCCGAACACTTCTTTCCCTTACCCTGTTTCATTAACAATATTAGATGAATTAATATTATTAACAGAGTTAAGTGAATCATTAAGATCAGAATTACAAAGGAGATAGTGTCAGGTTTCAGAATTTTCCCTTTCGAATGTTTCAGACACCAGTGAATCTATCATATAAGTATAGTGATAATCATCTTCATCTTGTTATTGCTTCCCAACATGGAATTCATTGACTTCCAGTGTCATATTACCAAATGTAAGCTTCATAAGACCATTCCTACAGTTGATGAGAGAATTTGATGTAGCAAGGAAAGGTCTCCCTAGGATCAGTGGTGTCTTAGACTCCATATTGACCACAAATTGAGTATCCAAAACCAGAAAATCAACAGGATACTATAATTTATCAATTTGAAGTAAAACATCCTCTACTATTCCTTTGGGTCTACGAATGGTTCGGTCAGCTAGTTGCAAGTAAACTGAGTATGGCATAAGGTTTACACTTGCTCCAAGGTCTAATAAAGCTTGACTAAACTCATGTGGACCGATTTGACAGGTTATTGTGGGACACCCAGGATCTTTATATTTTGGTGGTACCTTTTGCTCAATCACTGCACTTACTTGCTCGGTCAAAAATACGGTTTTCTTGACATTGTGTTTTCTTTTCACAGTACACAGATCCTTAATCACCTTGGCATATGAAGGTACCTGTCTGATAATATGTAACAAAGGCAAATTAATTTTAACTTGTTTCAAATGTTCAAGAATTTCGCCATGATTTTCTGATATTTTTCTCATTTTCAGTTCTTGAGGGAAAAGAATATGGACCAAGGTTTTCTGCTCAACTTCCTTAGGGGGGTCGTTTGGCGGACTAGGTAAAGTTGGTCCCTCTATGACCTTACCGCTAACAGTGGTGATGGCATTAATATCTTTGATGTTATGTGATTCGGAAGATTCTACCTTATGTTGCCCCTTAGGATTAGATTGTGGTTGGAAAGGAAACTTGTCTCGTTCTTGTATAGTAAGAGCACTAGTTAGCTTACCAATTTGATTTTTTATCTCTTTGTTCTCTTCCACAATTTGAGTTATTACGGCTTCTACCTTTTGATTAGTCTTACTTTGTGCCTTAAAAAATGCTTGAAGTGTGTCCTCTAAAGGATTCCTATTTTGGTGAGCATTATTTTGAGGTGCAAGGTAAGTTCTAGGTGCTTGTCCCTCAGATTTCCAGCTAAAGTTAGGGTGATTTCTCCAACCAGGATTGTACGTCTCGGAATAAGGTGAAAAAGGTTTCCTATATGTTCCTAAGGTATTACATCGTTCTTTGTAAACCTCTCTCATCTCACCAAGTGTAGGACATACTTGAGCTAAATGATCTATCCCACCACAAATAAAACAACTATCTTGTGACTCTACCCTTGCAACTTGTTGAAGTTTTTGACTATCTTTTGTTTCTAAAGCTTTTAATTTCTTAGTCAATGCTTCAACTTGGGCTTTAAGGTTGTCTTCTTCCTAAAGATATTAAATTCCAATAGTTTTTTTTTCTACTAGTACCATCAGTAGTACTAGGTCCAGTCCAGGTGTGAGCTTTTTCGGCTATGTCATTTAGGTAATCTATGGCTTCATTAGGATCCTTTTCAAGAAACTCCCCATTACACATCATTTCCATAAATTGAAGCTCCCTAGATGTAAGTCCCTCATAGAAATAGCTGACAAGACGCCAATTTTCATACCCATGGTGCGGACACATATTTAACAATTCTTTGAACCTCTCCCAAGCTTGGTATAAAGTTTCATTATCTTTTTGGAAAAATGTAGAGATTTGTCTCTTAAGGTTGTTGGTCTTATGTTGGAGAAAGTATTTGTTGAAAAAGGCTTCAGTCATTTCTGCCCATGTACCTATAGATCTAGGTCTCAAAGAGTACAACCAGCTTTTTGCTTTGTCTTTTAGGGAGAAAGGGAAGAATTTCAACCTAATTGACTCTACGACATTGGGTTGACTATTAAAAGTGACGATGACCTCCTCGAATTCCCTAATGTGTAAGTAAGGATTCTCACTATCCATGCCATGAAAGGTTGGTAAGAGTTGGATCAATCCTGGTTTAAAATCTATTTGCGGGAAACATGATGCATGAGGGGGTGGCTGTGCGGTTTGGGTGTAGGTATTCTCTTAAGGAACGTACATGGTTGTTTTCAAGTTGATCCATGGTGTTAGGTGTTAGGTGTATCAGTTAATGCAATGCTTGACCAAGATCCACTTAAAACTTGAGAAGTTGGATTGATTTCTTTAGTACTTTCCAGAAGTTACTTCTTTAACCTGCGCAAAGTTTTCTCAATTTCTGGATCGTACTGAAGTTCACCTTGATTAGAAGATCGAGTTACAAACATTAAAATAAAAATCAACTTTTTTTTAAAATTATATATATATATATATATATATATAAACTAACCAATTAACTAATAAATAAAAATAATAAGAAACTTCCTACAATTACCTAATAGAACAATACTTGAATAAAATAAAGTTTACTTACCTCGTTAGTTAAATAACTACTTACGATGCTTACTTGTTGCACCTCCCCGGCAATGGTGCCAAAATTTGATTACGCCCAAACTTGTCGAAACAAATCGATCGATGTAGAATAGATTGGGCGGTGTATCCACGAGGAGATGACTAAAACAAGCTTAAAAGGTTAGTAGACAAAGTAGCTTTAGAGATAAATAAACAAACTAAATTAACGAAGGGATTTGATTTCAAGAAAACTTAAAGAAAAGTGAATTTTTAGTTGTTGGAAAATACGATAATTAAAACGATAAGGTGTCAAGAATCCCTTATATGCATCGTTCACTTATTTGGATTGATTCATGAATTTACTCAATTGAAAGTTTCACATCCCAAACAATCATTTGGAAGATAAAGAATTGAAAAACACATGATTTCTAATTTATTTGAGTAAATAATATTCTTGCTTTTATAATTGGCACAAAATATCATCTTATGAGAAATCGAAAACATACTATATACCAAGGCATATTGCATTAAAAGACTACCCATAAAACAAATGACTTATATCAATATAATTATATTATAAAGATTTTCACATAAAAAGAGCTTGACTAGATTTATATGAAAATGAATAAAACAATTGTATTAACATAAGAGTCGATGAAAATAGTTGAAGAAGAATAAATAACTCAAAACAAAACCTTGAAGAATCGAATCCAAATACGATCACTGCGCATATAAGTTCATCTCTAACCTCACCAAAGAACTCTAGCCTAATTTACTAATCATTATCACAAGTTCTAAAGAGAAAATATGATAATGATTTGAGAGTGAATTGTAACTAAGACTAAGAATTATGTGTTCCAAGATGTGTAATTCTAGGACTATATATAGGTGTTAAGGAGGCCTAATTCAAGTAGCAGAATGTTTAGGAGGTAGAAATTGAGTATGAAGATGTTTATGAGGCTCAATCCTCGTATGGAAAGGACGTGAGTTTGGCCTAGCGATTTCATAAGTGCTTTTAAAATAATTTATTCTAGTATAATTGATTTTGAGATAATTACTTTACTAAAATTGATTTAGCATTTGGTTTCAATTTTTTGAATTGCTTTTATAAACAAAATGAATTACAAAATTAACCTTACATGTCTTCTACATAATACAATTCAATAATATTTTTTTAACAGTAATATATGTTTACTCTAATATATATACTAATAAAATTAGTAAGGAGAATTAACTAAGAATTTTTTACTTTCACATAACATAATACTATGATGAAAAAAAATAGTAAAAGAATCATTAAATAATTAGATATCTGTAACTTTCACACATCATAAGACCACATTACAATGATTAATATTATAGTAAATTAGTTTGTAACATATTAGAACAATTCAGTTGGAAAAATGCTAAAAGATTGTATGGGAATTATTGTAATTCCCCCCTATTTTGTATTATTGCGTTGGACAAAAGTATCTAGAGAGTTGCTTTTGATGGACGTGGGTTTTCTACGGTGAGGAGATGCAAACGTGACCATGGTTTTTTGGGCCAAACAGTACATTTCTTGCTTTTGGGGTTAAAACGTGAAAATAGATGGTTGAATCGGGTGGCCAAACGGCCTCTTAGTCAAGTTTCCTAATCACTTTAGGACAAAAATCGCGTTTCCCGCGGATAGTAAATTCTGCTCTGCGCGATATATTTGAAAATGACATATCTTTGTGCTCCGAACTCTAAAATCCAGATCCGTAAAGTCCATAGCATAACTAACTCATTTCTCTATAACATATCCAAAATTCAGCTTCATAGGACATTTATTAAGAGAGAGTTATAGTCCTTGTAATGAGAAGCAATATTTCTGGCAGATTCCTTCTTTGTTGTTCGTGCACTACTTGCCTTCCTTGAATCTTTCCTTGCTTCAAATCATGCCTTTGGAACTTGTAAAATTCGAGAAAGCTAAATATTCCGGGGTCCATATTTTATTTTCTACAAAAACGAATCAAAACTCAATATTTTCTAATCACAATAAATTCTACTAATTTCATGAAAATATCAAAGTAACACTTGATTTATTTAGAAAATAAGAACAACTTAAGTGCATTTTCAAGCACTAATGAATTGTCACTAGGTTGTCACTAAAAAGATGTCACTAATTGTCAATAGTCACAACTTAATTACCATACTCTTGTGACTAAACGCTATTAGTGACAACTTAAAAAAAGGTTTTTTTATCACTATTGTAGTTGTTTGTGATAACACTAAAATCGTTGTCACTAATCACATGCAAGTAGTGATAATTTTTATTTTATCACTTAGAATCTTGTCACTAATACAAAAAAATTTTGTAGTGAGGTTATTCTGTGAAATTGGATTTTTCCATCTTTTTTGTTTTGGTTTCTATGGTTCATGTTCTTAATAGTTAGTTCTGAAGTGATGCTTTCTTCTCTGTCCTTGCTTAACCACTTAATGTTGGAGGACATTTGACTGCTCTAAACCAAATTCCTTCATCAAAGCCGTCTCAAAATTTTGATGTCCCTTTGCTGCTTTCTCCTTTTTCGTTCAACACTTATCGTGGAAGCTAGTTTCAATGTGACAAGCTCATATGACTAGTATCCTTCTTTTTTATTTTTATTCTTCCAGTGAAGTGTGATCCCCATTGAGAAATTGAATAGTGGGATGTTTGAATGTGAAATCTCATTTTCAAAATATTTAAATTTAAAGCATAGATCTTAGTCAATCATGGTACAGTGTTAGGATATTTAGTATTTCTTTCCAAGTAAATACTTTTACTCATGTGAACTGAAAATCTAGTTTGTTCAAAAAATTTCCGTTTGAGTTACTTGTTTATGTTGAACAATGTCATTTTTGATAGTTTTTGAAGTTCAATTCAAACTCAATGTGATAACTTGAAAATGACAAAATATGTAAGGCTATTGTGAAGCAACTTGGCTTTGGCTAGTAAATATTAAATAGGATTGAAATACAATTTCAAGTTTGATAAAGAAACAAAATCAATCTTAAACAATATAAATGATGAGCATATGAGCAATTCATGATCTGACTTAAAGGAGGTTTGGTTATTGGGGGCCATATGACCCCTCCTAGTCGCTTGACCCTATAGAACCCCCCACACTCTCTTATATGAGTTGTTCCATGCATTCGGTGCAAACATTAACAGTTCGTCTCTCTTACTCGATCACGACTATTTGTTTTGTCATTCATGCTTCCGGACTAGGGTGTTGTTGGACTTCACACGATTCACTTGCATATTAAACATGAGTACTACATTTCATTCATTTATTATTTAAACTAGAACTACAACTAAATATGGTAAATCATACTCCTACTAACAAGGGAAAAACGTTATTAATACCAAGCCCTCTTGACACATTTCATTTGGCCGTCAATTTTTTAACAGAATTCATCACGTGCGCGACACATGTTTGTTAAGTGACACGAATTTTGCACGTGCAGGGGGTAAAATTTTATTTTTGATACCAAATTTTTACCTACTTTATACATTTTGTAGCAAACAATTGAAAAAGACACATTTGATACTAAAATTGAAGACCTGACACATTTGCTTTGCCCATCAATTTTTTGGACGGGAACGACCATGTGGTCGTTAAGTCACCAAAATTGCAAATTTTTTTCACGTAATGTACTCGAGCAGGGAGTATTTGAACATAATCTTTTGGGAATGAAATTGGAAAAACACTAAAACTTTGTTAGTTTTCTGGGAATTATCTATTGAGTTCATGAACTGAAACTTGTGCCGTTAGAAAGTTCGTAGCTTTCCAACCATATAAAGAACACGAAATTTGACCTTATAACGAAGGAGTTATGGCAAAATTAAGATTAGGTTCAAATACTATTTGCTCGAGTACATTACGTGCAAAACGCATGTAATTTTGGTGACTTAACGGTCACGTGGTCGTTCCCGTCCAAAAAAATTAATGATTAATGCAAATGTGTCAAATGACCTTCAATTTCGGTATTAAATGTGTCTTTTTCGAAGGTTTGGTACCAAATGTGTGAAGTTAGTAAAAGTCTGGTATAATTTTTTTTTTTACTTCCTGCACGTGCAAAACCCGTGTCACTTAACGGACACGTGAAATGCACGTGATAAACTCTGTTAAAATATTGACGGCCAAATGAAATGTATCAAGAGGGCCTAAATCATGGGATCAAATGTATTTTTTCAGAAAGCTTGATATCAAAAGTATTTTTCCCACTTTAAAAAATGTTTACATTTTTTGTTGTGACCAAAAAATCGATACCAATTTCATCCAAAGGGGAAGAGAACAAACTAAATTTATATGGCCAACAAAGCTTTTCGACCAATATGTAATATGTAAGAATGAGATCTCATTTTCAGGAGAAACTGAATTTCTTTGTTCAAGCAACAAATTGCATCCGTTCAATTAAATGGTTACTGAGAGTAAAGATGCAGATCATCAAGAAAAGGTTTAATGACATGAGCGTCATGCCAAAGCCTAGGTTGACGCAAAATAGGAAGAAATCTTTGGAACTTTCATAACATATATATTGTATCTTATTAAGTTTGATCTTCCAAGTTGAAAACGTGATTAATTGCTAAATTTCATTAGATTGATCAAAATACAACTGATTTTTTTAACCTTCATTTATCACAACATTTATTTTATTTTTGACCTACTCGAAAATAAAAATTCAACTACATGTTCGTATAGCACTTCGGGAAAGGAAACTTATTGAGGAAGCTAATTGTATTCGCTGCAAAGAAGAAACGGAATCCACCATTCATTGTATTGTTAAATGTAATTACGCTAGACAATGTTGGGCTCTTTCTGGACGGGCTTTTACTAGTTATTGGTGTAAATCCAATGATTTCAAGGACTGGTTTCGGCACCTATCCTCGAAGTTGGACGCTTTTGAGCTTGGATTCGCTATTACTTTGGCTTGGTGGATATGGTTTAGTAGAAACAAATTTATATGGGAGAAGAAAGACTTCGAACCATCTGATATTGTCCTATTCGCACGTAAGTTTTATGTCGGATTTAAGGAAGCTTTTTCTCTACCTTCTATTTCCTCCTCAACTAGACCCGTTAATCCCAGCTCGAATCCCCCATCTCCGGGGACTATTAAAATTAATGTCGATGTTGCGGTTGATGAGGCAAAGAGAAGTGTATGATTGGGCATTGTAGCACGGGACCATGAATGAGCTGTCCTCGGCTGGATTTCTGAAAAAGGCAATGCCTTTTGGGATCCCCTAGCAGCGGAAAGCATTGCCTTACTTTGAGGACTTGAACTGAGCATAGCAAAAGGATGGAAACATGTCATTTTAGAAGGGGATTGTGTCTTGGCAGTAAATGGCGTTCTGCACCACCAATCAAACAATCGTTTTCATCCTTTCGGTCACATATTTGAAGGCATTAAGCTTTTAGCAAGTAATTTAGAGAGTTTTGTTTGCTCCCATGTGTTTAGGGAAAATAATTCTGTTGCACATGCTCTTGCGAAGATTGCTTTTAGTATGTTCCCTGCTTCGTTTGAGTTTCCTAGTTTTATCTACGACCTTGTAATCAACGATATTGCTCATTAGTGGAGTTTTTCACCCTTTGGGTCCTCAAAAAAAAAAAAAAAAAAAAAATCTAGAAAGTCTCACCCAGCAGCGCCTCGAAAAGGTGAAAAAAGAGCTCCACCGCTTGCAAATAGACAACAAGCGCAAAGAAGTAGAAAGTTTTATGTACAAATGCATGGCTGGAATAAAAAAACCAGAAGAATTTGACATGGCTAATGCTGATGTCATGGAATAAACTGCAAGGGATCTTAGTTCAAGAATGGGAGAACTAAAAATTGTTGATCTGAATAACCCGTCTACAACTGGATATCACAACAATAATTAGTTTTTCCAGTAGTAATCAACTGCAACATGTAGCTCATGGCCTAATGTTATTCTTTCTAGTGCATTTTTTCTTTTTGTTTCAATTTAATCTATATGTAAATGTTATTTTATCAATTCAGGTAATTTTATTTAATGGGGTTTAGATTCAAGTATATTTTTTGATTTGTTGTTTCAACTTAATCTAGATGTATATGTGTTATTTTGTCATTTTCAGGCAATTTTATTTGGCGGGATCTATGTTCTTAATAACAATTTTTTTGAATTAGAAAATGGATATAAAAGTTAATTCAGGAAAGAATATCTGAAATTAAGACATAAATCATTTGTATAAAATTGTGAATTATTACAATTAAAGTACGAATTCTTATTTGTCGTTATTTTAAATAAAATAAAATTATATCCTAATGTTTTCCCAATTGAACCACATGTATGATATACAAACGCATAAAAGGAAAGCTAGATTAGATTCACACAGCCAGATGGCCTAAAGAAAAAAATTGACTAGCAAAAAGTCCCAATGACAACTTTAAATTTCATTAAATAAATCATTATTATTACATTTTATTTCTCTTTGTATTTTAGTGTTTTGTTGCATTTCATTAGATTGATTGAAATACAACTGATTTTTTTAACCAATTTCATTTATGACAATATTTATTTTGTTTTTGACCTACTTGAAAACAAAAATTCAACTCATTAATCCACAATTTAGGGCTTAATTTATTACAAATGATTCATGTCTTAATTTCAAATATTCTTTCCTGAATTAACTTATATATCCATTTTCTAATTTAAAAAAAATGTTAATAAAAACCTAGATGCCACCAAATCAAATTACCTGAAAATGACAAAATAACACATATACATCTAGATTAAGTAGAAACAACAAAGAATAAATTATACTTGAATCTAAACCCCATTACATAAAATTACCTGAAATCGATAAAATAACACTTACATATATATTAAATTGAAAAAAAGAAAAAATGCACTAGAAAGAATAGCATTAGGCCTTGAGCTACATGCTGCAGTTGATACTAGTTGAAAACTAATTATTGATCTGAGATCCAGTTGTAGACGGGTTATTTGGATCAACAATATTTACTTCTCTCATTCTTGAAATGAGGACCCTTGCAGTTGGTTCCATGATTGATCTCATAACATCAGCATTAGCCATGTCAAATTCTTCTTGTTTTTTTCTTCCAGCAATGCATTTGTACATAAAATTTTCTACTTGTTTGCGCTTGTTGTCTATTTGCAAGTGGTGGAGCTCTTTTTTCACCTTTTTGAGGCGCTGTTGGGTGAGACTTTCTAGATTAATCAAGTATCTAGATTTTTCCGTATCCGAAAGACCATTGTAACGTGACAACACAGTCATGGTGTCTTCTGGTGATGGCCATACCTCTGGTTGACTCCCATATGGACTGTAGATGATGGCACATGCATCTACGGCACAAAGGGTGCGAAGTTCACTTGCTTTTTTTATTAATCCCTTTTTCCTTTAGTTGAACGAAATTTTTCTTTCGGATTTGTTGAACATATATTCGAGTGTAACTTTTCTTCTTGGCATTTTTGACAATTTTTTTTCTTTATTGGGAATATGAGGATTGAGGGAATATGAGGAAGAAGCTATATATGAATATATGTATTATGTATGAAGAGATTTGGATAATTTTATTTTGAGAATTTTGAATTGTGTATTACCAATGTCTGAGTTGTTTGAGTTAATGGTATAATAAATTCGATTGACAACTATTTTCTTCAAATATGTTTTGTGGTGTTGTTGCATTTCTTATTTTGGATGTTACTAGTATTCTACTTGCCTAATTGTCATATTATGATGATAAGAACATTAATTTTTAAAATTTGAACCTATTTAATTTGGAAAATCTATAATGACTAGAAATCAAAAATTTCCAGACATACAAAATAATCGGGGGAAAAAGCAATATTAGTCCTTCAAACTTTGCAGGGATGCATCAATGGGACACATGTAGTTTCAGAAAGTAATTTATACCCTTAAATTTTAAGTAGCTACAGTTTTAGTCTTCTTACTCGCAATTCTAGTCCTAAACATAACGGAATGAAACCAGAGTCAAAAAATTACCATGATTTCTAGGGAATGAAGATATAATGGGGAATTCTAATTTATTTTGCATTAAAAAAATATGTAGGGGAAGAAATTATGTTATTTTCCTCCAATTTCAGTTGATTTAGCAAACTACGCGGCATGTTTCCCCAAAATCCACAAATTTTGTGCTTGCATGGCAGTTTCAAGGCATTGATTTCAATTCCGGCGAGTTTAGGAATGAAATTGTAGGTAAGAAGACTAAAATTGTGGAAACATAAAATTCAAAGGATGCAAATGGCTTGCTCAAACTACATATGTCTCATTTTTGCATCTCTGTAAAAGTTAAAGGATTATTTTATCTTTTGACAGAATAGTTGTGATAGACATGCAAATGTGATATAGTTGTATTAGTACTATTACGAGCAATATTATTGCTCACCGATCTTGTACATTTGAACAAAGAGCTTAAGAGAAAGTTTAAAGTTAGGAGTGCAAAAAGATTGACTCCAATAAACATAGTATTACATGTCTTTCATTTAATATTAAACTAGAACTAGAACTAAATATGTTAAATCGTAAGCCTACAAACATAATATTTAGAAATTGTTTCCATATTTTGTTGTGACCAAAAAAATCGATACCAATTTCATCCAAATGGAAAAAAATAAACTAATTTTTTATGGCCAACAAATGTCGTGCTTTTCAACCAATATGTAATATGTAAGAATGAGATTTCATTTACAGGAGAAACATAACTTTTTTTTCAGCTTTCACGCAAAAAATTGCCTCCATTCAATTAAATGGTTACTGGGAGTAAAATGCAGATCATCAAGAAAAGGTTTAATGACATGAGTGTCATGCCCTAAGCGGCGGAAGCAAAATAGTAGGAAATGTTAGAAACTTTCATGACATACATATTGTAGCTTATTAAGTATTAAGTTTGATCTTTCGGGTTGAAAGCGTGATTAATTGTTAAATGATTTAAAATTGAGTGTGCTTTAAACAGAACTTATTTATGTATTTTTTTTCACTTTTTGTAATATCAAGCTGTAATGCGCTGAACTTTTAATATCACTAAACATTTTGTATTTGTTATGTATCAAATTTAACTGATTTTTAACCAGAGAAAGAGTTGGCTAAAGCAAGATAAGTTCGCTCACGAGATGACACTAACAAGAGAAGTCGAGGCTGCAATGGACCTTCATGTGAACAAGACAACTGATAAGGAGATGGAAGCACGAGTGATAGTGTGCACATTACAGCGGTCAGGGCCAAGACATGTGGTGATGAAAGCTACACACAGGGTTCATATGTTCGAAGTCCAACAAATATATAGGAAATACGACTAGGCGGTAGTGTTAAAGGTGGTGGCACAATGCAGGACGATTACCGCCTCGAACACCTTCGAACAAATATACGAAGACAACTAATTTTGTGCCAATTTTTCTTAGTTCAATAGTATACTATAATTGCATGTTATTGTTATCATTTATTTTTTTAATTCCAACAGTAGTACATTTATGTCTGAATACCACAAATGGTCCTCCTTATGTATAACTTTTTATAAAGTCTTCTCTCTTGAGTTTTTTTCTTAAAAATATGTAATGTCCAAAATATGAGAGCAGTACATCTAAACCTCAATGGTAGATTAAATATCTCTTATTTTTTAAACAACAGTAACTTGAGAATTTATTATTTACATGTGATAGATTTGTAATACAAATTTAAAATTAGAAATACATATATTTATCATCGTTTCTAGTTCTTACTCTTAGGTCTCATCTTTTTGGTTATTGTGATTTGATAGTTATGTAACACAATGATTAAAATTAGAAACTAGTTTAATCATAATCAACAATAGATCTCTTGCTCAAGTTTAATCTTCCAACTGAATAGTTTATGTTTATTTAAGTGATCATATCCCATATATAAATTGGAATATAATTGAACATCAAAGTGAGACATTCGTGAATTGGTATACAATTTCATGTTCAACAAAATTCCAAGTCATCTGGAATGGTTTAATGCTTTTAAATATTCGTGATAATCCACATCCCTGCCCGTACAAATTTGGACGACCATTACGGTTCGTATTTGGGCATTTGTGCCGAATATTTGATGGTACAAGGAATTCTATGTAATAAACATATCACATAGCAGTTTCATACATTTTTCGTATAATACGTGGGAGTTCTTGCATTCAACCCGCTCATATCGTATCATTAGTCGTGATGGATATTATTACTATTTTTGCTTATTTTCACATTTATGTGCAAAATAACTTGAGATCACTCGTACAAGTAATTTGTTCAGCAGTATAGAAAAAGGAAAACAAAGTTTTTTAAATTTATCACTTGACTGTTTATTTATTAATGAAGTCATGTTATGATCTAATTATTACAATTATAGTACGAATTCTTATTTGTCGTCATTTTAAATAAAATAAAATTATATCCTAATGTTTTCCCAATTGCACCACATGTATGATATACAAACGCATAAAAGGAAAGCTCTATTTAGATTCACACTGCCAGATGGCCTAAAGAAAAAAATTGACAAGAAAAAAGTCCCAATGACAACTTTAAATTTCATTGAATAAAACTAGCACATCCTACAAATAGCATAAAGTCGTTTTATTTTATGATAAGTGTTTGTGGAATTGGTTTGTGTCTTTTCGTTATAATCACATTGATATTAAATAGGTTGATTTGACAGTATTTTAAGATAAATATGAACATTTTAATATACAACCATCATTGACAATAGTTATCTATCAAATCGTTTTATTATTTCTAGGAATTCTATATATAATGTTATATAACAATCACAAAATTAGTAAAATAATGTGAATTGTCACGAACCAAGTAAGAAACATGTATGGACTAGTGATTCACAAACTTTCTTACCTTCAAATTAGACTACTAGGTTCGACATAATATATAATTTCATCTTTCAAATATCACGAGATATACTCACTTGATTCGACAAATGGTAGGTAACGATCAAATTTAAAACGAAAAACTTGGTCAAGAATTTATACAAATGAGTAACCAGAAAATTTAATCAGTATTACAATAGAATTGTCATTGAAAAACTTTTATAATTATAAGTATGTTAATAATTTATTTAGTAAGAACAACTTATCAATAATTTTTCATCGTATATTTAAAATGCTAACATAAGTGCTATTATTTGCTAATTTACCCATATAGGTGAAAATTACATATTGTGAGAAAAGTCTACAAGTACAATTTTGACAAAGCGAAGGACTATCAAAATTTTATTTGTTGATCATGATCACATCTTAAATGTTGATATTTATTGCAATTTAAATATGATTGTTGCCGTTTGAAGATCGGTCTAATTTTTACTCAATTAATTAATTATTAACATGTATTAGTGTTTGCATATTCGTACACATGAGGTCGCTAGAACTATGCACATATATACAATTTAATCAATGGATTAGATTAACCTTCGAAAGAATTATTTCTCAATAAACATGAAAGTATTCTCGTGTTTTATTTGTGGAAATAGTTGGCTCAGCATTACCTTTTTCCCAGATCAAAGCTTTTGTATGTCTCCATCGTTGTTGTCTTCTTGTATTCCTTTTTCTATGTGAATTTTTTTCTTTAGGCTATCTGGCAGTGTGAATCTAAATCGAGCTTTCCCTTTATGCGTTTGTATATCATACATGTGGTGCAATTGGGAAAACATTAGGATATAATTTTAAAAACCTTTGTTTTCCTTTTTCTATACTACTGAACAAATTACTTCTACGAGTGATCTCGAGTTATTTTGCACATAAATGTGAAAATAAGCAAAAATAGTAATAATATCTATCACGACTAATGATACGATATGAGCGGGTTGAATGCAAGAAGTCTCACGTATTATACGAAATATGTATGAAACTGCTATGTGATATGTTTATTACATAGAATTCCTTGTACTATTAAATATTCGGCTCAAATGCCCAAATACGAACAGTAATGGTTGTCAAAATTTGTACGGGCAGGGATGTGGATTATCAGGAATATTTAAAAGCAATAAACCATTCCATATGACTTGGAATTTTGTTGAACATGAAATTGTATACCAATTCACGAATGTCTTACTTTTATGTTCGATTATATTCCAATTTATATATGGGATATGATCACTTAAGTAAACATAAACTATTCAGTTGGAAGATGAAACTTGAGCAGTAGATCTATTGTTGATTATGATTAAACTAGTTTCTAATTTTAATCATTGTGTTACATAACTATCAAATCAAAATAACCAAAAAGATGAGACCTAAGAGTAAGAACTAGAAACGATGATAAATATATATATTTCTAATTTTAAATTTGTTTTACAAATCTATCACATGTAAATAATAAATTCTCAAGTTACTGTTGTTTAAAAAATAAGAGATATTCAATCTACAATTGAGGTTTAGATGTAGTCCTCTCATATTTTGGACATTACTCAAAAAATGCTAAAGATATTAAATAAAAAAAGCTCAAGAGAGACGACTTTATAAAAAGTTATACATAAGGAGGACCATTTGTGGTATTCAAACATAAATGTATTACCGTTGTTGGAATGAAAAAGATAAATGAGAACAATAACATGCAATTATAGTATACTCTTGAACTAAGAAAAATTGGCACGAAATTAGTTGTCTTCGTATATTTGCTAGTAGGTTTTCTAGGCGGTATCGTCCTGCATTTTGCCACCACCTTGAAACTACCACCTAGTCGTATTTTCTATATATTTGTTGGACTTCGAACATATGAACCCTGTGTGTAGCTTTCATCACCATATGTCTTGGCCCTGACCGCTCTAATGTGCACACTATCACCACTTCCAAATTAAATAGGTTAAAATTTTCAAAATTAATGTTCTTATCATCATAATATCACAATTAGACAAGTAGAATATTATGAACATCCAAAGTAAGAAATGCAACAAACACCACAAAACATATTTGAAGAAAATAGTTGTCACTCGAATTTATTATACCATTAACTCAAACAACTCAGACATTGGTAATACAAAATTCAAAATTCTCAATATAAAATTATCCAAATCTCTTCAAATATCTATATATACATACATAATACGTATATTCATATATAGCTTCTTCCTCATATTCCCTCAATCCTCATATTCCCAAGAAAGAAAAAAACTTGTCAAAATGCCAAGAATGAAAGTTACACTCGCATATATGCTCAACAAATCCGAAAGAAAAATTTCGTTCAACAAAAGGAAAAAGGGATTAATAAAAAAGCAAGTGAACTTCGCACCCTTTGTGTCGTAGTTGCATGTGCCATCATCGACAGTCCATATGAAAGTCAACCAGAGGTATGGCCATCACCAGAAGACACCACAACTGTGTGTTGTCACGTTACAATGGTCTTTCGGATACGGAAAAAATTAGATACTTGACTAATCAAGAAAGTCTCACCCAGCAGCGCCTCGAAACGATGAAAAAAGAGCTCCACCGCTTGCAAATAGACAACAAGCGCAAAGAAGTAGAAAGTTTTATGTACAAATGCATGGCTGGAATAAAAAACCCAGAAGAATTTGACATAGCTAATGCTGATGTAATGAGATCAATCATGGAACAAACTGCAAGGGATCTCAGTTTAAGAATGGGAGAACTAAATATTGTTGATCCGAATAACCCGTCTACAACTGGATATCACAAAAATAATTAATTTTTCCAGTAGTAATCAACTGCAACATGTAGCTCATGGCCTAATGTTATTCTTTCTTGTGCATTTTTTCTTTTTGTTTCAATCTAATCTATATGTAAATGTTATTTTATCGATTTCAGGTAATTTTATTTAATGGGGTTTAGATTCAAGTATATTTTATTATTTGTTGTTTCGACTTAATCTAGATGTATATGTGTTATTTTGTCATTTTCAGGCAATTTTATTTGGCTGGATCTATGTTCTTAGTAACATTTTTTTTTAAATTAGAAAATGGATATATAAGTTAATTCAGGAAAGTATATCTGAAATTAAGACATAAATCATTTGTATAAAATTGTGAATTATTATAATTAAAGTACGAATTCTAATTTGTCGTTATTTTAAATAAAATAAAATTATATCCTAATGTTTTCTCAATTGCACCACAAGTATGATGTCTCCAGTAGGATTCGAACTTGAGTCTCGTCTCTGGGGGTCGCAAGTCACTACCACAACTAGTTATATTTTTCATTTGAAAATCTTGTTGATGTTCTACATCTTTCCATCAAAGTAAGGAAATCTTACAACCTACTTAGGATTTAAAAAAATACTTTCACTTACTATTAAAATATAGTCAGTAGTAAAAGTTACTTAAAATTTTGAAAATTCAACAAATCTAAACATAGAGTAGGTATATGGTATCAATGAGAATAAATGTGTAGTTCAATGTGATACTCTTTACAAAAATTGAAGTGTATCATTATTATTACATTCATAAGAACATAGAGTAGGTATATTATAGTTCAATGAGAATAAATTGATTGAAATAATCTAAAATCACAAAATTGAAAGAAATTGAAAAATATTACATTCATCTAATACCTCGTAAATCATTATTATTACATTTTTTTCTCTTTGTATTTTAGTGTTTTATTGCATTTCGTTAGATTGATCGAAATACAACTGATTTTTTTAACCAATTTCATTTGTCAAAACATTTATTTTATTTTTTACCTACTCGACAATAAAAATTCAACTCATTAATCCACAATTTTGGGCTTAATTTATTACAAATGATTCATGTCTTAATTTCATATATTCTTTCCTGAATTAACTTATATATCCATTTTCTAATTTTAAAAAATGTTAATAAAAACCTAGATGCCCCCAAATAAAATTACCTGAAAATGACAATATAACACATATACATCTAGATTAAGTAGATACAACAAAGAATAAAATAAACTTGAATCTAAACCCCATTAAATAAAATTACATGATATCGATAAAATAACACTTACATATAGATTAAATTGAAACAAAAAGAAAAACTTCAATAGAAAGAATAACATTAGGCCTTGAGCTAAATGTTGCAGTTGATTACTACTCGAAAAACTAATTATTGTTGTGAGATCCACTCGTAGACGGGTTATTCGGATCAGCAATATTTAGTTCTCTCATTCTTGAACTGAGATCCCTTGCAGTTTGTTCCATGATTGATCTCATAACATCAGCATTAGCCATGTTAAATTCTTCTGGTTTTTTTATTCCAGCCATGCATTTGTACATAAAATTTTCTACTTCTTTGCGCTTGTTGTCTATTTGCAAGCGGTGGAGCTCTTTTTTCACCTTTTCGAGGCACTGTTGGGTGAGACTTTCTACATTAGTCAAGTATCTAGATTTTTCCGTATCCGAAAGACCATTGTAACGTGAAAGCACAGTCGTGGTGTCTTCTGGTGATGGCCATACCTCTGGTTGACTCCCATATGGACTGTAGATGATGGCACACGCATCTACGGCACAAAGGGTGCGAAGTTCACTTGCTTTTTTTATTAATCCCTTTTTCCTTTTGTTGAAAGAAATTTTTCTTTCAGATTTGTTGAGCATATATGCGAGTGTAACTTTTCTTCTTGGCATTTTCGACAAGTTTTTTTCTTTCTTGGGAATATGAGGAAGAAGCTATATATGAATATATGTATTGTGTATGTATATATACATATATGAAGAGATTTGGATAATTTTATTTTGAGAATTTTGAATTGTGTATTACCAATGTCTGAGTTGTTTGAGTTAATGGTATAATAAATTCGAGTGACAACTATTTTCGTCAAATATGTTTTGTGGTGTTTGTTGCATTTCTTACTTTGGATGTTCATAATATTCTACTTGCCTAATTGTGATATTATGATAATAAGAACATTAATTTTTAAAATTTGAACCTATTTAATTTGAAAAATCTATAATGATTAGAAATCAAAAATTTCCAGACATACAAAATAATAAGTCAAAAAAGCAATATTAATCCTTCAACCTTTGCATGGACGCATCAATGGGACACATGTAGTTTCAGAAAGTAGTTTATACCCTTTAATTTTAAGTAGCTGTAGTTTTAGTCTTCTTACCATCAATTCTAGTCCTAAACACAACGAAATTGAAACAAAAGCGAAACAATTGCCATGATTTCTAGGGAATGAAGATATAATGGGGAATTCGAATTTATTTTTCCATAAAAAAATATGTAGGGGAAGAAATTATGTTATTTTCCTCCAATTTCAGTTGATTTAGCATGCTACGCGGCCTGTTTCCCCAAAATCCACAAATTGTGTGCTTGCAAGGCAGTTTCAAGGCATTGATTTCAATTCCGGCGAGTTTAGGAATGAAATTGTAGGTAAGAGGACTAAAATTGTGGAAACCTAAAATTCAAAGGATGTAAATGGCTTGCTCAAACTACATATGTCTCATTTTTTCATCTCTGCAAAAGTTAAAGGACTATTTTTTCTTTTCCCAGAATAGTTGTGATAGACATGCAAAAGTGATATAGTTGTACTAGGACTATTAAGAGCAAAATTAATGCTCACCGATCTTCTACAATTGAACAAAGAGCTTAAGAAAAAGTTTAAAGTTAACAGTGCAAAAAGATTGACTCCAATAAATGTAGTATTACATTTCTTTCATTTATTATTAAAACTAGAACTATATAACACATATACATCTAGATTTAGTAGAAACAACAAAGAATAAATTATACTTGAATCTAAACCCCATTACATAAAATTACCTGAAATCGATAAAATAACACTTACATATATATTAAATTGAAACAAAAAGAAAAAATGCACTAGAAAGAATAGCATTAGGCCTTGAGCTACATGCTGCAGTTGATACTACTCGAAAACTAATTATTGATGAGAGATCCAGTTGTAGACGGGTTATTCGGATCAACAATATTTACTTCTCTCATTCTTGAACTGAGATCCCTTGCAGTTTGTTCCATGATTGATCTCATAACATCAGCATTAGCCATGTCAAATTCTTCTGTTTTTTTTCTTCCAGCCATGCATTTGTACATAAAATTTTCTATTTCTTTGCGCTTGTTGTCTATTTGCAAGTGGTGGAGCTCTTTTTTCACCTTTTCGAGGCACTGTTGGGTGAGACTTTCTAGTTTAATCAAGTATCTACTTTATTTTGCACGTGCAGGGGGTAAAATTTTATTTTTGATACCAAATTTTTACCTACTCTATACATTTTGTACCAAACAATTGAAAAAGGCACATTTGATACTAAAATTGAAGACCATTTGACACATTTGCTTTGCCCATCAATTTTTTGGACGGGAACGACCATGTGGTCGTTAAGTCACCAAAATTGCACATTTTTTTCATGTAATGTACTCGAGAAGGGAGTATTTGAACATAATCTTTTGGGAATGAAATTGGAAAAACACTGAAACTTTGTTAGTTTTTTGGGAATTATCTATTGAGTTCATGAACTGAAACTTGTGCCGTTAGAAAGTTCGTAGCTTTCCAACCATATAAAGAACACAAAATTTGGCCTTATAACGAAGGAGTTATGCCAAAACTAAGATAAGGTTCAAATACTATTTGCTCGAGCACATTACGTGCAAAACGCGTGTAATTTTGGTGACTTAACGGTCACATGGTCGTTCCTGTCCAAAAAAATTATTGATTAATGCAAATTTGTCAAATGACCTTCAATTTTGGTATTAAATGTGTATTTTTTGAAGGTTTGGTACCAAATGTGTGAAGTAGGTAAAAGTCTGGTATAATTTTTTTTTTTTACTTCCAGCACGTGCAAAACCCGTGTCATTTAACGGACACGTGAAATGCACGTGATAAACTCTGTTAAAATATTGACGGCCAAATAAAATGTATCAAGAGGGCCTAAATCATGGGATCAAATGTATTTTTTCAGAAAGCTTGATATCAAAAGTATTTTTCCCACTTTAAAAAATGTTTCCATTTTTTGTTGTGACCAAAAAATCGATACCAATTTCATCCAAAGGGGAAGAGAACAAACTAAATTTATATGGCCAACAAATGTCGTGCTTTTCGACCAATATGTAATATGTAAGAATGAGATCTCATTTTCAGGAGAAACTGAATTTCTTTGTTCAAGCAACAAATTGCCTCCGTTCAATTAAATGGTTACTGAGAGTCAAGATGCAGATCATCAAGAAAAGGTTGAATGACATGAGCGTCATGCCCAAAGCCTAGGTTGAAGCAAAATAGGAAGAAATCTTTGGAACTTTCATAACATATATATTGTATCTTATTAAGTTTGATCTTCCAAGTTGAAAGCGTGATTAATTGTTAAATTTCATTAGATATTCAACTGATTTTTTTAACCAATATCATTTATCACAACATTTATTTTATTTTTGACCTACTCGAAAATAAAAATTCAACTACCTGTTCGTATAGCACTTCGGGAAAGGAAACTTATTGAGGAAGATAATTGTATTCGCTGCGAAGAAGAAACGGAATCCACCATTCATTGTATTGTTAAATGTAATTACGCTAGACAATGTTGGGCCCTTTCTAGACTTGCTTTTACTAGTTATTGGTGTAACTCCAATGATTTCAAGGACTGGTTTCGGCACCTATCCTCGAAGTTGGACGCTTTTGAGCTTGGATTCGCTACTACTTTGGCTTGGTGGATATGGTTTAGTAGAAACAAATTTATATGGGAGAAGAAAGACTTCGAACCAGCTGATATTGTCCTATTCGCACGTAAGTTTTATGTCGGTTTTAAGGAAGATTTTTCTCTACCTTCTATTTCCTCCTCAACTAGACCCGTTAATCCCAGCTGGAATCCCCCATCTCCGGGGACTGTTAAAATTAATGTCGATGCTGCGGTTGATGAGGCAAGGAGAAGTGTAGGATTGGGCATTGTAGCACGGGACCATGAATGAGCTGTCCTCGGCTGGATTTCTGAAAAATGCGATGCCTTTTGGGATCCCCTAGCAGCGGAAAGAATTGCCTAACATAAAATACCTGAAGAGAAGAATCAAGAAGACGTATCCTGTTCATAAGTTTCCCCCAAATCAATTTTGCAATTAGGTTTAGTTTTTACCGTTGTAATTTGTTAGTCTAAGTCGCGTTTCTATTTTCTGCGCTTTTCTTATTTTCCTATTTATTGTCGGTTAGGAATTATCTATAAATACTGGACTAGATTTGTGAATAGAAGTAAGTTACATTAAAACAAATAGTTTTGTATTGTAAATTCTCTGAACGATCAATAATACAGATTATCTTTCTTTCTTTTTCCATTCATGATTATCAAAATCAAAGTTTACATGGTATCAGTAGAAATTAAATAAAATTCTGCTGCGATTCTTTCTTCTCTACGTCAATCCTCATCATCTTCATCACATCATTATATCATATCAGTTTCTGTTTTTCATTCATACTCACTTCTTTCTGATCAAGATTTCATATAATTTTCAGAGGTCCAGTTTCTGTTTCTCATTCATACTCAATTCTTTTCAAGATTTCATATAATTT
This sequence comes from Penstemon newberryi var. newberryi, assembly GCA_030819805.1. Classification (NCBI taxonomy): domain Eukaryota; kingdom Viridiplantae; phylum Streptophyta; class Magnoliopsida; order Lamiales; family Plantaginaceae; genus Penstemon; species Penstemon newberryi. The sequence continues at coordinate 31,544,444 of JAUALY010000003.1, read as the reverse complement.
TCAGAGGTTTCGCACAATCTTCATAATCAAGATTTGCCTTCACCATCTAATTCTAACCCCATATAATCCATCTGTTCTTCATATTCTTGCCATCATCTCCATATTTTTATCATGTCTGAAACTTCAGATCTTCATTCAACCACCACAAACCCTTCCTCTCGATCCAGACCTCCTGTGGAGGACCCCTCTAGTCCTTATTACCTACATCCGGCTGATGGCCCAGGATTAACACTTGTCAACAAACAACTCACTGAAGACAACTATGAGGCTTGGAGTAGAGCCATGACTAAAAGTCTCACTGTCAAGAACAAATTAGGTTTTGTAGATGGATCTATCCCAAAACCTACAACTGATCCTCTTCTCATCAACTACTGGGATAGAAATAACACCATTGTTGTTTCTTGGTTACTCAACTCCGTTTCACAAGATATTGAATCTAGTATACAATTCCATACAGAAGCCACTGCCTTGTGGGCTGAATTGAAGGAAAGATTTCACCAAAGAAATGGCCCACGTCTTTATCAACTTTGAAGAGATCTTCTACGCCTTACTCAAGAGAAACTGACTATCAATACTTACTATACTAAGTTCAAGAAATTCTGGGATGAAATCCAGAATTCTAGACCTGCTTGTGTTTGTGGAAAACTTGAAGAATATTTTCAGCATGAGTATCTGTTCATTTTTCTCATGGGACTGGATGAATCGTTATCTACTACTCGGAGTCAAATCCTTTTAATGGAACCACTCGCCACAGTAAACAAGGCCCTGGCTCTCATCTGTCAAGAAGAGAAACAAAGGTCCCTTTTACACACTGCTCCTAGTTTAGACCCCAAGAACTCTATGGCTTTTGCCATAAAACATTCTAATCCCAATCAAAATTCTCAACCACCAAGACCACCATCCAACTCTTACACCAGACCTCCCTTTCCCACTAACAGAAATTCTTTTCCCAATCAAACCAATCCCTACACCCCATCTCCAAGACCATCATTCAATCCCAACTATAAAGGCAAACAGAGACCCTATTGCACACATTGTAATATGCCAGGTCATACAGTAGACACATGCTTTAAACTTCATGGTTTTCCTCCTGGTTACAAACCTAACAATTATAGACCTCCTATGTCCACCTCTACCAACACCAATTCTCCCACTATGAATATCACCACACCTACATCTGGCTTATCAACATTTATTCAGAATTTATCTCCAGATCAGTACCAACAATTGTCCAGTTTATTCAACTCTCAGCTATCTACTCAACCTTCAAACCCATCTCAGGTTGCATCTACAGTTAATTCTTTCAATATTCAGTCTAACTCAGGTACCTGCCTTTCTGCTGCTTCTTTACATTCTGATCTCCCTTCACACCATTGGATTCTTGACTCCGGGGCTACCAATCACATCTGCACAGATATAAATTTTTTTAATTTCATTCAACACACATTAAACACCAGTATAACTTTACCTAATAATGCATCCATTACTGTCTTTTTCATTGGTACTGTCCCTATCAACTCTCATCTCACTTTAACTAATGTTCTTTATGTACCATCTTTCAAATTTAATTTGCTTTCAGTCAGCTCACTTTTGAGGGACACTTTCTATAATATTACATTCATGCATACACACTTTTTTATACAGGAGCAACAAACTTTGAAGATGATTGGTCAGGGTAAACTACAAAATGGTCTTTACATCCTTGAAGCTGCTGCTCCTCCTAGTTCTATTCATGCTAGCTGTAATAGGGTTATTACTATTGATACATGGCACTCTAGGCTAGGCCATCCTTCTTTTCAATGCTTACATTCTCTCAAACATGTACTGAATTTTCCTATTGCATCTTCTAATAATATGCATCATTGTACTATTTGTCCATTAGCCAAACAGAAAAGATTGCCCTTCCCAAATGACAATCACAGAACAACTCAGGCTTTTGATTTGGTGCATTGTGACATTTGGGGACCCTACCATACACCATCTTACACTGGTTTTAGATACTTCATTACTATTGTTGATGATTTCACTAGGTTCACTTGGATATACCTAATACAAAACAAGCATGAAGCTGGCATTTTCATTCCAAAATTCATAAATATGATTAAGACTCAATTTAATACTTTAATCAAGGTTTTCAGATCTGATAATGCAAAAGAACTTCTTTTTGACAAACTTTTCTCTGATTTAGGTATATTGCATCAATTTTCAAATGTTCAAACTCCACAACAAAATTCAGTTGTGGAGAGAAAACACCAACATATTTTGAATATTGCTAGATCATTATTATTTCAATCTAAACTACCTATTGAAATGTGGTCTGATTGCATTCTTACTGCTGTCTATCTTATGAATAGGACACCATCTCTATTACTCCATAATGATTGTCCTTATACTCTTCTTTATCATAAACCTGTGAATTACTCCTTTTTAAGAAATTTTGGATGTTTGGCTTATGCTTCTACATTGCATGAGCATAGAAGAAAGTTTGAGCCAAGGGCTAGGGACTGTACTTTTATTGGCTATGCTTCAGGTGTTAAGGGATATAAACTATTGGATAATACCACTAAGGAAGTATTCCTCTCCAGAGATGTCATCTTCCATGAACATATATACTCCTTTCATTCTCATAAACCCACTCCTTCTAACTCTCAAGTTCTTCCCACTGGTCCTCACCCATCCCCTCTTATTCAAGCAGGCACACCTTCCCCACCTGTCTATTCTCCAGATAATTCTCCTTCTTCTCCTATTTCTGTTCCTGACCCTCCATCTTCACATCCTCCCAATTTAAGGAGATCATCTCGCCCATCCAACCCTCCTTCTTATCTCCAAGATTTCCACTGTAATTCTATCACTCACAGTTCTGCCCTTTATCCTCTCTCTTCAGTCCTTTCTTATGACAATATTCCCCCTACTTTTAGATCTTTTATTGCTAATATATCTTCAATAACTGAGCCTACCACTTACAAACAGGCAATTAAACACCCTCAATGGACTCAAGCTATAAATGAGGAACTTCATGCTTTGGAAACAAATAACACTTGGATTGTTACTACTTTACCCCCTAATAAGAGGTCTATTGGTTGTAAATGGGTATTTAAGGCCAAGAGAAAATCTGATGGTTCTATAGATAGATTTAAGGCTAGATTAGTAGCTAAGGGCTTTACACAAACATAGGGAATTGATTACAATGACACTTTTTCCCCTGTTGCAAAGATGGTTACTGTAAGAGTTCTACTTGCCATTTCCATTGCCAAAGGATGGACACTACATCAGTTAGACATCAATAATGCCTTCTTAAATGGAGAGCTTAATGAAGAAGTCTATATGGACTTACCTCAAGGCTATACCCCACCTACTTCTTCTATTTCTACAGGTAAACAGGTTTGTAAACTGACCAAATCCATTTATGGCCTCAAACAAGCCAGTAGACAGTGGAATGCAAAACTCACTTCAGTTTTACATTCTCTAGGATTTATTCAATCTAAATCTGACTATTCACTTTATACTAAAGGCTCAGGTTCTCATTTCATTGCTATTCTTGTTTATGTTGATGATATTATTCTTGCTTCACCTGATATTAATATCATTAACTCTGTCAAAACTTTTTTGAGTCAGGCTTTTACATTAAGAGATCTAGGGAAACTCAAATATTTTTTGGGTATTGAACTTGCATATTCCAGAACAGGTTTGGTAATTTCTCAAAGGCAGTATACTCTTCAATTGCTAGAGGATACATGTTACTTAGCTTCTAAGCCTGTTCCTTTGCCTATGGATCCAAACAGTAAGTTGGTAGATGATCCTAATGATTTACTCTCTGATGCTTCATCTTATCGAAGATTAATTGGTAGGTTGATTTACTTAACACTGACTAGACCAGATATTAGTTTTACAGTTCATAAGCTTAGTCAGTTCCTTTCTCAACCTACTCACACTCACATGAATGCAGCTTACCATTTACTGAGATACCTTAAGGGTACTCCATGACAGGGTTTATTTTACAGTTCTTCTCCTAATATATCCCTTTCTGCATTTTGTGATGCAGATTGGGGATCTTGTTTGGTTACACGTAGATCAACTACTGGGTACTGTACTTTTCTAGGGGATTCACTCATTTCTTGGAGGTCCAAACGACAGCCTACAGTTTCAAGATCCTCAGCAGAAGCTGAATATAGATCACTTGCAGCTACAACTAGTGAATTACTATGGTTGACTCAATTATTGAAAGATTTAAATCAAGTTACCTCAATTCCAGCATTATTTTGTGACAACGTCTCTGCTCTTCATTTGGCAACTAACCCCGTCTTCCATGAACGCACCAAACATGTGGAGATTGATTGTCATTTCATCCGGGAACATGTCGCCAAACGCCACCTCCGCCTCATGCCAATTCGTTCATCCCTACAGTTAGCAGATATATTCACCAAACCATTATCACGTCAGCCTTTTCTTTACATTTTATCCAAGATGGGCACAAAGGATCTTTATGCTCCATCTTGTGGGGGGCTATTAGAAAAGAAAGAAATTCATAAAATACCTGAAGAGAAGAATGAAGAAGACGTATCCTGTTCATAAGTTTCCTCCAAATCAATTTTGCAATTAGGTTTAGTTTTTACCGTTGTAATTTGTTAGTCTAAGTCGCGTTTCTATTTTCTGCGCTTTTCTTATTTTCCTATTTATTGTCGGTTAGGAATTATCTATAAATACTGGACTAGTTTTGTGAATAGAAGTAAGTTACATTAAAACAAATAGTTTTGTATTGTAAATTCTCTGAACGATCAATAATACAGATTATCTTTCTTTCTTTTTCCATTCATGATTATCAAAATCAAAGTTTACATTCTCTTCTCTAAAGTAAAGTAAATTCACAACTATTAATTTTGTGATCTACGAGAGTTTTGCACTAACTTTCCCCCTAAATTATGTAATGAATTTTTTTAGTGCCAATAATTCATGTGGTTTAACGTTTCAATGTCTTGTCTGGAGGTTTTGGACGGGGTAGCCGGTCAGTGACATTAATCGGAGAAAAGGGGGCAAAACCAACAGACATTTTTCTCTTTTATTTTTTATATTTTTTTATCTTAGGGATAAATAAGTAATTTGAAGCGATTTTGCTCTGGCAATAGGAGAGTTGCTCTGGTTGGTTATATCAGCAGCCATACAATAATAATGAGTAACTATCCAAATAATTTAACAAGAAATAGATATTAATATCACTCTCATGACATTAGGCACATCCCATTTATATCCTTGAGTTTGGGGATGGGACTCAATCGTGCTAAGGCGTCACCTCGGTTTCACCACACTGGTAAATTCAGAGAGTAAAGTGTAGAGTTAATTAAATTGGTATAACCTACACAATGATCAAATATAATACAAGGAGAACTAATTTTATTAACATTGTTGGTAGTGGTATTTATTTAAAAATAGTTCTCCTAATATTTTTATCCAAAATAGCGGTTAGGAACAAAAAGAATATATATATATATATATATATATATATATACAAGATAGACTTGGGCCAGAAAAATCCGTGCTCCAAATAAATAGAGCACGGATTTTGTCGGCAAAAAAAAAGGATTCAAATAGAGTTTTATGAAACGTATCAATAAGCTAGACCCATACTTGTTTCATGCCATAAATAAACTCGCACACTCAAGAAATCTGTTGGACATGCGGATTCACATCTCTTACAACCAACACAGTCCTCGGTCCTTGGAGCATAAGCTATTTGTTTAGCTTTATATTGTCCCATAATCGCAATTAAATCCATCCTAAAAGCAAAAAATCAGATTTTGCATGGGTCATATGTAGGGGTGTAATCGAGCCGAGTAGCGTTGAATGACACATTGTTCATGTTTGGTTTGAATTTTATTGAGTTTGAAATTTTGTGTTTGAAGTCGATTTGATTGTTAAACAAGCCGAGCTCAAACGAGCTTCTATCGAACAAACTCGAGCTGAGTATCGGGTAGCTTGATATTTTACATATATTTTTATCAATTTTTAGCTTATCGAGTCGAGTTTTAAAAGTTATCGAATGAAAAATAATGTTCATCCTTGTTTGATTTGTGTGACAAACCGAGCTCAAACGAGCTTCTATCGAACGAGCTCGAGTTGAATATCGAGTAACTTGATTTGATTTTCAGCCCTAGTCATATACGCAACACCCCATATTATTTTTCCCTTTTTTAAAAAAAAAAAAATTCACGATCAAATTCGTAAATTAAACTTATAAGCCAGAGATTCAAGCTCACACTCTAATTGGGCCGAAAATATCCTAGATTTGCTTCTATTTGACTTATGGGATAAAATTGTCAGTCCAGAAACTTATAAAGCAAACTTGTCAGCGGCCATAAGGTATATGACCAATTTTACCTTTTTCCCTATAAAATACATCTCATTCAAATACCATATCAAATCAAAGTTTCCATATGCAATGATCCTAAATAATCTTATCCGAAATATACGGGTCTATTTGGAAGAGTTTTGGTTCGATTTCGCGACTTTGGTTTCAAGACAATAGTTTTGGTGGTTTCGGTGAAACCATATTTGAATTGAGTTTGGATGTTGAATTTTGTGGTTTTGGAAAAACTGAAAGTCCATTTGAACGAGATTTGGAGGAAAAAGTAAGTGGTATTAATCAATTTTTTTTAATAGAGTTTGTGTGAGAAAAATAAATGTACATGTCAAATAAATATTTTGTAGAATTGCAGGTAGCTTTTAAGAGCTTGGGTATGGATTGGTTAATAAGTTTGGTTGGGTTACATTGACTTTATGAAACTCCACTTGGAAAATTTTTGTCCCAATTTCATGAAACCCACAAAATCGGGTTAGAATTCTTCCAAACAGTCCTACGAATCTATCAATAATGGATTAACTCTTAGACTTTATAAAATATCACAATGATATATTTTTTTTTTTATAACCCAGGTGTCCAAGCTTACACCAGACTAATCATGGACCCTTAGAACCATTGCCCTAGAACCCTGAAGGATGTAAATCACGGGATGTGCCTCCACCAAGCCTCGGGATCCCACCATACTGTTGTACACTGTGCGCACAAAGGGGTCTTGACCACAAATGACGCTTAGACAAACTCATGATAGTGTTTCCATCCATGTTCTAAACGGGATTCAAACTCCCACCCTTGCCGCTGGAGCAAGCCTTATGAATTGTTAGTCAGCCAGTTAGATAAATGCCCCAGGGACAATATCACAATGATATTTGAACATACATATACACTTTTAACTAAATAGCATATATGAAAACTAAATGCGGAATGGATCATCATACCTCTAGTCATTGATGTTTGGAAGAAATCTGATTGCGTATAAGATACTTCTACACTCTAGAAACCTCCTTTAGATGATGTATTTTAGTGAATAATGTTGAGTGTATGGACCTTATACATGGCTCACATATATATAATGTCTTGCCATCAAAGACACTAAGTAGATGTAAAGTCTTGACTTTATGACTCACATTACGCTCAAGTTAGGGCATCTCCAACCGAAGCATTTGCCCTCTTGACCCCCTTTTGATCCACCTAGAAATTCATCTTTAACAGAAAGACAATCAACATCCATTTAATTCAATTTCACAAATTTTCCTACTCTCACTTATTATTATTTTTAATAATAATAATAATAATAATTATTATTATTATTATAATTTTTATTAGGTACACAATGATAATATTTAAGTCGTATTTTTCGTTATCATTATCTAATATTTCTTATTTTTCAAATTTTAAGATTTAAAAAAAAAAAACTAACAATGTTTGAACTACAAACTAAATTCTAAAATAAACTAACAATGTTCATACTATATATTTCGTAATTTTCAAGTTTATTAAATTTTAATTTTGTCCATAAAATAATCACTTTATTAAATTTTGTCATAAACTAATCTTAAATTTAAAATTTAATTTTATTAAATCTTTCAAAATATTTAAAAATAAAGTTGAACATTATTTTAGTTAATACACAATTTTTACAAATTTCTACACAAATAAATATATAAACTTAAAAAAAAAACCAACAGGTCATCCCTTGACCACCCTTTTGCCCTCCCCACCGCCCAACCCTCCTCCTCACTGCCCTTTGCCCTCCCTCTTCTTTTGCTGTCTCCATCTGATGGCCGACGGGCAACCTCCCTCTTGTACATTAAATTCGTTACTTAACGGGGAGATCAAATGGCCACTTTAAGAAGTTTATAATGAATCTTAATAATAAACTTACATTAGTCCCCCCTCCCAAAATCGTTCTTCCCTTCAATTGCATGGAAATTTTCCCCAACCACCACAACGATGACATTTAACAACATTGAAATTGTCATTAATTATTGGGATAGTGGTTAAGAGAATTAATTACTACCAAATTTTGAATTTGAAAGCCAGATGTTCAGATCCTTGTTTGTTAATTAAAGAAGATATTTTATAAGCAACTTCTGGAAAATTTAGTGGAAATTTTGGATATTATCTGGCATGCAATTTTCCCGTAGGCCAACACTTTTCCCAAGTTATCACGAGTTAAAACTCTTCCAACAAACTTATTTAGAAATCCACAACCAAACTCTTAAAATCTATAAAACTTCGATTTGACATCTACCACCTACTTTTTTCCACTAAACTCTACGAAAATGACATTTATTTGATACCTACCACCTATTTTTTTCCTCAAACCCCAACATACAAACTCAATCAAAGTGGGGTTTCAGCTTTTTCAAAATCACAAAACACAACATCCATAAACTAACCAAATGGAGTTTCAAAGGTTTCACCGAAACCAGTCAAACCATTTTTTGAAACCGAGACCTGTGAAACCGAGTCAAAACCCTTCCAAGTAGAGCCGAAAGGTGTGGGTTGATTGAGCGAGATATTTTGTGCTTTTATATAATTTCATAAAACTCATTTTAAAAATACACACAAACGAAATTTTATTGAAGTGACTAATTTATTACGGGTTAACCCATTTCAAGATTTCTCCTTTTTTGATCTTTTGACATTTATTAATATATATATTTGTACACTATCAAAAATATTTTTAAATATTTGCTAAGGTGAACAAATTATTTTACAATATCACGAGTTGGAAGATCGATGCAAAAACGAGAAGTGTTTTGTTTGGAGCAATTTTTTGTGCATTTCACTGTTTTGATCATATATAATTTTAGCTATTGTTATCAGAATCTCACACTAATGGTATCATTGCGAGAAGTTCTCTTCATCGCACACGACGTGCCAATCGAGCGAAGCGCCATTAGCACCGACTTCGACCTCAAATTCGAATACTTTCGTCTTCCCCCTCAAAATGCATTATTTTTCTTTTGATATTTTTGGCAATATTTAGTTCATTAACTCGGAAGGCTGGACCACATCTTTGGGAAAATGCTTATTTTATTTTATACTGTATTTTACTTTGACATAATTTGGAGATTTTACTGATTTTGACAAATAAAAAAGGATTAGATCTGATGCGCTAGAAGACATGAGACCTTTTTGTGGATAGAAAAAGAACGCGAGGTACATGCATGTTTAACCAATTACGTACAACAGGCTTTTATTTCTTTAATAATGCATGCAATTATTTGACCCTCTAAAAGATATGCATTTATTTGCACCTCACAAAAATTAGCCAAATCATGTTGCTACCGACAATAGAGTATATCAGTTAAATGAATAAAACCTTTTTTTTTTTTTAATCCCAATAAATACAGTCTTCTATTTATATGCAGAAGAGTTTTTTCCACAATGAACCTTATAACTAAGTAATAATTACTATATATATATCGCACAAATAAAGAAGAGGGTGAAATTAATTAAAAACCATGAGAATCTATACAAAGGAGTCCACAATGGTGAGACCGGTGGAAGCAACGCCAAATGAAAGTCTTTGGATCTCGAATGTCGACGTAGTGAGGCGTAACTACCACACCCCCACTGTGTACTTCTACCGCCGCCCCACTGGGGTGGCTAACTTCTTTGACACGGCAGTGCTCAAGGCGGCACTTGGCCGTGCCTTGGTTCCATTTTACCCGGCGGCAGGGAGGTTGAATACGAACAAGCTGGACGGCCGCATTGAGATCAACTGCAATGGCGAAGGTGTCCTCTTCGTGGAGGCCGAATCCAACGCTACCTTGGATGACTTGGGCGACTTCACGCCCAACCCACACTTGAAAATAACCCTCATTCCTACCGTAGATTATTCCCAAGAAATTTCGACCTACCCACTAGTTTTGTTGCAGGTAGGTACATACATGCATGTATTTTAATTATTATTATTATTATTATTGTATTTAAATTCAGAATATTATATTATTGATTTTGTTATAATTTAATAATTGCAGGTAACACATTTCAAATGTGGTGGAGTTTGTTTAGGTGTTAAAAATGAGCATCACTTATCAGATGGCTTATCTGCACTCCATTTCATCAACACATGGGCCGATATAGCCCGTGGTCTGGACATTACCATCCCGCCTGTCATCGATCGGAGCCATCTCAGCGCCCGTCGTCCCCCTCAGCCACAATTCGACCACATCGAGTACTACCAACCCCCACCCACCACGAAAGTCCCATATGATGCATCCCCTGAAACAACTTTTTCTGTATTGAAACTAACTCGTGATCAACTCAATGCCCTCAAGTCCAATTGCAAAGATAAGGAAGACCCCGATGTCTCTAATTACAGCTCGTTCGAGGTGCTGGGAGGCCACGCTTGGCGCTGCGTTTGCAAGGCTCGTGGTCTGCCCGAAGATCAAGAAACAAGGATCCATATTACTATAGAAGGAAGGAATAGGCTCCAGCCTCCGCTCCCACGAGGATATTATGGCAACGTGATCTTCCCAAATAGGCGTGTTGCCTTGTCTGGTGAAATACAATCAAAACCTCTAAAGCATGTTGTGAGTATAATTCACGATGCAATAATCCAAATGAATAACGATTACTTGAGATCGACTATCGATTATTTAGAGTTGCAGCCTGATCTTCTCGCCCTTGCTGTCGGGGATCACACATATAGGTGTCCGAATCTTGGGATAAACAAGTGGGTAAGGTTGCCGATATATGATGCTGATTTTGGATGGGGAAAGCCGATATATATGGGCCCTGGCACAATTCCATGTGAAGGGGAAATTACAATGTTGCCAAGTCCAATAAATGATGGGAGCTTATTGCTTTCGTTATCACTGCCAAATGAACATATGAAGCTTTTTGAGAAGATCTTGTATGAATTTTGAACTTATATATATATAGTACGATTAAGATAAATAATATTTTATGAAAATTGCAAAAGCTTCAATCCATCTTCCTATTTATGTGAGAAGCCTTTTAGCATAAAATGTACATCAATGTCATGTTTCTTTATAATCTTGTTTCATTTTTAATTATATATATCTAAGAATCATCATTTAACAGTTATTTGATTTTAAAATTCTAGTACTCTTTGAATAATTGTCTGATTAATTTCTCATGTGACTATATATGTATTAATTAACAAGTGTCGAATTTCATTTCATCCCTTAGATTATAGTACTATACTTTTAAATTTGTAGTACTCCTTGAAATATCAAATTAATTACTCCACGAATATTCATTTCATCCCTTAAAATTCATTTCACTTTTATAAGAATTGTCTGATTTTTTTTATAAATATCAAATGCTAGCTGATAACATTAAAGTATTTTTGCTCATTAAAATATTATCACATAATGTTTCCAATTATTAATTAAGCGCTGTACCCAATTAATTACACGGATGTCGGGACACGACCCAAACTACAAAAAAATTCAAATTTCGGAGTTTTAGATGAAAATAAGAAAGAAATAATTTTGATAAAAAAAATGTGGGGCTAGTTGAACTTTTATAATATGTTTTAAAATGTGAAAATATATTTTTCCCTAAAACATGGGTTACTACTGACATTTTTTTAAAATTTAATATTTGAAGAATGGTTGGAGTTTATTTGTCACCAATTTTTTTTTTTTTAAATTTCGGACAACTTCACGAATCATAGCCCAAGGAATCAAAATTAGATTGAGCGCCCAAGAAAAACACAGTATAAGTAAAAAAACAAGAGACTGTCTTACATTATCAAATCAGAATTCTGTAAAGCCCAGCCCACGAACATGTAAACAATTATAGTGAAACTACCATGAAACCTACGTAAAACATTCTCAACCTTAAAAGTAGGGTCAATAGGACGGATTTCAATCTGAATTCATCCCGATTTCTTAGGACTTTATCCGTTGAAGATCCGTATCTGACCATAGATAAAAAAGTTATATATATACATAATATTTTATTAAAATAAGTAGCATTAATAATATGTTATAATCGGTTGAGAAAATAGTGGTGAATTATTCATTCATAATTCTATTTTTATATTATTTTAATTTTAAAATATGACTATTAGCTAAGAAATTTTTTACGTGAACTAAATTTATAAAATAAAAATTTTATAAACTTGTTTTAGGAGAAAATACTAGTGTAACTTTAGAAAGTGAAATTTTATTGAATCCGAAAAATATCTGATATCCGACCGAATCTAGTCAAGATCCGTTGGATTCAAGAAATTTTTATCCAAGCGAGATCTGAATCCGACCCGATAAAATGAAGTTGGATATGAGTCGAGCCTGATTTGACCCGAGTCTAGCCCATTGACACCCTACTTAAAAGAGTAATGGAACCACATTGAAGTATAAATAAGTGTCATATCAAAAATCTTGCTAAATGAGTGCAAAAGGATTCCTAACTGATAATTATAAATAACTAAAAATATAAATTTCGATAGGATAACTAAGAAATTCCAGGGAGAATCTTTCAATTTTAGGAGTAATGATACAATTGCGGCTAAATGTCCTAAAATTACAAATACTAAAAAGTTAGATAACCAAAATTACGGTCAAATTTTCTAAAATTAAATATTAAAGGACTGAAATTGTTCTCCCGAAAAGAAAAGAAAAGAAAAAAATATAAGTACCAAAATCGTCATACAATAAAATTTAAAAGACTAAAATATATTTTTGCCGCATGAAAATATGTAAAAAGCGAGACGATATTCCCCGATCAAATCGCCCCAACTAAAGAGGACAAATAGAAAAAAGAACGGGTGAATCATATCCACCTTCTCAGAATATTGAAACATTTGAATTTGACTCCTTTGGCTTGATAATATTACAAAGGTTAGGAAAGATAATGCCTTAATTTCATTTTGCATCCTGGAAATAGCCTCATTTTTACTTTGTCCCCTAAAAAAACCTAATAGCAGATTGCACCCTAGAAACATATTTTTGCTTCACTTTGCACCCTGATAGTATTTTTGGCCATTTGACTCGCTATTGGGAGGATAGTTTAGTCATTTTTTGTTAAATATCACCCTTTATTACTTTCTTCTATCTCCCAGTATAATGGATTATCCTCCCCCAATCCCCCCCCACCCCCACCCCCACCCCCACCCCCACCCATTTTTTGTTAGAAAACCACAATTTAAGGGTTTTCTAACTTCAATCTCATGTTTTCAGCCAAAAATAATGACGATCTTGCTCTTAATTTGAAATTCGTCGAGTGAAAAATGAAATTCCATAAACTCTAATATATATTTGAGAAATTTTCAAATTTTTCATTGTTATTTTTTAAATAATTTGTCAATTTTTACTTAGTTGTACGTCTCAGTCACGAGATGTTGTTTTTTAGGGAATGTGGGGTGAAATTAAAAGAGAGTAGACTAAAATACCATTCCACCAACAAGTCAAATGGCAAAATAACAACCAAGGTGTAAAGTGAAGTAAAAACATGGTTTGGTGCAATCTGCTATCAAAAAAATTTGAGGGTACAAAGTAAAAGATAACCTATTTTCAGGATATAAAATGGGATAAAGCCAAAAGATGATTGCAAATAGTTCAAAGTTCAACATAATATTACCCCAAAAAGAAAATAGGATTTTGCTACAAAAAAAGGATTAAATTTTATTTCTTACGCGATAATACATGATATGATATAGTTAATTTTAAATTATTATCTGATAATAAACTGAAGACTGGATCATGTAATGATTTGGTTAACTTAAATAAAAGACTATTCTCTAGATAAAGACTTTTAATCCGACATTAGCGTGGCACCAAATATAATCCCCATAAAAAATGTGAAAATACCCCTATTCACCTAAAAAATGACAATAATCCCCCTGTTAACTTTGAAAATTGAAATAAACCCATCTTCACTTAAAATGTTGACAGTACCCCTATTGATTTATGAAGAAATTTCAAATAGGGTTTCATTGCTAATAAAAGAAGAACTTATATGTTTTTTTTGCTAATAGGCAAAGCACAGAGGTATTTTCGCATTTAGCTCAAATATTATATCACATATCATTTTTATGGTAATTCATTTATATTTATGCTTTAACAGGGACGGATCCAGAATCATTTGGTGAGTGTGTGTAGAGATAAAAGGATCACTATGTATAAGTGTACTGTTAGAGTTTTATTATTAGTGTAACTTGTATATATTTAGTAGAAGGGTAGTTTAGTCTTTTAGTGTTTGCCCTAGCTATTTAAACTTTTTCTCTTCTCATTCTTTTATTATTCTTTTGCCTCTTTTTCTCTTGTATGCTAAAGAACCTAAAGCTTGTATTATCTTTTCATTCAATTAATGGCTACCAAGACTACTTGTTTTCTTTGAGTTATCATGGTATCAGAGCGGGTAATCGTAGGGCACATTTTCGCGGATAATTTTACGACCTGCAGCTTTGTTAATTTCCGTTTCGCTTCATTTGTTTGAGGTTTGTTCTGCTCTATTTGTTTCGGTTCTTTCGAATTCAATTGTTTTCGGTTAGGGTTCTTTATACTCGATTGTGGTTCGGCTGTGTTCGATATTGATAGATTTTGTATTGGTTGAATATGACTTCCGAAAGTGGTGATTCGTTGCAGTCTTAGCTTGTTCGGTTGTAAAGAAAGTGAGGGAAAATTGTAGGAAAATGAAAAGGAAAGGAAAGGAAAGGAAAAGGAAAAGAAAGTCATTTTCCTCTACATGTTTGGTTATCAGGAAAACTATTTTCTTACAGATGTTTGGTTGTCAAGAAAGTATTAAAAGTGGTTGACAAATATCTTTGTTTAATTATAAATACATTCAAAATTGTAAAATATATTAAAAGTGATTGCAAAATAAAAAATTATCAAATTATCTATAGAAATATAAGTACATCTATATACACATTTGTATAAGATTTATATGCATACAAACACACACACACACACACACACACATATATATATATATATATATATATATATATATATATATATATACATTAATCTTTATCTATACATATGATTAAAATCGTTAATTTTTTTTGTGGTTGAGATTTATGTAAAATTTAGTTGATATTGTCTTTTGCAATTTGTATTTTTCTAGTTTCAAGATAAGAATTACATTTTATTTGGGTGTTTTTGCCATATTTTGTGGGGGTATAATTGCTATTGTGTCTTGAGAGAGTATTTTTTGTTAATAATAAATAAGCAAAAATGAGGTTTTGTAAAAAAAAATCACAAATGGGAGATTTTGATAGTTAAACAATGTACAAGAGGTGTTTTGCAATTTACTCTAAAATTTTCCCACGATTTCCCCATCAAATTGGTGGGAAAATTTTTTCTTCACAAAATTTTCCTGTAGGAAAGTTGAAGGAAAATATTAACTTCCTTTCCTGTTATCCAAACAACAAGTGGGAGAAAAAAACACTAACTTTCCTTCACTTTCCCTCACTTTCCTGACAACCAAACAATACATTAGTGTTAGATTTAATGGGAAAATTTTTTCATATTGGAGTTATGAAAAATTTCCTGAAAGGGAAAAAGATGTGGGGCTATGTTACCGGTATAGAGGTTAAACCGACAAAAGATTATGGTGCTGATTATGCTAAATTATTGGATATCTGTGAAACGAACAACTCGAAGGTTATTACTTGGATCAATAACTTGGTGGAATGCTCTATTGGTATGCAATTAGCAAAATATGAGTGTGCAAATGATGTTTGGGATCATTTAATAAAATTATATACTCAGTTTATTTTTGCTAAAAGGTATCAATTGGAGCATGATATACGTGCTCTTGAGCAGAATGACTTGGGTATTCAGGAGTTTTTACGTTAATGTCAAACCTTTGGGATCAATTAGCTCTTACTGAACCAGCGGATTTGTGAGGAAATAGTTCTTTTATCACCTATAGAGAAGAACAAAGGTTGGTTCAGTTTTTGATGGCCTTGCGCAATGACTATGAAGGAATTCGTGGATCAATTCTACATCGCAGTCCTCTCCCCTCTGTTGATTATTTGGTGAGTGAACTATTAGCTGAGGAGACTCGTTTGAAGTCTCATTCAGGAAAAAGACTTCTACCATCTCCAAGTGCATCTGTATTGGCAGTTCCTTTGAGACCACCTGCCAATAATAGAAACCAACCTTATGTTCCAACTGCGCCTGATGAGTGTCGATTCTGCAAGAAAAAAGGTCACTGGAAGTCTCAATGTCCAGTATTAATGAGACAGAAACCACTACAACAACAACAGTCTCAACATATGTCGCAACCACCATGGAGATATGGAAATCAACAGCGGCCTAACACTGCCGCTGTTGTGCCATCTTCAGATTCTGCTAGCTTTGGAGGTTCTCCTTCTTCGAGCTCATCTATGAATTCTCTTGCCAAGCAAATTTAGCAAATTCAGAAGATTCTTGCTATACAACCACATGCTATGTCTGCTGCCTCTACTCCTCGTATAGGTTTGTCACCCCCTGGTTCCTCAGGTAAATCTCCCTCCACGTGGCTCTTAGATTCTTGAGCTTCTCA
Organism: Penstemon newberryi var. newberryi; assembly: GCA_030819805.1. NCBI lineage: Eukaryota > Viridiplantae > Streptophyta > Magnoliopsida > Lamiales > Plantaginaceae > Penstemon > Penstemon newberryi. The sequence goes on along the minus strand of JAUALY010000003.1, from coordinate 31,527,610 downwards.
TCACATGTCACCTGATTCAACTGTCTTTACATTCTAAACCTTATGGTTCGGTTACAACTGCTGATGGCACTCCTATGTCATTAACGGGTATTGGTCCTATTGATACACCGAATATGTCTCTTGATAGTGTCTATCACATTCCAAATCTTGCAATGAATCTTGTCTCTGTTGGTCAATTATGTGATTCTGGATACTCAGTCTCTTTTTCCTCTACTTCTTGTCATGTGCAGGATCAACAATCCAAGAAGCTGATTGGGACAGGCCGTAGGCAAGGGGGATTGTACGTTTTGGACAAGTTAAAAGCACCAGCAATTGCAGCCTCTAGTGTTGATTTGTCTTCTTTTCATTTAAATTCTTCATCTTCTCCTTTTTATTTGTGGCACTCTCGTCTTGGTCATGCTTCAACTCGTTTAAAATATTTAGTGTCTAGGAGAGCTTTAGGAAGTTTAAAAACTACTGATTTTTCTGATTGTTCTGGTTGTAAACTGGCAAAAATTGCTGCTCTTCCTTTTAATTTAAGTTTATCTCGTTCATGTGCACCATTTGATTTGATTCATTCTGATATTTGGGGACCAGCTCCTATTGTTACGAAAGGAGGGTCTCGATATTATGGTTCATTGATTGATGATTATACTCGTTATTGTTGGGTTTATCTAATGAAACGACGCTCTGAGTTTTTTGGTATTTATCATATGTTTCGGGTTTAGTTAAAACTCAATATTCGGCTGTTATAAAGTGTTTTAGATGTGATTTGGGTGGGGAGTACACCTCTAATAAATTCAATGAACTACTTGCCTTAGATGGGACTGTTCATCAATCTACATGTACATATACTCCTCAACAAAATGGGGTAGCCGAAAGAAAACATAGACACATTGTTGAAACTGCTCGTTCTCTTCTCATATATGCATCTGTTCCGAGTGAATTTTGAGGGGAAGCAATTCTTACTGCAGTTAACTTGATCAATAATATTCCATCATCTCACTCATTAGGGTTGTCTCCTTTTGAAAAACTTTGTGGGCATGCTCCTGACTATTCTTCTTTGAGAGTTTTTGGTTGTACTTGCTTTGTATTGCGCCCTCGTGTGGAGCGTAATAAGTTATCCCCACGACCTGTTGTTTGTGTGTTTCTTGGATATGGTGCAGGACAGAAAGGATATCGTTGTTATGATCCTGTTAGTAAGAAATTATATGTTTCTCGTCACGTTGTGTTTTTTGAACATATTCCTTTCTTTTCCTTTCTTGATAATACTCATAATTTAAAAAAATCAGATCTCATACACATTGATCCTTTTTTCAGATAATAGTGAGAATCTTTCTACTGATGTTCCTTCCACTACAGATATTGATTTGTCTTCATCTCATAGTCCTGCTCCTGTCACTCATTTTCCTTTGCATTATCATCGAAGGGGTCGAAATGTTGGCACTGATAACTTGGATGATTCCCCTCCTTCTACGGACGCCCAACCGCTTCTTGTGATTGCTGATCCTGCTCATCGATATCCTCATCGTACTCGTAAGTCGACCCAACTTCCTGATTTTGTTTATTCTCTACATTCACCTTCTTTTTCTTCCTTTTTGGCTGCTATTCACTCTGTTTCTGAGCCTTTGTCCTATAAAGAGGCTGTTATTGATCCCCTTTGGCAACAAGCTATGGCTGATGAACTATCTGCTTTACATAAGACAAACACTTGGGACTTGGTTCCTTTGCCTCCCGGCAAACGTGTTGTTGGCTCTCGTTGGGTATACAAAATTAAAAGAAAGTCTGATGGGTCGGTTGAGAGATACAAAGCCAGATTGGTTGCCCAAGGATTTTCTCAACAATATGGTATGGATTATGAAGAAACTTTTGCCCCTATTACAAAAATGACTACTGTTCTAACTCTTATTGCAGTTGCTTCCGCTCGCCGTGGAAACTTTCTCAAATGGATGTCAAGAATGCTTTCTTAAATGGAGAACTTCGAGAGGAAGTTTTCATGGCTCCGCCCCCAGGTGTTGTTCATAGTCCGGGTGATGTTTGTAAGCTTAAGAAAGCATTGTATGGGCTTAAACAGGCACGACAAGCTTGGTTTGAAAAATTCTCTGTTGTGATTACTTCTCCTGGCTTCACTCCCAGTGATCATGATTCAGCTCTCTTTGTCAGGAATACCGATGAAGTTCGTATTTTGCTTTCCTTGTATGTTGATGACATGATTATTACCTGTGATGATAATGATGGGATTGCAGTTTTGAAGTCTGAATTATGTCGCCAGTTTGAAATGAAGGACTTGGGTTCGTTGCGCTACTTTTTAGGGATTGAAGTAGCATACTCTCCTAGTGGTTATCTTCTCTCTCAATCTAAGTACACGGCTGATATCATCGAGCGAGCTCGCCTCGTTGACACTAGGACGGTTGATACTCCTTTAGAGGTTAATGTTCATTACTAGAGTTCTGATGGGACACCATTAGAAGATGCTACTCTATATTGCACCATTGTTGGAAGTTTGGTTTACCTCACCATCACTCATCCTGATATTGCCTATGCCGTTCATGTGGTCAGTCAGTTCATTGCCTCTCCTGCTACTGATCATTGGGCTGCCGTTCTTCGCATCTTACGGCATCTTCGGGGTACTCTCATTCAAAGTTTGTTATTTCCATCATCTTCTTCGTTAGAGTTGCGTGCATACTCTGATGCTGATTGGGCTAGTGATCCTGTTGATCGGAAGTCTGTTATGGGTTTTTGTATCTTCTTAGATGACTCTCTTATTTCTTGGAAGAGTAAAAAACAAAGTGTTGTTGCTAGATCTTCGACAAAAGCGGAGTACCGTGCTATGGCATCTACCACTACTGAGATAATCTGGTTATGGTGGTTACTTGCAGATATGGGTGTTTTTATCTCTCGTCCGACTCCGATGTTTTGTGATAACAAGAGTGCTATTCAAATTGCGCACAACTCTGTTTTTCATGAACGAACTAAGCATATTGAGATTAATTGTCATTTCACGCGACATCATCTTCAACATGGCACTTTGACTTTGCCATTTCTCTCCTCCTCCATGCAACTTGCTGATTTGCTCACCAAGCTTTCCGTTTCACATTTTCGTTTCTTGGTTGACAAACTCTCGATGCTTCTTGTTGCTGCATCGTGAGTTTGAGGGGGGATGTTAGAGTTTTATTATTAGTGTAACTTGTATATATTTAGTAGAAGGGTTAGTCTTTTAGTGTTTGCCCTAGCTATTTAGACTTTTTCTCTTCTCATTCTTTTATTATTCTTTTGCCTCTTTTTCTCTTGTATGCTAAAAAACCTAAAGCTTGTATTATCTTTTCATTCAATTAATGGCTACCAAGACTACTTGTTTTCTTTGCGTTATCATGTACATTATTATGGAAGAATAAAAATCAACTTAAATTCTCTATAGAGAAGTTTTTTTCTTTCATTTCCCTACACGAAGGTCCTAATTTAGCGACTCTTGAATGTAAATTAGGACCTTCGTGTAGGGAAATGAAAGAAAAAAATTCTCAATAGAGAATTTAAGTTGATTTTTATTCTTCCATAATAATGTACACTTATACATAAAGAGTCGCTAAATTAGGACCTTCGCGTGGGGAAATGACAGAAAAATAATTCTCTAGAGAGAATTTAAGTTGATTTTTATTCTTCCATAATAATGTACACTTATACATATTCACCCTTTTATCTCTACAAACAATCACCAAATGATTTTCCATTATGACTTATTTTATCTGAATTATCCATTATATTAGATGTAATAATTCTTATATTACAACACAAACACACACAATGCCAAAGGGGATCAACAAGCACCAATTAAAAAGGCAATATAACATCAGAAAGGAGAATGATAAATACCGAATTCTCTGTAGCAACTCGGAATCTACCATGCATAGAAACCCACAAACGCTTTTACAAAAGACAAATAAATTTCCCTGAACAATTTTAAGAGAACTTCCTAAAGTAGTTAATGATAAAATATAACAAATTGCAAATAGAAATTTATCTTATTTAATTTTCTACATTAGAACCTGGGGTTTATTGGCATTTTTTTCTCTAGTAGGGTGCATTTTGCCAAAGAATATGCAATTGCTAAAGTTTATTTTGAGGGTGTAAGTGCCAAAGTGATGTATTTCTGAGTTGCAAAGTGCCAATTACTCAATTATAGTTTTGCGATTTTATCTAATTATGATGAAATAGTATATTGATGCTTCTTCTATTTTACCCTTTTGCAGAGAAGATATCAGAACATGCCAATAGTCGAGTTTGAGCTTGCGGCTAAGGAACAAATGAAAATAATCGAATTACGTCTTTCCAAGCTATTCTCAGTTAATACAACTTCTGATTCCACCACCAAAATGCAGAACACTGCAGGTGTTGTCACAAAAGCGGGAGGCACTACAAGAAAATTGAATTTTTGTGACAAGATATCAAGTGACAAGGTTAAACTTGTCACCTTTTATATCTATTAAGTGGCAACAAATTCTATATTGTCACTCCATGGACATATTAGTGAAAAGAATTAGGAAAAAATTGTCACTCTTGACATTTAGCGATACCCCAAAAGCGACAACCAAAATATTGTCATAAAAATATTGTCGCTAAATCATTGTGACAATATTTATTGTTGATTACGCCCAAACTTGTCGAAACAAAGCGATTGATGTAGAATAGATTGGGCGGTCGTATCCACGAGGAGATGACTAAAACAAGCTTAAAAGGTTAGTAGACAAAGTAGCTTTAGAGATAAATAAACAAACTAAATTAACGAAGGGATTTGATTTCAAGAAAACTTAAAGAAAAGTGAATTTTCAGTTGTTGAAAAATACGATAATTAAAATGGTAAGGTGTCAAGAATCCCTTATATGCTTCGTTCACTTATTGGATTGATTCATGAATTTACTCAATTGAAAGTTTCACATCCCAAACAATCAATTGGAAGATAAAGAATTGAAAAACACATGATTTCTAATTTATTTGAGTAAATAATTTTCTTGCTTTTAGAATTGGCACAAAATATCATCTTATGAGAAATCGAAAACATACTTTTTACCAAGGCATATTGCAAAAGAAGACTACCCATAAAACAAATGACTTATATCAATATAATTATATTATAAAGATTTTCACATAGAAAGAGCCTTACTAGATTTATATGAAAATTAATAAAACAATTGTATTAACATAAGAGTTGATGAAAATAGTTGAAGAAGAATAAATAACTCAAATTTATAAAACTTACAAAACCTTGAAGAGTCGAATACAAATTAGACCACTGCGCATATAAGTTCATCTCTAACCTCACCAAAGAACTCTAGCCTAATTTATTAATCATTATCACAAGTTCTATAGAGAAAATATGATAATGATTTGAGAGAGAATTGTAACTAAGACTAAGAATTGTGTGTTCCAAGATGTGTAATTCTAGGACTATATATATGTGTTAAGGAAGACTAATTCAAGTAGGAGAATGTTTAGGAGGTAGAAATTGAGTAGGAATATGTTTAGGAGGCTCAATCCTCGTATGGAAAGGACTTAGGCAAGTTTCCTAATCACTTTAGGACAAAAATCGCATTTTCCGCGGATAGTAAATTTTGCTATGCGCGACATATTTGAAAATGGCATATATTTGTGCTCCGAACTCCAAATCCAGATCCGTAAAGTCCGTAGCATAGCTAACTCCTTCCTATATAACATATCCGAAATTAAGCTTCATAGGACTTTTCTTGTGAGAGTTATAGTCCTTGGAATGAGCAGCAATATTTCTGGCAGATTCCTTCTTTGTTGTCTTGCACTACTTGCCTTCCATGAATCTTTCCTTGCTTCAAATCATGCCTTTGGGACTTGTACAATTCGCTAAATATTCCGGGTCCATATTTTATTTTCTACAAAAACAAATCAAAACTCAATATTTTCTAATCACAATAATTTCTATTAATTTCATGAAAATATCAAATTAACACTTGATTTATTTTGAAAATAAGAACAATTTAAGTGCATTTTCAAGCACTAATCACAACCCCCAACCAGCTTATTGCTAGTCTCTAGCAATTCAAGCGCAAATAAGATATAAGTATGATGAATAAAACTGAGAAGAAATAAGATAAACTATCCAAGTACTTCAATCAAAGAGCTTGTCAAAGATCATAATCGCTATCAAGATTAGTTCGATCATAATTCCCAAAATGTGTGTGTTTAAATACTAAGCCAAAACCTTCATACTACAATCAAGGATTTCACTCATGGAGTTGGAAAACAGATAGTCGCTCAAAGAAATAGGCCATATTTTTACGGACAAGCATACAAACAAACATTGATCCAAAGATAGGAAACATAACTAACCAGAAGTCACATTCTTTCACAATTTAGCTTCAAGATTTCAATTGGTCAATACATACTATGGAGCCATATAAAGACTTGTCTTCCAAAATGACGAAAACTAGAAGATCTATAAATTTTTTTTTCACTTTTTTTTTTTTTTTGACATTTTTTTTTCTCTTCTTTTTTCTTCACCATTTTTTTTTTTTTTTTTTTTTTTTTTTTTTTTTTTTTTAAGGACATTTTACTCTTGACCAATATAATTCATCTCTTTTGTTTTTCTTTAAGAACGTTATTCTAAATAGCAATTAACCAATTCAAAAGAGCAATATAAGTTCATAAGTTATTTTCTCAACCTCCCCACTCACTCACAAAAGATGTGTGAGTATAGAAAAAAAAACTTTAACAAGGAAAATTTCTAGGCTATATGCATCGAATATCCATCTTACCACAAGCTTAGTAATGTGCAAAAAAATTATTTTGGAAGCTACTTTCTAATAATAAAGATAGAAAAACTGACTAAGACTTCACTATGAAATCATACCTAAATAGCAAATCTAGCATCTCAAATCAATCCATCCATACATACATTAAAGCCCAAAACTACCACCCCCAACCTAAATATGACAGTGTCCTCATTGTCACTATAATATGAATGTAGAAAATACAAGAGACAAAGGACTACTTGAATGATGTAAGTTAAGCTAGAGATGATCTTATAAACACACAAACGAAAAAAACAAAACACACCAAAAAAAAAAAAAAAAAAACCTATAGTACAGAATGGAAAGATAGAACCTGATCAATGGTAGATAGGAGCCACAAGTGCAAACTCCTCACGTTCATCTACCCTTTCCACAATTTGCTTTAGTCGTTGGCCATTCACACGAAAAAGTCTTCCAGCTTTAGGATCTTCAACTTCTATGGAACCATTGGGAAAGACTCGTTTTACCACAAACGGACCAGTCCATCTTGATCTCAACTTTCCAGGGTAGAGATGTAAACGAAAATCATAGAGGAATACGCGTTGGTTTGGCTCAAAGTTCTTTCTAAGGATTTGTTTGTCATGATCGACTTTCAGTTTAGCTTTGTAGATCCTTGAGTTGTCATAAGCTTCGTTCCATAATTCCTCTATTTCTGACAATTGTAAGTTCCTTTGAAGACCTGCAGCTTTCAAATCAAAGTTAAGTGATTTAACTGCCCAATAAGCTTTATGTTCTAACTCTACAGGTAAATGACAAGCTTTTCCATAAACAATGCTATAAGGGGACATCCCTAGAATAGTCTTGTAAGCAGTACGGTATGCCCAAATTGCATCAGAAAGTCGTAAAGACCAATCCTTGCGGTTTTGGTTAACCGTTTTCTCCAGAATTTGCTTAACTTCCCTATTCGCTAACTCAGCTTGTCCATTGGTTTGCGGATGATATGCATTGGAAATCTTGTGAATAACACCATACCTGCGCATCAAAGCTTCAAAAGAACGGTTACAAAAATATGTACCTTGATCACTAATATAACTCGTGGTGTACCATACCTAGCTAACACATTTTCCTTTAAGAATTTTACTACTGTAGTGTTATCATTCTTACGACATGGTACATCTTCTACCCATTTTGACACATAATCAACAACAAGAAGAATATATAGATAGCCATAAGAAGAAGGAAATGGACCCACAAAATCAATTCCCCAATAATAAAAAATCTCAATAACAAGAATTGGGTTAAGGGACATCATGTGGCGTCGAGTCAACGCTCCCAACTTTTGGCATCTATCACAAGAACGACAAAAATGATTAGTATCCTTGAACAAACTGGGCCAAAAAAGACCACATTGTAAAATTTTAGCAGCTGTCTTTTTCATAGAAAAATGACCACCACAAGCCTCAGAATGACAAATGTTCAAGACACTATTTACCTCAGTCTCAGGAATGCACCTTCTCATGATTTGATCGGGGCAATATTTATACAAATAAGGATCATCCAAATAAAAATTTCTTACCTCGACCAGGAACTTACGCTTAGCTTGTGCAGACCAGCTTAATGAAAGTTCATACCATGGCATTTGATCTACATTGAAAAGTTGTTCATCGGGAAAGTCATCTCGAATTGGGGGATCTTTTGTAGAATCAATGAACTCCAAACGAGATAGATGATCCGCCACAACATTCTCGACACCCTTCTTATATTTAATTGTTAGATCAAATTCTTGCAACAAAAGAATCCACCTAATTAGACGAGCCTTAGCATCCTTCTTGGAAAGAAGATATTTAAGAGCTGCATGGTCAGTATAAACAGTAATAGGAGAACCAAAAAGATAAGATCGAAATTTATCCATAGCAAAGACGACTGCTAATAGTTCCTTTTCAGTAGTAGAGTAGTTCTGTTGAGCACTATTTAAGGTCCTAATAATATATAACAAATGGTTTTCCTTCCCTACGTTATCCTAAAACAGCTCCAAGAGCATGATCACTAGCGTCATACATGATTCGAAAGGTAAGTTCCAATCTGATGATTGTATGATGGGTGCCGTCGTGAGCTTTTGGACAAGTGTTTTCACATTCGGGATTCCAGTCAAACCTAGCATCTTTGGCTAAAAGGTTACATAGGGGACGAGATATAGAAGAGAAATTTTGTATGAACCTCCTATAAAAACCAGCATGTCCAAGGTATGACCTAACATCTTTCACAGTTATGGGTATATGTAGATTGGAAATCAACTCAATTTTGGCTTTGTCAACCTCTATTCCTTTTTCAGACACTATATGACCTAAAACAATCCCAGATGAAACCATGAAGTTTTTTCTTCACACCCGCTCAAAACAGCTTTCAGGTTAAGTAAAAAAGAATCAAAAGAGTCTCCAAAAACAGTTATATCATCCATAAACACTTCCATGAATTTTTCAACCATATCAGAAAATATGATCATCATACAACGTTGGAAAGTAGCAGGTGCATTACATAAACCAAATGGCATTCTACGAAATGCAAAAGTACCAAAAGGACATGTAAATGTTGTCTTTTCTTGATCCTCCAAAGCTATTTCAATTTGATAATATCCAGAATATCCATCAAGAAAGCAATAAAAAAGGATGACCAACTATACGTTCTAATATTTGGTCGATAAAAGGAAGTGGAAAGTGATCTTTTCGTGTTGCAGAGTTTAATTTCCTATAGTCAATGCACATACGCCACCCACTTACAACTCTAGTTGGAATAGGATGTCCTTTTTCATTTCTACAACTGTAACTCCAGATTTCTTTGGTACTACTTGTGTAGGACTAACCCATTGACTATCAGATATAGGAAAGATAATGCCTACATCTAATAATTTCAAGACCTTTTTTTTCACTACTTCTTTCATGGTGGGGTTTAATCTTCTTTGAGGTCTCTACGTGGGTTAGCACCTTCTTCTAAATGAATCTTATGTGAACAAATTAAGGGACTAATACCTTTGATATCAGCTATTGACCAACCTAGTGCAGACTTATGTTCTTTCAACAGATTTATGAGTTTCTTATCTTGCTCAACACTAAGTTTAGATGATCACAAGAATTTATATTTCAGCCCTTCTAGTAGTTGAGATAACTCGACTTTCGGCGCTTCAATGGAAGATGCCTTTGGTTTTGTTCTTTCTTTTGGTAGCTCCTCAAAGCGTGGTTGCCGAACACTTCTTTCCCTTACCCTGTTTCATTATCAATATTAGATGAATTAATATTATTAACAGAGTTAAGTGAATCATTAAGATCAGAATTACAAAGGAGATAGTGTAAGGTTTCAGAATTTCCCTTTCGAATGTTTCAGACACCAGTGAATCTATCATATAAGTATAGTGATAATCATCTTCATCTTGTTATTGCTTCCCAACATGGAATACATTGACTTCCAGTGTCATATTACCAAATGTAAGCTTCATAAGACCATTCCTACAGTTGATGAGAGAATTTGATGTAGCAAGGAAAGGTCTCCCTAGGATCAGTGGTGTCTTAGACTCCATATTGACTACAAATTGAGTATCCAAAACCAGAAAATCAACAGGATACTATAATTTATCAATTTGAAGTAAAACATCCTCTACTATTCCTTTGGGTCTACGAATGGTTCGGTCAGCTAGTTGCAAGTAAACTGAGTATGGCATAAGGTTTACACTTGCTCCAAGGTCTAATAAAGCTTGACTAAACTCATGTGGACCGATTTGACAGGTTATTGTGGGACACCCAGGATCTTTATATTTTGGTGGTACCTTTTGCTCAATCACTGCACTTACTTGCTCGGTCAAAAATACGGTTTTCTTGACATTGTGTTTTTTTTTTCACAGTACACAGATCCTTAATCACCTTGGCATATGAAGGTACCTGTCTGATAATATGTAACAAAGGCAAATTAATTTTTACTTGTTTCAAATGTTCAAGAATTTCACCATGATTTTTTGATATTTTTCTCATTTTCAGTGCTTGAGGGAAAAGAATATGGACCAAGGTTTTCTGCTCAACTTTCTTAGGGGGGTCGTTTGGCGGACTAGGTAAAGTTGGTCCCTCTATGACCTTACCGCTAACAGTGGTGATGGCATTAATATCTTTGATGTTATGTGATTCGGAAGATTCTACCTTATGTTGCCCCTTAGGATTAGATTGTGGTTGGAAAGGAAACTTGTCTCGTTCTTGTATAGTAAGAGCACTAGTTAGCTTACCAATTTGATTTTTTATCTCTTTGTTCTCTTCCACAATTTGAGTTATTACGGCTTCTACCTTTTGATTAGTCTTACTTTGTGCCTTAAAAAATGCTTGAAGTGTGTCCTCTAAAGGATTCCTATTTTGGTGAGCATTATTTTGAGGTGCAAGGTAAGTTCTAGGTGCTTGTCCCTCAGATTTCCAGCTAAAGTTAGGGTGATTTCTCCAACCAGGATTGTACGTCTCGGAATAAGGTGAAAAAGGTTTCCTATATGTTCCTAAGGTATTACATCGTTCTTTGTAAACCTCTCTCATCTCACCAAGTGTAGGACATACTTGAGCTAAATGATCTATCCCACCACAAATAAAACAACTATCTTGTGACTCTACCCTTGCAACTTGTTGAAGTTTTTGACTATCTTTTGTTTCTAAAGCTTTTAATTTCTTAGTCAATGCTTCAACTTGGGCTTTAAGGTTGTCTTCTTCCTAAAGATATTAAATTCCAATAGTTTTTTTTTCTACTAGTACCATCAGTAGTACTAGGTCCAGTCCAGGTGTGAGCTTTTTCGGCTATGTCATTTAGGTAATTTATGGCTTCATTAGGATCCTTTTCAAGAAACTCCCCATTACACATCATTTCCATAAATTGAAGCTTCCTAGATGTAAGTCCCTCATAGAAATAGCTGACAAGACGCCAATTTTCATACCCATGGTGCGGACACATATTTAACAATTCTTTGAACCTCTCCCAAGCTTGGTATAAAGTTTCATTATCTTTTTGGAAAAATGTAGAGATTTGTCTCTTAAGGTTGTTGGTCTTATGTTGGAGAAAGTATTTGTTGAAAAAGGCTTCAGTCATTTCTGCCCATGTACCTATAGATCTAGGTCTCAAAGAGTACAACCAGCTTTTTGCTTTGTCTTTTAGGGAGAAAGGGAAGAATTTCAACCTAATTGACTCTACGACATTGGGTTGACTATTAAAAGTGACGATGACCTCCTCGAATTCCCTAATGTGTAAGTAAGGATTCTCACTATCCATGCCATGAAAGGTTGGTAAGAGTTGGATCAATCCTGGTTTAAAATCTATTTGCGGGAAACATGATGCATGAGGGGGTGGCTGTGCGGTTTGGGTGTAGGTATTCTCTTAAGGAACGTACATGGTTGTTTTCAAGTTGATCCATGGTGTTAGGTGTTAGGTGTATCAGTTAATGCAATGCTTGACCAAGATCCACTTAAAACTTGAGAAGTTGGATTGATTTCTTTAGTACTTTCCAGAAGTTACTTCTTTAACCTGCGCAAAGTTTTCTCAATTTCTGGATCGTACTGAAGTTCACCTTGATTAGAAGATCGAGTTACAAACATTAAAATAAAAATCAACTTTTTTTTAAAATTATATATATATATATATATATATATAAACTAACCAATTAACTAATAAATAAAAATAACAAGAAACTTCCTACAATTACCTAATAGAACAATACTTGAATAAAATAAAGTTTACTTACCTCGTTAGTTAAATAACTACTTACGATGCTTACTTGTTGCACCTCCCCGGCAATGGTGCCAAAATTTGATTACGCCCAAACTTGTCGAAACAAATCGATCGATGTAGAATAGATTGGGCGGTGTATCCACGAGGAGATGACTAAAACAAGCTTAAAAGGTTAGTAGACAAAGTAGCTTTAGATATAAATAAACAAACTAAATTAACGAAGGGATTTGATTTCAAGAAAACTTAAAGAAAAGTGAATTTTTAGTTGTTGGAAAATACGATAATTAAAACGATAAGGTGTCAAGAATCCCTTATATGCTTCGTTCACTTATTTGGATTGATTCATGAATTTACTCAATTGAAAGTTTCACATCCCAAACAATCATTTGGAAGATAAAGAATTGAAAAACACATGATTTCTAATTTATTTGAGTAAATAATATTCTTGCTTTTATAATTGGCACAAAATATCATCTTATGAGAAATCGAAAACATACTATATACCAAGGCATATTGCATTAAAAGACTACCCATAAAACAAATGACTTATATCAATATAATTACATTATAAAGATTTTCACATAAAAAGAGCTTGACTAGATTTATATGAAAATGAATAAAACAATTGTATTAACATAAGAGTCGATGAAAATAGTTGAAGAAGAATAAATAACTCAAAACAAAACCTTGAAGAATCGAATCCAAATACGATCACTGCGCATATAAGTTCATCTCTAACCTCACCAAAGAACTCTAGCCTAATTTACTAATCGTTATCACAAGTTCTAAAGAGAAAATATGATAATGATTTGAGAGTGAATTGTAACTAAGACTAAGAATTGTGTGTTCCAAGATGTGTAATTCTAGGACTATATATAGGTGTTAAGGAGGCCTAATTCAAGTAGCAGAATGTTTAGGAGGTAGAAATTGAGTATGAAGATGTTTATGAGGCTCAATCCTCGTATGGAAAGGACGTGAGTTTGGCCTAGCGATTTCATAAGTGCTTTTAAAATAATTTATTCTAGTATAATTGATTTTGAGATAATTACTTTACTAAAATTGATTTAGCATTTGGTTTCAATTTTTTGAATTGCTTTTATAAACAAAATAAATTACAAAATTAACCTTACGTGTCTTCTACATAATACAATTCAATAATATTTTTTTAACAGTAATATATGTTTACTCTAATATATATACTAATAAAATTAGTAAGGAGAATTAACTAAGAATTTTTTACTTTCACATAACATAATACTATGATGAAAAAAAATAGTAAAAGAATCATTAAATAATTAGATATCTGTAACTTTCACACATCATAAGACCACATTACAATGATTAATATTATAGTAAATTAGTTTGTAACATATTAGAACAATTCAGTTGGAAAAATGCTAAAAGATTGTATAGGAATTATTGTAATTCCCCCCTATTTTGTATTATTGCGTTGGACAAAAGTATCTAGAGAGTTGCTTTTGATGGACGTGGGTTTTCTACGGTGAGGAGATGCAAACGTGACCATGGTTTTTTGGGCCAAACAGTACATTTCTTGCTTTTGGGGTTAAAACGTGAAAATAGATGGTTGAATCGGGTGGCCAAACGGCCTCTTAGTCAAGTTTCCTAATCACTTTAGGACAAAAATCGCGTTTCCCGCAGATAGTAAATTCTGCTCTGCGCGATATATTTGAAAATGACATATCTTTGTGCTCCGAACTCCAAATCCAGATCCGTAAAGTCCATAGCATAACTAACTCATTTCTCTATAACATATCCAAAATTCAGCTTCATAGGACATTTATTAAGAGAGAGTTATAGTCCTTGTAATGAGAAGCAATATTTCTGGCAGATTCCTTCTTTGTTGTTCGTGCACTACTTGCCTTCCTTGAATCTTTCCTTGCTTCAAATCATGCCTTTGGAACTTGTAAAATTCGAGAAAGCTAAATATTCCGGGGTCCATATTTTATTTTCTACAAAAACGAATCAAAACTCAATATTTTCTAATCACAATAAATTCTACTAATTTCATGAAAATATCAAAGTAACACTTGATTTATTTAGAAAATAAGAACAACTTAAGTGCATTTTCAAGCACTAATGAATTGTCACTAAAAAGATGTCACTAATTGTCAATAGTGACAACTTAATTACCATACTCTTGTGACTAAACGCTATTAGTGACAACTTAAAAAAAGGTTTTTTTATCACTATTGTAGTTGTTTGTGATAACACTAAAATCGTTGTCACTAATCACATGCAAGTAGTGATAATTTTTATATTTTATCACTTAGAATCTTGTCACTAATACAAAAAAATTTTGTAGTGAGGTTATTCTGTGAAATTGGATTTTTCCATCTTTTTTGTTTGGTTTCTATGGTTCATGTTCTTAATAGTTAGTTCTGAAGTGATGCTTTCTTCTCTGTCCTTGCTTAACCACTTAATGTTGGAGGACATTTGACTGCTCTAAACCAAATTCCTTCATCAAAGCCGTCTCAAAATTTTGATGTCCCTTTGCTGCTTTCTCCTTTTTCGTTCAACACTTATCGTGGAAGCTAGTTTCAATGTGACAAGCTCATATGACTAGTATCTTTCTTTTTTATTTTTATTATTCCAGTGAAGTGTGATCCCCATTGAGAAATTGAATAGTGGGATGTTTGAATGTGAAATCTCATTTTCAAAATATTTAAATTTGAAGCATAGATCTTAGTCAATCATGGTACAGTGTTAGGATATTTAGTATTTCTTTCCAAGTAAATACTTTTACTCATGTGAACTGAAAATCTAGTTTGTTCAAAAAATTTCCGTTTGAGTTACTTGTTTATGTTGAACAATGTCATTTTTGATAGTTTTTGAAGTTCAATTCAAACTCAATGTGATAACTTGAAAATGACAAAATATGTAAGGCTATTGTGAAGCAACTTGGCTTTGGCTAGTAAATATTAAATAGGATTGAAATACAATTTCAAGTTTGATAAAGAAACAAAATCAATCTTAAACAATATAAATGATGAGCATATGAGCAATTCATGATCTGGCTTAAAGGAGGTTTGGTTATTGGGGGCCATATGACCCCTCCTAGTCGCTTGACCCTATAGAACCCCCCACACTCTCTTATATGAGTTGTTCCATGCATTCGGTGCAAACATTAACAGTTCGTCTCTCTTACTCGATCACGACTATTTGTTTTGTCATTCATGCTTCCGGACTAGGGTGTTGTTGGACTTCACACGATTCACTTGCATATTAAACATGAGTACTACATTTCATTCATTTATTATTTAAACTAGAACTACAACTAAATATGGTAAATCATACTCCTACTAACAAGGGAAAAACGTTATTAATACCAAGCCCTCTTGACACATTTCATTTGGCCGTCAATTTTTTAACAGAATTCATCACGTGCGCGACACATGTTTGTTAAGTGACACGAATTTTGCACGTGCAGGGGGTAAAATTTTATTTTTGATACCAAATTTTTACCTACTTTATACATTTTGTAGCAAACAATTGAAAAAGACACATTTGATACTAAAATTGAAGACCTGACACATTTGCTTTGCCCATCAATTTTTTGGACGGGAACGACCATGTGGTCGTTAAGTCACCAAAATTGCACATTTTTTTCACGTAATGTACTCGAGCAGGGAGTATTTGAACATAATCTTTTGGGAATGAAATTGGAAAAACACTAAAACTTTGTTAGTTTTCTGGGAATTATCTATTGAGTTCATGAACTGAAACTTGTGCCGTTAGAAAGTTCGTAGCTTTCCAACCATATAAAGAACACGAAATTTGACCTTATAACGAAGGAGTTATGGCAAAATTAAGATTAGGTTCAAATACTATTTGCTCGAGTACATTACGTGCAAAACGCATGTAATTTTGGTGACTTAACGGTCACGTGGTCGTTCCCGTCCAAAAAAATTAATGATTAATGCAAATGTGTCAAATGACCTTCAATTTCGGTATTAAATGTGTCTTTTTCGAAGGTTCGGTACCAAATGTGTGAAGTTAGTAAAAGTCTGGTATAATTTTTTTTTTTACTTCCTGCACGTGCAAAACCCGTGTCACTTAACGGACACGTGAAATGCACGTGATAAACTCTGTTAAAATATTGACGGCCAAATGAAATGTATCAAGAGGGCCTAAATCATGGGATCAAATGTATTTTTTCAGAAAGCTTGATATCAAAAGTATTTTTCCCACTTTAAAAAATGTTTACATTTTTTGTTGTGACCAAAAAATCGATACCAATTTCATCCAAAGGGGAAGAGAACAAACTAAATTTATATGGCCAACAAATGTCGTGCTTTTCGACCAATATGTAATATGTAAGAATGAGATCTCATTTTCAGGAGAAACTGAATTTCTTTGTTCAAGCAACAAATTGCCTCCGTTCAATTAAATGGTTACTGAGAGTAAAGATGCAGATCATCAAGAAAAGGTTTAATGACATGAGCGTCATGCCAAAGCCTAGGTTGACGCAAAATAGGAAGAAATCTTTGGAACTTTCATAACATATATATTGTATCTTATTAAGTTTGATCTTCCAAGTTGAAAACGTGATTAATTGCTAAATTTCATTAGATTGATCAAAATACAACTGATTTTTTTAACCTTCATTTATCACAACATTTATTTTATTTTTGACCTACTCGAAAATAAAAATTCAACTACCTGTTCGTATAACACTTCGCGAAAGGAAATTTATTGAGGAAGCTAATTGTATTCGCTGCAAAGAAGAAACGGAATCCACCATTCATTGTATTGTTAAATGTAAATACGCTAGACAATGTTGGGCCCTTTCTGGACTTGCTTTTACTAGTTATTGGTGTAAATCCAATGATTTCAAGGACTGGTTTCGGCACCTATCCTCGAAGTTGGACGCTTTTGAGCTTGGATTCGCTATTACTTTGGCTTGGTGGATATGGTTTAGTAGAAACAAATTTATATGGGAGAAGAAAGACTTCGAACCAGCTGATATTGTCCTATTCGCACGTAAGTTTTATGTCGGTTTTAAGGAAGCTTTTTCTCTACCTTCTATTTCCTCCTCAACTAGACCCGTTAATCCCAGCTGGAATCCCCCATCTCCGGGGACTATTAAAATTAATGTCGATGTTGCGGTTGATGAGGCAAAGAGAAGTGTAGGATTGGGCATTGTAGCACGGGACCATGAATGAGCTGTCCTCGGCTGGATTTCTGAAAAAGGCGATGCCTTTTGGGATCCCCTAGCAGCGGAAAGCATTGCCTTACTTTGAGGACTTGAACTGAGCATAGCAAAAGGATGGAAACATGTCATTTTGGAAGGGGATTGTGTCTTGGCAGTAAATGGCGTTCTGCACCACCAATCAAACAATCGTTTTCATCCTTTCGGTCACATATTTGAAGGCATTAAGCTTTTAGCAAGTAATTTAGAGAGTTTTGTTTGCTCCCATGTGTTTAGGGAAAATAATTCTGTTGCGCATGCTCTTGCGAAGATTGCTTTTAGTATGTTCCCTGCTTCGTTTGAGTTTCCTAGTTTTATCTACGACCTTGTAATCAACGATATTGCTCATTAGTGGAGTTTTTCACCCTTTGGGTCCTCAAAAAAAAAAAAAAAAAAAATCTAGAAAGTCTCACCCAGCAGCGCCTCGAAAAGGTGAAAAAAGAGCTCCACCGCTTGCAAATAGACAACAAGCGCAAAGAAGTAGAAAGTTTTATGTACAAATGCATGGCTGGAATAAAAAAACCAGAAGAATTTGACATGGCTAATGCTGATGTCATGGAATAAACTGCAAGGGATCTTAGTTCAAGAATGGGATAACTAAAAATTGTTGATCTGAATAACCCGTCTACAACTGGATATCACAACAATAATTAGTTTTTCCAGTAGTAATCAACTGCAACATGTAGCTCATGGCCTAATGTTATTCTTTCTAGTGCATTTTTTCTTTTTGTTTCAATTTAATCTATATGTAAATGTTATTTCATCAATTCAGGTAATTTTATTTAATGGGGTTTAGATTCAAGTATATTTTATTATTTGTTGTTTCAACTTAATCTAGATGTATATGTGTTATTTTGTCATTTTCAGGCAATTTTATTTGGCGGGATCTATGTTCTTAATAACAATTTTTTTGAATTAGAAAATGGATATAAAAGTTAATTCAGGAAAGAATATCTGAAATTAAGACATAAATCATTTGTATAAAATTGTGAATTATTACAATTAAAGTACGAATTCTTATTTGTCGTTATTTTAAATAAAATAAAATTATATCCTAATGTTTTCCCAATTGAACCACATGTATGATATACAAACGCATAAAAGGAAAGCTAGATTAGATTCACACAGCCAGATGGCCTAAAGAAAAAAATTGACTAGCAAAAAGTGCCAATGACAACTTTAAATTTCATTAAATAAATCATTATTATTACATTTTATTTCTCTTTGTATTTTAGTGTTTTGTTGCATTTCATTAGATTGATTGAAATACAACTGATTTTTTTAACCAATTTCATTTATGACAATATTTATTTTGTTTTTGACCTACTTGAAAACAAAAATTCAACTCATTAATCCACAATTTAGGGCTTAATTTATTACAAATGATTCATGTCTTAATTTCAGATATTCTTTCCTGAATTAACTTATATATCCATTTTCTAATTTAAAAAAAATGTTAATAAAAACCTAGATGCCACCAAATCAAATTACCTGAAAATGACAAAATAACACATATACATCTAGATTAAGTAGAAACAACAAAGAATAAATTATACTTGAATCTAAACCCCATTACATAAAATTACCTGAAATCGATAAAATAACACTTACATATATATTAAATTGAAAAAAAGAAAAAATGCACTAGAAAGAATAGCATTAGGCCTTGAGCTACATGCTGCAGTTGATACTAGTTGAAAACTAATTATTGATGTGAGATCCAGTTGTAGACGGGTTATTTGGATCAACAATATTTACTTCTCTCATTCTTGAAATGAGGACCCTTGCAGTTGGTTCCATGATTGATCTCATAACATCAGCATTAGCCATGTCAAATTCTTCTTGTTTTTTCTTCCAGCCATGCATTTGTACATAAAATTTTCTACTTCTTTGCGCTTGTTGTCTATTTGCAAGTGGTGGAGCTCTTTTTTCACCTTTTTGAGGCGCTGTTGGGTGAGACTTTCTAGATTAATCAAGTATCTAGATTTTTCCGTATCCGAAAGACCATTGTAACGTGACAACACAGTCATGGTGTCTTCTGGTGATGGCCATACCTCTGGTTGACTCCCATATGGACTGTAGATGATGGCACATGCATCTACGTCACAAAGGGTGCGAAGTTCACTTGCTTTTTTTATTAATCCCTTTTTCCTTTTGTTGAACGAAATTTTTCTTTCGGATTTGTTGAACATATATTCGAGTGTAACTTTTCTTCTTGGCATTTTTGACAATTTTTTTTCTTTATTGGGAATATGAGGATTGAGGGAATATGAGGAAGAAGCTATATATGAATATATGTATTATGTATGAAGAGATTTGGATAATTTTATTTTGAGAATTTTGAATTGTGTATTACCAATGTCTGAGTTGTTTGAGTTAATGGTATAATAAATTCGATTGACAACTATTTTCTTCAAATATGTTTTGTGGTGTTGTTGCATTTCTTACTTTGGATGTTAATAGTATTCTACTTGCCTAATTGTCATATTATGATGATAAGAACATTAATTTTTAAAATTTGAACCTATTTAATTTGGAAAATCTATAATGACTAGAAATCAAAAATTTCCAGACATACAAAATAATCGGGGGAAAAAGCAATATTAGTCCTTCAAACTTTGCAGGGATGCATCAATGGGACACATGTAGTTTCAGAAAGTAATTTATACCCTTAAATTTTAAGTAGCTACAGTTTTAGTCTTCTTACTCGCAATTCTAGTCCTAAACATAACGGAATGAAACCAGAGTCAAAAAATTGCCATGATTTCTAGGGAATGAAGATATAATGGGGAATTCTAATTTATTTTGCATTAAAAAAATATGTAGGGGAAGAAATTATGTAATTTTCCTCCAATTTCAGTTGATTTAGCAAACTACGCGGCATGTTTCCCCAAAATCCACAAATTTTGTGCTTGCATGGCAGTTTCAAGGCATTGATTTCAATTCCGGCGAGTTTAGGAATGAAATTGTACGTAAGAAGACTAAAATTGTGGAAACATAAAATTCAAAGGATGCAAATGGCTTGCTCAAACTACATATGTCTCATTTTTGCATCTCTGCAAAAGTTAAAGGATTATTTTATCTTTTGACAGAATAGTTGTGATAGACATGCAAATGTGATATCGTTGTATTAGTACTATTACGAGCAATATCATTGCTCACCGATCTTGTACATTTGAACAAAGAGCTTAAGAGAAAGTATAAAGTTAGGAGTGCAAAAAGATTGACTCCAATAAACATAGTATTACATGTCTTTCATTTAATATTAAACTAGAACTAGAACTAAATATGTTAAATCGTAATCCTACAAACATAATATTTAGAAATTGTCTCCATATTTTGTTGTCACCAAAAAAATCGATACCAATTTCATCCAAATGGAAAAAAATAAACTAATTTTTTATGGCCAACAAATGTCGTGCTTTTCAACCAATATGTAATATGTAAGAATGAGATTTCATTTACAGGAGAAACATAACTTTTTTTTCAGCTTTCACGCAAAAAATTGCCTCCATTCAATTAAATGGTTACTGGGAGTAAAATGCAGATCATCAAGAAAAGGTTTAATGACATGAGTGTCATGCCCTAAGCCTAGGCGGAAGCAAAATAGTAGGAAATGTTAGAAACTTTCATGACATACATATTGTAGCTTATTAAGTATTAAGTTTGATCTTTCGGGTTGAAAGCGTGATTAATTGTTAAATGATTTAAAATTGAGTGTGCTTTAACCAGAACTTATTTATGTATTTTTTTTCACTTTTTGTAATATCAAGCTGTAATGCGCTGAACTTTTAATATCACTAAACATTTTGTATTTGTTATGTATCAAATTTAACTGATTTTTAACCAGAGAAAGAGTTGGCTAAAGCAAGATGAGTTCGCTCACGAGATGACACTAACAAGAGAAGTCGAGGCTGCAATGGACCTTCATGTGAACAAGACAACTGATAAGGCGATGGAAGCACGAGTGATAGTGTGCACATTACAGCGGTCAGGGCCAAGACATGTGGTGATGAAAGCTACACACAGGGTTCATATGTTCGAAGTCCAACAAATATATAGGAAATAGGACTAGGCGGTAGTGTTAAAGGTGGTGGCACAATGCAGGACGATTACCGCCTCGAACACCTTCGAACAAATATACGAAGACAACTAATTTTGTGCCAATTTTTCTTAGTTCAATAGTATACTATAATTGCATGTTATTGTTCTCATTTATTTTTTTAATTCCAACGGTAGTACATTTATGTCTGAATACCACAAATGGTCCTCCTTATGTATAACTTTTTATAAAGTCTTCTCTCTTGAGTTTTTTTCTTAAAAATATGTAATGTCCAAAATATGAGAGCAGTACATCTAAACCTCAATGGTAGATTAAATATCTCTTATTTTTTAAACTACAGTAACTTGAGAATTTATTATTTACATGTGATAGATTTGTAATACAAATTTAAAATTAGAAATACATATATTTATCATCGTTTCTAGTTCTTACTCTTAGGTCTCATCTTTTTGGTTATTGTGATTTGATAGTTATGTAACACAATGATTAAAATTAGAAACTAGTTTAATCATAATCAACAATAGATCTCTTGCTCAAGTTTAATCTTCCAACTGAATAGTTTATATTTATTTAAGTGATCATATCCCATATATAAATTGGAATATAATTGAACATCAAAGTGAGACATTCGTGAATTGGTATACAATTTCATGTTCAACAAAATTCCAAGTCATCTGGAATGGTTTAATGCTTTTAAATATTCGTGATAATCCACATCCCTGCCCGTACAAATTTGGACGACCATTACGGTTCGTATTTGGGCATTTGTGCCGAATATTTGATGGTACAAGGAATTCTATGTAATAAACATATCACATAGCAGTTTCATACATTTTTCGTATAATACGTAGGAGTTCTTGCATTCAACCCGCTCATATCGTATCATTAGTCGTGATGGATATTATTACTATTTTTGCTTATTTTCACATTTATGTGCAAAATAACTTGAGATCACTCGTACAAGTAATTTGTTCAGCAGTATAGAAAAAGGAAAACAAAGTTTTTTAAATTTATCACTTGACTTTTTATTTATTAATGAAGTCATGTTATGATCTAATTATTACAATTATAGTACGAATTCTTATTTGTCGTCATTTTAAATAAAATAAAATTATATCCTAATGTTTTCCCAATTGCACCACATGTATGATATACAAACGCATAAAAGGAAAGCTCTATTTAGATTCACACTGTCAGATGGCCTAAAGAAAAAAATTGACAAGAAAAAAGTCCCAATGACAACTTTAAATTTCATTGAATAAAACTAGCACATCCTACAAATAGCATAAAGTCGTTTTATTTTATGATAAGTGTTTGTGGAATTGGTTTGTGTCTTTTCGTTATAATCACATTGATATTAAATAGGTTGATTTGACAGTATTTTAAGATAAATATGAACATTTTAATATACAACCATCATTGACAATAGTTATCTATCAAATCGTTTTATTATTTCTAGGAATTCTATATATAATGTTATATAACAATCACAAAATTAGTAAAATAATGTGAATTGTCACGAACCAAGTAAGAAACATGTATGGACTAGTGATTCACAAACTTTCTTACCTTCAAATTAGACTACTAGGTTCGACATAATATATAATTTCATCTTTCAAATATCACGAGATATACTCACTTGATTCGACAAATGGTAGGTAACGATCAAATTTAAAACGAAAAACTTGGTCAAGAATTTATACAAATGAGTAACCAGAAAATTTAATCAGTATTACAATAGAATTGTCATTGAAAAACTTTTATAATTATAAGTATGTTAATAATTTATTTAGTAAGAACAACTTATCAATAATTTTTCATCGTATATTTAAAATGCTAACATAAGTGCTATTATTTGCTAATTTACCCATATAGGTGAAAATTACATATTGTGAGAAAAGTCTACAAGTACAATTTTGACAAAGCGAAGGACTATCAAAATTTTATTTGTTGATCATGATCACATCTTAAATGTTGATATTTATTGCAATTTAAATATGATTGTTGCCGTTTGAAGATCGGTCTAATTTTTACTCAATTAATTAATTATTAACATGTATTAGTGTTTGCATATTCGTGCACATGAGGTAGCTAGAACTATGCACATATATACAATTTAATCAATGGATTAGATTAACCTTCGAAAGAATTATTTCTCAATAAACATGAAAGTATTCTCGTGTTTTATTTGTGGAAATAGTTGGCTCAGCATTACCTTTTTCCCAGATCAAAGCTTTTGTATGTCTCCATCGTTGTTGTCTTCTTGTATTCCTTTTTCTATGTGAATTTTTTTCTTTAGGCTATCTGGCAGTGTGAATCTAAATCGAGCTTTCCCTTTATGCGTTTGTATATCATACATGTGGTGCAATTGGGAAAACATTAGGATATAATTTTAAAAACCTTTGTTTTCCTTTTTCTATACTACTGAACAAATTACTTCTACGAGTGATCTCGAGTTATTTTGCACATAAATGTGAAAATAAGCAAAAATAGTAATAATATCTATCACGACTAATGATACGATATGAGCGGGTTGAATGCAAGAAGTCTCACGTATTATACGAAATATGTATGAAACTGCTATGTGATATGTTTATTACATAGAATTCCTTGTACTATTAAATATTCGGCACAAATGCCCAAATACGAACAGTAATGGTCGTCAAAATTTGTACGGGCAGGGATGTGGATTATCAGGAATATTTAAAAGCAATAAACCATTCCATATGACTTGGAATTTTGTTGAACATGAAATTGTATACCAATTCACGAATGTCTTACTTTTATGTTCGATTATATTCCAATTTATATATGGGATATGATCACTTAAGTAAACATAAACTATTCAGTTGGAAGATGAAACTTGAGCAGTAGATCTATTGTTGATTATGATTAAACTAGTTTCTAATTTTAATCATTGTGTTACATAACTATCAAATCAAAATAACCAAAAAGATGAGACCTAAGAGTAAGAACTAGAAACGATGATAAATATATATATTTCTAATTTTAAATTTGTTTTACAAATCTATCACATGTAAATAATAAATTCTCAAGTTACTGTTGTTTAAAAAATAAGAGATATTCAATCTACAATTGAGGTTTAGATGTAGTCCTCTCATATTTTGGACATTACTCAAAAAATGCTAAAGATATTAAATAAAAAAAGCTCAAGAGAGACGACTTTATAAAAAGTTATACATAAGGAGGACCATTTGTGGTATTCAAACATAAATGTATTACCGTTGTTGGAATGAAAAAGATAAATGAGAACAATAACATGCAATTATAGTATACTCTTGAACTAAGAAAAATTGGCACGAAATTAGTTGTCTTCGTATATTTGCTAGTAGGTTTTCTAGGCGGTATCGTCCTGCATTTTGCCACCACCTTGAAACTACCGCCTAGTCGTATTTTCTATATATTTGTTGGACTTCGAACATATGAACCCTGTGTGTAGCTTTCATCACCATATGTCTTGGCCCTGACCGCTCTAATGTGCACACTATCACCACTTCCAAATTAAATAGGTTAAAATTTTCAAAATTAATGTTCTTATCATCATAATATCACAATTAGACAAGTAGAAATGCAACAAACACCACAAAACATATTTGAAGAAAATAGTTGTCACTCGAATTTATTATACCATTAACTCAAACAACTCAGACATTGGTAATACAAAATTCAAAATTCTCAATTTAAAATTATCCAAATCTCTTCAAATATCTATATATACATACATAATACGTATTCATATATAGCTTCTTCCTCATATTCCCTCAATCCTCATATTCCCAAGAAAGAAAAAAACTTGTCAAAATGCCAAGAATGAAAGTTACACTCGCATATATGCTCAACAAATCCGAAAGAAAAATTTCGTTCAACAAAAGGAAAAAGGGATTAATAAAAAAGCAAGTGAACTTCGCACCCTTTGTGTCGTAGTTGCATGTACCATCATCGACAGTCCATATGAAAGTCAACCAGAGGTATGGCCATCACCAGAAGACACCACAACTGTGTGTTGTCACGTTACAATGGTCTTTCGGATACGGAAAAAATTAGATACTTGACTAATCAAGAAAGTCTCACCCAGCAGCGCCTCGAAACGATGAAAAAAGAGCTCCACCGCTTGCAAATAGACAACAAGCGCAAAGAAGTAGAAAGTTTTATGTACAAATGCATGGCTGGAATAAAAAACCCAGAAGAATTTGACATGGCTAATGCTGATGTAATGAGATCAATCATGGAACAAACTTCAAGGGATCTCAGTTCATGAATGGGAGAACTAAATATTGTTGATCCGAATAACCCGTCTACAACTGGATATCACAAAAATAATTAATTTTTCCAGTAGTAATCAACTGCAACATGTAGCTCATGGCCTAATGTTATTCTTTCTTGTGCATTTTTTCTTTTTGTTTCAATCTAATCTATATGTAAATGTTATTTTATCGATTACAGGTAATTTTATTTAATGGGGTTTAGATTCAAGTATATTTTATTATTTGTTGTTTCGACTTAATCTAGATGTATATGTGTTATTTTGTCATTTTCAGGCAATTTTATTTGGCTGGATCTATGTTCTTAGTAACATTTTTTTTTAAATTAGAAAATGGATATATAAGTTAATTCAGGAAAGAATATCTGAAATTAAGACATAAATCATTTGTATAAAATTGTGAATTATTATAATTAAAGTACGAATTCTAATTTGTCGTTATTTTAAATAAAATAAAATTATATCCTAATGTTTTCTCAATTGCACCACAAGTATGATGTCTCCAATAGGATTCGAACTTGAGTCTCGTCTCTGGGGGTCGCAAGTCACTACCACAACTAGTTATATTTTTCATTTGAAAATCTTGTTGATGTTCTAGATCTTTCCATCAAAGTAAGGAAATCTTACAACCTACTTAGGATTTAAAAAAATACTTTCACTTACTATTAAAATATAGTCAGTAGTAAAAGTTACTTAAAATTTTGAAAATTCAACAAATCTAAACATAGAGTAGGTATATGGTATCAATGAGAATAAATGTGTAGTTCAATGTGTTACTCTTTACAAAAATTGAAGTGTATCATTATTATTACATTCATAAGAACATAGAGTAGGTATATTATAGTTCAATGAGAATAAATTGATTGAAATAATCTAAAATCACAAAATTGAAAGAAATTGAAAAATATTACATTCATCTAATACCTCGTAAATCAATATTATTACATTTTTTACTATTTGTATTTTAGTGTTTTATTGCATTTCATTAGATTGATCGAAATACAACTGATTTTTTTAACCAATTTCATTTGTCACAACATTTATTTTATTTTTTACCTACTCGACAATAAAAATTCAACTCATTAATCCACAATTTTGGGCTTAATTTATTACAAATGATTCATGTCTTAATTTCATATATTCTTTCCTGAATTAACTTATATATCCATTTTCTAATTTTTAAAAATGTTAATAAAAACCTAGATGCCCCCAAATAAAATTACCTGAAAATGACAAAATAACACATATACATCTAGATTAAGTAGATACAACAAAGAATAAAATAAACTTGAATCTAAACCCCATTAAATAAAATTACATGATATCGATAAAATAACACTTACATATAGATTAAATTGAAACAAAAAGAAAAACTTCAATAGAAAGAATAACATTAGGCCTTGAGCTAAATGTTGCAGTTGATTACTACTCGAAAAACTAATTATTGTTGTGAGATCCACTCGTAGACGGGTTATTCGGATCAGCAATATTTAGTTCTCTCATTCTTGAACTGAGATCCCTTGCAGTTTGTTCCATGATTGATCTCATAACATCAGCATTAGCCATGTTAAATTCTTCTGGTTTTTTTATTCCAGCCATGCATTTGTACATAAAATTTTCTACTTCTTTGCGCTTGTTGTCTATTTGCAAGCGGTGGAGCTCTTTTTTCACCTTTTCGAGGCGCTGTTGGGTGAGACTTTCTACATTAGTCAAGTATCTAGATTTTTCCGTATCCGAAAGACCATTGTAACGTGACAGCACAGTCGTGGTGTCTTCTGGTGATGGCCATACCTCTGGTTGACTCCCATATGGACTGTAGATGATGGCACATGCATCTACGGCACAAAGGGTGCGAAGTTCACTTGCTTTTTTTATTAATCCCTTTTTCCTTTTGTTGAAAGAAATTTTTCTTTCAGATTTGTTAAGCATATATGCGAGTGTAACTTTTCTTCTTAGCATTTTTGACAAGTTTTTTTCTTTCTTGGGAATATGAGGAAGAATCTATATATGAATATATGTATTGTGTATGTATATATACATATATGAAGAGATTTGGATAATTTTATTTTGAGAATTTTGAATTGTGTATTACCAATGTCTGAGTTGTTTGAGTTAATGGTATAACAAATTCGAGTGACAACTATTTTCGTCAAATATGTTTTGTGGTGTTTGTTGCATTTCTTACTTTGGATGTTCATAATATTCTACTTGCCTAATTGTGATATTATGATAATAAGAACATTAATTTTTAAAATTTGAACCTATTTAATTTGAAAAATCTATAATGATTAGAAATCAAAAATTTCCAGACATACAAAATAATAAGGCAAAAAAGCAATATTAGTCCTTCAACCTTTGCATGGACGCATCAATGGGACACATGTAGTTTCAGAAAGTAGTTTATACCCTTTAATTTTAAGTAGCTGTAGTTTTAGTCTTCTTACCATCAATTCTAGCCCTAAACACAACGAAATTGAAACAAAAGCGAAACAATTGCCATGATTTCTAGGGAATGAAGATATAATGGGGAATTCGAATTTATTTTTCCATAAAAAAATATGTAGGGGAAGAAATTATGTTATTTTCCTCCAATTTCAGTTGATTTGGCAAGCTACGCGGCCTGTTTCCCCAAAATCCACAAATTGTGTGCTTGCAAGGCAGTTTCAAGGCATTGATTTCAATTCCGGCGAGTTTAGGAATGAAATTGTAGGTAAGAGGACTAAAATTGTGGAAACATAAAATTCAAAGGATGTAAATGGCTTGCTCAAACTACATATGTCTCATTTTTTCATCTCTGCAAAAGTTAAAGGACTATTTTTTCTTTTCCCAGAATAGTTGTGATAGACATGCAAAAGTGATATAGTTGTACTAGGACTATTAAGAGCAAAATTAATGCTCACCGATCTTCTACAATTGAACAAAGAGCTTAAGAAAAAGTTTAAAGTTAACAGTGCAAAAAGATTGACTCCAATAAATGTAGTATTACATTTCTTTCGTTTATTATTAAAACTAGAACTATATAACACATATACATCTAGATTTAGTAGAAACAACAAAGAATAAATTATACTTGAATCTAAACCCCATTACATAAAATTACCTGAAATCGATAAAATAACACTTACATATATATTAAATTGAAACAAAAAGAAAAAATGCACTAGAAAGAATAGCATTAGGCCTTGAGCTACATGCTGCAGTTGATACTACTCGAAAACTAATTATTGATGAGAGATCCAGTTGTAGACGGGTTATTCGGATCAACAATATTTACTTCTCTCATTCTTGAACTGAGATCCCTTGCAGTTTGTTCCATGATTGATCTCATAACATCAGCATTAGCCATGTCAAATTCTTCTGTTTTTTTTCTTCCAGCCATGCATTTGTACATAAAATTTTCTACTTCTTTGCGCTTGTTGTCTATTTGCAAGTGGTGGAGCTCTTTTTTCACCTTTTCGAGGCACTGTTGGGTGAGACTTTCTAGTTTAATCAAGTATCTACTTTATTTTGCACGTGCAGGGGGTAAAATTTTATTTTTGATACCAAATTTTTACCTACTCTATACATTTTGTACCAAACAATTGAAAAAGACACATTTGATACTAAAATTGAAGACCATTTGACACATTTGCTTTGCCCATCAATTTTTTGGACGGGAACGACCATGTGGTCGTTAAGTCACCAAAATTGCACATTTTTTTCATGTAATGTACACGAGCAGGGAGTATTTGAACATAATCTTTTGGGAATGAAATTGGAAAAACACTGAAACTTTGTTAGTTTTTTGGGAATTATCTATTGAGTTCATGAACTGAAACTTGTGCCGTTAGAAAGTTCGTAGCTTTCCAACCATATAAAGAACACAAAATTTGGCCTTATAACGAAGGAGTTATGCCAAAATTAAGATAAGGTTCAAATACTATTTGCTCGAGCACATTACGTGCAAAACGCGTGTAATTTTGGTGACTTAACGGTCACGAGGTCGTTCCTGTCCAAAAAAATTATTGATTAATGCAAATGTGTCAAATGACCTTCAATTTTGGTATTAAATGTGTAT
This sequence comes from Penstemon newberryi var. newberryi, assembly GCA_030819805.1. Classification (NCBI taxonomy): domain Eukaryota; kingdom Viridiplantae; phylum Streptophyta; class Magnoliopsida; order Lamiales; family Plantaginaceae; genus Penstemon; species Penstemon newberryi. The sequence continues at coordinate 31,497,526 of JAUALY010000003.1, read as the reverse complement.
TTTTCGAAGGTTTGGTACCAAATGTGTGAAGTAGGTAAAAGTCTGGTATAATTTTTTTTTTTACTTCCAGCACGTGCAAAACCCGTGTCACTTAACGGACACGTGAAATGCACGTGATAAACTCTGTTAAAATATTGACGGCCAAATGAAATGTATCAAGAGGGCCTAAATCATGGGATCAAATGTATTTTTTCAGAAAGCTTGATATCAAAAGTATTTTTCCCACTTTAAAAAATGTTTACATTTTTTGTTGTGACAAAAAAGTCGATACCAATTTCATCCAAAGGGGAATAGAACAAACTAAATTTATATGGCCAACAAATGTCGTGCTTTTCGACCAATATGTAATATGTAAGAATGAGATCTCATTTTCAGGAGAAACTGAATTTCTTTGTTCAAGCAACAAATTGCCTCCGTTCAATTAAATAGTTACTGAGAGTCAAGACGCAGATCATCAAGAAAAGGTTGAATGACATGAGCGTCATGCCCAAAGCCTAGGTTGAAGCAAAATAGGAAGAAATCTTTGGAACTTTCATAACATATATATTGTATCTTATTAAGTTTGATCTTCCAAGTTGAAAGCGTGATTAATTGTTAAATTTCATTAGATTGATCAAAATACAACTGATTTTTTTTAACCAATATCATTTATCACAACATTTATTTTATTTTTGACCTACTCGAAAATAAAAATTCAACTACCTGTTCGTATAGCACTTCGGGAAAGGAAACTTATTGAGGAAGATAATTGTATTCGCTGCGAAGAAGAAACGGAATCCACCATTCATTGTATTGTTAAATGTAATTACGCTAGACAATGTTGGGCCCTTTCTAGACTTGCTTTTACTAGTTATTGGTGTAACTCCAATGATTTCAAGGACTGGTTTCGGCACCTATCCTCGAAGTTGGACGCTTTTGAGCTTGGATTCGCTACTACTTTGGCTTGGTGGATATGGTTTAGTAGAAACAAATTTATATGGGAGAAGAAAGACTTCGAACCAGATGATATTGTCCTATTCGCACGTAAGTTTTATGTCGGTTTTAAGGAAGATTTTTCTCTACCTTCTATTTCCTCCTCAACTAGACCCGTTAATCCCAGCTGGAATCCCCCATCTCCGGGGACTGTTAAAATTAATGTCGATGCTGCGGTTGATGAGGCAAAGAGAAGTGTAGGATTGGGCATTGTAGCACGGGACCATGAATGAGCTGTCCTCGGCTGGATTTCTGAAAAATGCGATGCCTTTTGGGATCCCCTAGCAGCGGAAAGCATTGCCTAACTTTGAGGACTTGAACTGAGCATAGCAAAAGGATGGAAACATGTCATTTTTGAAGGGGATTGTGTCTTGGCAGTAAATGGCGTTCTGCACCACCAATCAAACAATCGTTTTCATCCTTTGGGTCACATATTTGAAGACATTAAGCTTTTAGCAAGTAATTTAGAGAGTTTTGTTTGCTCCCATGTGTTTAGGAAAAATAATTATGTTGCGCATGCTCTTGCGAAGATTGCTTTTAGTATGTTCCCTGCTTCGTTTGAGTTTCCTAGTTTTATCTACGACCTTGTAATCAACGATATTGCTCATTAGTGGAGTTTTTCACCCTTTGGGTCCTCAAAAAAAAAAAAAAAAAAAAAAAAAAAAAAAAATTCAACTCATTAATCCACAATTTAGGGCTTAATTTATTACAAATGATTCATGTCTTAATTTCAGACATTCTTTCCTGAATTAACTTATATATCCATTTTCTAATTTAAAAAAATGTTAATAAGAACCTAGATGCCACCAAATCAAATTACCTGAAAAGGACAAAATAACACATATACATCTAGATTAAGTAGAAACAACAAAGAATAAATTATACTTGAATCTAAACCCCATTACATAAAATTACCTGAAATCGATAAAATAACACTTACATATATATTAAATTGAAAAAAAGAAAAAAATGCACTAGAAAGAATAGCATTAGGCCTTGAGCTACATGCTGCAGTTGATACTACTCGAAAACTAATTATTAATGTGAGATCCAGTTGTAGACGGGTTATTTGGATCAACAATATTTACTTCTCTCATTCTTGAACTGAGATCCCTTGCAGTTTGTTCCATGATTGATCTCATAACATCAGCAATAGCCATGTCAAATTCTTCTTGTTTTCTTTTCTTCTAGCCATGCATTTGTACATAAAATTTTCTACTTCTTTGCGCTTGTTGTCTATTTACAAGTGGTGGAGCTCTTTTTTCACCTTTTGGAGGCGCTGTTGGGTGAGACTTTCTAGATTAATCAAATATCCAGATTTTTCCGTATCCGAAAGACCATTGTAACGTGACAACACAGTCATGGTGTCTTCTGGTGATGGCCATACCTCTGGTTGACTCCCATATGGACTGTAGATGATGGCACATGCATCTACGGCACAATTGGTGCGAAGTTCACTTGCTTTTTTTATTAATCCCTTTTTCCTTTTGTTGAACGAAATTTTTCTTTCGGATTTGTTGAGCATATATGCGAGTGTAACTTTCCTACTTGGCATTTTTGACAATTTTTTTTCTTTATTGGGAATATGAGGAAGAAGCTATATATGAATATATGTGTGAAACCCCAACTAAATTTGTCAAAAATAGATAATTTTTAAAAGTATTATTATTTCAAATATTTATAAAACATACCCAAAACTTCTAATGATACCCAATATAGTCCCTAAATTTTCAATAATATAGTTATAGTCTAATATATTATTATCTTCTCAATTTTTTTGTTAAACAGGTCAAAATATCCATAAAATTTATGGAACGGAATATTAAAACACATGGTATAAAATGAAAGACTAAAATAAGTATTAGAATAAGACGGTAGATATTCTATTAGTTTATGATTTAATGATTAGATTACTCGATTATAAAAAGTTTAAATCATAATTCATCATGTCAAAACTTATATATATACAAACTATATAACCGTAAATTATGTGCTAAATATATTAGTTACCAAATCTTTATACAAGTATATGAGGAAGAAATCATGAGAAAATTTACTGTAAACTAATGTATCTTATAATTGTAATTAATCGATCTTCTTAGGTCAAGTAAATTATCTTATTTAAAGATCTTCAAATCTTTTTTTTCCCAAACAAAGCCTTAGGGAGACATTAATTTTCCCAAAATGCCCCTAATTTCCCCTATAAATGAATGTCTTCCCTTACCATTCATTCACCCCATTCCATACACACTACATATACCCACACACTTTCACTTCACTTCTTCAATTCTCTACCATCTTCTTCAAGCTCCCCTTCATAAGTAAAGTATCTACACACCTAAAATATGTAATATAGAGTTCCAAAACTAATTTTAAAGTCTTTAATAAGTAAAATTCATGGGGAAACTTGAAGAAGAAAAGCAGGGCAGCCCCTGTTTTACGGTAGCAGCGTTTGATGGTTCGATTGAGGGCCTTAATGGGTGAATTTCTTCAAACTGAATCAAGGTCATGTAGCCCTTTGAGTGTAGAACAAATTCCCTTTGGCCCTTCTTGAATATCATCATCACACAAGGAGTAATTGAGGTATGAACCAACACTGCCCTAGTTTGCGCACCTTTCGGCCATAACCTGAGATTGGCTATGTCCTTTATTAAAATAAATACATGGTTGGAAAGGGAACAAACAGTAGATTGTGGTTGTGATGGCGGTGTCGACCACCTCCGGCGCGTCAGCGCGTTGGTGGCGCGATTTCTGAACAGTACCGGCGAGTGGGTCACACACGCCGAGACTGTTTTGGGTCTTTTGATTCATTTGGATTATTTACACATGTTTTGGCCTTCTATCCTAATATTAAACACTTTGATACTTAGTTAATCAAATAATATGATTAATAGTTGATTTAAACTTGCATATTGAATGAATATATATTAACTTTGATGCTACTTCTTCTTGTTAGACACCATTAAAGAACCTTTAACTTTCTAAAGTCTATTAACTTGAATATGGTTGAATATTTTCTATGGTATTATGACACTGTACCTTGTATATTATGAGTTAGAATATTGGATTAAACTTTGATTAACTTCCAATTAATATATAGCTAGGCCTCCAAGAATTCTTTTGGGTGATCTAATAAATAATCCGGGATTTCTTTTGAGCCTTTTACATGTTTGAGTTATTTTCCCAAATTTGGCCTTCTATCTTAATATAAACCCATTTTGATGCTTGAATGTTGAAATAAGATGATTATTACATGATCAAAATGTGCAAATAGATAAATATAGACGTTAGTTCTTGTTGTGGGACTTAATTGAAAAATTTATTACTTCTTGAAGACTATAACTTGAGTATTGTTGATTCTTTCAATTCAAAATATGTTATTGTTATACTTCAACTTGAATACTATGTTGATTAAGTTATAGAAATGGATTAAATATTTGATCCAATTTAATAAAAAAGCTTTAATGAAGAAATACTATCTAGGCTTCTAAAAAGTTACTCTTGGATGTTGTTGCAAGTTTTAACATTAATTTGGGACTGTTTCGTAAGTGCAAAACTCAAACCTAATGGAACTAGTTTGAAGTAGAAAACCATATAATTTGATTTCACATCATTTTGATACATGCGTAGAAAGTTATTGAACTTACAAGCACAATTGCCGATGTTGAATGAAAATAGGCTACAACCTATTAGTTGTTTGTTTCACTTTTTACCCTATAACATGGTGAATATATAAAAATACATGCTTGAAATGAATATTTGTAATAAATTTATGGGTTAGGCACGATTAGTTTCACGTACAACAAGAATCACTAGTATAGGATTAATAGTCGAATTAGTGGAATAGGTGGATTTGTAAAAGTATAGTTTATGGTTTGGATACAAATATTGATATTGTTTTACCTGAATTAGGTCTCGAGGATACGCCAACATTTGGAATTGAGGTGAGGTTTCCCGTTCTTTGTGTACCCATCTTGGCACAACGCCCTGAGGAAAAAGGACATGATTGTGATTCATATGCCACTTTCTTCACTTCTAACAATTCAATATGTATCAGATATTTTTAATGATCTCTCTCCCAATTACGTTTCTTGCTATATTCCATTTTGTTGTGAACTCGGATCTACATTGCCGTATGTCAATTTTGTTCAACGCATTATGATACTTCTGATCTTTTTGCTATTAAACATTATTCAAGCATCCACTAGTTATTCGATACTTCGTTATTTCTAAAGGTGATACGAATCCCTTGTGATCTGCCATGAATAATTTTTCTATTATCTTTTTGAACTCAACTAACTCTTGTCTGACAAATTTATCATCTGCTCATTTGGTTATACAACATCCTGATATATTTTGCTCTGCGTGGTTATCAAACACTTTTCAAGTATGTTCTTGTTATTCGTCAAATGCTATCTTGGTATTGAGCCTTGTATGAACAACGGAATACGTTCGGACTCTAGATCAATTTATTTCAGTTACTAATACCCTTGGGGACGCCCTTGGGAAGTTGGGCCCTGGGACTAACAGAGGTGACTGCTGGGCGGCATCGGGCCGTCAGTGTATGGTCTCTTTGTTCAGTCTCCGTGATTCAGTTTCGCGCATAGTTGGAGGTAGCTGTGCTCCGAGCTGGATCGGCATGCGCCCGGGCATGCCATTTGTTTTGTTCTCGAGGTAGCTCCTCGATGGGAGGTATAAGGTAGTTACAATGGCTAGGGGATATAAGGTGGTGCCATAAAAGTAAATACAGATGCGGAAGGTATGTGCTATGTGGAACTAGATATTACCCTATAACTTCTGAGTGATTATCCGTGAGGAAACTCCAGTGTTGCGCCACACTGTGACTTGGTCTGGTGTATCCTTGTGAAGTTTTAGGGGAGATACCTCTAGAGTCCGCAAGAGCCACTTCTAAAGTCCACATCTGACATGTTACATGCTCAATATCTTTCGGTTCATTGGGGTTCTTGTCATTACCATTTGTTCGGTATCTTTTCTTCAGTTTATTACCATTCTATTTAGTTCAATTACTCATACATTTCTATTTTAAGTTCTCGTTACCTTTCTCATTATATTCTTATTATCATTATTATTCTCATATCTTCATTTTGTTCAAGTTCATGAATTAAATCTCACTAAGTCAAACACGACTTACTCCTCCTATTATCTTCCTTGTCCTTTCCTCAGAGATATGGGATGCAAACATGTTATGTAGAGAGGGAGTATCACACATCAACTTAAACTTGGAGCACACCTTATTGATACATATTTGGATATACGCTATCATTTGATAAGGGTGATTTTGTGATTAGCTACAATGGAGTCTAAATAGTGGAATTTATAGAAGAATTACACGCAATCAATGTAGCCTTCAAGTTTTTGTATCTTCGTGGTTACACTAAAATTTTTGATCTAAGCTAAATGGAATGCAGTGATTTAGTTTAGTAAGTTTTTGATCGACAATTTAGGTGGCGACCACCCTGATCATATAGTGCGATATATATATGAGTGGTTACTTTACTATCTGGTCAGAGTGGGGCGTCACAGGTGGTATCAGAGCATTGGGATATGGTTCTGGAATTTTTGCTTTGGATATAGATGATATGCTACGGCTAGATTTTTTTTTTTGTGAAGTTTAGAAATATAATTTTGGATTGAAATGCTTTGGGTTCGTAAATAACTTGTTATTGAATTTTTTTAGTGTCCTTAGGATTTGAGGTCAAGAAGGGATTGAGGAATTACTCGTGTGTCAAATTACGGTATAACACTATTCGGTTAGAATTAGTGATTAATTTATCAGAATTCCGCTTAGGAATAATATTGTTGTTCGGTTAAGACATTTAAAAAAAAAATATTAAGCTTTAGAAAACTATAATTGAAATTGAGCTAGTGAGTTACTTAGACCATGATTTGAATTTCCCTTTGATTAGGAGTTCGTATTATTCTATTTCTACATTATCTTAGTACAAATCCCTTAGAAAATTTAAAGTTACTTGATATTGATATAGTGGCCCTAGTTCTTTTGAGACTTCCATCAAACCAATAGAAACGATTTCAACGCCCCTCTCTTAAACCCCTAAATACGGATTTCCTCTAATGCCAATTTGGGGAGATGATATTGTTGTCCCAGGTCAGGAGTCAATGCAAAGACAAAGAGTTTTCTTCTTACCAAAAACGTTTCAATCAATTAGTACACTTGTTAAGCCACATTTTCTGCTTTGATTGGAGTGCTTGAAAATGGTCATATTCACTTGGTCCAAAGAAAAAAAAAAAAAAAAAACCGACTTCCCCCATTAACCATTGATTTAGATGCTCTCATTTCGAAGAGTAATATCTTTGTTTTTTTTTTGGCAGCTTCAGACCCACAAGTTGAATGAAAGTGCATCGATGTAGGACTTTCATTATCTAGTACCACTTTCTTTAGAGGAGTTTATGTCGGTGTGCATTGTACCAAATGGACCCTTTTGCTAGAATTAAAATCATCTTAATTTTCCTTTGATCATCATTTTGAAACTTTGTTATTTTGGGATCTTTCATCAACATCGTTCAACTTTGAAATTATGACCTACCAGAACATTCTTTATGTCTACATGGATAGATATTCTTATTCCTGCCATTAATTTTCAAATAACCAAAACATCACTATTTCCTTTGTTATCGTTCCTTGCTTTCTGATTCGATTTACTGCTTGTTAACCACGAGTCCTAGTAGCAAATGCTTATTCGTTGAGAGATATAAATGATAACTTATCTGGATCATGTACCATCCAATGCCTATCAAGATACATGAACAAATAATATAGATGATTCATAAGATAGACTTAATATCTATTATGGTTAGAATAGATAACCACATGTCTAAGTTTTTCTAGGTTATCTTATTATTGACGTCATCAAAATTGAAGAATAACTAACGAGAATATCTCCTACCATCAAGAGCTCAATTAGATTACCCTATTATTCATGAATTCATTGCTTCAATGGTGACACTAATTATATATTCAATATGACCTAACTATAAGCTACCATTTGCTTGCTTCTATTTCCTTATGCGATTTGGGGCTCATATAGGCAGCTCGCCAAGAATAGTCTACATTGCGATAGGACAATTTTCTATGATCCCATCTCAAGGCTGGTATCTAAGGCTATCCATATACGACTTAAATTAATGAAGTTTTTCTGGTACACAAATTTTATGCCATTTCATTCGCTATAGTTACCCCGAATTCGAATTTCGTCACCCTAATTTCTGAATCCTAATACTGTGATATAGTGAATTATTCTCTTACTCTAAGTTGTTCATTCTTGATCATCAAATGATTTTTTTGAGCTAGGTGGATTTACTAAACACCCATAAATTAATCTTGCATTCATAATCCTTTAATTTTATCCTTCATAAATCATATGAACTACACTCATGACTTCATACCATTTATATGTTATTAATGTTCCCATGAATTCTCGAATAATAATTTAATTATTTTTCTTTCTAATTCATCTTCCTGAAATTCTGAATTACCTACTACTTCGGAACTTCATTCTAACTCACAATCAAAATATCATATAAGTTATTAGAATTGTCATTTTTTTTCCTATAGAACATTACTTTATAACCATTACCATATTGATTTAGTACCTATTACACCTTATAATTTTTCTACAAGTATAACACAATTTTCATTTTTCTTATTGCTTTAAACTTCATCAAACATTTGACACCATTCTTTTTAATTTTTTATTGTGCATGTCTAACATCCCATTTCCTCATTTGATAGTAAAGCTTCTAGTCCCCATTTTAGACTATCATTTCACAACTATATTCTAGAATCTAATATTGTTTTTTATGAAACTTAAGAACTTTTCATCTTCATAATGTGATCTCTTAATTTTCATTCAAAATTATCATTCGCAATAATCATTTTGTTAAGTAGTTTTATCTATTATGAGTTGTGCTTATCTCATTGATTAGTAGATATCATTAGTCATATATATACTTATTACTTTATTCTAACAAAGTATATTATTGTAGCGTAAATTATTGTTTCATGCACCATTCATCATGAGGATTTAGAAAGATCGAACAAGTAGAATTTGGGGACCAAATTCTTTAAGGGGGGGAGAGTGTGAAACCCCAACTAAATTTGTCAAAAATAGATAATTTTTAAAAGTATTATTATTTCAAATATTTATAAAACATACCCAAAACTTCTAATGATACCCAATATAGTCCCTAAATTTTCAATAATATAGTTAAAGTCTGATATATTATTATCTTCTCAATTTTTTTGTTAAACAGGTCAAAATATCCATAAAAATTATGGAACGAAATATTAAAACACATGGTATATAAAATGAAAGACTAAAATAAGTATTAGAATAAGACGGTAGATATTCTATTAGTTTATGATTTAATGATTAGATTACTCGATTATAAAAAGTTTAAATCATAATTCATCATGTCAAAACTTATATATATACAAACTATATAACCGTAAATTATGTGCTAAATATATTAGTTACCAAATCTTTATACAAGTATATGAGGAAGAAATCATGAGAAAATTTACTGTAAACTAATGTATCTTATAATTGTAATTAATCGATCTTCTTAGGTCAAGTAAATTATCTTATTTAAAGATCTTCAAAACTTTTTTTTTCCCAAACAAAGCCTTAGGGAGACATTAATTTTCCCAAAATGCCCCTAATTTCCCCTATAAATGAATGTCTTCCCTTACCATTCATTCACCCCATTCCATACACACTACATATACCCACACACTTTCACTTCACTTCTTCAATTCACTTCTTCAATTCTCTACCATCTTCTTCAAGCTCCCCTTCATAAGTAAAGTATCTACACACCTAAAATATGTAATATAGAGTTCCAAAACTAATTTTAATGTCTTTAATAAGTAAAATTCATGGGGAAACTTGAAGAAGAAAAGCAGGGCAGCCCCTGTTTTACGGTAGCAGCGTTTGATGGTTCGATTGAGGGCCTTAATGGATGAATTTCTTCAAACTGAATCATGGTCATGTAGCCCTTTGAGTGTAGAACAAATTCCCTTTGGCCCTTCTTGAATATCATCATCACACAAGGAGTAATTGAGGTATGAACCAACACTGCCCTAGTTTGCGCACCTTTCGGCCATAACCTGAGATTGGCTATGTCCTTTAATAAAATAAATACATGGTTGGAAAGGGACCAAACAGTAGATTGTGGTTGTGATGGCGGTGTCGACCACCTCGGGTGCGTCAGCGCGTTGGTGGCGCGATTTCTGAACAGTACCGGCGAGTGGGTCACACACGCCGAGACTGTTTTGGGTCTTTTGATTCATTTGGATTATTTACACAAGTTTTGGCCTTCTATCCTAATATTAAACACTTTGATACTTAGTTAATCAAATAATATGATTAATAGTTGATCTAAACTTGCATATTGAATGAATATATATTAACTTTGATGCTACTTCTTCTTGTTAGACACCATTAAAGAACCTTTAACTTTCTAAAGTCTATTAACTTGAATATGGTTGAATATTTTCTATGGTATTATGACACTTTACCTTGTATATTATGAGTTAGAATATTGGATTAAACTTTGATTAACTTCCAATTAATATATAGCTAGGCCTCCAAGAATTCTTTTGGGTGATCTAATAAATAATCCGGGATTTCTTTTGAGCCTTTTACATGTTTGAGTTATTTTCCCAAATTTGGCCTTCTATCTTAATATAAACCCATTTTGATGCTTGAATGTTGAAATAAGATGATTATTACATGATCAAAATGTGCAAATAGATAAATATAGATGTTAATGCTTGTTGTGGGACTTAATTGAAAAATTTATTACTTCTTGAAGACTATAACTTGAGTATTGTTGATTCTTTCAATTCAAAATATGTTATTGTTATACTTCAACTTGAATACTATGTTGATTAAGTTATAGAAATGGATTAAATATTTGATCCAATTTAATAAAAAAGCTTTAATGAAGAAATACTATCTAGGCTTCTAAAAAGTTACTCTTGGATGTTGTTGCAAGTTTTAACATTAATTTGGGACTGTTTCGTAAGTGCAAAACTCAAACCTAATGGAACTAGTTTGAAGTAGAAAACCATATAATTTGATTTCACATCATTTTGATACATGCGTAGAAAGTTATTGAACTTACAAGCACAATTGCCGATGTTGAATGAAAATAGGCTACAACCTATTAGTTGTTTGTTTCACTTTTTACCCTATAACATGGTGAATATATAAAAATACATGCTTGAAATGAATATTTGTAATAAATTTATGGGTTAGGCACGATTAGTTTCACGTACAACAAGAATCACTAGTATAGGATTAATAGTCGAATTAGTGGAATAGGTGGATTTGTAAAAGTATAGTTTATGGTTTGGATACAAATATTGATATTGTTTTACCTGAATTAGGTCTCGAGGATACGCCAACATTTGGAATTGAGGTGAGGTTTCCCGTTCTTTGTGTACCCATCTTGGCACAACGCCCTGAGGAAAAAGGACATGATTGTGATTCATATGCCACTTTCTTCACTTCTAACAATTCAATATGTATCAGATATTTTTAATGATCTCTCTCCCAATTACGTTTCTTGCTATATTCCATTTTGTTGTGAACTCGGATCTACATTGCCGTATGTCAATTTTGTTCAACGCATTATGATACTTCTGATCTTTTTGCTATTAAACATTATTCAAGCATCCACTAATTATTCGATACTTCGTTATTTCTAAAGGTGATACGAATCCCTTGTGATCTGCCATGAATAATTTTTCTATTATCTTTTTGAACTCAACTCACTCTTGTCTGACAAATTTATCATCTGCTCATTTGGTTATACAACATCCTGATATATTTTGCTATGCGTGGTTATCAAACACTTTTCAAGTATGTTCTTGTTATTCGTCAAATGCTATCTTGGTATTGAGCCTTGTATGAACAACGGAATACGTCCGGACTCTAGATCAATTTATTTCAGTTACTAATACCATTGGAGACGCCCTTGGGAAGTTGGGCCCTGGGACTAACAGAGGTGACTGCTGGGCGGCATCGGGCCGTCAGTGTATGGTCTCTTTGTTCAGTACCCCTCCCTGATTCAGTTTCGCGCATAGTTGGAGGTAGCTGTGCTCCGAGCTGGATCGGCATGCGCCCGGGCATGCCATTTGTTTTGTTCTCGAGGTAACTCCTCGATGGGAGGTATATGGTAGTTACAATGGCTAGGGGATATAAGGTGGTGCCATAAAAGTAAATACAGATGCGGAAGGTATGTGCTATGTGGAACTAGATATTACCCTATAACTTCTGAGTGATTATCCGTGAGGAAACTCCAGTGTTGCGCCACACTGTGACTTGGTCTGGTGTATCCTTGTGAAGTTTTAGGGGAGATACCTCTAGAGTCCGCAAGAGCCACTTCTAAAGTCCACATCTGACATGTTACATGCTCAATATCTTTCGGTTCATTGGGGTTCTTGTCATTACCATTTGTTCGGTATCTTTTCTTCAGTTTATTACCATTCTATTTAGTTCAATTACTCATACATTTCTATTTTAAGTTCTCGTTACCTTTCTCATTATATTCTTATTATCATTATTATTCTCATATCTTCATTTTGTTCAAGTTCATGAATTAAATCTCACTAAGTCAAACACGACTTACTCCTCCTATTATCTTCCTTGTCCTTTCTTCAGAGATATGGGATGCAAACATGTTATGTAGAGAGGGAGTATCACACATCAACTTAAACTTGGAGCACACCTTATTGATACATATTTGGATATACGCTATCATTTGATAAGGGTGATTTTGTGATTAGCTACAATGGAGTCTAAATAGTGGAATTTATAGAAGAATTACACGCAATCAATGTAGCCTTCAAGTTTTTGTATCTTCGTGGTTACACTAAAATTTTTGATCTAAGCTAAATGGAATGCAGTGATTTAGTTTAGTAAGTTTTTGATCGACAATTTAGGTGGCGACCACCCTGATCATATAGTGCGATATATATATGAGTGGTTATTGTACTATCTGGTCAGAGTGGGGCGTCACATTATGTATTATGTATGAAGAGATTTGGATAATTTTATTTTGAGAATTTTGAATTGTGTATTACCAATGTCTGAGTTGTTTGAGTTAATGGTATAATAAATTCGATTGACAACTATTTTCTTCAAATATGTTTTATGGTGTTGTTGCATTTCTTACTTTGGATGTTAATAATATTCTACTTGCCTAATTGTGATATTATGATGATAAGAACATTAATTTTTAAAATTTGAACCTATTTAATTTGGAAAATATATAATGATTAGAAATCAAAAATTTCCAGACATACAAAATAATAGGGGAAAAAAGCAATATTAGTCCTTCAAACTTTGCAGGGATGCATCAATGGGACACATGTAGTTTCAGAAAGTAATTTATACCCTTAAATTTTAAGTAGCTACAGTTTTAGTCTTCTTACTCCCAATTCTAGTCCTAAACACAACGAAATGGAAACCAGAGTCAAAAAAATGCCATGATTTCTAGGGAATGAAGATAAAATGGGGAATTCTAATTTATTTTGCATTAAAAAAATATGTAGGGGAAGAAATTATGTTATTTTCCTCCAATTTCAGTTGATTTAGCAAACTACGCGGCATGTTTCCCCAAAATCCACAAATTGTGTGCTTGCATGGCAGTTTCAAGGCATTGATTTCAATTCCGGCAAGTTTAGGAATGAAATTGTAGGTAAGAAGACTAAAATTGTGGAAACATAAAATTCAAAGAATGCAAATGGCTTGCTCAAACTACATATGTCTCATTTTTGCATCTCTGCAAAAGTTAAAGGAATATTTTTTCTTTTGACAGAATAGTTGTGATAGACATGCAAATGTGATATAGTTGTATTAGTACTATTAGGAGCAATATTATTGCTCACCGATCTTGTACATTTGAACAAAGAGCTTAAGAGAAAGTTTAAAGTTATGAGTGCAAAAAGATTGACTCCAATAAACGTAGTATTACATGTCTTTCATTTAATATTAAACTAGATGTAGAACTAAATATGTTAAATCATACTCCTACAAACATAATATTTAGAAATTGTTTCCATATTTTGTTGTGACCAAAAAAATCGATACCAATTTCATCCAAATGGAAAAAATAAACTAATTTTTTATGGCCAACAAATGTCGTGCTTTTCAACCAATATGTAATATGTAAGAATGAGATTTCATTTACAGGAGAAACAAAACTTTTTTTTCAAGCTTTCACGAAAAAAATTGCCTCCATTCAATTAAATGATTACTGGGAGTAAAATGCAGATCATCAAGAAAAGGTTTAATGACATGAGCGTCATACCCTAAGCCTAGGCGGAAGCAAAATAGTAGGAAATGTTAGAAACTTTCATGACATACATATTGTAGCTTATTAAGTATTAAGTTCTATCTTTCGGGTTGAAAGCGTGATTAATTGTTAAATGATTTAAAATAGAGTGTGCTTTAACCAGAACTTATTTATGTATTTGTTTTCACTTTTTGTAATATCAAGCTTGTAATGTGCTGAACTTTTAATATCACTAAACATTTTGTATTTGTTATGTATCAAATTTAACTGATTTTTAACCAGAGAAAGAGTTGGCTAAAGCAAGATGAGTTCGCTCACGAGATGAAACTAGCAAGAGAAGTCGAGGTTGCAATGGACCTTCATGTGAACAAGACGACTGATAAGGCGATGGAAGCACGAATGATAGTGTGCACATTACAGCGGTCAGGGCCAAGACATGTGGTGATGAAAGCTACACACAGGGTTCATATGTTCGAAGTCCAACAAATATATAGGAAATACGACTAGGCGGTTGTGTTAAAGGTGGTGGCACAATGCAGGACGATACCGCCTCGAACACCTTCGAACAAATATACGAAGACAACTAATTTTGTGCCAATTTTTCTTAGTTCAAGAGTATACTATAATTGCATGTTATTGTTCTCATTTATTTTTTTAATTCCAACGGTAAAACATTTATGTTTGAATACCACAAATGGTCCTCCTTATGTATAACTTTGTATAAAGTCGTCTCTCTTGAGTTTTTTTCTTAAGAATATCTTTAGCATTTTTTGAGTAATGTCCAAAATATGAGAGAACTACATCTAAACCTCAATGGCAGATTGAATATATCTTATTTTTTAAACAACAGTAACTTGAGAATTTATTATTTACATGTGATAGATTTGTAATACAAATTTAAAATTAGAAATACATATATTTATCATCGTTTGTAGTTCTTACTCTTAGGTCTCATCTTTTTGGTTATTTTGATTTGATAGTTATGTAACACAATGATTAAAATTAGAAACTAGTTTAATCATAATCAACAATGGATCTCCTGCTCAAGTTTAATCTTCCAACTGAATAGTTTATGTTTATTTAAGTGATCATATCCCATATATAAATTGGAATATAATTGAACATCAAAGTGAGACATTCGTGAATTGGTATACAATTTCATGTTCAACAAAATTCCAAGTCATATGGAATGGTTTAATGCTTTTAAATATTCGTGATAATCCACATCCCTGCCCGTACAAATTTGGACGACCATTACGGTTCGTATTTGGGCATTTGTGACGAATATTTAATGGTACAAGGAATTCTATGTAATAAACATATCACATAGCAGTTTCATACATTTTTCGTATAATACGTGGGACTTCTTGCATTCAACCCGCTCATATCGTATCATTAGTCGTGATGGATATTATTACTATTTTTTCTTATTTTCACATTTATGTGCAAAATAACTTGAGATCACTCATACAAGTAATTTGTTCAGCAGTATAGGAAAAGGAAAACAATTTTTTTTAAATTTTTTTTAAAAAGGAAAACAATTTAAAGTAATTAGTTCAACCGCAACATGTAGCTCATGGCCTAATGTTATTCTTTCTTGTGCATTTTTTCTTTTTGTTTCAATCTAATCTATATGTAAATGTTATTTTATCGATTTCAGGTAATTTTATTTAATGGGGTTTAGATTCAAGTATATTTTATTATTTGTTGTTTCGACTTAATCTAGATGTATTTGTGTTATTTTGTCATTTTCAGGCAATTTTATTTGGCTGGATCTATGTTCTTAGTAACATTTTTTTTTTAAATTAGAAAATGGATATATAAGTTAATTCAGGAAAGAATATCTGAAATTAAGACATAAATCATTTGTACAAAATTGTGAATTATTATAATTAAAGTACGAATTCTTATTTGTCGTTATTTTAAATAAAATAAAATTATATCCTAATGTTTTCTCAATTGCACCACATGTATGATATACAAACGCATAAAAGGAAAGCTTGATTTAGATTCACACTGCCAGATAGCCTAAAGAAAAAAATTGACAAGAAAAAAGTCCCAATGACAACTTTAAATTTCATTAAATAAAACTAGCACATCGTACAAATAACATAAAGCCATTTTATTTTATGATACAAAGTGTTTGTGGAATTGGTTTGTGTCTTTTCGTTACAATCACATTGATATTAAATAGGTTGATTTGACAGTATTTTAAGATAAATATGAACATTTTAATATACAACCATCATTGACAATAGTTATCTATCAAATCTTTATATTATTGTCTATGAATTCTATATATAATGTTATATAACAATCACAGAATTAGTAAAATAATGTTAATTGTAACGAACCAAGTTAGAAACACGTGTAGGCTAGTGATACACAAACTTTCTTCCCCACGAATAAGAAGTAAGTATTATCCAATACATTACCAATGTTTTTCAAATTAGACTACTTGGTTCGACATAATATATAATTTCATCTTTCAAATATCACGAGATATACTCATTTTATTTGACAAATGGTAGGTAACGATCAAATTTAAAACTTGATCATGAATTTATACAAATGAGTAATCAGAAAATTTAATCAGTATTACAATAAAATTATCATTGAAAAACTTTTATAATATAAATATGGTATTAATTTATTTAGTTAGAACAACTTATCAATAATTTTCATCTTATATTTAAAATGCTAACATAGGTGTTATTATTTGCTAATTTACCCATATAGGTGAAAATTACATATTGCGAGAAAAGTCTACAAGTACAATTTTGACAAAGCGAAGGACTATTAAATTTTATTTGTTGATCATGATCATATCTTAAATGTTGATATTTATTGCAATTCAAATATAATTGTTTACGTTTGAAGATCGGTCTAATTTTTACTCGATTAATTAATTACTAACATGTATTAGTGTTTGCATATTCGTACACATGAGGTCGCTAGAAATATGCACATATATACAATTTAATCAACATATTAGATTAAGCTTCGAAAGAATTATATCTCAATAAACATGAGAGTATTCTCATGTTTTATTTGTGGAAATAGTTGGCTCACCGTTACCTTTTTCACAGATCAAAGCTTTTGGGTTTCTCAGTCATTGTTGTCTTCTAGTATTCCTTTATCAATTCTTCATATTTTTATTTTTTGTAATGGCGGTTAACACCTCATGGATTCTTTTAATTGCACTTAATGGTTATCTCAAAAAAAACTTAAAGAAGAAAAAAAGATTTTCATGCTTCAACGCATAGCATATTTGTGACCATGAGTGCATCCTTTCGTTATCCCTCACTTATCTTTCTAGTGCATTAGAAGTTTCTTGCTCCATGTTTACTGTATCCTACCTGATCCATTATATCCTAATTTTATTTTTCAGTTTAGCTCCATGTGTGACATGCAAATCCATAAAAAATACTTAACAAAAAATAGTTGAAACGATACTATATTAATAACTAATGTCATTAATATCAAATAATTTTACTTAGTTAATTAAAACTATCACATTTTAAATTTACTTTTTCATTGTCACTACAACTAGTTATATTTTTCATTTGAAAATCTTGTTGATGTTCTACATCTTTCCATCAAAGTAAGGAAATCTTACAACCTACTTAGGATTTAAAAAAATACTTTCACTTACTTTTAAAATATAGTCAGTAGTAAAAGTTACTTAAAATTTTGAAAATTCAACAAATCTAAACATAGAGTAGGTATATGGTATCAATGAGAATAAATGTGTAGTTCAACGTGTTACTCTTTACAAAAATTGAAGTGTATCATTAATATTACATTCATAAGAACATAGAGTAGGTATATTATAGTTCAATGAGAATAAATTGATTGAAATAATCTAAAATCAAAAAATTGAAAGAAATTAAAAAAATATTACATTCATCTAATACCTCGTAAATCATTATTATTACATTTTTTTCTCTTTGTATTTTAGTGTTTTGTTGCATTTCATTAGATTGATCGAAATACAACTGATTTTTTTAACCAATTTCATTTGTCACAACATTTATTTTATTTTTTACCTACTCGACAATAAAAATTCAACTCATTAATCCACAATTTTGGGCTTAATTTATTATAAATGATTCATGTCTTAATTTCATATATTCTTTCCTGAATTAACTTATATATCCATTTTCTAATTAATTTTTTTTTTAATAAGAACCTAGATGCCCCCAAATAAAATTACCTAAAAATGACAAAATAACACATATACATCTAGATCAAGTAGAAACAACAAAGAATAAAATAAACTTGAATCTAAACCCCATTAAATAAAATTACATGATATCGATAAAATAACACTTACATATAGATTAAATTGAAACAAAAAGAAAAAATTCACTAGAAAGAATAACATTAGGCCTTGAGCTAAATGTTGCAGTTGATTACTACTCGAAAAACTAATTATTGTTGTGAGATCCACTTGTAGACGGGTTACTCGGATCAGCAATATTTAGTTCTCTCATTCTTGAACTGAGATCCCTTGCAGTTTGTTCCATGATTGATCTCATAACATCAGCATTAGCCATGTTAAATTCTTCTGGTTTTTTTAATCCAGCCAGGCATTTGTACATAAAATTTTCTACTTCTTTGCGCTTGCTGTCTATTTGCAAGCGGTGGAGCTCTTTTTTCACCTTTTCGAGGCGCTGCTGGGTGAGACTTTCTACATTAGTCAAGTATCTAGATTTTTCCGTATCCGAAAGACCATTGTAACGTGACAGCACAGCCGTGGTGTCTTCTGGTGATGGCCATACCTCTGGTTGACTCCCATATGGAATGTAGATGTTGGCACATGCATCTACGGCACAAAAGGTGCGAAGTTCACTTGCTTTTTTTATTAATCCCTTTTTCCTTTTATTGAAAGAAATTTTTCTTTCAGATTTGTTGAGCATATATGCGAGTGTAACTTTTCTTCTTGGCATTTTTGACAAGTTTTTTTCTTTCTTGGGAATATGAGGAAGAAGCTATATATGAATATATGTATTGTGTATGTATATATACATATATGAAGAGATTTGGATAATTTTATTTTGAGAATTTTGAATTGTGTATTACCAATGTCTGAGTTGTTTGAGTTAATGGTATAATAAATTCGAGTGACAACTATTTTCGTGAAATATGTTTTGTAGTGTTTGTTGCATTTCTTACTTTGGATGTTCATAATATTCTACTTGCCTAATTGTGATATTATGATGATAAGAGCATTAATTTTTAAAATTTGAACCTATTTAATTTGGAAAATCTATAATGATTAGAAATAAAAAATTTCCAGACATACAAAATAATAAGGCAAAAAAAGCAATATTAGTCCTTCAACCTTTGCATGGACGCATCAATGGGACACATGTAGTTTCAGAAAGTAATTTATACCCTTTAATTTTAAGTAGCCGCAGTTTTAGTCTTCTTACCAGCAATTCTAGACCTAAACACAACGAAATTGAAACAAAAGCGAAACAATTGCCATGATTTCTAGGGAATGAAGATATAATGGGGAATTCGAATTTATTTTTCCATAAAAAAATATGTAGGGGAAGAAATTATGTTATTTTCCTCCAATTTCAGTTGATTTAGCAAACTACGCGGCCTGTTTCCCCAAAATCCACAAATTTTGTTCTTGCAAGGCAGTTTCAAGGCATTGATTTCAATTCCGGCGAGTTTAGGAATGAAATTGTAGGTAAGAGGACTAAAATTGTGGAAACATAAAATTCAAAGGATGTAAATGGCTTGCTCAAACTACGTATGTCTCATTTTTTCATCTCTGCAAAAGTTAAAGGACGATTTTTTCTTTTCCCAGAATAGTTGGGATAGACATGCAAAAGTGATATAGTTGTACTAGGACTATTAAGAGCAAAATTTAAGCTCACCGATCTTCTACAATTGAACAAATAGCTTAAGAGAAAGTTTAAAGTTAACAGTGCAAAAAGATTGACTCCAATAAATGTAGTATTACATTTTTTTCATTTATTATTAAAACTAGAACTATATAACACATATACATCTAGATTAAGTAGAAACAACAAAGAATAAATTATACTTGAATCTAAACCCCCTGACATAAAATTACCTGAAATCGATAAAATAACACTTACCATATATATTAAATTGAAACAAAAAGAAAAAATGCACTAGAAAGAAGGCCAAATGAAATGTATCAAGAGGGCCTAAATCATGGGATCAAATGTATTTTTTCAGAAAGCTTGATATCAAAAGTATTTTTCCCACTTTAAAAAATGTTTCCATTTTTTGTTGTGACCAAAAAATCGATACCTATTTCATCCAAAGGGGAATAGAACAAACTAAATTTATATGGCCAACAAATGTCGTGCTTTTCGACCAATATGTAATATGTAAGAATGAGATCTCATTTTCAGGAGAAACTGAATTTCTTTGTTCAAGCAACAAATTGCCTCCATTCAATTAAATGGTTACTGAGAGTAAAGATGCAGATCATCAAGAAAATGTTGAATGACATGAGCGTCATGCCCAAAGCCTAGGTTGAAGCAAAATAGGAAGAAATCTTTGGAATTTTCATAACATATATATTGTATCTTATTAAGTTTGATCTTCCAAGTTTAAAGCGTGATTAGTTGCTAAATTCATTAGATTGATCAAAATACAACTGATTTTTCTAACCAATTTCATTTATCACAACATTTGATTTATTTTTGACCTACTCGAAAATAAAAATTCAACTACCTGTTCGTATAGCACTTCGGGAAAGGAAACTTATTGAGGAAGCTAATTGTATTCGCTGCGAAGAAGAAACGGAATCCACCATTCATTGTATTGTTAAATGTAATTACGCTAGACAATGTTGGGCCCTATCTGGACTTGCTTTTACTAGTTATTGGTGTAACTCCAATGATTTCAAGGACTGGTTTCGGCACCTATCCTCTAAGTTGGACGCTTTTGAGCCTGGATTCGCTACTACTTTGGCTTGGTGGATATGGTTTAGTAGAAACAAATTTATATGGGAGAAGAAAAACTTCGAACCAGCTGATGTTGTCCTATTCGCACGTAAGTTTTATGTCGGTTTTAAGGAAGGTTTTTCTCTACCTTCTATTTCCTCCTCAACTAGACCCGTTAATCCCAGCTGGAATCCCCCACCTCCAGGGACTGTTAAAATTAATGTCGATGATGCGGTTGATGAGGCAAAGAGAAGTGTAGGATTGGGCATTGTAGCACGGGACCATGGATGAGCTGTCCTCGGCTAGATTTCTGAAAAATGCGATGTCTTTTGGGATCCCCTAGCAGCGGAAAGCATTGCCTTACTTTGAGGACTTGAACTAAGCATAGCAAAAGGATGGAAACATGTCATTTTAGAAGGGGATTGTGTCTTGGCAGTAAATGGCGTTCTGCACCACCAATCAAACAATCGTTTTCGTCCTTTGGGTCACATATTTGAAGACATTAAGCTTTTAGCAAGTAATTTAGAGAGTTTTGTTTGTTCCCATGTGTTTAGACATTAAGCTTTTAGTATGGTCCCTGCTTCGTTTGAGTTTCCTAGTTTTATCTACGACCTTGTAATCAACGATATTGCTCATTAGTGGAGTTTTTCACCCTTTGGGTCCCTAAAAAAAAAAAAAAAATCAACTCATTAATCCACAATTTAGGGCTTAATTTATTACAAATGATTCATGTCTTAATTTCAGATATTCTTTCTTGAATTAACTTATATATCCATTTTCTAATTTAAAAAAAAATGTTAATAAGAACCTACATGCCACCAAATCAAATTACCTGAAAATGACAAAATAACACATATACATCTAGATTAAGTAGAGACAACAAAGAATAAATTATACTTGAATCTAAACCCCATTACATAAAATTACCTGAAATCGATAAAATAACACTTACATATATATTAAATTGAAAAAAAAAATGCACTAGAAAGAATAGCAATAGGCCTTGAGCTACATGCTGCAGTTGATACTACTCGAAAACTAATTATTGATGTGAGATCCAGTTGTAGACGGGTTATTTGGATCAACAATATTTACTTCTCTCATTCTTGAACTGAGATCCCTTGCAGTTTGTTCCATGATTGATCTCATAACATCAGCATTAGCCATGTCAAATTCTTCTGGTTTTTTTCTTCCAGCCATGCATTTGTACATAAAATTTTCTACTTCTTTGCGCTTGTTGTCTATTTGCAAGTGGTGGAGCTCTTTTTTCACCTTTTCGAGGCGCTGTTGGGTGAGACTTTCTAGATTAATCAAGTATCTAGATTTTTCCGTATCCGAAAGACCATTGTAACGTGACAACACAGTCATGGTGTCTTATGGTGATGGCCATACCTCTGGTTGACTCCCAAATGGACTGTAGATGATGGCACATGCATCTACGGCACAAAGAGTGCGAAGTTCACTTGCTTTTTTTATTAATCCCTTTTTCCTTTTGTTGAACGAATTTTTCTTTCGGATTTGTTGAGCATATATGCGAGTGTAACTTTCCTTCTTGGGATTTTTGACAATTTTTTTTCTTTATTGGGAATATGAGGATTGAGGGAATATGAGGAAGAAGCTATATATGAATATATGTATTATGTATGAAGAGATTTGGATAATTTTATTTTGAGAATTTTGAATTGTGTATTACCAATGTCTGAGTTGTTTGAGTTAATGGTATAATAAATTCGATTGACAACTATTTTCTTCAAATATGTTTTCTGGTGTTGTTGCATTTCTTACTTTGGATGTTAATAATATTCTACTTGCCTAATTGTGATATTATGATGATAAGAACATTAATTTTTAAAATTTGAACCTATTTAATTTGGAAAATCTATAATGATTAGAAATCAAAAATTTCCAGACAGACAAAATAATAGGGGAAAAATGCAATATTAGTCCTTCAAACTTTGCAGGGATGCATCAATGGGACACATGTAGTTTCAGAAAATAATTTATACCCTTAAATTTTAAGTAGCTACAGTTTTAGTCTTCTTACTCGCAATTCTAGTCTTAAACACAACGAAATGGAAACCAGAGTCAAAAAATTGCCATGATTTCTAGGGAATGAAGATATAATGGGGAATTCTAATTTATTTTGCATTAAAAAAATATGTAGAGGAAGAAATTATGTTATTTTCCTCCAATTTCAGTTGATTTTGCAAACTACGCGGCATGTTTCCCCAAAATCCACAAATTGTGTGCTTGCATGGCAGTTTCAAGGCATTGATTTCAATTCCGACGAGTTTAGGAATGAAATTGTAGGTAAGAAGATTAAAATTGTGGAAACATAAAATTCAAAGGATGCAAATGGCTTGCTCAAACTACATATGTCTCATTTTTGCATTTCTGCAAAAGTTAAAGGATTATTTTTTCTGTTGACAGTATAGTTGTGGCCAACAAATGTCGTGCTTTTCAACCAATATGTAATATGTAAGAATGAGATTTCATTTACAGGAGAAACATAACTTTTTTTTCAAGCTTCCATGCAAAAAATTGCCTCCATTTAATTAAATGGTTACTGGGAGTAAAATGCAGATCATCAAGAAAAGATTTAATGACATGAGTATCATACCCTAAGCCTAGGCGAAAGCAAAATAGTAGGAAATGTTAGAAACTTTCATGACATAAATATTGTAGCTTATTAAGTATTAAGTTTGATCTTTCGGGTTGAAAGCGTGATTAATTGTTAAATGATTTAAAATTGAGTGTGCTTTAACCAGAACTTATGTATGTATTTTTTTCACTTTTTGTAATATCAAGCTTGTAATGCGCTAAACTTTTAATATCACTAAACATTTTGTATTTGTTATGTATCAAATTTAACTGATTTTTAACCAGAGAAAGAGTTGGCTAAAGCTAGATGAGTTGGCTCACTAGATGAAACTAGCGAGAGAAGTCGAGGCTGCAATGGACCTTCATGTGAACAAGACAACTGATAAGGCGATGGAAGCACGAGTGATAATGTGCACATTAGAGCGGTCAGGGCCAAGACATATGGTAATGAAAGCTACACACAGGGTTCATATGTTCGAAGTCCAACAAATATATAGGAAATACAACTAGGCGGTAGTGTTAAAGGTGGTGGCACAATGCAGGACGATACCGCCTCGAACACCTACTAACAAATATACGAAGACAACTAATTTTGTGCCAATTTTTCTTAGTTCAAGAGTATGCTATAATTGCATGTTATTGTTCTCATTTTATTTTTTTAATTCCAACGGTAATACATTTATGTCTGAATACCACAAATGGTCCTCCTTATGCATAACTTTTTATAAAGTCGTCTCTCTTGAGTTTTTTCTTAAAAATATCTTTAGCATTTTTTGAGTAATGTCCAAAATATGAGAGAACTAGATCTAAACCTCAATGGTAGATTGAATATCTCTTATTTTTTAAACAACAGTAACTTGAGAATTTATTATTTACATGTGATAGATTTGTAATACAAATTTAAAATTAGAAATACATATATTTATCATCGTTTGTAGTTCTTACTCTTAGGTCTCATCTTTTTGGTTATTTTGATTTGATAGTTATGTAACACAATGATTAAAATTAGAAACTAGTTTAATCATAATCAACAATAGATCTAATGCTCAAGTTTAATCTTCCAACTGAATAGTTTATGTTTATTTAAGTGATCATATCCCATATATAAATTGGAATATAATCGAACATCAAAGTGAGACATTCGTGAATTGGTATACAATTTCATGTTCAACAACATTCCAAGTCATATGGAATGGTTTAATGCTTTTAAATATTCGTGATAATCCACATCCCTGCCCGTACAAATTTGGACGACCATTACGGTTCGTATTTGGGCATTTGTGCCGAATATTTAATGGTACAAGGAATTCTATGTAATAAACATATCACATAGCAGTTTCATACATTTTTCGTATTATACGTGGGACTTCTTGCATTCAACCCGTTCATATCGTATCATTAGTCGTGATGGATATTATTACTAATTTTGCTTATTTTCACATTTATGTGCAAAATAACTTGAGATCACTCGTACAATTAATTTGTTTAGCAGTATAGAAAAAGGAAAACAAAGTTTTTTAAATTTATCACTTGACTGTTTATTTATTAATGAAGTCGTGTTATGATCTAATTATTACAATTATAGTACGAATTCTTATTTGTCGTCATTTTAAATAAAATAAAATTATATCCTAATGTTTTCCCAATTGCACCACATGTATGATATACAAACGCATAAAAGGAAAGCTCGATTTAGATTCACACTGCCAGATGGCCTAAAGAAAACAAATTGACAAGAAAAAAGTCCCAATGACAACTTCAAATTTCATTAAATAAAACTAGCACATCCTACAAATAGCATAAAGTCGTTTTATTTTCTGATAAGTGTT
Source organism: Penstemon newberryi var. newberryi (assembly GCA_030819805.1). Classification (NCBI taxonomy): domain Eukaryota; kingdom Viridiplantae; phylum Streptophyta; class Magnoliopsida; order Lamiales; family Plantaginaceae; genus Penstemon; species Penstemon newberryi. Next base: position 31,471,842 of record JAUALY010000003.1, on the reverse strand, counting down.
TGTGGAATTGGTTTGTGTCTTTTCGTTATAATCACATTGATATTAAATAGGTTGATTTGACAGTATTTTAAGATAAATATGAACATTTTAATATACAACCATCATTGACAATAGTTATCTATCAAACCTTTATATTATTGTCTATGAATTCTATATATAATGTTATATAACAATCACAGAATTAGTAAAATAATGTTAATTGTAACGAACCAAGTTAGAAACATGTGTAGACTAGTGATACACAAACTTTCTTCCCCACGAATAAGAAGTAAGTATTATCCAATTATTAACATGTATTAGTGTTTGCATATTCGTATTATTACCTCATGTGTACGAATATGCAAACACTAATACATGTTAATAATTAATTAATTGAGTAAAAATTAGACCGATCTTCAAACGGCAACAATCATATTTAAATTGCAAAAAATATCAACATTTAAGATATGATCATGATCAACAAATAAAATTTAATAGTCCTTCGCTTTGTCAAAATTGTACTTGTCGACTTTTCTCACAATATGTAATTTTCACCTATATGGGTAAATTAGCAAATAATAGCACTTATGTTAGCATTTTAAATATACGATGAAAAATTATTTATAAGTTGTTCTTACTAAATAAATTAATAACATACTTATAATTAATAGCACTTATGTTAGCATTTTAAATATACAATGAAAAATTATTGATAAGTTGTTCTTACTAAATAAATTAATAACATACATATAATTATAAAAGTTTTTCAATGATAATTCTATTGTAATACTGATTAAATTTTCTGGTTACTCATTTGTATAAATTCTTGACCAAGTTTTTCGTTTTAAATTTGATCGTTACCTACCATTTGTCGAATCAAGTGAGTATATCTCGTGATATTTGAAAGATGAAATTATATATTATGTCGAACCAAGTAGTCTAATTTGAAAAACATTGGGAATGTATTGGATAATACTAACTTCTTATTTGTAGGTAAGAAAGTTTGTGAATCGCTAGTCCATACATGTTTCTGACTTGGTTCGTTACAATTCACATTATTTTACTAATTTTATGATTGTTTTATAACATTATATATAGAATTCCTAGAAATAATAAAAATATTTGATAGATAACTATTGTCAATGATGGTTGTATATTAAAATGTTCATATTTATCTTAAAATACTGCCAAATCAACCTATTTAATATCAATGTGATTATAACGAAAAGACATAAACCAATTCCACAAACACTTATCATAAAATAAAACGACTTTATGCTATTTGTAGGATGTGCTAGTTTTATTTAATGAAATTTAAAGTTGTCATTGGGACTTTTTTCTAGTCAATTTTTTTCTTTAGGCCATCTGGCAGTGTGAATCTAAATCGAGCTTTCCTTTTATGCGTTTGTATACTGTGGTGCAATTGGGAAAACATTAGGATATAATTTTATTTTATTTAAAATGACGACAAATAAGAATTCGTACTATAATTGTAATAATTAGATCATAACACGACTTCATTAATAAATAAACAGTCAAGTGATAAATTTAAAAAACTTTGTTTTCCTTTTTCTATACTGCTAAACAAATTAATTGTACGAGGGATCTCAAGTTATTTTGCACATAAATGTGAAAATAAGCAAAATTAGTAATAATATCCATCACGACTAATGATACGATATGAACGGGTTGAATGCAAGAAGTCCCACGTATTATACGAAAAATGTATGAAACTGCTATGTGATATGTTTATTACATAGAATTCCTTGTACCATTAAATATTCGGCACAAATGCCCAAATACGAACCGTAATGGTCGTCCAATTTGTACGGGCAGGGATGTGGATTATCACGAATATTTAAAAGCATTAAACCATTCCATATGACTTGGAATGTTGTTGAACATGAAATTGTATACCAATTCACGAATGTCTCACTTTGATGTTCGATTATATTCCAATTTATATATGGGATATGATCACTTAAATAAACATAAACTATTCAATTGGAAGATTAAACTTGAGCAGGAGATCTATTGTTGATTATGATTAAACTAGTTTCTAATTTTAATCATTGTGTTACATAACTATCAAATCAAAATAACCAAAAAGATGAGACCTAAGAGTAAGAACTACAAACGATGATAAATATATGTATTTCTAATTTTAAATTTGTATTACAAATCTATCACATGTAAATAATAAATTCTCAAGTTACTGTTGTTTAAAAAATAAGAGATATTCAATCTACTATTGAGGTTTAGATGTAGTTCTCTCATATTTTGGACATTATTCAAAAAATGCTAAAGATATTTTTCAGAAAAAATATCAACAGAGACGACTCTATAAAAAGTTATACATAAGGAGGACCATTTGTGGTATTCAGACATAAATGTATTACCGTTGTTGGAATTAGAAAGATAAATGAGAACAATAACATGCAATTATAGTACACTCTTGAACTAAGAAAAATTGGCACGAAATTAGTTGTCTTCGTATATTTGCTAGTAGGTGTTCTAGGCGGTATCGTCCTACATTGTGCCACCACCTTGAACACATAGCCTAGTCGTATTTTCTATATATTTGTTGGACTTCGAACATATGAACCCTGTGTGTAGCTTTCATCACCATATGTCTTGGCCCTGACCGCTCTAATGTGCACACTATCACCACTTCCAAATTAAATAGGTTAAAACTTTCAAAATTAATGTTCTTATCATCATAATATCACAATTAGACAAGTAGAATATTATGAACATCCAAAGTAAGAAATGCAACAAACACCACAAAACATATTTGAAGAAAATAGTTGTCACTCGAATTTATTATACCATTAACTCAAACAACTCAGACATTGGTAATACAAAATTCAAAATTCTCAATATAAAATTATCCAAATCTCTTCAAATATCTATATATACATACATAATACGTATATTTCATATATAGCTTCTTCCTCATATTCTCTCAATCCTCATATTCCCAAGAAAGAAAAAAACTTGTCAAAAATGCCAAGAAGGAAAGTTACCCTCGCATATATGCTCAACAAATCCGAAAGAAAATTTTCGTTCAACAAAAGGAAAAAGAGATTAATAAAAAAGCAAGTGAACTTCGCACCCATTATGTCGTAGTTGCATGTGCCATCATCTGCAGTCCATATGAAAGTCAACCAGAGGTATGGCCATCACCAGAAGACACCAATACTGTGTGTTGTCACGTTACAATGGTCTTTCGGATACCGAAAAAACTAGATACTTGACTAATCTAGAAAGTCTCACCCAGCAGCGCCTCGAAAAGGTGAAAAAAGAGCTCCACCGCTTGCAAATAGACAACAAGCGCAAAGAAGTAGAAAGTTTTATGTACAAATACATGGCTGGAATAAAAAAACAAGAAGAATTTGACATGGCTAATGCTGATGTCATGGAATAAACTGCAAGGGATCTTAGTTCAAGAATGGGAGAACTAAAAATTGTTGATCTGAATAACCCGTCTACAACTGGATATCACAACAATAATTAGTTTTTCCAGTAGTAATCAACTGCAACATGTAGCTCATGGCCTAATATTATTCTTTCTAGTGCATTTTTTCTTTTTGTTTCAATTTAATCTATATGTAAATGTTATTTCATCAATTCAGGTAATTTTATTTAATGGGGTTTAGATTCAAGTATATTTTATTATTTGTTGTTTCAACTTAATCTAGATGTATATGTGTTATTTTGTCATTTTCAGGCAATTTTATTTGGCGGGATCTATGTTCTTAATAACAATTTTTTTGAATTAGAAAATGGATATAAAAGCTAATTCAGGAAAGAATATCTGAAATTAAGACATAAATCATTTGTATAAAATTGTGAATTATTACAATTAAAGTACGAATTCTTATTTGTCGTTATTTTAAATAAAATAAAATTATATCCTAATGTTTTCCCAATTGCACCACATGTATGATATACAAACGCATAAAAGGAAAGCTAGATTAGATTCACACAGCCAGATGGCCTAAAGAAAAAAATTGACTAGCAAAAAGTCCCAATGACAACTTTAAATTTCATTAAATAAATCATTATTATTACATTTTATTTCTCTTTGTATTTTAGTGTTTTGTTGCATTTCATTAGATTGATTGAAATACAACTGATTTTTTTAACCAATTTCATTTATGACAATATTTATTTTGTTTTTGACCTACTTGAAAACAAAAATTCAACTCATTAATCCACAATTTTGGGCTTCATTTATTACAAATGATTCATGTCTTAATTTCAGATATTCTTTCCTGAGTTAACTTATATATCCATTTTCTAATTTAAAAAAATGTTAATAAGAACATAGATGCCACCAAATAAAATTACCTGAATATGACAAAATAACACATATACATCTAGATTAGGTAGAAACAACAAAGATAAAATATACTTGAATCTAAACCCCATTAAATAAAATTACCTGATATCGATAAAATAACACTTACATATAGATTAAATTGAAACAAAAAGAAAACATTCACTAGAAAGAATAACATTAGGCCTTGAGCTAAATGTTGCAGTTGATTACTACTCGAAAAACTAATTATTCTTGTGAGATCCAGTTGTAGACGGGTTATTCGGATCAGCAATATTTAGTTCTCTCATTCTTGAACTGAGATCCCTTGCAGTTTGTTACATGATTGATCTCATAACATCAGCATTAGCCATGTCAAATTCTTCTGGTTTTTCTATTCCAGCCATGCATTTGTACATAAAATTTTCATTTTCTTTTTCTTTGCACTTGTTGTCTATTTGCAAGCGGTGGAGCTCTTTTTTCACCTTTTCGAGGCGCTGCTGGGTGAGACTTTCTACATTAGTCAAGTATCTATATTTTTTCGTATCCGAAAGACCATTGTAACGTGACAGCAAAGTCGTGGTGTCTTCTGGTGATGGCCATACCTCTGGTGGACTCCTATATGGATTGTAGATGATGGCACATGCATCTACGGCACAAAGGGTGCGAAGTTCACTTGCTTTTTTTATTAATCTCTTTTTCCTTTTGTTGAACGAAATTTTTCTTTCAGATTTGTTGAGAATATATGCGAGTGTAACTTTCCTTCTTGGCATTTTTGACAAGTTTTTTTCTTTCTTGGGAATATCAGGAAGAAGCTATATATGAATAATTGTATTTTGTATGTATATATACATATATGAAGAGATTTGGATAATTTTATTTTGAGAATTTTGAATTGTGTATTACCAATGTCTGAGTTGTTTGAGTTAATGGTATAATGAATTCGAGTGACAACTATTTTCTTCAAATATGTTTTGTGGTGTTTGTTGCATTTCTTACTTTGGATGTTCATAATATTCTACTTGCCTAATTGTGATATTATGATGATAAGAACATTAATTTTTAAAATTTGAACCTATTTAATTTGGAAAATCTATACTGATTAGAAATCAAAAATTTTAAGTAGCTGCAGTTTTAGTCTTCTTACCAGCAATTCTAGTCCTAAACACAATGAAATTGAAACAAAAGCGAAACAATTGCCATGATTTCTAGGGAATGAAGATATAATGGGGAATTCGAATTTATTTTTCCATGAAAAAATATGTAGGGGAAGAAATTATGTTATTTTCCTCCAATTTCAGTTGATTTAGCTAACTGCGCGGCCTGTTTCCCCAAAATCCACAAATTGTGTGCTTGCATGGCAGTTTCAAGGCAATGATTTCAATTCCGGCGAGTTTAGCAATGAAATTGTAGGTAAAAGGACTAAAATTGTGTAAACATAAAATTCAAAGGATGTAAATGGCTTGCTCAAACTACATATGTCTCATTTTTTCATCTCTGCAAAAGTTAAAGGACTATTTTTTTTTTCCCAGAATAGTTGTGATAGACATGCAGAAGTGATATAGTTGTACTAGTACTATTAAGAGCAAAATTAAAGCTCACCGATTTTCTACAATTGAACAAAGAGCTTAAGAGAAAGTTTAAAGTTAACAGTGCAAAAAGATTGACTTCAATAAACGTAGTATTACATTTCTTTCATTTATTATTAAAACTAGAACTACAACTAAATATGTTAAATCATACTCCTACAAATATAATATTTAGAAATTGTTTCCATATTTTCTTGTGACCAAAAGAATCGATACCAATTTCATCCAAATGGAAGAAAATAAACTAAATTTTATGGCCTAGAAATGTCGGGCTTTTCAACCAATATGTAATATGTAAGAATGAGATCTCATTTCCAGGAGAAACTAGATTTTTTTTTCAAGCTTTCACGCAACAAATTGCCTCCATTCAATTAAATGGTTACTAAAAGTAAAAAGCAGATCATCCAGAAAAGGTTTAATGACATGAGCATCATGCCCAAAGCCTAGGCTGAAGCAAAATAGGAGGAAATGTTAGAAACATTCTTGACATACATAGCTTATTAAGTATTAAGTTTGATCTTTCAAATTGAGTGAGCTTTAACCATAACTTGTCAAACATCGAATAGTTTAATATATTCATGTATTTTTTTTCACTTTTTGTAATATCAAGCTTGTAATGCGCTGAACTTTTAACGTCTCTAATCATTCTATATTTGTTATGTATCAAATTTAACTCATTTTTAACCAGAGAAAGAGTTGGCTAAAGCAAGATGAGTTGGCTCACGTGATGAGACTAGCAAGAAAAGTCGAGGTTGCAATGGATCATCATGTGAACTAGACATCTGATAAGGCGATGGAAGCACGACTGATAGTGTGCACATTACAGCGGTCAAGGCCAAGACATATGGTGATGAAAGCTACACACAAGGTTCATATGTTCGAACTCCAACAAATATATAGGAGATACGACTAGGCGGTAGTGTTCAAGGTGGTGGCACAATGCAGGACGATACCCCCCTAGAACACTTACTAGCAAATATACGAAGACAACTAATTTTGTGCCAATTTTTGTTAGTTCAAGAGTATACTATAATTGCATGTTATTGTTCTCATTTATTTGTTTTAATTCCAACAACGGTAATACATTTATGTCTGAATACCACAAATGGTCCTCCTTATGTATAACTTTTTAAAAAGTCGTATCTCTTGAGTTTATTTTTTAAATATCTTTAGCATTTTTTGAATAATGTCCAAAATATGAGAGCACTACAACTAAACCTCAATGGTAGATTGAATATCTCTTATTTTTTAAACAACAGTAACTTGAGAATTTATTATTTACATGTGATAGATTTGTAATACAAATTTAAAATTAGAAATACATATATTTATCATCGTTTCTAGTTCTTACTCTTAGGTCTCATCTTTTTGGTTATTGTGATTTGATAGTTATGTAACACAATGATTAAAATTAGAAACTAGTTTAATCATAATCAACAATAGATCTCCTGCTCAAGTTTCATCTTCCAACTGAATAGTTTATGTTTACTTAAGTGATCATATCCCATATATAACTTGGAATATAATCGAACATAAAATTGAGACATTCGTGAATTGGTATATTATAGTTTCATGTCCAACAAAATTCCAAGCCATATGAAATGGTTTATTGCTTTTAAATATTCGTGATAATCCCAATCACTGCCCGTACAAATTTGGACGACCATTACTGTCCGTATTTGGGCATTTGTGCCGAATATTTAAGAGTACAAGGAATTCTATGTAATAAACATATCACCTAGCAGTTTCATACATTTTTCGTATAATACGAAAGGCTTCTTGCATTCAACCCGTTCATATCGTATCATTAGCCGTGATAGATATTATTACTACTTTTATGTGCAAAAAACTTGAGATCACTCGTAGAAGTAATTTGTTCAGCAGTATAGAAAAAGGAAAACAAAGTTTTGTAAATTTATCACTTGACTTTTTATTTATTAATGAAGTCGTGTTATGATCTAATTATTACAATTAAAGTACGAAATTCTTATATGTCTTCATTTTAAATAAAATAAAATATATCCTAATGTTTCTCCAATTGCACCACATGTATGATATACAAACGCATAAAAGGAAAGCTCGATTTAGATTCACACTGCCAGATGGCCTAAAGAAAAAAATTAACAAGAAAAAAGTCCCAATGACAACTTTAAATTTCATTAAATAAAACTAGCAAATCGTATAAATAGCATACAGTCGTTTTATTTTATGATAAGTGTTTGTGGAATTGGTTTGTGTCTTTTCGTTGCAATCACATTGATATTAAATAGGTTGATTTGACAGTATTTTAAGATAAATATGAACATTTTAATATACAACCATCATTGACACTAGTTATCTATCAAATCTTTTTATTATTGTCTAGGAATTCTATATATAATGTTATATAACAATCACAAAATTAGTAAAATAATGTGAAATGTAACGAACCAAGTTAGAAACATGTGTAGACTAGTGATACACAAACTTCCTTCCCTACAAATAACAAGTTAGTAGTATCCAATACATTACCAATGTTTTTCAAATTAGACTACTTCGTTCGACATAATATATAATTTCATCTTTCAAATATCACGAGATATACTCGTTTGATTTGACAAATGGTAGGTAACGATCAAATTTAAAACGAAAAACTTGGTCATGAATTTATACAAATGAGTAACCAGAAAATTTAATGAGTATTATAATAAAATTATCATTGAAAAACTTTTATAATATAAGTATGGTATTAATTTATTTAGTAAGAACAACTTTTCAATAAGTTTTCATCTTATATTTAATGTGCTAACATAGGTGTTATTATTTGCTAATTTACCTATATAGGTGAAAATTACATATTGTGAGAAAAGTCTACAAGTACAATTTTGACAAAGCGAATGACTATTAAATTTTATTTGTTGATCATGATCATATCTTAAATGTTGATATTTATTGCAATTCAAATATAATTGTTGCAGTTTGAAGATCGGTCTAATTTTTACCATTTAATTAGTTACGAACATGTATTAGTGTTTGCATATTCGTACACATGAGATCGCAAGAACTATGCACATATATACAATTCAATCAATGGATTAGATTAAGCTTCGAAAGAATTATATCTCAATAAACATGAAAGTATTCTCATGTTTTATTTGTGGAAATAGTTGGCTCACCGTTACCTTTTTCCCAGATCAAAGCTTTTGGGTGTCTCAGTCGTTGTTGTCTTCTTGTATTCCTTTTTCAATTCTTCATACTTTTATTTTTTGTGATGGCGGTTAACCCCTCATGGATTCTTTTAATTGCACTTAATGGTTATTTTTGAAAACTTATTTATCCAAAAAAAAAAATTCATGCATCATTGCATAGCTTATTTGTGACCATGAGTGCATCCTTTCGATATCCTGCACTTAATGTCACTTGCTCCATGTTTACCGTATCCTACCTGATCCATTATTTCCTAAATTAATTTTTCAGTTTAGCTCCATGTGTGACATGCAAATAAATAAAAAATACTTACAAAAAATAGTTGAAACGATGCTATACTAATGACTAATGTCATTTATATCAAATAATTTTACTTAGTTCTTTAAAACTATCACATTTTACTTTTTCATTGTCATTACAACTAGTTATATTTTTCATTTGAAAATCTTGTTGATGTTTTACATCTTTCCATCAAAGTAAGGAAATCTTAAAACCTACTTAGGGTTTAAAAAAATACTTTCACTTACTATCAAAATATAGACAGTAGTAAAAGTTACTAAAAATTTTGAAAATTCAACAAATCTAAACATAAAGTAGGTATATGGTATCAAGGTATATCGTATATATGAGAATAAATGTGTAATTCGATGTGTTACCCTTTACAAAAATTGAAGTGTATCAAATAAATAAATTGATTGAAATAATCTAAAATCACAAAATTGAAAGAAATTGAAAAATATTACATTCATCTAATACCTCGTAAATCATTATTATTACATTTTTTTCTCTTTGTATTATAGTGTTTTGTTGCATTTCATTAGATTGATCGAAATACAACTGATTTTTTTAACCAATTTCATTTGTCACAACATTTATTTTATTTTTGACCTACTCGACAATAAAAATTCAACTCATTAATCCACAATTTTGGGCTTAATTTATTACAAATGATTCATGTCTTAATTTCATATATTCTTTCCTGAATTAACTTATATATCCATTTTCTAATTTAAAAAAATGTTAATAAGAACCTAGATGCCCCCAAATAAAATTATCTGAAAATGACAAAATAACACATATACATCTAGATTAAGTAGAAACAACAAAGAATAAAATATACTTGAATCTAAACCCCATTACACAAAATTACCTGAAATCGATAAAATAACACTGACATATATATTAAATTGAAACAAAAAGAAAAAATGCACTAGAAAGAATAACATTAGGCCTTGAACTACATGTTGCAGTTGATTACTACTCGAAAAACTAATTATTATTGTGAGATCCAGTTGTAGACGGGTTATCCGAATCAGCAATATTTAGTTCTCTCATTCTTGAACTGAGATCCCTTGCAGTTTGTTCCATGGTTGATCTCATAACATCAGCATTAGCCATGTCAAATTCTTCTGGTTTTTTTATTCCAGCCATGCATTTGTACATAAAATTTTCTACTTCTTTGCGCTTGTTGTCTATTTGCAAGCGGTGGAGCTCTTTTTTCACCTTTTTGAGGCGCTGGGTGAGACTTTCTAGATTAGTTAAGTATCTAGATTTTTCCATATCCGAAAGACCATTGTAACGCAACAACACAGTCGTGGTGTCTTCTGTTGACGGTCATACCTCTGGTTGACTCCCATATGGACTGTAGATGATGGCACATGCATCTACGGCACAAAGGGTGCCAAGTTCACTTGCTTTTTTTATTAATCCCTTTTTCCCTTTTGTTGAATGAAATTTTTCTTTCAGATTTGTTGAGCATATATGCGAATGTAACTTTCCTTCTTGGCATTTTTGACAAGTTTTTTTCCTTCTTGGGAATATGAGGAAGAAGCTATATATGAATATATGTATTATGTATGTATATATAGATATTTGAAGAGATTTGGATAATTTTATTTTGAGAATTTTGAATTGTGTATTACCAATGTCTGAGTTGTTTGAGTTAATCGTTTAATAAATTCGAGTGTGTTGGATGAAGATGAAGACTTAGAAGTAAAGGGAGGTTTTGACGATTTCCAAAAGTCATCAGCTAAATATTGGAAACTTAGTTCCAACCTCTAAAGATTATTTGACCAAGGAAGAAGATAAATCAGAAGGGTCAAATTTATGGTCCAGAAGACTACTGATTTGTTGCTGCATTCGGAATCAGACTGGTGGATTTTCAGTAGACTCAAATCAGATGAGTTCGATTTAGATCAGCAGGGTGTTTATCAGATAAGTGGATTCGATCAGCAGAGTGGAAGTGATCAGAAGTTATTGCAACGGTAATAAATGCACTTGAAGTAATAAATGCTGTAAGGGAAGGGTATTAAAGACAAATGATTGAAGAAAAACCTCGAATCAGCAGAGTGCCTTTAATGCAACTGACAGAAAGTACAGCAGAGTGTACAGTGCAATAGTTGCAGGTAGCCATTCCTGAAATTGGGGGACCAGTACTCGAGAAATCAGATTATGTCTTTCTTCAACGGACAGAATTCAAATCTCAAGTATAAATAGCTCAAGGTTCATGAGTTAGAAGACGTGAAGCAACACACTTGAGAGAAATTTCGAAGCATATTTTATCTAAGTCTCAAAAACTCAAGAACAGAACACTCATCAGCCCAGTCATCTGTTGACGAAAGCCAAAGTTGAAGATCAAAGATATACACATAAATCTGAGTGATTTTCTAAGAGAAGTGTTGTGAGAAGTAGATATCCATCTTAGTGAGTGACATTACTTCAAAGGATAGGTTTTCTTTGTGATCTCTTATTGCGCACTTGTGGCCATTTCATTTGTTGTTTGGCGCAAACATTGTATATTGTAAACTGTGTGTTTATAGTATAACCCAAGATCTAAGTGACTTGGAAGAGTGGACTAAAGGATTTACATCCATATAACCACTATAAAAATTACTTGTGTTTAAGTTTGCATTTTTACTTACATATCTTTCAAAAGCTTTCAAACACTTAAGTTAACTGCTAAAGATTTTAAAAAGGAGTTTGCGAAAACTGGGGATAAAACCTACTTGTGAAAAACACTTGATAAATCCGCTGCCAAGTAAGTTACTTAAAACTCTGATTTTCTCAAAATCAGCTAAGTAAAATCAGAAGAGTGGTCAACTCTGCTGTTCAAAGCTTTGTGCGCGATCAGCTTAGTCTACTTAAGAATCTTGATCAGCTTAGTCTGCTCACAGAAAAAGTTAGAGAATTATAGAATTAAAATTTTTAGAGGTCTATTCACTTCACCCCCCCCCCCCCCTCCCCTCGAGACCTCATCTGACCACTTGGGACCAACAAGTGGTATCAGAGCAGGTGGTTCATTTGAATCATTTGCCTGATTAACGAGCTTAATGCTAGTGTGTTTTTCAAAGGTTTGAAAAGGTTTTCAAAAAAGCATATTTTGAAAAATAAAAACTTTTTGAAAAATGGATTGTGTCAGCCATGTTCCCCACATCGGCGGTATGAGTTTTGAGGACTGGAAGATCCGCATCGAAATCTTTCTTGCTGCCTACAATGATAATATGTACACGTGCATAACCAAAGGTCCTTTCAAAATCACCAAGACCATCAAAGTAACTGACGAAGAAATGGTGGTGAATAAAGAGCTTGATGAGATGACAGTTGAGGAAGTTAAGTTGTTCAATCTAGATAAAGTTGGTCGTTTCATCATGACCAGAGCCCTAGACAATGACCGATTTGATAAGGTCAAGCATTGCAAAACTGCAAAACAAATGTGGGACAAGGTTCGTGACATGAGCGAAGGAAATGATGCCATCAAAGAACACAACTTGAGCATAGCTCTTGAAAAGTTGGAAAACTTCAAGATGAAGTCTGGAGAAACCATTGATCAGATGGATACAAGGTTTACAAGGACTCTAAATGAAGTATTGAAGTTGGGAAAGACCTTCTCGGATAAAGAGATCACTGTCAAAGTTTTGAAGGCGCTACCTCCCAAATTCAACATGAAGATTACAGCCATGGAAGAATCAAGGGATCTGGGGAAGATCTCTATCACTGAGCTGTTTTCTGTACTCAAGATGTATGAGTATAAACTGCCAAGAATGGGTATAGAAGAAACCTCAACTTCTAGTCCCACAGCTGCCCTGGTAGCTGCTGAAAATTCAAGAAGATCAGCAAACAAAAGTAATGTTGGATGAAGATGAAGACTTAGAAGTGAAGGGAGGTTTTGATGATTTCCAAAAGTCATCAGCTAAGTATTGGAAGCTTAGTTCAAACCTTATATTTATTTGACCAAGGAAGAAGATACTTCAGTCGAGTCAAATATATGGTCCAGAAGACTACTGATCTGTTGCTGAAGAATGGAATCAGACTGGTGGATTTTCAGCAGACTCAAATCAGATGACTTCAATTTGGGATCAGCCGAGTGTTCATCAGATGAGTGGATTCGATCAGCAGAGTGGAAGTGATCAGAAGTTATTACAACGGTAATAAATGCACCTGAAGTAATAAATGTTGTCTAGGAAGGGTATTAAAGACAAATGATTGAAGAGAAACCTCGGATCAGCAGAGTGCATTTAATGCGAAGTGACTGAAAGTACAGCAGAACTGTACAGTGTTCAGTCGCAGGTAGCCGTTCTGAAACAAGGACCAGTACTCGAGGATTTGGACACCTGTCGATCTCTCAACGGGTAGATTTTCAAACCTCAAGTATAAATAGTTCAGTTCAAGAGTTGAAGAAGAAGAGACAACACAACTGAGAGCAAAATTTCGAAGCAGAATTCTTCTAAGTCTCAAATTCAAGAACAGAACACTCAACAGCTTAGTCATTTGTTGACGAAAGAAGAAAAGAGAGATAAAAGAATATACATATAAATCTGAATGATTTTGTTAGAAACTTGTTGTGAGAAGCTGTTATCCATCTGTGTGAGTGATAAAGCTTTGTAGTATAGAACTTCTAAGCGATTTCCTGTAACGAACTTGTGGCTAGTTCATTTGTTGTTTGGCGCAAGCAGAGTATATTGTAATATGTCTTATTATGCATAACCCAAGATCTAAGTGACTTGGAAGAGTGGACTAAAGGATTTTTATCCATATAACCACTATAAAAATTCTGGTGTTTATACTTGCATATTTTCAAAAAGGATACTAAACACTTAATTTAACTGTTGAAAAGATTTTAAAAGGAGATTGCAAAAACTGGGGATAAAACATTTTCTAAGTTAAAGAAAACTACTTGTGAAAAACACTTGATAAATCGGCTGCAAGTAAGTTAATTTAAAACTCTGATTTTCTCAAAATCAGCTAAGTAAAATTAGAAGAGTGGTCAACTCTGCTGTTCAAAGCTTTGTGCAAGATCAGCTTAGTATACTACGAATCTTGATAAGCTTAGTCTGCTGACAGAAAAAGTTAGAAAATTTTAAAGATAAAATTTTAAGAGGTCTATTCACCCCCCCCCCCCCCCCCCCCCCCCTTTAGACCTCATCTGACCACTTGGGACCAACAAGTAAAGAAATGGACTCATCTGATGAGACCAAAATGCTCAATAAAAAGGAGTACACTGCTGGTGACGTCGCACTGTTGTTAAATGGATTCAAGAAGTTCTACAAGAGAAAAATGAAGAACAAATACAAAAATGCTTCTACTTCTAATCCTACCTCACATTCTCATGATAGTAAGGATAGTTATAAATCCAAACTAATGTGCTATAACTGCAGGAATTTGGGACATTTCATCAAGGGCAGCCCATATCCTAAAGCTGAGAAGTACACTGAGGAAGAAAAGAAAATCAGAAAGGAGAAGAGATACAACAAAAGTAAAGTGCTGATGGCAGAAGCTGAAAAGATGGTTGTTGTCTACTCGTCTGATTCATATTCAGAGACGTCTGATGACAACTCTACTGAAGATGAGCAACCTGCACTACTTTGTCTAATGGCCAAAGATTCAGAATCATCTGATGATGAGGTAACTCCTTCTGAAAATGAGCTATTTAGTTCATTTGAGCAAATGATGAAAAATAACACAAATGTTGTTAATGAATTTGCAAAGCTTAAGGAAGAGATGACTATGCTAAAAGAGCAAAATGCTTCACTGAAACTTACGGTTGAAAAACCACAAGAATCAGCTGAGTATAAAAATCTTGAGCAAGAGAATGAATCTCTGAAAGCTGAGTGTGAAGTTTACAAAGGAAAAATCATGGAATTAGAGAAGATAATATCTAATCATGATAAGTCGTCTGTTGCATCAATGAACACGTTTAATGAACAAATAACACCTTTAGAAACTGAAAGTTTAGAACTGAACAGAACTGAAAAATTTATATCTGCTGATAATAGTAATGTTATCTTGTATGTTCAGATTGCTAAACCTGCTTCACAAAAAAAAGATAAAAATGAGAACAAAAATCCTAAGGCTAAAAAGGGCAAAGAGCCTAAGAATGAAAAACAGACTGGTAAAACTAAACAGCAGAGCCCTAAGAAGTCTGCTGATAAAAGTAAAACCAATCAGACTAGTAAAACTAAGTCGTATGTTAATGAGCAAGCTAAGAGCAAACCAAAGAAGCATAAAAATTATATGAAAATGCTTGGTATGGAAATGAATCATCATATTATGTGCAACCTGCATATCCACCATTATATCCTGCACCTCAATTTCCATCTTACTATGTTGTATATCCTGCTCATCATCCAATGCATGCCTACTCTGCTTATCATGCATCATACCCTACTTATGAGCCATACTCACATCATAATGGTTATAACAATAACATGCCTGCTGAAAATTATGACGATACCAGAGTACCTCATGCCCCTGCAAACACTTCAAAGCCTAAGAAGCCTAAGACTTCAAAATCTTGGATTGTCAAAGGTGATACTAATCCGCAAGGACCCTCTCAATAAAGGGTACCTAAAACAATTTTATTTTGTTTTGTAGGTTAGGATTAGGAGTAGGAGTAAAGTAGAGAAGAAATGGTACTTGGACAGCGGATGTTCAAGGCACATGTGTGGAGACATACATGAACTTACTGATACTGCTGCCATAGACGGTCCAAAAGTTATATTTGGAGACAGCAAAGAAGGCAACATTGTGGCCTGTGGAAAGTTAATCAAAGGCAACATTGAAATATCTAACGTTTCTTGTTAAAGGCCTCAAGTACAATCTGCTGAGCATAAGTCCATTTTGTGACAAGAGATTCTCGGTTATCTTCTCAAATAAGTGCTATGTAGAGCAAGTTGGAACCAAGAAAGTAATACTATCTGGAAGAAGACAAGGGAATATCTATGTAGTCGACTGGAATTCTGTGGACAGAAATTCCAATGTTTGTTTGGTGGCTTCTACACCAAGTGAAATCAGTTGGCTTTGGCACAAAAGAATGAATCATCTGAATTTCAAGACCATAAACAGATTAATAAAGAACAATCTGGTAGAAGGAATTCCAATGACAGTCATGAGCAAAGATAAGCTCTGTGACGCTTGTCAGAAGGGTAAACAAGTGAAGTCCACTTTCAAAAGCAAGAAGCACCAATCTTCAATCAGAATTTTGGAGCTACTTTATATGGATTTGTTTGGCCCTATTGATCCAATCAACAATGGTGGAAAGAAGTACTGCCTAGCTGTTGTGGATGATTTTTCAAGATACACTTGGGTGATATTCATGAAGAAGAAAAGTGAAACCAAGAAGCATCTTACCAATCTGATGGAACTGATCCAAAATGAGAAAAGCTTGGAGATTTTAAAGATCAGATCAGATAGAGGGACTGAATTTACAAACTCTACTGTTGAAGAGTATTGTAACACCAGAGGAATCAACCCTGAGTACTTCGCTGCCTGAACACCTCAACAAAATGGAGTTGCTGAAAGGAGAAACAGAACTCTAAAAGAAGCTACCAGGACTATGATAGCTGAAGCAAAATTGCCCCAAAGATTTTGGGCACAACCTGCTACACCCAGAACAGATGTATGATCAACAAAAGTCAAAACAAGACACCTTATAAAGTCTGGAACAACAGAAAGCCTAATATACACTATCTTAGGATTTTTGGTTGTAAATGTTATGTTTTGAATAATGGGAAGAATCACCTCACTGCATTTGCAGAGAAGGTTGATGAAGCTGTTTTTGTAGGTTACTCTACTGTTAGTAAAGCCTCTAGAGTTTTTAACAAAAGGACTTTACTGGTAGAAGAATCAATTCATGTAGTATCTGATGAACCAAATCAATCTTCTGAAAAGAATCAAAGTTCAACTACAGAGATATCTGCTAATTTTCAGAAAATGACTATGGAAAGAAAAGAAGAATATGTTCCCATCATACTACCTGATCTAAACCCAGCTGGTAACTCAATTGTTGTTCAAAATCAGTCTATTGATTGTCTAACAGAGGAGTTGCAAACAGCTGATAGACCAGAGACTGTTCAACAGACTACTACTGAGACTCCAACAGTAGTGTTGCAAGATAATTCAAGAGGACAACATCCAAATTTGCAACATGATCTCAGATGGCTCAGAGATCACCCACCTGACTTAGTGATTGGTGATCCACTGGATAGAGTGAAGACTAGAAGAGCTGCTGCAAATGAATCTATGTTTGTAAGTTTTCTCTCACAAATTGAGCCCAAGCAAATTGAAGAAGCTCCTAGTGATTCTCACTGGATTGAAGCAATGCAAGAAGAGTCAAATCAATTTGAAAGAAATGAGGTTTGGTACTTAGTACCTAGACCTACTCATCAAAGGGTAATTGGCACTAAGTGGATCTTCAGAAACAAGATGAATGAAGATGGTATGGTTACCAGAAACAAAGCAAGACTAGTTTCCAAGGGTTACTGCCAAGATGAAGGCATTGATTTTGATGAGACATTTGCACCAGTAGCAAGGCTTGAAGCAATCAGATTATTCTTAGCTTATGCTGCTCACAAGAACTTGACAGTCTATCAGATGGATGTGAAGTCTGCCTTTCTCAATGTAGAATTGCAAGAAGAAGTTTATGTTGAACAACCTCCAGGTTTTGAAGCTTATCAACAGGGAGATAAAGTATATCGTCTGAAGAAAGCTCTCTATGGACTGAAACAGGCTCCAAGAGCATGGTATGATACTTTATCTGATTTTCTTTTAATTAAAGGATTTCGCAAAGGTAAAGTAGACAAGACCTTGTTCACTATTGAATGGGATAATCATATATTGTTAGTTCAAATATATGTGGACGATATTATTTTTAGTTCAACTAACGAACAGATGTGTAAAAAGTTCTCTAAGCTGTTGCAGAACAAGTTTGAAATGAGCATGATGGGAGAACTTAACTACTTTCTTGGATTACAAGTTAAACAGCTACCTAATGGTATTTTTATTAATCAAGCAAAGTACACAAAAGACCTGTTCAAGAAATTTGGTATGAAAACTAGCTCATCTGTTAGTGTTCCAATGTCTACTGGACTTCGTTTGGATAAAGATGAAGATGGCAAATCAGTTGACATCACCAAATATAGAGGCATAATAGGGTCACTGTTATATCTAACAGCTAGTAGACCAGACATTATGTACTATGTTGGGGTTTGTGCGAGATTTCAATCAAATCCTAAGGAATCTCATCTCTTAGCTGCCAAAAGGATATTAAGATATCTCAAAAGCACTCAAGAATTGGGATTGCGGTATCCGGGGAATCAGGATTTGAACTTATTGGATATTCGAATTCTGACCTTGCTGGCTGCAAAATTAATAGGAAGAGTACCACAGGTACATGTCAATTTTTAGGCAGTCGTCTGATCTCATGGATGAGTAAGAAACAGACTTCAGTATCCATATCTACTACTGAAGCTGAATACATTGCCGCTGGAGCATGTTGTGCACAGATACTTTGGTTGAAGCATCAACTAGAAGATTATAATCTCAAGATCAGTGGAATACCTATCTACTGTGACAATACAAGTGCAATCTCACTTACTCAGAATACTACTAGTCATTCTAGGACTAAGCATATTGAGATCAAACATCACTTCATCAGAGACCATGTTGAAAAAGAAAATGTTATTATTGAGTATGTTCATACAGATAATCAGATCGCTGACATTTTCACCAAACCATTGAGTGATGCAAGATTTTCTACTCTAAAAGTGGAACTAGGCTAGTTAAAATTGTATTCATAAGCTGAGGGGGAACTTATCAGAAGACTAAAGTTCATCAGCTTACTAATATGATGCCTTTCTTCAAGAAGACTGACTCTCAACAGACTAGTTGACTGATAGATTCTTGAATTCAGGGGGAATGTGTAAGACTAGCGTTACTCCTGTTTTAAAGATGAAATCTTCAATGACAGTTAGTTGAAGTTGTTTTAATCAGAAGATTTGTTCTTAATTCTTGAATATCTGAAGATTATTTATTTTGCTGGATGGTCACAAATAGACTAATAATACACAAATTTTCATGCTTCATCGCATAGCTTATTTGTGACCATGAGTGCATCATTTTGTTATCCCGCACTTATCTTTATAGTGCATTAGAAGTCACTTGCTCCATGTTTACTGTATCTAACCTGATCCATTATTTCCTAATTTTATTTTTCAGTTTAGCTCCATGTGTGACATGCAAATGCATAAAGACCATTGTTGGGTGAGACTTTCTAGATTAGTCAAGTATCTAGATTTTTCCGTATCCGAAAGACCATTGTAACGTGACAACACAGTCGTGGTGTCTTCTGGTGATGGCCATACCTCTGGTTGACTCCCATATGGACTGTAGATGATGGCACATGAATATATGTATTATGTATGTATATATAGATATTTGAAGAGATTTGGATAATTTTATTTTGAGAATTTTGAATTGTGTATTACCAATGTCTGAGTTGTTTGAGTTAATGGTATAATAAATTCGAGTGACAACTATTTTCTTCAAATATGTTTTGTGGTGTTTGTTGCATTTCTTACTTTGGATGTTCATAATATTTTACTTGCCTAATTGTGATATTATAATGATAAGAACATTAATTTTTAAAATTTGAACCTATTTAATTTGGAAAATCTAAACAATAGGAACCTAAATGAGCTCGGTAAAATAATCCTACATCACCTTGATGCTGACAAAAATGGGGAAAGAGTGGAGATAAGAAACCAACAACCTCCTAGGGGATCATTAGGAATAACATAAATGGATAAGAAGATGAAAGAAGAATTTGAGAGAAAGAGGAGAGAGGAATACAGAAAGAAATATCCAGCTGAGAGAGCTAAAGAAGACAGAAGAAGAAGAAAGGCATTTGACGAAGGCAGTAGTCGCAATGTCAAGAAGAATAAGAAATAAACAGCAGAAGAGGGATTACAGAGTATTTTGAAGAAGACAAGGAGAAGCTACAATTGATCCATTCCTTGTTGATGGCTCTATAACCCTGGAATCTCATTTGATCCTGCTGAAACATCTATCTTTCCTTTATGTTTTTAATCATGTTTTTGATGAACTATGTTTTTACATTTCTTTCTTATGTAATATGTTCAAGACACATCGTATTTTTGAAGAATAGATTGAAGCATAATTATCCATCATTATTTCTGCCCTAGAAATTTTGTGTGAAGACAAACTGACAACTGGAAAACAGGTTCTTAGAAATAGGTTTCCTAGTAGTAGGTTTTGTCATCATCAAAAAGAGGAAATTGTTGCAAAATTTATTAACTCAAGAGCTAACTGCTAAGTAATTAACAACTGAGTTAATTGATAGGTTTTGATAATAACAAAAGCTAAGTAAGAAAACCCAGAGCTAAGAAATAAAACAGCTAAGTTGACAAGATTCAGACAACTGAATACTGAAAAAATGTCAAGTATCGTATTCAAAGAAAGTTTGAATAAGCTAATCAATTTGGTTTTGATTGATTAACATAGAAAGATTCATCAACAACATTGTTCAAGTGAAGACAACTAAGTCAGAAACGCCAGTAGAGTAAAAGACTTCACAAAGGAACATACATGTACTTCACTAAAACAAACCGCCGAGTGATGTTTACCAGCTAAGTACTAAACAGCTGACTAGCATAGGAGCTAAGTCAATAGATGATTCAAGCGGAGGACAGTCAGCTAAGTGTCCACATCAGAGGACCAGCCAATTCAATTCAAATGTTGAAGAAGAAAGTTGAATACCTCGGACAACAGGGTTCATTAAATGCACCTGACATATCGTACAGATAAAAGTGCAGAGCCTACGAATATAGCCTTTTGAAGTTGGTGAAAGAGGATAAGGGCATTCCTGGAATTGAGGAAAGATTCACCGACCTCAATCTCATCCTCCCTTCTAAATAGAAATCAATTTGGATGAAGATATAACTTTTGCACTCTTACAATCTTATCAGAAGAAAATCATTCAAGAACAAATTGAGAGAAGCCACTAAGTTGTTCTTAGAGGAGAAATTTATTCGTTGAAGAAAATCCGAGAGTTTTTAACATACAACAAGGTTGAATTTGAGAGCTAGTTTCTTAGATAAATTAGCTATAGCCAAGCGCTTAGAAGAGATTAAACTCAAAGAGTTTGAATCTTGTGATTTTACTAAGAGTAAAAGTTCCACTTCAGCGTAGAAGTTGTAAATGCTATGTGTTGTATTAGGATAAGAAATTAGTGCATTGCCTTCCATCGTGTTAAGGAAGAAGGGTGGACTAGAGAGATTACACAACCCTTGAACTACTATAAATATTGTGTCTTTTAATCCTCTGCATTTACAATTGCATATCTCACGAACATACTAGTCATTTGTTAAGGTTTGATTTTAAAAGACTTAAATAGATTTACAAAAGATCAACATATTTTGTTTACAAAATATTGGTTGCTAACAATGTTTGATTTACTACTAAGTTTATTCCGCTGCACCAATAACTCAAAAGTTCTGATTTCACAAAAATAGTTACTTTGATGAACGAATAATAGTCAAGTGAATATTAAGCTGTCAGCTAAATGTCATCAACAGAGTCACCACTAGTCTCTTTAACGAACAACTGAGTAAGTTTGGTTACATAAGTTATATTTTGAGTAACAAAGAAAATATTTTAAAAAGGTCAATTTACTTCCCCCCCTCCCCTAAGACCTTTTTTTCCACTTGGGACCCAACAACTTTTAAAAGAGTATTTTGAGAAAATTTATAGATGAAAATTTTATTTCAGAAAGTAGAAAAAACATGTTTGTTTTGCATTTTCCAAACAGGAAAAAAATTTGGAAAACGCCAAACAATCAGGCCCTCGGTTTTTGAAAATTATTATTTTATTTTTCATAAAAGTAAAGTTTAATTATTTTATAGGATTACAAGATTTTTTATAATATTTTTTTATAGTTTTGTATTTATACTTGTAAAATAGTAATTAGTTTTTTGTTTAGTTTATTTAATGTTTCTGATTTCCCTAATTTTTAATTTTATAATTAAAGAATGTAGTAATAATTTTTTGTTGAATTATAATTTATAAGTGAAATTGAAGTCTTTGGGTTAACTATATAAAAGAAAACTCAAAACATGTTGGGATCGGCTATAACACTTTTTACTACTTTGACTACTTTGATAACGCCGTGAAAACGTCGTTATTACCTATCTCCTTAAGCTCAAAATATCTTGTTTAGATCCGAGTTTTCGTGTGTCTTTGCTTGTTTTCGTGTCTTTTGTGTCTTTGGTCCCTTTGTTCTGCCTTTGTTCGTCCTTCGTGTTTTAACTGTGATTATCCGTGGTTTGCAGGAAACGATGACTTGAAGCAATCTCGGGAGTATTTAATGAATGAAGTGCAAGTCGTTTTCAACCACGAGGGCCTAACGGAAAAGAAAGAACAAGAAGTGAAGAATAGGCCCCTGCCTTCACCTCACCGCAGTGAGGTCCACTGCCTCAACCTCACCGCCGCGAGCTTCAACCTCGCCGCGGTGAGGTCCTACACATTTGAAGGCTCTCCGAGGTGAGGTTTCACCTCACCGCGACGAGACCTGCTCTGTTCCTTGCGAGGAATGAGGGGGCCTTTTGTACATTTCCCCCATACCCTTCATTGTAATTTTAAACTTCTTTGGGGACTTTTTGGCCTTTGTTACTATAGTTTTTGGGGTAACTTAGGCAATTTTGAATGATGGGTACCTTGCTATTAGGGCAAGAAGGAAAAACTTTTAATTCAACTTTTCATTCACTTTTTCTTCTACATTTAGCTTGGAACACCATTGGAGGCAAGAAGAGAAGTTGTTCATCTACTATTCATCTACTAAGTTTTCTTTGTCTTTAATCTCTTCTCCTAGCATTTGTAGTATGGAAATGTTTAATTTTGATGTAATGAATATTTCAACTTTCAATATGAGTAGCTAAATCTTTACTCTCTATATTCTTATGAAGCCTATGATCCATGATTGAATGATGAATTAATGGTTGATATTATACTTGGATGTGTTTGTTAATCTAGTTTGTGCTTTTATTATCTTGTTGTTTGGCCAACTTTGAGATGAAATGAATTGGTTCTTGGTTGCTTGACAAAGTGGATTGGGGATTAGATTGTGAAACTAGATTGTGAATTGAGTTTAGGATAGACATATACCTAGTTCATTTCATGTTCTTCTAATGTTTGAGTTTAATGCATCAACTAGGTTTAGTCCTTTTAGACATAAATTGGATTAATCTAACTTGTTATACTCGTATGCTAGTCGAAAGATACGTACGAACACTCTTGAATCCTTGAACAACAAGCATAAGTGTAGTTATCAATTGTTAAATCATTTAACTTGGATTAAGTTAGGTGACATAGAATTCTAGGAACTTTTATCAATAGTTTCAAACTACTATTGTTTGAAGTGTTTTATCCACCATCACCTCACTCTAGTTTTATTAGCAAAACCACCATCTTACCAAACATAACTCACATGAATTCAAGTAGATGTAACAAGATAGTATTAGGTAATTAATCGAACAATTC
This sequence comes from Penstemon newberryi var. newberryi, assembly GCA_030819805.1. Lineage (NCBI taxonomy): Eukaryota > Viridiplantae > Streptophyta > Magnoliopsida > Lamiales > Plantaginaceae > Penstemon > Penstemon newberryi. Next base: position 31,447,938 of record JAUALY010000003.1, on the reverse strand, counting down.
CTCGTGGGTTCGACATCCCTTATCACTTTATTACTTGTAACGACTGTATACTTGCGCGGTTTACGTACTAGTATTTGGAACGTAACATACTTGCGGAAAATTCTATCCCAGATCAGGTTTTGTCAAACCCAAAGTAATTACATAGATGTAACTTCTAGGAGTCAAAAGAATTTTTTTCTATTCATGTTAAGTGATATATATTAAATGATTCATCTCTTTAACAACTTAAGCTTTTGGTTGAGTTGGTCATTCAATATGGTATCAGAGCTCAGACCAAAATAAGGTCCTGTGTTCGAATCCCTCCACCACCCATTTCTAAATTTACACGTGTTAGGCTTGAATAAATGAATATCGCCTACACGTGAGGGGAGTGTTAAATGATATATATTAAATGATTCATCTCTTTAACAGCTTAAGCTTTTAGATGAGTTGGTCATTCAATAATTCGCATAAACCCAACTCTCGACTATCTCAACTCCTAATTTCTATTTTGATTATAAGTTGGGTATTTATATTAAAGTTTCCTTTTTCAATTTGTAGGTATACATTATACTTATTTCCTTGAAAATATTTCAAGTTTTAATTTTATTATTTCAATTACTTTCCTAATTTATTATATTAAAAAACCTATTTTCCTAATCAGTTTAATTTTAAAATCTTTACTCAAGAATTGCTTTACAAATTACAAGTAGGGAATTCATCCTACTTCATCATGATTAATTGCGTAGTTTATATATTGAAAATACACTAATTTTATTTTTCTTTTTTCAAATTTCCTTGTGTTCCCATTAATGATCAGTGTATTCATTGGAGTTTTCACTTTATAATTTATATTCTCTTTCCTTTTGGGGGGATTAGGTTTTGAACCTTTTAATCAAATTAATTGAGGTATTTACGACGATCATGTAAATATTATATTTAATTTGTAGTGTTTTTGCAAAATTAGTGTCTCGGTTGTAAGATAATAGATAAAATATTATTAGCGGGCAATAAAAAAGATCAACAATTTTATTTCAATTTCTTTAATATGACTAACTATTTTGGAGTACATATATCAATTTTCACAAAGAAAAGTAACCGCGAAAGTTAAATTTTAAACTGCTTAGAACTTAAGAACATTAGTTTTGATTTTAACTCTTTTTTTTACTGCAGTTTTGACGTTACCTTCTATTTCTAACTATTTCTACAATAAATTATACTAGTATTTAGTTTATTGCGTCGTGCATAACATGGATTCCATGCCAGTTAAGTAACTGGGATAAAAAAAATTCCAATAACAAAAACACATATTTTTTAATGATTAACTATTTTGGAGTACATATATCAATTTTCACAAAGAAAAGTAACCGCGAAAGTTAAATTTTAAACTGCTTAGAACTTAAGAACATTAGTTTTGATTTTAACTTTTTTTTTTTACTGCAGTTTTGACGTTACCTTCTATTTCTAACTATTTCTACAATAAATTATACTAGTATTTAGTTTATTGCGTCGTGCATAACATGGATTCCATGCCAGTTAAGTAACTGGGATAAAAAAAATTCCAATAACAAAAACACATATTTTTTAAGTAAGCTCGCTTAGTGTTTTTTTTTAATCATATATATTCATACATCAATCATTAATCATTACATAAAATACAATACCTACCCAATTACAAAATTAATAACTATCGAGGGAAAAACACTTTTGATATCAAACTTTAGTCCAAAAACACATTTGATGTCAAGCTTTTAGGAAAAATACATTTCATATCATGATTCTCATCATCTTGACACATTTACTTTTGCCGTTAATTTTCGGACGAAATTTAGCATGTGCTTTCAATTGTGAGTCTTTAAAATCCGTGCATTTTTTTCCCCTCATTGTCAACTTAACAGGCACATGAGCAGTATGTTGAATTTCGTCCGAAAATTGACGGCAAAACTAAATGTATCAAGATTGTGTGAATCATGGTATGAAATGTATTTTTTCAGTAAGTTTAGTACCAAATGTGTTTTTTGGACTAAAATTTGATATCAAAACTGTTTTTCCGTCGTAACTATCAAATTTATAATAATAAATTGTTTAGAATTCACAAAGAATAGTAAGAAAGCAGTAAGCTCACTTAGTTGTCTTCCAACGATGCTATGTATGGTTTAGATTAAATCGAGCCCAAATTCTTATTTATTTGACTCAAGCCCAAAGTTATCCAAATCTTTTAAGCTAAAATTAAATATTGTATTTCCAATACCATCTGGCCCAAACTTCAAACCCTACTGACCCATTTAATGCAATTGACCCATGTCACATAACTCACCGACCCACTCCTAAAATATTCCCCTTAATTATACGAACCAAAAAAAAAAGTTCCACTTAACTTTTGCCAGATCTCAGTGGTGGTAGTTTTAATTTACGAATGTATGAGTTGTATTATTTTTATTTCAGACAATATTGAGTTGGAAAAATTAAATATAAGTTTAATTGGAAAATAAAAAAATAATTCTCCTATAATTTATTTTTTTAGTGTCATAATAGTACTAAAATTACATGGTCCTTTTTACCGTCTAAATAAGTCAAACGGTAATATTCAAACAAATTTAAAATATTGACATTAAAGTTACTTTGCAAGAAAAATGAATCACCGATCACGAATAATCATGTACAAAAATTCTTATCCAAGTCTGGTTTGGCCAAATTTATCCAACTACCAAGTAAGTTTATTGCACTTGCTTTGTGATTGGTCACTCTTCTGGGAGTTACATCCAATCTCAAAGCAAGTGTATTGCACTTGCCTTATAGTTACTTTGGGTTCGACCAAACCCGGTGTGGGTAAGAATTTCCCATCATGTACATGTCTTTTACTGTGTAAAAAGACTTTGCTGCTGTATTTTTTTGACACAATATTTACCAATAAAAATAAAATAGAAGTTTATTTATCAATTAGAATTATTACCGGGTATTCTTCAAATAACCCATGTGGTTGGAAATTCATTTTGGGTGTATGGTGTGGTAGAAGAGATAAGGATCAGAGATACATTTCCGAATTTTTGAAATCTACATTTTGACCCCTAATTTTTTTTACCAGTTTCTTAGGGTGTATATGGATGGGTTTTGGTCCGGTCTCGCGGGTTTCACGAGACCGAGCCAAAACCCTTTGAAATGAGTTTTCGCCAAACCCATAAAACCATCAAAAACCTATTCAGAAACTCACAATCAAACTCTTTAAACCTATAAAACATTGATTTGACACATACTACCTACTTTTTTCCCCAAATCTCACTAAAAAAGACATTGATTTGACACCAACCACCTACATTTTCCCTTAAACCCCAACATTCAAACTCAATCCAAGTGGAGTTTCAACTTATTCAAATCACAAAAACCAACAGTCAAAACCCATCCAAATGAGGTCTCAACAGTTTCATCGAAATCACCCAAATCATTTTTTTTAAACTGAGACTCACGAAACCGAACCAAAACCCATCCGAATAGACCCTTACATATCCACGACATCACTCCGCAGTCCGTAGCTCGCAATTTGTTCCAAGTTAAGTTTGATTAGTTTATTTTTGTATAATAGATTTTCTGATATAATGATCGATCAATGTAATAATGTATTCATCGTCTTAAAAAAAATTAATTACTCCTTCAGTTTTAATGAGTTACTATTGCTTTGAATACCCAATTATCAATTTTATTAAATTTATAGATGAGTTAGATTAATTGAGTGTTATGATCTAATAAAATGTTATAAAATTTTGGTAGGAAATAAGTAACGGACTGCAGTAATGAAATCAAGGCGTGTTGTAATGCCACTTTCCTTAAGCGCCCCCACCACACGGTATACAATAGGGATTTGCGATTAGCCTTTAGGATACAATGAAACCCAATGTTTAATTATGTTTTGTACTCACAGAAATAAACCACAGGGCACACACGAATTTGGCAAAAATATCTAACTTATAGAATATTTTTCTGCAGTAGAATATAGTATAAGAAATTTGGAGAAAATGAGAAAAAGTTATCTAAATTTCAAATTTGTACTTGTCTTTTATAGTCATGTTTGTGTCTATTCCGGATAGACACAATTATTTACATTTGGACACAACTTTTAAAATTAACTGTCAGAATTTTAATAGTCACAACTTTCCAATTTAAATTCAAATTTGAAATTAAACAATGGTAATTATTTGGTAGTTATTTTGAAAATAACTCCAACAATCCCCCACCATTTTCAAAATCTCCAAATTTTGATAATTTTGTGAAATATATGCATAAATGAATGTATCGGTTTGATTTGAACATTCAATTAGTGAAATGTATTGCTGCCAATCAGAAATGTATGGTAGACTAGCTTTGAACCAACTATTCCATTTTTACTGGTTAGGTACATATCACACATAAATTCCAAGTTCCAATGTATGTAACTTTAGTCGACACGTATATAGCTTGTGTCAGTATCCTTTCATGAATCTTGTTAGACTTAAGCCTTTTAACTCCTAGAAGCGGCTACACTTCTCACTCATATAGGTAGACCTTTAATTAGTACTCCCGTATTTATAGTACTTCATATTAAATCTATTAAGAACCATATGTTCACCCTTCCTTTAACTTACGGGTACTAAGCACTTTACCTTGGGATGATAAATTTAGTGCTTCCAACCATTTATATGACATAATATGATGTCTCATCGAACTCAAGACTTGAAGTAGCAACTAGTGTTGAGTTAAGCTTACATCACTAATGATTTTAGTTTATAGGCTTTAGTCCCATCCCCTTTGATGTCTTAAAGACTACATCCCTAGTGAGGCCTTTTGTTAAGGGATCCGCCAGATTTCAACTTGATCGAACAAAGTCAATTGTGATTGCTCCATCAGTGATGAGTTGTCTCACATAGCTATGTCTAACCCCAATGTGTCTAGACTTGCCATTATATACATGACTATATGCTCTTGACAAAGTAGCTTAACTATCACAGTGAATAGATATTGGTGACATTGGTTTTGGCCACAAAGGAATGTTATAGAGTAAGTCTCTTAACCATTCTGCTTCTTTACTTGCTTAAGCTAATGCAATAAATTCAGCAGCCATAGTAGAATCGGTTATACATGTTTGTTTCTTGAAATCCCAAGAAATAACACCACCACCGAGCATAAAGATCCATCCACTTGTAGAGGCATGATCTACTATATCTGTAATCCAACTTGCATCAGAATATCCTCCAAAACTGAAGGATAACCTGAATAACAAATACCAAAGTTCATTGTTTTGTATAAGTATTTTAATACTCTATAAACTGCATTCCAATGCAATTTACTCGGATTACTTGTATATCTACTTAGCTTTCCAACAGTAAAAGCAATGTCCGGTCTTGTGCTTGTCATAGCATACATTAAGCACCCAATAACTCTTGCATATTCAAGTTGTGCTACTGGTTTTTCTGTATTAGGTACTAATTTTATACTTGGATCAAAAGGTGTAGATACCGGTATACATTCGGATTTATCAAAAAAATTTAGTACATTTTCTACATAATAAGATTGTGTTAAAGTTATATTGTTACCATCTCTTATTATTCTTATTCCAAGAATAACATCAGCAACACCCATATATTTCATGTCAAAATTATTTGACAAGAATTTCTTGGTGTTTTCTACTTGTTCCAAGTCAGTACCAAATATTAACATGTCATCTACGTATAAACATATAATGACACCTTTACCATTTATAAATTTACTATAGACACATTTGTCTGATTCATTTATTTTAAAACCATTTGATAACACAACCTCATCAAATTTTTGGTGCCACTGTTTTGGTGCTTGTTTTAAACGATATAATGATTTAATAAGTTTACACACCTTATTTTCTTGTCCAGGAACTACAAACACTTCGGGTTGTTCCGTATAGACTTCTTCATCTAAAACACCATTTAAAAATGTTGTTTTTACATCCATTTGATGTATTACTAGATTATGAATTGATGCAAGTGCAATTAATAATCTAATAGTAGCAATTCTTGCCACAGGGGCATAAGTATCAAAATAATCGATACCTTCCTTTTATTTAAAGCTAACATTGCCTTAAACTTATCTATGGTTCCATCTACTTTCATTTTCTTTTTGAAAATCCACTTACAGCCTACTGGCTAGGAACCAAGAGGGAGGTCTACTAATTTCCAAGTTTATTTACCCATTATAGAGTCCATTTCATCTTGTATTGCTTCTTTCCAAAATGCAGAGTCTTGTGACTTTACTGCTTCTGTATATGTTAGAGGATCACCTTCTAAATTGAAGCAATAAGGTAAATGCGTATTTATATCTTCTCTTGTTCCTTCCACCAAGAACATAAAGAAGTCAGGACCATAAGTCTTTTCTTTTCTAACTCTAATCCTTTTCCTTTGTTCAATGACTACTTCTTTGTCATTTATTACATTGTCATTTTCTGAAATATTGTCATTTTCTGGAGTATTCTTATTTTCTGGAATACTTTCATTATTAATGACACGATCTTTGGGTCTAGGAATTGAATTAAACCTCGTTTCATTAAAGATAGCATCTCTTGATTCAATTACTGTATTTATAGAATATGAATCATTTTTCTCTCTAACCATGAAACGATATGCTTTGCTATGTTCAGCATAGCCTATAAATATACATTCAATTCCTTTTTCACCCAGTCACGATATTTGGGTCTAGGAATTGAATTAAACCTCGTTTCATTAAAGATAGCATCTCTTGATTCAATTACTGTATTTATAGAATATGAATCATTTTTCTCTCTAACCATGAAACGATATGCTTTGCTATGTTCAGCATAGCCTATAAATATACATTCAATTCCTTTTTCACCCAGTTTTCTCTTTTTGGGTTCAGGCACCCTTACAATTGCTCTACAACCCCAAACTCTTAAGTAATTGAGCTTTGGTTTTCTTTTATTCCAGAGTTCATGTGGAGTAGTTTTACTCTTTTTATTTGGGACTCTATTTAGTATATAACAAGCTATTAATAGAGCTTTACCCCAAAATCCTTTTGACAATCCCGAGTTAGAAAGCATTGCATTTACCATTTCAGTTAATACTCTATTTTTACGTTCTGCTATACCATTTTGTTGTGGTGTATATGGTGCAGTAACTTGATGTATTATACCAGTAGACTCAAAATACTTAGGATTATAGTATTCACCTCCTCTATTACTTCTTAAACATTTAATAGATGATTCACATTGCAATTCTACTTCAGTTTTATAAATTTCAAATTTATCCATAACTTGATCTTTTGAATGTAATAAGTAAACATAACAAAATCTAGAAAAATTATTTATAAAAGTAGCATAATATTTCTTACCACCTATAGTTGGAGTACTATGTAAATCACTTAAATCACTATGAATTAAGTCAAGTAACTTAGAACATCTATCAACTTTAGGAAAAGGAATTCTGGTGATTTTTGTAAGCATACAAGTTTTGCATTTATCATGATTATTATCAATTTCATGAATTAATTCTAATTTAACCATATCATGCAATCTTCTATAATTAACATGTCCTAAACGACTCTGCCATAAACAAGAAGTAGACTCAACGATATAAGTAGAAATAACTTTATTAATATTATCAATAATGTTAAGCTTAAACATGCCCTCCTACATATAGCATTTTCCTACAAAGCATCACCCTTAGAGAGTACAAAGTTATCTGTCTCAAAAACTACTTTGAAGTCATACTTATTAAGTAATCCACCAGATACAAGATTTTTCCTAACTTCAGGAACATAATAAACATCTTTAAGTACAAGCACTTTTCTAGAAGTAAATTCAAGATGAATAGTCCCTTTGCCCTTTACTTCAGCAATAGCCGAGTTTTCCATGAACATAACACTTCCATCATTGACAGGTTCAAGGCTTTTGAAAAAAATCTTGTCCTTACAAACATGTTTGGTTGCACCAGAATCTATCCACCATGCTCCATCATCTTGTACTAGATTCATTTCAGAAATCATAGCCACAAAGTTGTTGCAAGTAGGAAATGCATCTTCTTTTGCCATAGGATGAATTTTCCTCCTTCAAAACGTTTCAGTTTCACAATATTGGTAGACATCTCTTTGATTGATGCCATTAATGCACTAACAAAATTTAAATCTTAAGATTGTTATAAAATTTTCGTAGGAAATAAGTAACGGACTGCAGTAATGGAATCAAGGCGTGTTGCAATGCCACTTTCCTTAAGACTTATTTCGCCCCCACCACACGGTATACAATAGGGATTTGCGATTAGCCTTTAGGATACAATGAAACCCAATGTTTAATTCTATTTTGTACTCACAGAAATAAACCACAGGGCACACACGGATTTGGCAAAAATATCTAACTTATAGAATATTTTTCTGCAGTAAAATATAGTATAAGAAATTTGGAGAAGATGAGAAAAAGTTATCTAAATTTCAGATTTGTACTTGTCTTTTATAGACATGTTTGTGTCTATTTCGGATAGACACAATTATTTAAATTTGGACTCAACTTTTAAAATTTAACTGTCATAATTTTAATAGTCACAACTTTCCAATTTAAATTCAAATTTGAAATTAAACAATGGTAGTTATTTGGTAGTTATTTTGAAAATAACTCCAACATAAAATCTTTAATTATAATTTTTTATAATAAAATATTTAATCTAGTGATTTATTATTTTTACGGCTCTTTTCTCTTCATACAATAAACTAATATACCTGATTTGTACTTTAAAAAATCGGGCCCATGATCCGAGAAATCAGCCCATTTATAGTTCATCTCAAATGGAAGCTCTAATCTATTAGTATATCTGGGGAAATATCTTGTAATTCCAATTTCCAACTAAACAAAAATCAAGAATCTCCCTAAGATTTTTCCCTAAATTTTAGAATAATTCTATTTAAATATTGGATGCAATTCGAATCACCTTGACTTTAAGTACTTGAAGATAAAGAAAAACAAAAATTCATGGAATCTATCTATGAGATATTTGACTGGTTTCATTATCAATTATTAAATCGGATTGACTTAGTCAATTTGACCAAGTGGAATGTTTAATTTTGTAAACTATATTCAGTACCGGGTCGACCCACATCAATCTGGCAAACCCCGGTACTAAGCCACATTAAAGTCTTTCACCTCTTTGTCTAATTAAACCCAATTATTAGAAATTAAAAGTAATGATTGAGTTCATAATCTCAAGGCCCAATATAATTTACCATATAAGTGAACTTGTACTACTACACAAACTATAATTTGGGCTTGATTTAATCAACCACAATCCCTATTGGACTACCAAACAGCCCCTTAATTGTGACCAAAAGAAATCAGCCAACAAATAATTAGTGGCTTACGTTATCAAATTGGCAAAGTAGGAGAGACTTTGACGGAGTTGGAAATAAATAGTAGTAATGGTTGCACGTTGCACATGCCCAACAAAATTCGTTCACTTGATTGATTTGTTCACTTAAAATATGAAACATGATTCGGATACATCAAATTGATTGAACTTTTCAGATTATAAATTAATATTAAAATGATTTAGTGAGATTTGAAAAAAAGTTAGCGAGATTAAAAAAATATGAGATATAATTTATTTATTTTGTTAGAAAGGGGAAATGGAAATGGTCACATGCTTTAAACAGATAATATTATTTGTTAGTCTTCGCTATACAAAACTAATTATATTTGTTTAGACTAACTTTTTTGCAAATCAATACATGATAGTGATGATATTTTCGATATTTCACTTTCATTTAAATATGAATCAAATAAAAAGAGAACAACCAAAGCATACCACAAACCAATTCCCTATTGCATATGGGATCTATTATTTAATTCACATTAATAGATAATTCAACACATACATCAACCTCTTGGTTTATATCATTAAAACCAATTAATGTAATAACTAAAATTACAATTTCTTTTTGATAAGATAACAAAATTACAATATATTTACAACTTATTGGAATACCAAAAAACACCTTTGTCACTATCACCTTCCCCGGGCTCAATGTAAATACACTCCTTTGATTCTCTCCAATAAGCCTTCAAAATTGGCGTTGCATCAAAATTGTAGTAATCACCCAATATTGGTTTAATTGCCTTTGTAGCCTCCATAGCATGATAATGCGGCATAGTAGAAAACAAATGGTGCGCTACATGAGTATCCGTTAAATTATGAAACACGGTATTAAGAAATCCGTAATCTCTATCAACCGTCGCTAAAGCTCCTCGTAGCCAATCCCACTCAGAAGAGTCATAACGCGGCACCGCAATATGTGTATGGTGCAAATACGTCGTCAAAACCATGAACCCGTTCACTATTAGCAAAGGGACACCGTAAACACAAATTACCCACGCAAGTCCCTTAACCGTCGCTAAATAGTAAAGCCCACAAAGCGCCGCCAAAACTCCAACATCGGATATGACGATTTGAACTCGTTCTCTATCTGAATAAATAGGACTTAGAGGATAAAAATGACTAGCAAAACGGTCGTACTTTCTCCCGGCCATGTTAAAACATATGTATAAATACCAGCCAAGAGTAAGACGGATAATGACCCTAAGGAGTCTACATGGTACGTTGTCTAAATATTTGTCGAAGTAGTATCCTCTTTGCGACTTGACTTTAGGTACGTAAACCTCGTCCCGCTCTAGGGAGCTCGTGTTTGAGTGGTGGCGACGGTGGCTTATTTTCCAGGAAAAGTACGGGGTCAGAAGTGCAGAGTGTAGGATTAGGCCAAGAGTGTCGTCTAACCATTGGTAGTCGCTAAAGGCGTGGTGGCCGCATTCGTGGCCTATGACCCAAACACCGAAAAGTACGCAACCTTGGCACGCCCAATAAAGCGGCCACGCCATGTAGGAGAGAGGTTTTGGGAGCATTTCGATATAATTAGTGGCGAAATAGTAGAATATAAAGACGACGGCTAGGTCCCGAAGTAAATAAAACGAAGAACGAAGAATCGATTTTTGAAAACAATGAGGGGGGATTGCTTTTTTTATCTCGCCCAAAGTGAATGGTGGCTTTGAGTGTTGAAATCGGATCATTCGGCCTCCTGCACCCATTGTTGATGTAATTCTATATAATAACTTCGTGCTGCTGAATTGAAATAAATTAATTTTGCATTAATAATAATCAAACATTTAATATACACATACAGAAACTTGAATGAGAAATTGAACAAAAGAAATTAAGGACATATGCTAATATTACACAATCATATATTTATATAACACACAAAAAAGAAAGAGATTCTTCTGTTCAATTTAAATCTTTAGATCATAAGAAATTGAATATAAGAAAAAGAAAAAAAAAATTACAATTGCAAGGAGACTTACTTTTGATTCAAGAAAAAATATCCACCGTTAAAGACAGTTTAAAATGAAGACAGAAGACAGAGCTTTTGTAAGAATTATATGGTTAGTTTTGGGTTGTGCCCTTAATAGAAGCAGACCAGCTGACCAGGTACATATATTAGAATATATATTTTTTTTTTTGGTACAATATTAGAATATCGTTTTGGGAGGGGTGGTCAATTTAGGCGAGTGAATAGCAATCTAACTGTGTTCGTATTAAAAGTCACTTTAATTCATTGTGATAATTTAAATGGCAATTTAACTTTCCATGTTTTAAAAAATAAGCTCACTAACTCCCTCTTCTTTTTTTTCTTTTTTTTTTTTTAAATCTCCAGAAAATGTAAAAACACAATACCACCCTTATTTATATACTTAAACTTAATAGCATAAAGTGTCTATTAAACATATCACAAGGAGATAAAATATATATTTAAACAAATCACATGAAGGTAGAATGCATATTAAACATATCACAGAGAGGTGAAGTGCTCAATAAAATATCAAAATAGGGTTAAATTGGTCATTGTATGCATCAAATTGAAGCCCCAAGCGCAATAGAAAGTGTGTGTTTAACACCGAATTAATGAAGGAGTTCAAAAAAAGGGTCATGAAATCTATGAAAAATATAAGAAATCGGAAAAAAAGAAATTACCGACTAATCGACAAAAAATCCCCTAAAACAAACCAATTTAATTGAGGTCCAAACTCCAAACAACAAATTGATCCCAACTTGCTAATTAATTTATAAATGGACTAGTCCAATAACAAAAACACATAATTTTTAAGTATTTAAGCTCACTTAGTTATTCTTCCAACTATGCATTAATGTATGCCTTCATTAGGGCTGGCAATGGGTCGGATTTTGGTCGGATCAGGCTTGTCCAGATTATGTTTCACTTATATTGGATCCTGTCAAATTCGGAACTTGTTCGGATTGTGCTCGGATCTATATTTTTTGAATCAAATGAATCTTGATCGGATGGGGCCGGATATCGGATCTTTTTCGGATCCAATAAAATTTTCATTTAAAAAATTACATTGATATTTTTTCCTAAAACAAGTTTATTAACTTTACAATTTTATTTAATTTTAGCTCACATGTTCAAACATCATTTACTAATATTCATATTTTTAGATGAAAATATTGGTTTAAATAAATTCATAAACGAGTTATAAATTACTATCTTCTTAAATGAAATATTATTAATGATATTTACTTTTATAAAATATTATATACATATCATTCCTTTTATTTTTTATCTGATACGGATCTTCAACAGATCGGATCGATCTAAATCCAAATTCGCTCCATGTGTTTCTGATTACTAATCTTTATAATCGGATCAGGTCCATTGAATCTCTAATCGGACAATTATCCTAATAAGTTGGACCGAATTCGAACGGATCCGGATTGAAATCCGCCCCATTGACAACTAGGGCTGTCAATGGGTCGGATCAGGTTCGTCCAGATCCGACTCCATTTATATCGGATCGGCTACTGTCGAATTCGGATCTTGTTCGGATTGTGCTCGGATTTAGATTTTTTGAATCAAATGGATATTGGTCGGATTTGGCGGTTATCGGATCTTTTTCGGATCCAATAAAATTTTCATTTAAAAAGTTATATTAATTTTTTGCCTAAAATAAATTTATTAACTTTACAATGTTATTTAATTTTAGCTCACATGTTCAAACATCATTTACTAATATTCATATTTTCGGATGAAAAATATCTGTTTAAATAAATTTATAAACAAGTTATAAATTATTATCTTCTTAAATTGACAGTGAAATATTATTAATGGTACTTACTTATATATCATATTATATAAATATATATATATATATATATATATATATCATTCTTTTTATTTTTTATCGGATACGGATCTTTGACGGATCAGATCGATCTAAATCCATATTCGCTCCATGTATTTCGGATTACAGATCTTTATAATCAGATCAGTTCCACCGAATCTCTAATCGGACAATTATCCTTATAAATCGGATCGAATTCGAACAGATCCGAATTGAAATCCGCCCCATTGACAGCCCTATTGACAACCCTACCTTCATTTATAATATCGAGCCCAAATTCCTAACTATTACACTCAGCCCAAAGTTATCCATTTTTTTTAATCTAAAATTGAATAATTCAATTAAAATGTTTCAAACCGTACTGGCCCAGACTTCAAACCGTACTGGCCCATTTAATTCAATTGACCCATGTCACATAACTTACGTTGCTCCCCGAATATTCCCCTTAAATTTTGCCAGATCTCGGTGGTGGTAGTTTCAACTTTTAATTTACGAATATATTCAAGTATAAATTTTAGCAAATACTTGCATTAAATATTAGTATACTGGTAGATACATGTTAAAATGATATAAAATATTGGGTAATTTACGCTAAGACCCCTCAGGTTTGGGCATATAATAAGGAACCCTCCCGCTGTTTTAGAAATTACAGGGACACCCCATTTGGTATGGCCTATAAAAAAAAAAACCCTTACTGCGTTAAAAACTAACGGAATTTGCTGATGTCATCAACTTTTTTTATGATTTTCCAAATTTTCCCATAGTATGTAATAGTAATATACCACAGGGGGTGTATGTGTAATAATATTATACCACAGAGGATGTATTTAAAAGATTACAATAACTTCAAAGGATTACTTGTAGCCAACGGTCATATTTTAAAAAATCAAATAAATAAAACATTCTAGGTCTAAACATAAACAAAAAATAATACATGATAGAATTAAAATGTAGTCTTATAATAAAAATATTCAAGTGATTTTCTAATCATCGACTCGGTCATCCAAGGAAGTAGTTGGTGATTGAGGAGGTGTCAATCGAAGTTCTAGGTCTGACTCGTCATCATCTTCAATTCAAAAAGAATATCTCAATATGTCAAGCATCTAAGTTTACCACCATCTTTCTTTAAAACATCATCAATTTTTAAATATGATCGTTGGCTACAAGTAACCTCCTGAAGTTATTGTAATCTTCCAAATACACCCCTTGTGATATATTATTACAGAGACACCCCTGTGGTATGATATTATTACATAGACCCCCCTGTAGGTATATTCAGTCAGGCATAAATTTGAAAAATCAGTAAGAAAAAATTGATGATGTCATCAAATTTCATTAGTTTTTAACACCGTAAGAGGTTTTACTGTAAATAGGCCATACCAGAGGGGGTGTCCCTGTAATTTTTTAAACAGCGGGAGGTTTTCTTATTATATGCCCAAACCTGAGGGGTCTGAGTGTAAATCACCCTAAAATATTCAATAATCCACCTATAGGTATGAGTTGTATTATTTCATTTTGATATTGCACAATATTGAGCAGGAAAACAAAAATTCAATATAAGTTCAATAACTCTGGAAAAATAAACAAATTATAATTTATTTTTGTAGTGTTCTAATAGTAACAAAATTATGTGGTAATTTTTACTTCCTAAATAAGACAAATGGTAATATTCAAACAAATTTTTAAAAAATAGAGAGAATTACAGGGACCTCTCCTGAGGTTTAGGGTAATTATTGTCCAATCCCCTCGCAATTTTATAATTTCATTCACCTCCCTCGACATTTCGAAAACATTACATTTTGATGACGTCATCGCCGAATTTTTATTGAACTTCCTATTTTACCATTGAGGTTACTGTAGCTATTTTGTTGAACAATTATACCATTGTTATGTTTGGTACATAGGAGGGATTTCTTTGCAATTTATATATATAAGTATGGGTTCAAATGTTATAAATTTGCATGAAACTTATAATTAGTTAATTTGTGTATATGTATTCTTAAAATAAAAATATAATAACACATCAACGTTTTTTTCCAATTTTTTTCATAATGATTTTACAATTAAAGTACAATGAAAAATAAATAAATTATGGTTAATTATAAGAAAAAAAACGTTGTAGAACATAAATAAAAATGTAAATACATTCAACTTCATATTTAACCAGTAATTTTAATAATTTCAATTTTTTTTCCTAATTAAAGTAGAAGAATAAATGAAAGAATTAGGTTTAAAAGAATAAATGAATTTTAATAGTAGTGTATATGTATTCTTAAAATAAAAATATAACAACACATCAATGATTTTTTTCATATTTTTTTCATAATGCTTTTACAATTAAGGTACAAGAAAAAGTAAATAAATTATGGTTAATTATAATAAAAAATACATTGTAGAACATAAATAAAAAATGTAAATACATTCAACTATAACATTTAACCAGTTTTTTTAATAATTTCAATTTTTTTCATTATTAAAGTACAAGGATAAATTAATGAATTATGTTTAATCATGAGAAGAAAAAAAACGTGAACGGTAACTATTAGACATTATAAAAATGCTCACATATTTACTAAAAAAATTCTTAAACTTTTAACTAAAATAGTTATTATAAAATCAATAATTTTTTTACAAAAATAAAAAATACTCGATTTAATAAAATAGTTATTATAAGATCATAAATATTTTTTCAATATTTCTTACTTAAATACAATATTAAAATCATATCTTATTTATATAAAAATACTAATATTAATAAATCAATAAACTATTTTAATATAATTTTTTTTTAAAAAAACCCCGTAAATCTCCTCCCAGACCGCGTCGCCGACCTAGAAGGCCTAGGGTTCGAACCAGGCCGGCGACATGGCCTTGGAGGATATTTGCGGGGTTGGGACGGTGGAGGTGGGGTGGGGGTTAGGTTTAGAGTTTTTTTATGTATAAAATTAATTTTTGCAAGGGTAGTATTGTAATTTGTGTATCATTGCAAGGGTAATATTGTAATTGTGTATCATTTCACATCATTTAGTGAGATTTTTCAAATATTGGGGGAGGTGAATGTAATTATGAAATTGCGCGAGGATTGGACAATAATTAGCTCAAACCTTAGGGGAGATCAATGTAGTTATCCCTTGCAAGGGTAAATAGGACATTTTGTTAATCTAATTTTTTTTTATTAAAACTGACGAGAACAATATGGTCAATATTTCACATCATTTTGTAAGATTTTTCAAACCTGGGGGAGGTGGATGTAATTATGAAATTGCAAGGGGATTGGGCTGTAATTAGCCCAAACCTCAGGGGAAGTCGATGTAATTATCCCTTTAAAATATTGACAACATAATATAGACATTAAAAGATAGTTTGCAAGAAAAATGAATCACTGATCACGATTAATCATGTAAAAAACTTTGTTTCTGTACTTTTTTAACATAATATTTACTAATAAAATAAAATAAAATAGAAGTGTATAGATGAGTTAGATTAATTGAGTGTTATGATCTAACAAAACCTTTGATCCATTGATTTATTATATTTTTACTCTATTTTCCTTTCAAATAAAAATTTACTTAAACTAATATACTTGATTTGTACTTTAAAAAAAAATCGGGCCCATGATATCTTATCTTATATCTTATCTTATCTTATCTTATATATATATATATATATATATATATATATATAGGACAATGGTCTTTTGACACAATCATGTAACTTTGACTCAATTCTCTTTTCTTAGAATTTTGAATTTTTTTTTATTGTCATGGAAATAAATAATTTGTTAATTACCTATCTATAATTAAGTTTGGAATCTTTTCAAAATTTAAAATGAATACAATATACAAGCAAATGCCTTAAATCATGCCCCAAAAATAGCTATGAATATAGATGTAAAACCGTCAAAATGAATTTAGCTACTCACTATCTTAATTAATTGATTGACCAACTAAAATCATGCCCCCAAAAATAGCTATTCCTAGTTGGTAAAGTAGAATTGTAATATATTTATATATATGCACCCATCGCTCGTTTCAAAAATTTGTAAAATGAATCGTCTTCTTCTTTCTCTCAAATTTTCTTTTTTTTTCTTTTTATTTAATAAGTTGATTTACATGAATGTATATCCAAATAACTAATCTACGATACAATTTATTTTTCTTTTGTGTTTTTTAGCTCATTGTAATTATATGGTTTCTTTTTTTTTTTTTTTTTTTTTTTCAGTTTAGTATGCTTGGGAGTTCTCATCATAATCTATATTGTAGAAGTATATCAAGTAAGTTACATGTTTTGATTATTTATTTTGTTATTTTTTCAATTTTATTATTATATCATTCTTTTTCGTTTTAAGTATATTTTGTTGTGTTATTGACGGTTGATTACCAAGTGAATGATACCAACTCATTCGAAGGTATTCTTTTGCTTATTTATTGTTTTTTTCTTTTCAGTTTAGTATGCTTCGGAGTTCTCATCATAATCTATATTGTAGAATTATATCAAGTAAGTTAATTACATGTTTTGATTATTTATTTTGTTATTTTTTCATTATTATTATTATATCATTCTTTTTCGTTTTAAGTATATTTTGTTGTGTTATTGACAGTTGAGTATCAAGTGAATGATATCAACTCATTTGAAGGTATTCTTTTGCTTATTAAATGCCTTTTCTTTTTCCTTTTCATGGATTAATTCATCATTATATCAACTAATTTGTATACGTATCTTTCCCCATTTTTCTATTTTGTAGTTTGCAACCCTGTTCGTTAATCTTTTTGAAGAACACTAATGTATATGAAGATATACAAAAGGCATTTTCTTTCCGTTTGTGCATAATACTGAATGTATCTTTCTTTTTTTCTTTTTCATTTTTGTACAAAACTAAATATATGTAAGTTTTTGCATCATACATTCTTTTGTTGAAGAGTCATGAAAGTTATTCATTCGTCTTTCTATCACCCATGTTTGATTTTGTTAATCTGTCAACTTTTTATTCATCATATTTCTTATTTTTTGGTTTAGTTATCTATGTTCAATATCTTTTGTTTAGTATACTTTTTTATCAGTGTAATTTTCTTCTTAATTTCCGTAGACCTTATTTTTGTTTAAATATTTAACGTGTTTATAATTGAGGAAGATTAATTTATTTTCCTCTTGAAATACATTGGAGTATCATTATGTATTCAAAGTCCAACTTCAACTATTAGTTAAAATTAGCACTTTTGGTATTTAAACTCATCAAATATGGCGATGGTGATAAATAAATATATATGATGATGTTTGCTTATAAGGCGCCTTGAAATAACAATTTTTGTACATATGCTCCATTTACTTTTTGTTTAACTATTGTTTTCAACAACTATTCTTAAGTTTGCACAAAAACTTATATGAATTACTTTGTTCAAAAGATCATTATGTCAAGGGATTAAGCAAATAACCTTACCCATTCTATCATAATAGTATATCAGTACTCGAGACATTACAAAACTATTTTGTCAAAGCTCAATGTTACTATATGCACATAGCTAAAAAAAATTGGTATCTCATTTAGATGTAAATCAAAGAAACAATGGTAATTAGCCATATATACTTCATGTTTATTCCCACTTGATTGAACCCCACTTTAGTTCCCATACTTTACAAATTATATTTTTGGTCCCCAATTGTTAAAATATTTGAAATTTTGCTCCACAATTTATAAAACGCACTTTCACTTTTATTCTCATATAGCGCATTGTCGATCCCATAATAGAGTCTACATTTGATGCTTTTAGTCCCACATGGTTGTCTCAAGTTTTGATGAGATAAATTATTGACAATCTAATCACGTGAGGTAAAACACGTAATTTTTTTTTATTACAGTAGCATATCACATGAAACTTTTATTTCAGTACCAATAGTGCAAATTACTTTCAAACAAAATTTAAAATCCAAAAAAATATTCATAAATTTTTGTAAAAAACTTACATATACAACACATTAACAGACCCTAAGTCAAAAAATGTATTCCTATCTAAGGAGCTTTTACGCAAACTATTTATGTGATAATTCAGTAAATTAATAATAATATATGAGAATAAACTAAATCGGTGGAAGAAGTCGGGTGTGTTTGCACTTACATAAATTATTTGGGTCAAAAAATTTATAGTTGTTTTTTTCTTACTTTTTCTTTTCTTTTGTTTCATATAAGCATTTTATGTTTAAATCTGACCCTTATTAAAGTCGTTAGAATTTTAGTTGATTTTTTTCTTCTCATTCCTCTTGCAAGTAATGTAGATGCGGCAACACCACTTCTTTTTCTACTCTAAATTTTGAAGTAAATTAAAAAAAAATGATATCACATTTTGAAGGAAATAAAAAAAAAAAAAAAAAAAAAAGATATGTGTAGTCATGCACGTTATAGCCTATAGGTATGCAAAACGCATGCTTATTTACACATAATTGAGAGCCCTTAGCACTTTTAGTTAGGTAATTTACAATCTACATATTAGTCTTAAGTTTTTAAAACATTTGAGCTTTTGGTCCTGTAGTTTACAAAATTGTATTTTCCTCCCAATATTTAAAGTATATTGCACTAATTATACCAGAATATAGTATATTTATAGAAGTTTACCTCATACGATGTTTCAAGTTTTGCATTGTTGGTCTCAAATGAAGCGCGGGACAACAAAACATAATATTTTAATAAATTAAGATCACAAATTCTAATTTTATTAAGTGTTGAACCAAAACTATAGTTGATTCAATCATATGTAACCAAAGTTAAGTTACAATTATCTCTTACAAGCATATCAAATGCTCAAGTTTGAATCATATAGTAGACATTACACTAGGGATGACTTATATCCTATGTACTCTACGGTCCAAGCTGTAAATACACAATTTAGTAAAAAAAATGTCATATTTTAAATACAAATTTGGTATAAAATGAAAATCCAAGAGTATAATTTAGAACCATATTATTCAGATTTTGAAATCAATTTTTTTTTCTTTTCTGCAAAGTCTTTTATGCAAAACTAATTTGATGGTTCAATAATTAATACATTAAACTAGAATTGGAAGTAAGAAGTTTTCACCTTTTCTAAATAATAAAATGTTGTTTTGCATGTAATCAAAATATATGTGAACAGTTTTCTTAATGTTTCACTTATACTCAAGAATCAAGTTCGACAAATTTATAATGTTAATAGTTGAGGTTTAGAGAACTCATACTAATAATCTTATAAAAAATGTATTACGTAAAATTACAATTTAGTGTAATTTTGTGCGTAGCACGGGAATAAGCTAGTATATATATATATAGGAGAATGGTCTTTTGACCAAAATCTTGCAATTTGGACCGAATACTAATTTCTGGTAATTTTGATTTATTTTATTTTCTCAAAAAGTTTTGATTGGTCAACACAAAATTTATTATTTTCAGTTATAAAACAATCTTATTAATAGTCATCATAAAAAAAAGGAAGTTTCCTTCCATTCCGAAAAATCAGTTAATTACAATTTTAATCTAATTTGAATTTTGATCTAAAGTTGCCATTAATAGTAAAACTAAATATGATTCAATTTCCTTCATATAAGAGTTAATTGATCTTAATTTTTCATCAAATATTTGGAAGATAATAAATTCAAATTTTAAACTCCTAAATACTAGTTCTGATCAAACAATTCTGTTTCAAAAAATCATTAAAGTGCCTACAAATTAGTGCTAGATTTTAGGATTTTTACATGGTAATTAGGATTATATGATTCTAAATCCCCCTAACCTTATTTAAGTTCTAAAATTTTCACTTACCATCCTCATCACTGCCCATCATCTCTACAACTCAAGCATATATGGTTTTAAATGTTTAAGCTCCATCAAGTGTCCCTGCCCGTCGAGTCTACGAGGTCCTCCAATTTTGATGATCAAAGCATCGGCCTCATCACTGTCTACCAACTCCTTTTATATGTCTTTCAACTTTTTATGAACATATATTCGTTTTAGTTTTCATCAATTATGTGGAGAATTTGTGGATATTAGTTTAATGCATTTTGAATAGGGATTTTAGGCTTTTACTATATAAATGATGATTGAGTTAGTTATTTGTTTGGAATATTATACGAAATTGCATTAACTTAATTGCTAGGTAATGATCGGGGGTGTATCTTTCTTTTAATTTATCTCACATTTTTGTGGATTAAATTAACTAATACTTATATATTGGTTGTAACAAACCAATCTCCTCCTCTTTGCTTTCAGGAACCTTAATTAGGAGTTTTTTTGGTACATATTGGTTCTATGCATTACGACCCCTTATTTTGGAAGGTAAAATGATTTTTTTTTATTGTGTCTTTTACCGAACTCTTATTTCGATGCAAAATTATGAATTCTCATAATTTCAATTTTTTTTATTATGTGGAACAAACTCATTGATTGACTAGCTTAAAATTTTAAGTAATAATAAATTCTTATTAAATAATATATTCATAATTAAAGTAATATTTATCATGATTGGTCAAATGGAATTCACATATTATTTAAGTTTACTACTATATGTTTGCATTTTACAAGGTCGATGAAGAAGTGGTGCAATTAGCTTTTGCATTTTCTATTGATATTTTCATTTACAATTAAGCATATTTTCATTTTAAATTACATTTTACCACTTGCATTCTTACATAATGTTTTCTCTTATTCTAATTTCAGGAAATACTTATCATCAAAGACTCAAATTTCTTCCAAATCCGTATCCTATTTTTTTTATTGGAGGTAAAACATCTACATTTATAACTAAAAACTTTGTTTTATGTTTTTCATTATGCATTACATTTTACCACTTGCATGATTACATAATGATTTCTCTTATTCTAATTTCAGGAAATACTTATCATCTAGGACTTAAATTCCTTCCAAATCCGTATCCTATTTTTGTATTGGAGGTAAATGATCTACATTTATAACAAAAAACTTTGTTTTATGAAAGTAGCGATTGTGATACATTTTGTGTTTTTTCTTCTATTAATTTTGACGTGAATTTTATTTACATCTATGTATATACCACTTGACATAACAATATATAGTAAAAATAAATTCATTCAAGACATGGAGTTTATAATGAGTTACTTCCAAGATATTATTTGATTAATCATTTTATTACAATATGTATAATATTAATTGCCTTTAATTATCTGATTGCATATACCAATTTAATATAACATGTTAACAATTTATTAATATTAAATAAGAACTAAGAAAAACCATATCCAATGTATTTTTGGATTGACATTTTTTTTATAAGTGCCTTCAAAATTAAGGTTGTAAGGGGTAATTGTAATGAATTCGATATCTTGAGGATAGTTTGGGTAATTTCTTAAAGTAATAGGGCAGGCGTGCAATTACACTAAATCTAGGTTAGTCCGAAAATTTTAAAAAATTAATAAAAATAATATCATAGGTACTTCTCTAATAAAATATTTCTTCTCTGATGACATCCACGTGTCACCATAAATTTACAACGTAAAGGGATAAATGACAAAACATCCAAAGCATCGACCTCATCTGTCTACCAACTCCTTTTATATGTCTTTCAACTTTTTATGAACATATGTTCGTTTAAGTTTTCATCAATTATGTGGAGAATTTGTGGATATTAGTATGAGCGAAAGACAAAAACACCCCCTGTGCTTTGTTTAACTCTCAAAAATCCCCCTTGATCTCAAGTAAGTGCCAAATACACTCCTAGTAAAGAGAGTGTGTTTCAAACGCCAAATTGCAAGTATTTGTTCACATTTTGCTTTTGATATGACAATTTTACCCTGACATCGAAAGAATAAAAACACCCTCTATGCTTTGTCTAAATCCCAAAAAAACTCCCATGTGTCATTTTAAATCCCCAAAACCCTCATGTGTTTGGTTTTAAATGCCACACTCGACCCAAGTAGTATATACTTAATTTTTTTAAAGGAATAAATAAATTTATAAAAAAAACACACACATAGGGGTAATCTTGTCATTCCACCAAAAGTCAAAAGTAAAATTATACTTGAGTTGAGTGTGGTATTTAAAACCAAACAGGGGTTTTTTGGGAGTTAAAATAACACAGGGGGTTTTTTGGGAGTTAGACAAAGTATATGGGACGTTTTTGTCTTTTGCTCATATTAGTTTGGGTAATTTCTTAAAGTATATAGGGCAGGCATGTAATTACAATTAATCTAGGGTAGTTTGAAAATTTTAAAAAAATAAATAAAAAATAATTTCTTAAGTACTTCTCTAATAAATATTTTTTCTCTGACAACATCCACGTGTCACCAAAAATTTACAACGTAAGGGATAAACATTATGAATCTAATATATACGGTGTAGTTTGAGTAATTTGTCAAACTTCAAGGGTGGTAAATATAATTATACTAAATATGCAGGATAATTCAAATAATTTAATTATTGAGTTAAAAGGATGCATTGTCAATCATCATATCCGCCAAAGAAAGAAATATTTCGAGCACTATTAAAAATAAAGTATTCAAGTTGTAATTCCCACAAATATGTAAACTGCAGTGATCAAAATTCATCATAATTTATTCAATGTAAACTAAATATATTATTTATGCTTGTGCAGAGCACTGGAATGGCATCTTTTCGGTAATTCTTCGTGAATAGTAAAACTAAATATTTAAATTAGCCGTGGTTAAGGCTAATTAATTATTTGCAATAAACTTTAAAAAAATCTTTCATCTATATATACTTAAATATGACTGTAGCATAAAGACATTGCTCCAAAGATGTGATCTCATTTTCTTCAATACTTATGGTTCTTAGAATTTATATTTATAAAATTCTATTAAAGTTTAAATTGGTGTTTTTCCGTATTAGAAATAAGCCGTAATATGAATTTTTTGAAGTTTTCATCCCGAGACTTGAATCAAGAGATGTAATTCAGCTGCCCCCATAATTTGACTAAGAGATGAAATCACGAAAACCATGAAAGATATCGGAGCTCTTGGTCTTATAGATATCAAGGTATTTTAGGTTTTGGCTGAATTACATAAGTAGAATGTTCATGCTTGAGAAGACATCTTAGTTAATATTTTTGACTCTAAACATGATATAGTCATTATTTTTTTGTGTTCTTATACAATGAGATGATTCATATTCTTTTCTGACATTTTTTGTTGGAGTGAATGGACTTCAGGATAGGAATATTACAATGATCGACTAACATAAAATGTTGCAAGTATGTAAGAATTTTTTTTCCTTCTTTTCTATTATTTAAAAAAAAAAATTGGCTTTTTGTCAAATGGATTTGTTTGGTTTTTTTCCCTCTTATTCAGATTACTACACTTTTATAGCATTAGGACCGAAAGTGCATATCATATAGGGCAAGACTCACACTACTATTCACTAAATCTAATAAAACCAACATGTAAAATGAACTTAAAAAAATTTGGATAGAATAACCCCTAAATTTCTATATAGATTAGGAAAACTATTTCTATATTTATCGTTGCATTATTTTTGTTTTCATCAATTTTAATTACACTATTATTATTCATAATTTAATTTATTTTTTGTAATCAAGTTTCAAATAACTCATAAAAATAATTTCTTAAATATTTTAATATAATTTTGTGCATAGCACGGGAATAGGCTAGTATATATATATAGAACCAACTAAGATATAAAGAATCAGAATTATAAAGGAAAAAATCATACCAAAATTCAAGAAACCCTCTTAACACTTTTCTCCAAATCTAAGATTGATCCACTTTAAATATTGGTAGAAATTTCACAGAAATCACCCTGACTTCAACTAACTGAAGTATATATTAGACCTGAATTCAATTGAACATAAAGAAAAACAAATATTCATCGGATCTATCTATGAGATGTTTGGCGCGCTGTATTATCAGTTATTAGATCGGATTGACTTAGGGTGAGTTTGGCCTAGCGATTCGAAAATCAATTATAGGAGAATTAATTTTACTAAAATGGATTTTGGCAATAAGTGATTATGATAAAATTCAATTATAAAATAATTGTTTTTGGATAATAGCTTTTGCAAAAGTAACACTTTAGTAGCTTATGAAATAAGTTGATTTTTAGCTTCTGGAGATCTCAAAAGCGATTATGATATTAGGGGCCAAACACTATTAAAATCACGATTGACTAAAAGCAATTTCTATAAT
This sequence comes from Penstemon newberryi var. newberryi, assembly GCA_030819805.1. NCBI lineage: Eukaryota > Viridiplantae > Streptophyta > Magnoliopsida > Lamiales > Plantaginaceae > Penstemon > Penstemon newberryi. The sequence goes on along the minus strand of JAUALY010000003.1, from coordinate 31,422,614 downwards.
TGGGGCCAAACACTTCAAAAATCACAATGGAGGTCTAGAAGTGCTTTTAAGAGCTCCCACCACTGGGCCAAACTCACCCTTAGTCAATTTGGCTAAATGGAATGTTAAATTTTGTAAATTATATTGAGTACCGGGTCGACCCACATCAATCTGGCAAACCCGGTTATTTTGTAAACTATGCAATAATTGGGTCTAATCAGACAAACTTTCACCTCTTTGTCTGATCAGACCCAATTATTATATAGAAATTAAAAGTAGTGATTGAGTTCATAATCTGAAGGCCCAATATATATAATTTACCAAATTAGTGAACTTGTACCACTACATCAACTATAATTTGGGCTTGATTTAATCAACCACAATCCCTATTTTACTACCAAACAGCCCCTAATTGAGAAACTAGCAATCATCCAACCAATAATCCACACTTATTAGATGATAATGTTGGCTAACCATATCTATATGTAGTCAACGCATAGTGGCAAAGTAGGTGAGACGTGGACGGAGTTGGAAATAAATGGTTATTATGGTTGCGCGTTGCACATGCCGACAAGAACTACTTAGAATTCTTGATTGAACTTAAATGATCACTTGAGTTAAAATATGAAGACATGATTTGGATGGATACACTCTCATTGAACTTTTTAGATCATAAATTAATATTCAAATGAGTTGGTGGGAGTTGAAAAAAAGTTATTGAGATTAAAAAATATGAGATATATAATTTCTATATATATAGGGATAATTACAGGGACCTCCCCCTAATTTGTTGCATTCCGCGTTCAATCCCTTCCAAAAATCATAATTACAAAGACCTCTCCCAAGGTTTCAAAAACCTTACGAAACCCTAACGGACATGGACGGAAGTGGACGGAATCTTTGAAATGACTTAAATGCCCTCGTCAGTTTTAATTAAAAAAATAATGTAAAAAATTTGATTAACAAAATATCTTATTTACCCTTGTAATAATTTATAAACTTACCATATTACCCTTACAAAATTTAATTTTAAATGGATAAAAAAAATCATAATTGCACATTGGTCCCTAAACTTTACAAAATTAATTTTATAAATAAAAATAAAAAACTCAACCATCCCTAATCCACCACCCCAACCCCACTCCACCCCCCAACCCCCGTCGTCCCTACGCTCCTTCCAGGCCGCGTCGTCGGCCTGGGTTGAAGAACCTAGGCCTGCAACGGCGACAACTTAGGGTTTGTCGTGTCGTCGCAGGCCTGGGTTCTTCAACCCAAGCCGGCGAGCGCTGCTCCTTCCAGGCCTTCACCGGTTCCAGGCCGGCGGCATGGCCTGGAAGGAGTGGTCATGGTTGGAGACGGCGGGTGGGATGGCGGGTAGGGCGAGGGAGGGATGGGAGGGATGGGGAGGGTTTTTTTTAAATAATATATATTTATTATTTTTATTGATTTATAATAATTATTTTTAATATTATGATTTTATAATAACTATTTTATTAAATCGGGTATTTAAATGAGTATTTTTACTTTTTGTAAAAAAAAATAGTTAAAATTTTAAGAAATTTTATAGTCTGGATTAGTTATGAACATGTGAGCATTTTTATAATGTCTAATAATTATGTTCAAGTTTTTTTTTCTCATGATTAAACGTAATTCATTTACCTTAATTATGAATTTTTCTTGAAATTATAAAAATTACGGGTTAAATGTGAAAGTTGAATATATTTACATTTTTATTTATGTTCTAAAATGTTTTTATTATAATTAACAATAATGTATTTACTTTTCCTTGTATTTTAATTGTAAAAGCTTTATGATAAAAAAAAAATTGATGTGTTATTATATTTTTATTTTAAGAATATACATACACTAATAAACTGATTATAAATTTCATGAAAATTTACAACTTTTGAATCCATAGTTATACATATACATTACAAAGAAAACCCTCCTATGTATTGAACATAACAAGGGCATAATTGTCCACCAAAATTGATACAATAAATTGAAGGGTAAAATGGGGTTTTCAATAAAATTGGGGTGATGACATCAACAAAAACTAACGTATATAAGGTTTTTGAAACCTCAGGGGAGGTTATTGTAATTATAATTCTTGGAGGGGATTGGACGTGAAATATAATAAACTACAGGGGAATTCCTTGTAATTATTCCATATATATATACATACCTTTTTTTAGAAAGGGGGGAATGGAAATGGTTAAATGCTTTAACAGAAAATATGAGAGAATTGTACTTTTGGTATTGCGCTTTATGGAAATTTCCACTTTTGGTACATCATTTATGCGTTCAATACATTTGGTATTACGTTTTAATAAATTGTTACACATTTGGTACCGCCGTTATAAATTACCGTTCAGTGGTGACGTGGCAGTTAAGTCTTATTGTAAAATTGATATCATTACTTATGTTGAGTGGCAATTTTACACCATAACATTTCAGGCTACCATAATAGCCTCACATCTCCAAATTTAGTGACGATTTTAGTCGACATTGTTGCCAATTTTCAAAATTAACTCGAATAAAACCACATGCGAACCAATTTGGAGATTTTACTTATTAAATTTAAATAACTAATTTGATTTATAAACAATATTAATAAATTAAATGATACTTCAACATAAATCTCAAAAAAATATTTAATAAAACATATTCTTTTCAAATCTAAGATTTATATAATAGTATTAATCTATTTAATAATTATTAAAATAATAAATCATAGAATTATTAAAAAACTAAAACCCCACCCCGCACCCCCCCCCCCCCCCCCCACCCCTACCAAAATTCCCAGGTCTCGGTGGGTGGGTTATTTTTTTTAATTATAATTATTTGTTATTTATTATTTTAATAAATAGTAAATAATTTTTAATTATATAATTTATTATTTTAATAATTATTAAATAGATTAATACTATTATATAAATCTTAGATTTGAAAATATTTTGTTTTCCATATTTATATTAATTTATTAATATTGTTTATAAAATTAAATTAATTATGTAAATATTATAAGTAAAATCTCAAAATTGGTCCGCACGTGGTCTTATTCGACTCAATTTTGAAATTTGATAACAATGTGGACTAAAATCGTAATTAAATTTGAAAATGTAGGACTATTTTGGTAACTTGAAATGTTATGGGGTAAAATTGTAAGTCAACATAAGTATTGGCAAGGGCGGATCCACGACCTCCCTATATTTTTTTTATTGTTATATTGTAGTATATATATATATATATATATATATATATATATATATATAATAATAATAATAATAATAATATTAGGTAAATAACACAACATAATTCTTTCATCCAACTCATTTATAAACTTGACCCATTAAAAGTCCTAATTTCGGACTTATCCCAAAACAAAGAGGCCATCAAACACCATTACAAAGTTGAGAGATTCAATTCGTTTATATCGCAAATGCAAGAGTTAAACAACCGTTGCAATGAAATAACACGAATTGCTTCTTTGTGTTGCATGCTTAAACCCATCCAATCTATTTGAGGCCTTTGACAAAGGAAAATTTGTTCATCTTGCCGAACTTTATCCTAATGATTTCTCTTTTATTGAGCTCTCAACCTTGTCCAATCAACTTGAAAATTATATTAGGGATGTTTGATCAAGTAATGACTTTTCTAATTTGAAAGAAATTGATGATCTTGCTAAAAAGATGATTGCAACCAAAAGGCGTGTCGCATTCTTGTTAATTAATAAACTTGTATCATTGACACTTATTCTCTCTATTGCAACTACATGCATCACTAGATAGAGCTTTTTCAACTATGAAGATAGTGAAGAATCGACTTCGTAACCGAATGAGAGATCAATGGCTAAATGATAATCTAGTTGTCTTTCTAGAGAGAGACATATTTAGTGATATTTCAAACGATATTATCATGGATCGATTTCAAAAAATGAGAAAATCGTCGCGATCAATTGTTAATGTAAGTCATAACGGGGTATTATGTAATTAAAGTAATTTGGAGGGTTATTTTGACAAACTTTATCTTCTCGTTTTTTTATCTTTGTCATAAGTTTTCTCATAAATGAAATATAATTTTGAAGTTTAACTGTTTGATTGAATTTTTTTTCGTATTTACGTTAGCCCCCTGGATGAAATTCCTGGATCCACCCCTGAGTATTGGTATCAACTTTACAATAGGACTTAATTGTCCCATCACTACTTAATGGTGATTTTCAACGGCGGTACCAAATGTGACACAATTTGTTAAAATGTGGTACCAAATGTGTTGGACACATAAAGTTGTATATCAAAAGTGAGAATTGACCTAAAACTTGGTACCAAAAGTACAATTCTCTCCAAGCAAGTGTATTGCACTTGTTTTGTGATTGGTCACTCTCCTGAGAGTTACATCCAATCACAAAACAAGTGTATTACACTTCTCATGTAATTACTTTGGGAGAGATTATTACTTAATGTGTCCGATGCGCCTCGAAAGAGATTAAACCCTTGGGAAAAAAATTACTTTGAGTTCGGCCAAGCCCGGTGTGAGTAAGAATTGAATTTCCCTTTGTTTAGCAAATCAAAACACAATAGATATCTGATTTTCAATATTTCACATTCCTTTAAATATTACAATATCCTTCGAATCTTGCATTATTACAATATCCTTCGAATCTTGCATTATTACATAATCAGTAAAATGGATGAATCAAATACAAAAAGAAAAACCAAAACATAACATAAACCAAGTCCCTCTTGCATATGGGATCTTTTATTTAATTCACATTAATATATAATTCAACACATACATCAACCTCTTGGTTTATATTATTAAAACTAATTAATGAAATAACTAAATTACAATTTTTTTTTATAAAACAACAAAATGCAATATATCTACAACTTATTAGAATACCAAAAAACACCTTTGTCACTATCACCTTTCCCGGGCTCAATGTAAATGCACTCCTTTGATTCTCTCCAATAAGCCTTCAAAATTGGCGTTGCATCAAAATTGTAGTAATCACCCAATATCGGTTTAATTGCCTTTGTAGCCTCCATAGCATGATAATGCGACATAGTAGAAAACAAATGGTGCGCTACATGAGTATCCGTTAAATTATGAAACACGGTATTAAGAAATCCGTAATCTCTATCAACCGTCGCTAAAGCTCCTCGTAGCCAATCCCACTCAGAAGAGTCATAACGCGGCACCGCAATATGTGTATGATGCAAATACGTCGTCAAAACCATGAACCCGTTCACCATTAGCAAAGGGACACCGTAAACACAAATTACCCACGCAAGTCCCTTAACCGTCGCTAAATAGTAAAGCCCACAAAGCGCCGCCAAAACTCCAACATCGGATATGACGATTTGAACTCGTTCTCTATCTGAATAAATAGGACTTAGAGGATAAAAATGACTAGCAAAACGGTCGTACTTTCTCCCGGCCATGTTAAAATATATGTATAAATACCAGCCAAGAGTAAGACGGATAATGACTCTAAGGAGTCTACATGGTACGTTGTCTAAATATTTGTCGAAGTAGTATCCTCTTTGCGACTTGACTTTAGGTACGTAAACCTCGTCCCGCTCTAGGGAGCTCGTGTTTGAGTGGTGGCGACGGTGGCTTATTTTCCAGGAAAAGTACGGGGTCAGAAGTGCAGAGTGTAGGATTAGGCCAAGAGTGTCGTCTAACCATTGGTAGTCGCTAAAGGCGTGGTGGCCGCATTCGTGGCCTATGACCCAAACACCGAAAAGTACGCAACCTTGGCACGCCCAATAAAGCGGCCACGCCACGTAGGAGAGAGGTTTCGGGAGCATTTTGATATAATTAGTGGCGAAATAGTAGAATACAAAGACGACGGCTAGGTCCCGAAGTAAATAAAACGAAGAACGAAGAATCGATTTTTGAAAACAATGAGGGGGGATTGCTTTTTTTATCTCGCCCAAAGTGAATGGTGGCTTTGAGTGTTGAAATCGGATCATTCGGCCTCCTGCACCCATTGTTGATGTAATTCTATATAATAACTTCGTGCTGCTGAATTGAAATAAATTAATTTTGCATTAATAATAATCAAACATTTAATATACACATACAGAAACTTGAATGAGAAATTGAACAAAAGAAATTAAGGACATATGCTAATATTACACAATCATATATTTATATAAAACACAAAAAAGAAAGAGATTCTTCTGTTCAATTTAAATCTTTAGATCATAAGAAATTGAATATAAGAAAAAGAAAAAAAAAATTACAATTGCAAGGAGACTTACTTTTGATTCAAGAAAAAATATCCACCGTTAAAGACAGAAGACAGAGCTTTTGTAAGAATATATGGTTAGTTTTGGGTTGTGCCCTTTATTTAATAGAAGCAGACCAGCTGACCAGGTACATATATTAGAATATATATATATTTTTTTTGGTACAATATTAGAATATCGTTTTTTCGGGGGGGGGGGGGGGGGGGGGGGGTCAATTTAGGCGAGTGAGTAGCAATTTAACTCCGTGTGTTCGTATTAAAAGTCACTTTTAATTCACTGTGATAATTTAAATGGCAATTTAACTTTCCATGTTTTAAAAAATAAACTCACTAACTCCCTCTTTTTTTTTTTTTTTTTTTTATCTCCAGAAAATGTAAAAACACAATACCACCCTTCTTTATATACTTAAACTTAATAGCATAAAATGTCTATTAAACATATCACAAGGAGATAAAATATCTATTTAAACAAATCACATGGAGATAAAATGCATATTAAACATATCACAAAGAGGTGAAGTGCTCAATAAAATATCAAAGTAGGGTTAAATTGGTCATTGTATGCATCAAATTGAAGCCCCAAGCGCAATAGAAAGCGTGTATTCAACACCGGATTAATGAAGGAGGTAAAAAAAAGGTTCATGAAATCTATGAAAAATATAAGAAATCGGAAAAAAAGAAATTACCGACTAATCGACAAAAAATCCCCTAAAACAAACCAATTTAATTGAGGTCCAAACTCCAAACAACAAATTGATCCCAAATTGCTAATTAATTAATAAATGAACTAGTCCAATAACAAAAACACATAATTTTTAAGTATTTAAGCTCACTTAGCTATTCATTTAGGCCTGGCAATGGGTTGGATTTTGGTCGATCAGGCTTGTCCAGATTTGGTTTCATTTATATTGGATCCTGTCGAATTTGGATCTTGTTCGGATTGTGCTATGATCTATATTTTTTGAATCGAATGAATCTTGATTGGATAGGGCCGGATATCGGATACGGATCTTCAACAAATCGGATCGATCTAAATCCAAATTCGCTCCATGTGTTTCTGATTGCTAATCTTTATAATCGGATCAAATCCATTGAATCTCTAATCGGACAATTATCCTAATAAGTTGGACCGAATCCGAAAGGATCCAGATTGAAATCCGCCCCATTGACAACTAGGGCTGTCAATGGGTCCGATTCTAGTCGGATCAGGTTCGTCCAGATCCGACTCCATTTATATCGGATCGGATACTGTTGAATTCGGATCTTGTTCGGATTGTGCTCGGATTTAGATTTTTAGAATCAAATGAATATTGGTCAGATTTGGCCGGATATCGGATCTTCTTCGGATCCAATAAATTTTCATTCAAAAAGTTATATTAATTTTTTTTCTTAAAATAAGTTTATTAACTTTACAATTTTATTTAATTTTAGCTCACATGTTCAAACATCATTTCTAATATTCATATTTTCAGATGAAAATATCGATTTAAATAAATTTATAAACAAGTTATAAATTACTATCTTCTTAAATTGACAGTGAAATATTATTAATGGTACTTACTTATATATCATATATATATATATATATATATATATATATATATATATATATATATATATATATATATATATATATATATATATATATATATATAATATTATTAATAGTACTTACTTATATATCGGATACAGATCTTTGACGGATCGGATCGATCTAAATCCATATTCGCTCCATGTATTTCGTATTACAGATCTTTATAATCGGATCAGTTCCACCGAATCTTTAATAGAATAATTATCCTTATAAATCGGACAGAATTCGGACGGATCCGGATTGAAATCCGCCTCATCGACAGCCCAATTGACAACCCTACCTTCATTTATATCGAGCCCAAATTCCTAACTATTAGACTCAGCCCAAAGTTATCCATTTTGTTTAATCTAAAATTGAATAATTCAATTAAAATGTTTCAAACCCTACTGGCCCAGACTTCAAACCGTGCTGGCCCATTTAATGCAATTGACCCATGTCACATAACTCACCGACCCACACCCCGAATATTCCCCTTAAATTTTGCGAGATCTCGGTGGTGGTAGTTTCAACTTTAAATTTACCAATATATTCAAGTATAAATTTTAGCAAATACTTGCATTAAATATTAGTATACTGGTAGATACATGTTAAAATGATATAAAATATTGGGTGTTGGTCCGAAGTGGTCAGATGAGGTCTAGAGGGGGGGGGGGGGGGGGGGGTTAATAGACCTCTTTAAAATTTACCTTTTAAAAATTCTCTAACTTTTCTGTCAGCAGACTAAGCTGATCGAGAACAGTAAGCAGACTAAGCTGATCTTGCACAAAGCTTTGAACAGCGAAGTAGACCACTCTTCTGATTTCACTCAGCTGATTTTATTAAAATCAGAGTTTAAAATAACTAACTTGCAGCGGATTTATCAAGTGTTTTTCACAAGTAGTTTCTCTTAACTTTGAAATAGTTTTATCCCTAGTTTTAACAAACTCCTTTTAAAACTTTTCAAATAGTTAACCTTTAAGTGTTTTCAGTATGTTGTTTTAATATGCAGAAAATAATGCAAGTTAAAAACTTAAAGGATTTTTATAGTGGTTATATGGATATAAATCCTTTAGTCCACTCTTCCAAGTCACTTAGATCTTGGGTTATACTATAGTCACAAAGATTACAGTACACTCTGCTTACGCCAAACAACAAATGAACTGGCCACAAGTTCGTAGTAGAAAATCACAAAGAAATTCCTAACCTCTGAAGTAATATCGCTCACAAAGATTGATATCTACTTCTCACAACACAATCCTAACAAAATCACTCAGATTTTACAAGTATTTTCTGTTTTCTCTCTATTTTGCTTCGTCAACAAATGACTCGGCTGATGAGTGCTTTGTTCTTGAGTTTGAGACTTAGAAGAATTCTGCTTCAGATTTTTGCTCTCAAAGTGTGTTGTCTCTGTGTTGTTCTTCTTCTTCAACTCACGAACTAAGCTATTTATACTAAGGATTTGAAAATCTGCCCGTTGAGAGATCGCCAGTTGTCAAATCCTCGAGTACTGGTCCTTTTTCTGCAGAACGGCTGTTGCGACTGAACACTGTACACTCTGCTGTACTTTCTGTCGCTTCGCATTAAATGCGCATTAAATGCACCAAGCTGATACGAGGTTTCTCTTCAATCATTTGTCATAAATACCCTTCCTCTTCAGCATTTATTACACCAAGTGCATTTATTACCGTTGCACTAACTTCTGATCCACTTCCACTCTGCTGATCGAAGTCACTCGTCTGATGTTTACTCGGCTGATCCCAAACTTGAACTAATCTGATTTGAGTCGGCTGATAATCCACCAGTCTGATTCCTTCTTCAGCAACAGATCAGTAGTCTTCTGGACCATATTTGACTCGTCTGAAATACTTCTTCCTTGGTCAAATATTTTCTAAGGTTTGTACAAAGCTTCCACTTAGCTGATGACTTTGGAAATCATCAAAACCTCCCTTCACTTCAAAGTCCTCATCTTCATCCAACAATTTCCCCATTTTTGATGATGACAATACTTCAGCTAAGTACCTGTAACTAAAACTAAAGTTGAGTCCTCAAAAATTTCTGAGATAGAAATAATATGTTGGAAGCTTGAACTTTTATAGATTTGATTTTTGAAATTACAGTGCAAGTTACAAGCAAAAATTTGACTTAAGTGAAAAATTACAACTGAAGTAAGCTGTTACAGAAATTCAACAGATGACCTAGTCTATTTACTAGTCTAGTCCTCAGCTTCTTCATCTTCTTCTTCTTCTTCAACTTCTTCAACTTCATCACTACTGTCATCATCTTCACCAGATGTGAAAGCATCAGCAAGACCTTTTAATTTTTCCCTTCTTTCATCAGCTTCAAATCTTGCTCTGATGTCTTCAATTCTCTTAATCTTTATGTCTGGATTAAGCTTTTCTTCAGCAGAGTACTTAGAGGCAGCTAACTCCTTGTCAGTTTTAGCTACTTCCTTGGGCTCTACTTTATCATCAGCTTCATCTTCAGCTTCTTCTTTAAGTACTTCATCTTCTTTTGGCTTTCCAGCAGCAGCCCGTTGGTCTCGTACTTGACTAGTTGCAGCAACATCAACAGCTAACTTAGCTGATTCCTCTTCCCCCTTTTTTTCAGCATCAGCAGGGTTGAGTTGATCAGGAGTTATGTTGACAGCAGCACAAAGCTTCTTGATGTTTCTATCCAGAACTTGTTGTTCAGCGCAGTGATGACTTAGAGTAGATTGCATGTGAAGTTGATTCTCTTCCAAGCGAAGTTGATTAGCCTTTAATTCACCAGATTGGTCATTCAGACAGTCAACATTCAACTGAAGTGTTGACAGTTCAATTTGTGCTTTGTCGGTGACGTTTGTAATCTCTTGCATTAGAGCAATATTCTTTTCAGTTTCTGCTTCACCAACTTGTTTCATGACCTTAACAACCCTTGCAATGTCAGCTTCATTCCTTTGAAGAGCAGTGTGGAGGTGACCTACATCAGCCTTCACATCTTCAATACTTCTGTGCATGCTCAAGATACTTTGAGTGATTGCAAGTGAATTATCTGGTGGTAGAGGAAAATCTTCAATGGCATCCTTGACCATTTTTGCAGTCTCTTCCTGCATTTGTTTAATCATCAGCGTATTCCTTGACTCCATCTCCTTCATTGTGGTTTCAATCAGCAGCTGGATGGATTCCATCAGTGAGGAATGCAAATTAGCAGTAGGAGCGGGGTGTGATGATTCAGCAGGTTCATCTTCCTGGTGAAGTTCAGCAGGTTCCTCTTCCTGTTGAACAGTTGCTTCATGAAGAACAGGACTACCTCCAGCCTTCCAATCCAAAGCTAAAGGAATTTCCTCTTTGACAGCAGCAAGCAGTGTCACAGATGTATCAAGATTAATTTCCACAGCTTGCTTGTCCTTCCTTGGTTCTTCATCCGCAGGCTCATCAGATATGTGAATAACTTCAGTACCATCAGCAGACACAACAGTCTTCTGATGTATCAAGTCAGCTGGTACAAATGGTGAAGTAGTCTCTTTGATCTTCAGCTTCTCTTGATAAGTACTAATATCAGAGCCATAACAGATTTGCTTTAAACTAGGCAGAACAGGTGACGTACTTGAAGTACCTGGTTCAAACCTTGATCTCTGAACCCATTTTTCCAAGGTTGTGTAAACAGCAATCTTGACTGCTCTATCAATTCTGTCATCAGTAGGACTTGGTCTCTTTGGAATTGAGTCTTTGATAGCAGTCGCTTCCTGACTTACAATGACTCTAGCATAGTCATGTAGTCTGTCTCTGACAAAATCTGAGTCTAAAGCCTTAACAACAGAATTTGTTTGCAACCAGTTTAGAACCCATCTCCCTTCTGTAGCAAACTCCTTCCAGACTTGAATTTCCTCCTCAGATTTATTCAATCTATACTCTCTCCATTGATTGTATCTAATCTTTTCAGGGAGAAAAATAGTCCTTGATTGAAACAGCTGGTTAAGCCTTTCCAGCTCAGCTTCAAATCGTTTGAAGGCAACAGAGTCATTTTGAACAATCTCAATTGCTCGTCTGACTTCCTTCTTTTTCTTCTTAATTGGTGCAGCCCTAGGTAGCACGAAGTCTCCTTCCTTAGGCTTTTCACCAATTACGATGCCTCCAGACCTCCGTGGTCCATATGCATCCTTCTTGCTATCTTCCAGCGCCTTTGCCAAGTCTTCTGCTTCCTTGGCAGCTAGTTCAGCTTCTGTAATCTTTTTGACATCAGCTTCTTTCTTGCTCGCTTCAAGAACTCTCTTAAGTTCAGCTTCATCACGTTTTCGTTGTTCAGCCTCCTCGCGCTTCTTTCTGTGATAGGCTGGTACTTTTGCTTTGCCAGTTCTCTTCTTTCTGGCATTTCTTGACTCAACAACTGGTGCCACAGCTGTTGTTTCTGGTAATGCAACTGCTACAGGTGCAGCAGCAATTGGTTCGAGGATCTGCACTTCAGGATCCTCTTGAGGTTTAGCAACCTCAGCTGTTGGTGTAGGAATCTGTTTCACTTGATCAGCTGACTTCTTCTCAGCAGACTCCTTCACTGATTCAACAGGCCTCTCAGCAGATGGAGGGCTTTTTCTAACCAGATCAGAAAGCTCAGTATCTTCATCAACGAACGTCATTCTCTTTCTGATGGTTTTCTTTGTATGAAGTATAGGAACAATGGATGTGGCAGTATCTTTCAAAGCACTTCTTGTTCTTTTAGCCACATTTTCAACTGGTTTCTCAGCTGAAACTGTTCTGTCAGTAGATGACCCAACTGACATCTCATTGATTTCCTTGACTGTTTCATCGACAATCAAGTCAGCAGCATCATTTCTTTTAGGTACAACTGTTCTGGCTTCAACAGCAGGCTTTGCTGTTTGAACAGTTGTCTTGCTCTTCTTGCCTTTATCAGCAGGCACTTTAGGCTCAGTAGCCTTTCTTTTCTGTTGCTTTTTCTCAGGCACAACAGCAGGCTCTTTCGATTTTACTTTATCATAGATCTTTAATTCCTTCGCCTTATGAATTTCTTTTCCATTAGTCACAGCACATCTCAGATTTACCAACAGATGACTAATGAATATCCTGTGCAGAGTCAGACCACGTACTTTGTGATCAGCAATCACATACCAGATGAAGTTAGCCCAATTTACCTTCAACCCATAGTAAATGGCTATCATAGTATGAAACCTCTTCATTGGTACGCTGTCCAAAGAGAATGTGCAGTTCTCGAGGACATTGGCAACCAAATCTGCCATTCGCTGAAACTCATCCTTCAGCTGATTCATTTTTATACTTCCAGATAGCACTTGATTCTTCTTTGAGACCAGATTCCAGAAATCTGACTCAAAATGTTCAGCTAGGTTTGCAATGTCAGTAGACCCTTCAATAGAGAGTCCATACATCTCATTCAGCAATTTTGGGGTTACGCAGATAGCTTTGTCCCCAATTTTGGCTTTAATCTCCAGTTTGTCGAAGTCAACATCGTCTTTGGAACCATAAAATTCAAAGACCTCGTCCTTGAAAATCATGTCTTCATGGGCCTCCATGAAGTTAACCAGCGTTGCCGCTTTGAATTTCTCCAGAATTTCCTTCATCAACGGTGTGCCAGTCGCATGATAGGTCAGGTAGTTCAAGAACATACCTTCAGCCGCAGCTTCTTTTGCATTTACTTTGGAACCCATTTTCCTGAAATAGATTGAAGAGAAACGAGAGTAGATTTGCAGTTGAATGAATGCAAAAATGCTCTGAATGCTTTTGAAATTTTTAGGGTGCGTAAAAATGTAGTAAGCTGATCAGATCTGGATTTATAGATGTTAGTTTTTGTTGGTTTCCGTGAAGAGTGGTAACCGTTAGATCAGTTACTTGAAAAGCAGATCGTGTGATCGTGATACGCGGATTTCAAAATAGCATTTAATATGTCAGACATGCGGGAATTTGAAACTCCACTTGTCTGTTACTTATAAAAGCGTGTTTTTGATAAAACGTTTTTAGTACAACACTTAAAATATAAGCTGACATGAATAGAAACAGATGAGTAGAATACTTATCTGACAGACGACTTGTCTGATACAATACATCACTAGTGAAAGCCAATATCTAGTGATCTTCCTTTGCTGTTTGTCAATCCAGCAAGATAATTAATCTTCAAATCTTCAAGAATTAAGAACAAATCTTCTGATTAAAACAACTTCAACTACTGTCATTGAAGATTTCGTCTTTAAAACAAGGGTACCGCTAGTCTTACACGTTCCCCCTGAATTCAAGAATTCATCAGTCAACTAGTCTGTTGAGAGTCAGTCTTCTTGAAGTACAGTACTTGTTGATATCAGATTAGTCAGCTGTTGAATCCAGTCTTCTGATAGGTTCCCCCTCAGCTTATGAATCCAATTTTAACAAGCCCAATTCCGCTCTTAGAGTGGAGAATCTTGCTTCATTCAGTGGTTTGGTGAAAATGTCAGCGATCTGATTGTATGTATGAACATACTCAATAATAACATTTCCTTTTTCAACATGGTCTCTGATGAAGTGATGTTTGATCTCAATATGCTTAGTCCTGGAATGACTAGTAGTATTCTGAGTAAGTGAGATTGCACTTGTATTGTCACAGTAGATAGGGATTCCACTGATCTTGAGATTATAGTCTTCAAGTTGATGCTTCAACCAAAGTATTTGTGCACAACATGCTCCAGCAGCAATGTATTCAGCTTCAGCAGTAGATATGGACACTGAAGTCTGTTTCTTACTCATCCATGAGATCAGACGACTGCCTAAAAATTGACAAGTACCTGTAGTACTATTCCTATCAATTTTGCAGCCAGCAAGGTCAGAATCTGAATATCCAATAAGTTCAAATCCTGATTCCCTTGGGTACCACAATCCCAATTCTTGAGTGCCTTTGAGATACTTTAGTATTCTTTTAGCAGCTAAGAGATGAGATTCCTTAGGATCTGATTGAAATCTCGCACAAACCCCAACAGAATACATAATATCAGGTCTGCTAGCTGTTAAGTATAACAGTGACCCAATTATGCCTCTGTATTTGGTGATGTCAACTGATTTGCCACCTTCATCCTTGTCCAGACGAAGTCCAGTAGACATAGGAACATTAACAGATGAACTAGTTTCCATACCAAATTTCTTGAACAGATCTTTTGTGTACTTTGCTTGATTAATAAAAATACCATCAGGCAGCTGTTTAACTTGTAATCCAAGAAAGTAATTAAGTTCTCCCATCATGCTCATTTCAAACTTGTTCTGCATCAGCTTAGAGAATCTTTCACACATATGTTTGTTAGTTGAACCAAAAATAATATCGTCCACATATATTTGTACCAACAATATATGATTATCCCATTCAATAGTAAACAGGGTTTTATCTACTTTACCTTTGCGAAATCCTTTAATTAAAAGAAAGTCAGATAAAGTATCATACCATGCTCTTGGAGCCTGTTTCAGTCCATAGAGAGCTTTCCTCAGACGATATACCTTGTCTCCTTGTTGATATACTTCAAAGCCAGGAGGTTGTTCAACGTACACTTCTTCTTGCAATTCTCCATTGAGAAAAGCAGACTTCACATCCATTTGATAGACAGTGAAGTTCTTGTGAGCAGCATAGGCTAAGAACAATCTGATTGCTTCAAGCCTTGCAACTGGTGCGAATGTCTCATCAAAATCAATGCCTTCTTCTTGGCAGTAACCTTTGGCAACTAGTCTTGCTTTGTTTCTGGTAACCATACCATCTTCATTCATCTTATTTCTGAATACCCACTTAGTGCCAATAACCCTTTGATGAGTAGGTCTGGGAACTAAGTACCAGACTTCATTCCTTTCAAATTGATTCAACTCTTCTTGCATTGCTTCAATCCAGTGAGAATCACCAAGAGCTTCATCAATCAACTTAGGCTCAATTTGTGAAAGAAAACTTACAAACATTGTTTCATTTGCAGTTGACCTTCTAGTTCTCACTCTATCCAAAGGAACACCAATCACTAACTCAGGTGGGTGATCTCTGTGCCATCTGAGATCAGGTTGCAAATCTGGATGTTGTCCTCTTGATTGATCTTGCAACACCACTGTTGGAGTCTCAGTAGTAGTCTGTTGAACAGTTGTAGTCTGTTGAACAGTCTCTGGTCTGTCAGCTGTTCGCAACTCCTCTGTTAGACAATCAGCAGACTGATTTTGAACAGCACTTGAGTTAACAGCTTGAGTTAAATCAGGTAGTATGATGGGTACATATTCTTCTTTTCTTTCCACATTCAATTTCTGAAAGTCAGCAGATATCTCTGGGTTTGCACTTTGATTCTTTTCAGATGATTGACTTGGTTCATCAAATACTACATGAATAGATTCTTCTACAAGTAAAGTTCTTTTGTTAAATACTCTATAAGCTTTACTAACAGTAGAGTAACCTACAAAAATAGCTTCATCAGCCTTTTCTGCAAAAGCAGTAAGGTGATTTTTCCCATTGTTCAAAACATAACATTTACAACCAAAAATCCTAAGATAATGTAAATTAGGCTTTCTGTTGTTCCATATCTCATAAGGTGTCTTGTTTTGACTTTTGTTGATCATACACCTGTTCTGTGTATAACATGCTGTATTTGTAGCTTCTGCCCAGAATCTTTGGGGCAGCTTTGCTTCAGCTATCATTGTCCTGGTAGCTTCTTTTAGAGTTTTGTTTCTCCTTTCAGCAACTCCATTTTGTTGAGGGGTTCTGGCAGCAGAGTACTCATGATTGATTCCTCTGGAATTACAATACTCTTCAACAGTAGAGTTTGTAAACTCAGTCCCTCTATCTGATCTGATCTTCAATATTCTTTGACTCTTCTCATTCTGGATCAGTTCCATCAGATTAGTAAGATGTTCCTTGGTTTCACTTTTCTTCTTCATGAAAATCACCCAAGTAAATCTTGAAAAATCATCCACAACAGCTAGGCAGTATTTCTTTCCACCATTGCTGATTGGATCAATAGGGCCAAACAAATCCATATGCAATAGCTCCAAAATTCTGGTTGAAGATTGGTGCTTCTTGCTTTTGAAAGATGACTTCACTTGTTTACCCTTCTGACATGCGTCACAAAGCTTGTCTTTGCTCATGACTGTCTTTGGAATTCCTTCTACCAGATCATTCTTTATCAAGCTGTTTATGGTCTTGAAATTCAAATGATTCATTCTTTTGTGCCAAAGCCAACTGATTTCACTTGGTGTAGAAGCCACCAAACAAACATTAGAATTCTTGTCCACAGAATTCCAGTCGACTACATAGATGTTTCCCTGTCTTCTTCCAGATAAAATAACCTTCTTTGTTCCAACTTGTTCAACATAGCACTTATCTGATGAAAACACCACGGAAAATCCCTTCTCACAAAATTGACTAATGCTCAGCAGATTGTACTTCAGGCCACTAACATATGAGACGTCAGATATCTCTATGTTTCCTTTGATAAGCTTTCCAACAGCTACAACCTTGCCTTCTTTGCTGTCTCCAAAAGTAACTCTTGGACCATTCACAGCAACAGCATCTGCCAGTTCATGTATGTCTCCACACATGTGCCTTGAACATCCACTGTCCAAGTACCATTTCTTCACTACTTTACTCCTACTCCTAATCCTAACCTACAAAACAAAATAAAATGTTTTAGGTACCCTTTATTGAGAGGGTCCTGGTGGATTAGTGTCACCTTTGACAACCAAGATGTTGAAGTCTTAGGCTTCTTAGGCTTTAGAGTTTTAGCAGGAGCATGAGCAACTTCATTTTCATCATAAACAGTAGGCATGTTATGTTGATAATCGTTATGATGAGGATAAGGCTCATAAGCAGGATATGATGCATGATAAGCAGGGTAAGCATGCATTGGTTGGTGAGCAGGATATGCAGCATAGTGAGGTGGATAATGAGGTGCAGCATAATAAGGTGGATAAGCAGGTTGCACATAGTAAGACTCATTTCCATACCAAGCATTTTTGTTATAGTTTCTTTGCTTCTTAGGTCTGCTCTTTACTTGCTCTTTAACAGACGACTTAGTTTTACTAGTCTGATTGGTTTTACTCTTATCAGCAGACTTCTTGGGACTACTCTGCTGTTTGGTTTTACCAGTCTGTTTTTCATTTTCAGGCTTTTTACCCTTCTTAGCCTTAGGAGTGTTTATCTCCTTTTTCTCAATCTCAGGTGAAATGGGTTTAGCAGTCTGAACATACAAGACAATATTACTATTATCAGCAGATATAAATTTTTCAGCTTTGTTCAGTTCTAAACTTTCTTTTACCAAGGGAGTACTCTGTTCAGTTGGTTTATCTATTGTCACAACAGACGACTTAGGAACAGACGACTTATTATGTAGAGATATTCTAGCTTCAAGTTCTTTGATTTGTCCCTTGTACATTTCACATTCAACTCTCAGAGATTCACATTCATGCGAAAGCTTTTTATACATAGCTGATTCTTCAGGTCTTTCAACCTTCGATTTCAGTTTAGTATTTTGCTTTTTCAGCAGAATCATCTCGTCCTTAAGCTTAGCAAGCTCATTCACAACATCTACTTTGTTGTTCATCATTTGCTCAAATGAGCTAAACAGTTCAAGCTCACTTTCAGAGAGTATTACCTCATTGTCTGAATCTTCAGATTCCTTGGCCATGAGACAGAGCAGTGCAGGTGTCTCGTCAAAAACAGAGTCGTCACTTGAAGTGCCTGTTTCTGTGTTAGATGAGTAGATGGCTGCCATCTTTTCAGCTTCAGCCAACAGCACCTTGCTCTTTTGGTATCTCTTCTCTCTTCTCTCTTTCCTTTGTTTCTTTTCCTCCTCTGTATACTTCTCCGCTTTAGGATATGGGCAGTCCTTGATGAAGTGTCCCAATTTCCTGCAATTATAGCACATCATTTTGGATTTATAATCATCCTTAATATCATGAGAATTAGAGGTAGGTTTAGAAGTAGAAGCATTGTTATATTTGTTCTTCATTTTTCTCTTGTAGAACTTTTTGAACCCGTTCAATAACAACGCAACGTCGCCAGCAGTGTATTCTTTCTTGCTTAGTACAGGGGCCTCATCAGATGAGTCCTCGTCTCTGCTTTTTCAAGCGGATCTTCTTGTTCTTTCTGCAGCAACCAGTGCAGCAGTGGGGCCAGAAGTTGAGGTATCTTCTATTCCCATCCTTGGCATTTTATACTCGTACGCCTTGAGTGTGGGAAACAGCTCCGGCAGTGAGATCTTCCCCAGATCCCTTGATTCTTCCATCGCTGTTATCTTCATGTTGAACTTTGGTGGTAGCGCCTTTAACACTTTGACAGTGATCTCTTTATCAGTGAACGTCTTACCCAACTTTAGAACATTGTTCAACACCTTTGTAAACCTTGAATCCATCTGGTCAATGGTTTCTCCAGGTTTCATTTTGAAGTTCTCAAACTTCTCCATGGCAACACTCAGATTGTGTTCTTTGATGGACTCGTTTCCTTCGCTCATGTCACGGACTTTATCCCACATCTCCTTAGATGTTTTGCAAGGTTTGACCTTGTCAAACCTTTCATTGTCCAGAGCCTTGGTCATGATGAAGATTCCAACTTTATCAAGATTATTCAGCTTGATTTCCTCAGGTGTCATCTCCTCAACGTCTTTTTCAACGACCTTTTCTACGCCATCAACCATGATTTTCTTGGTAACTTTTATTGGACCTTGTGTTATGCATCTGTATATATTATCATTGTAAGCAGCAAGGAAAATTTCCATGCGTATTTTCCAGTCCTCAAAGCTCATACCGCCTATGTGGCGAACAAGGCTGATACAATCCATTTTTCAAAAAAAATTTATTTTTCAAAAAGATGCTCTTTTGAAAAAGCTTGAAAACCTTTGAAAAACACTTAAGGATCAAGCTCGTTGATCAGGCAAATGATTCAGATGAACCACCTGCTCTGATACCACTTGTTGGTCCCAAGTGGTCAGATGAGGTCTAGAGGGGGGGTGAATAGACCTCTTTAAAATTTACCTTTTAAAAATTCTCTAACTTTTCTGTCAGCAGACTAAGCTGATCGAGAACAGTAAGCAGACTAAGCTGATCTTGCACAAAGCTTTGAACAGCGAAGTAGACCACTCTTCTGATTTCACTCAACTGATTTTATTAAAATCAGAGTTTAAAATAACTAACTTGCAGCGGATTTATCAAGTGTTTTTCACAAGTAGTTTCTCTTAACTTTGAAATAGTTTTATCCCCAGTTTTAACAAACTCCTTTTAAAACTTTTCAAATAGTTAACCTTTAAGTGTTTTCAGTATGCTGTTTTAATATGCAGAAAATAATGCAAGTTAAAAACACAAAGGATTTTTATAGTGGTTATATGGATATAAATCCTTTAGTCCACTCTTCCAAGTCACTTAGATCTTGGGTTATACTATAGTCACAAAGATTACAGTACACTCTGCTTGCGCCAAACAACAAATGAACTGGCCACAAGTTCGTAGTAGGAAATCACAAAGAAATTCCTAACCTCTGAAGTAATATCGCTCACAAAGATTGATATCTACTTCTCACAACACAATCCTAACAAAATCACTCAGATTTTACAAGTATTTTCTGTTTTCTCTCTATTTTGCTTCGTCAACAAATGACTCGGCTGATGAGTGCTTTGTTCTTGAGTTTGAGACTTAGAAGAATTCTGCTTCAGATTTTTGCTCTCAAAGTGTGTTGTCTCTGTGTTGTTCTTCTTCTTCAACTCACGAACTAAGCTATTTATACTAAGGATTTGAAAATCTGCCCGTTGAGAGATCGCCAGTTGTCAAATCCTCGAGTACTGGTCCTTTTTCTGCAGAACGGCTGTTGCGACTGAACACTGTACACTCTGCTGTACTTTCTGTCGCTTCGCATTAAATGCACCAAGCTGATACGAGGTTTCTCTTCAATCATTTGTCATAAATACCCTTCCTCTTCAGCATTTATTACACCAAGTGCATTTATTACCGTTGCACTAACTTCTGATCCACTTCCACTCTGCTGATCGAAGTCACTCGTCTGATGTTTACTCGGCTGATCCCAAACTTCAACTAATCTGATTTGAGTCGGCTGATAGTCCACCAGTCTGATTCCTTCTTCAGCAACAGATCAGTAGTCTTCTGGACCATATTTGACTCGTCTGAAATACTTCTTCCTTGGTCAAATATTTTCTAAGGTTTGTACTAAGCTTCCACTTAGCTGATGACTTTGGAAATCATCAAAACCTTCCTTCACTTCAAAGTCTTCATCTTCATCCAACATTGGGTATATAATAAGGAACCATCCCGCTGTTTCAGAAATTACAGGGACACCCCATCTGGTATGGTCTATCTAAAAAAAATCCCTTACTGCGTTAAAAACTAACGGAATTTGATGACGTCATCAATTTTTTTTATGATTTTCCAAATTTGCCCCTGGTCGAATATACCCACAGGGGTGTCTATGTAATAGTTATATACTACAAGGGGTGTCTGTGTAATAATATTATACCACAGGGGGTTTATTTGAAAGATTACAATAACTTCAAAGGGTTACTTGTAGCCAACGGTCATATTTTAAAAAATCACATGAATAAAACATTCTAGGTCTAAACATAAACAAAAAATAATACATGATAGAATTATAATGTAGTCTTATAATAAAAATATTCAAACGATTTTTTAATCATCGACTCGGTCATCCAAGGATGTAGTTATTGATTGAGGAGGTGTCAATCGAAGTTCTAGGTTTGACTCGTCACCATCTTCGTCCTCTCATCATGTTCAATTCAAAAAGAATATCCCAATATGTCAAGCATCTAAGTTTACCATCATCTTTCTTTAAAGCATCATCATTTTTTAAATATGACCGTTGGCTACAAGTAACCAAGCATCATCATTTTTTAAATATGACCGTTGGCTACAAGTAATCACCTGAAGTTATTGTAATCTTTCAAATATATCCCTTGTGGTATAATATTATTACAGAGACACCCATGTGGTATAATATTATTACATAGACCCCCTGTGGGTATATTCAATCAGGGATAAGTTTTGAAAATCAGTAAAAAAAAATTATGACGTCATCAAAATTCATTAGTTTTTAACGTTGTAAGAGGTTTTATTGTAAATAGGCCATACCAGAGGGGGTGTCCCTGTAATTTTTTAAACAGTGGGAGGTTTTCTTATTATATGCCCAAACCTGCGGGCGTCTGAGTGTAAATCGCCCTAAAATATTCAATAATCCACCTATAAGTATGAGTTGTATTATTTCATTTTGATATTGCACAATATTGAGCAGGAAAACAAAAATTCAATATAAGTTTAATTACTCTGGAAAAATAAACAAATTATAATTTATTTTTGTAGTGTCATAATAGTACTAAAATTATGTGGTCATTTTTACTTCCTAAATAAGACAGATGGTAATATTCAAACAAATTTTTAAAAAATAGAGATAATTACAGGGACATCCCCTGAGGTTTAGGGTAATTATTGTCCAATCCCTTCGCAATTTCATAATTTCATCCACCTTCCTCGATGTTTCGAAAATATTACAT
This sequence comes from Penstemon newberryi var. newberryi, assembly GCA_030819805.1. Classification (NCBI taxonomy): domain Eukaryota; kingdom Viridiplantae; phylum Streptophyta; class Magnoliopsida; order Lamiales; family Plantaginaceae; genus Penstemon; species Penstemon newberryi. The sequence continues at coordinate 31,400,315 of JAUALY010000003.1, read as the reverse complement.
TTTGATGACGTCATCGCCGAATTTTTATTGAACTTTCTATTTTACCATTGAGGTTACTATAGCTATTTTGTTGGACAATTATACCCTTGTTATGTTTGGTACATAGGAGGGGTTTCTTTGCAATTTATATGTATAAGTATGGATTCAAATGTTATAAATTTGCATGAAACTTTTAATTAGTTAATTTGTGTATATGTATTCTAAAAATAAAAATATAATGACACATCAACGTTTTTTTCCAATTTTTTTCATAATGCTTTTACAATTAAAGTACAAGGAAAAATAAATAAATTATGGTTAATTATAAGTAAAAAACGTTGTAGAACGTAAATAAAAATGTAAATACATTCAACTTCACATTTAACCCGTAATTTTAATAATTTCAATTTTTTTTCTTAATTAAAGTAGAAGAATAACTGAATGAATTAGGTTTAAAAGAATAAATGAATTTTAATAGTACTGTATATGTATTCTTAAAATAAAAATATAAAAACACATCAATGATTTTTTCCATATTTTTTTCATAATGCTTTTACAATTAAAGTACAAGAAAAAGTAAATAATTTATGGTTAATTATAAGAAAAAAATATTGTAGAACATAAATAAGAAATGTAAATACATTCAACTTTAACATTTAACCTGTAATTTTAATAATTTCAATTTTTTTCATAATTAAAGTACAAGGATAAATTAATGAATCACGTTTAATCATGAGAAGAAAAAAACGTGAACGGTAATTATTAGACATTATAAAAATGCTAACATGTTTACTAAAAAATTTCTTAAAATTTTAACTAAAATAATTATTATAAAATCAATAATTTTTTTACAAAAATAAAAAATACTCGATTTAATAAAATAGTTATTATAAAATCATAAATATTTTTTCAATATTTCTTACTTCAATATAATAATATTAAAATCATATCTTATTTATATAAAAATTCTAATATTATAAATCAATAAACTATTTTAATAAAAAAAAAATTAAAAAAAAAACCTCACCATCCCTAACCCCCACCCCGCACCCGTCGGTCCCCAACCCCTCACCCGACGTCCCCAACCCCGCAAATCTCCTCCCAGACCGCGTCGCCGACCTAGAAGGCCTAGGGTTCGAACCAGGCCAGTGACACGGCCTTGGAGGATATTTGCGGGGTTGGGACGGTGGAGGTGGGGTGCGGGGTTAGGTTTAGAGTCTTTTTTTTATGTATAAAATTAATTTTTGCAAGGGCAGTATTGTAATTTGTGTATCGTTGCAAGGTAATATTGTAATTTTGTGTATCATTTCACAACATTTTGTAAGATTTTTCAAATATAGGGGGAGGTGGATGTAATTATGAAATTGCGCGGGGATTGGGCAATAATTAGCTCAAACCTTAGGGGAGATCAATGTAATTATCCCTTGCAAGGGTAAATAGAACATTTTGTTAATCTAATTTTTTTTAATTAAAACTGACGAGGACAATATGGTCATTTCACATCATATTGTAAGGTTTTTCAAACCTGGGGGGAGGTGGATGTAATTATGAAATTGCAAGGGGATTGGGCAATAATTAGCCCAAACCTCAGGGGAGGTCGATGTAATTATCCCTTTAAAATATTGACAACATAATATAGACATTAAAAGATAGTTTGCAAGAAAAATGAATCACTGATCACGATTAATCAAGTAAAAAACTTTGTTTCTGTTTTTTTTAACATAATATTTACTAATAAAATAAAATAAAATAGAAGTGTATAGATGAGTTAGATTAATTGAGTGTTATGATCTAACAAAACCTTTGATCCTTGAGATTGATTGTCATTTCACGCGACATCATCTTCAGCATGGCACTTTGCCTTTGCCATTTCTCTCCTCCTCCATGCAACTTGCTGATTTGCTCACCAAGCCGCTTTCCGTTTCACGTTTTCGTTTCTTGGTTGACAAACTCTCGATGCTTCTTGCTGCTGCATCGTGAGTTTGAGGGGGATGTTAGAGTTTTATTATTAGTGTAACTTGTATATATTTAGTAGAAGGGTAGTTTAGTTTTTTAGTGTTTGCCCTAGCTATTTAGGCTTTTTCTCTTCTCATTCTTTTATTATTATTTTGCCTCTTTTCTCTTGTATGCTAAAGAACCTAAAGCTTGTATTATCTTTTCATTCAATTAATGGCTACCAAGACTACTTGTTTTCTTTGAGTTATCAGATTTGTACTTTAAAAATCAGACCCATGATATATATATATATATAGAATCAACTAAGATATAAAGAATCAGAAATTACAATCTTAATAATCGAACTAGGAGGAAAAGCAGAAAACGAAAAATCTTAAGAAACAAGTTTTGCTAAACAATGAGCAGCTTCATTACATTTCCTAAACACATGAGTAGCTTTAAATGAAATAAAGTCTCTTGCAACTGATCCAATCAGCCCATATATAGTCATCTAAAATGAAAGCTCGAATCTAGCTATTATAACATAATTATCTCATAATTGGGGAACGTCTTATAAAGGAAAAAATCATACCAAAATTCAAGAAACCCTCTTAACACTTTTCTCCAAATCTAAGATTGATCCACTTTAAATATTGGTAGAAATTTCACAGAAATCACCCTGACTTCAACTAACTGAAGTATATATTAGACCTGAATTCAATTGAACATAAAGAAAAACAAATATTCATCGGATCTATCTATGAGATGTTTGGCGCGCTGTATTATCAGTTATTAGATCGGATTGACTTAGGGTGAGTTTGGCCTAGCGATTCGAAAATCAATTATAGGAGAATTAATTTTACTAAAATGGATTTTGGCAATAAGTGATTATGATAAAATTCAATTATAAAATAATTGTTTTTGGATAATAGCTTTTGCAAAAGTAACACTTTAGTAGCTTATGAAATAAGTTGATTTTTAGCTTCTGGAGATCTCAAAAGCGATTATGATATTAGGGGCCAAACACTATTAAAATCACGATTGACTAAAAGCAATTTCTATAATTGGGGCCAAACACTTCAAAAATCACAATGGAGGTCTAGAAGTGCTTTTAAGAGCTCCCACCACTGGGCCAAACTCACCCTTAGTCAATTTGGCTAAATGGAATGTTAAATTTTGTAAATTATATTGAGTACCGGGTCGACCCACATCAATCTGGCAAACCCGGTTATTTTGTAAACTATGCAATAATTGGGTCTAATCAGACAAACTTTCACCTCTTTGTCTGATAAGACCCAATTATTATATAGAAATTAAAAGTAGTGATTGAGTTCATAATCTGAAGGCCCAATATATATAATTGGAATTATTTCATTTTTGGTGCCACAACTATAGTCCACTGGCGTTTCTACCCCGTAACTTTTCGGGCTGGCACATTTGGTGCCACAACTTCAACATCAGCGGCAATTTTGGTGCCAATTGAGGCCCAATTTTGAAATTGGCCCGAAATTCCTCCATGTACGGGCCATGTGACATGAAAATTGGGGATTTTGACCATTCAACACATTTTTCATGAAAAAAAATTCCACCCACCAAGAACTAGGCTACTTGGATGTTTTTATTTGGGGAAGAATAAGAAAGCGGGTAACAATTAAGGGAATGTTTGGTGAATTTTATAGGAAAAGTTAGAATTTTAAATTTTGGTATTTTTTTTTATTGAAAAAGACGTTGAATGGTCAATTTTGATATATTACTAAATCACATGGCCCGCATATGGGAGAATTTCGGGCCAATTTTGAAATTGAGCCTCAATTGGCACCAAAATTGCCACTGATGTTGAAGTTGTGGCACCAAATGTGCCAGCCCGAAAAGTTACGGGGTAGAAACGCCAGTGGGATATAGTTGTGACACCAAAAATGCATTAATCCCTATATAATTTACCAAATTAGTGAACTTGTACCACTACATCAACTATAATTTGGGCATGATTTATTTTTCTACCAAACAGCCCCTAATTGAGAAACTAACAATCATCCAACCAATAATCCACACTTATTAGATGATAATGTTGGCTAACCATATCTATATGTAGTCAACGCATAGTGGCAAAGTAGGTGAGACGTTGACGGAGTTGGAAATAAATGGTTATTATGGTTGCGCGTTGCACATGCGTTGATTGAACTTAAATGATCACTTGAATTAAAATATGAAGACATGATTTGGATGGATACATTCTCATTGATGGATACATTCTCATTCAACTTTTTAGATCATAAATTAATATTCAAATGAGTTGGTGGGAGTTGAAAAAAAGTTATCGAGATTAAAAAATATGAGATATATAATTTCTATATATATAGGGATAATTACATGGACCTCCCCCTGATTTGTTGCATTCCGCGTTCAATCCCTTCCAAAAATCATAATTACAAAGACCTCTCTCAAGGTTTCAAAAACCTTACGAAACCCTAACGGACATGGACGGAAGTGGACGGAATATTTGAAATGACTTAAATGCCCTAGTCAGTTCTAATTAAAAAAATAATGTAAAAAATCTGATTAACAAAATGTCTTATTTACCCTTGTAATAATTTATAAACTTACCATATTACCCTTACAAAATTTAATTTTAAATGGATAAAAAAAATCACAATTGCACATTGGTCCCTAAACTTTAATTTTATTTAATTTTAGATGGATATAAAAAATTATAATTGCACATTGGTCCCTAAACTTTACAAAATTAATTTTATAAACAAAAATAAAAAACTCAACCATCTCTAATCCACCACCCCAACCCCACTCCACCCCCCAACCCCCGTCGTCCCTACGCTCCTTCCAGGCCGCGTCGTCGGCCTGGGTTGAAGAACCTAGGCCTGCGACGGCGACAACTTAGGGTTTGTCGTGCCGTCGCAGGCCTGGGTTCTTCAACCCAGGCCGGCGAGCACTGCTCCTTCCAGGCCTTCACCGGTTCCAAGCCGACGGCATGGCCTGGAAGGAGTGGTCATGGTTGGAGACGGCGGGTGGGATGACGGGTAGGGCGAGGGAGGGATGGGGAGGGTTTTTATCAATTATTCTGGTAGTAAATATATAATTATCTCTTTTCTAATTAATAAGATATAATAATTAGATCCCAAGTTTTAACATTTATAAGACATTACAAACAATACAAATAACATCCAAGGGCAAAATTGGAATATTTTATGGGCAAGGGGTTAATTGTAAGAAGGTGACAAACCTGAGGGGGATTTTTGTAATATCCAATACGTAAGGGTGATTTTTGTAATTAGGCCTTACCTGAGGGGGTATTCGTAATTTACCCTAATATATATTTATTATTTTTATTGATTTATAATAATTATTTTTAATATTATGATTTTATAATAACTATTTTATTAAATCGGGTATTTAAATGAGTATTTTTACTTTTTGTAAAAAAAAAATAGTTAAAATTTTAAGAAATTTTATAGTCTGGATTAGTTATGAACATGTGAGCATTTTTATAATGTCTAATAATTATGTTCAAGTTTTTTTTTTCTCATGATTAAACGTAATTCATTTACCTTAATTATGAATTTTTCTTGAAATTATTAAAATTACGGGTTAAATGTGAAAGTTGAATATATTTACATTTTTATTTATGTTCTAAAATGTTTTTATTATAATTAATCATAATGTATTTACTTTTCCTTGTATTTTAATTGTAAAAGCTTTATGATAAAAAAAAAAATTGATGTGTTATTATATTTTTATTTTAAGAATATACATACACTAATAAACTGATTATAAATTTCATGAAAATTTACAACTTTTGAATCCATAGTTATACATATAAATTACAAAGAAAACCCTCCTATGTATTGAACATAACAAGGGCATAATTGTCCACCAAAATTGCTACAGTAAATTGAAGGGTAAAATGGGGTTTTCAATAAAATTGGGGTGATGACATCAACAAAAACTAACGTATATAAGGTTTTTGAAACCTCAGGGGAGGTTATTGTAATTATAATTCTTGGAGGGGATTGGACGTAAAATATAATAAACTACAGGGGAATTCCTTGTAATTATTCCATATATATATACATACCTTTTTTTAGAAAGGGGGGAATGGAAATGGTTAAATGCTACAACAGAAAATATGAGAGAATTGTACTTTTGGTATTGCGCTTTATGGAAATTTCCACTTTTGGTACATCATTTATGTGTTCAATACATTTGGTATTACGTTTTAATAAATTGTTACACATTTGGTACCACCGTTATAAATTACCGTTCAGTGGTGACGTGGCAGTTAAGTCTTATTGTAAAATTGATATCATTACTTATGTTGAGTGGCAATTTTACCCCATAACATTTCAGGCTACCATAATAGCCTCACATCTCCAAATTTAGTGACGATTTTAGTCGACATTGTTGCCAATTTTCAAAATTAACTCGAATAAAACCACATGCGAACCAATTTGGAGATTTTACTTATTAAATTTAAATAACTAATTTGATTTATAAACAATATTAATAAATTAAATGATACTTCAACATAAATCTCAAAAAAATATTTAATAAAACACATTCTTTTCAAATCTAAGATTTATATAATAGTATTAATCTATTTCATAATTATTAAAATAATAAATTATAGAATTATTAAAAAACTAAAACCCCACCCCGCACCCCCCCACCCCTACCAAAATTCCCAGGTCTCGGTGGGTGGGTTATTTTTTTTAATTATAATTATTTGTTATTTATTATTTTAATAAATATTAAATAATTTTTAATTATATAATTTATTATTTTAATAATTATTAAATAGATTAATACTATTATATAAATCTTAGATTTGAAAATATTTTGTTTTCCAGATTTATATTAATTTATTAATATTGTTTATAAAATTAAATTAATTATGTAAATATTATAAGTAAAATCTCAAAATTGGTCCGCACGTGGTCTTATTCGACTCAATTTTGAAATTTGATAACAATGTGGACTAAAATTGTAATTAAATTTCAAAATGAAGGACTATTTTGGTAGCTTGAAATGTTATGGGGTAAAATTGTAAGTCAACATAAGTATTGGCAAGGGCGGATTCACGACCTCCCTATATTTTTTTTATTGTTATATAGTAGTATATATATATATATATACATATATATATATATATATATATATATGTATATATATATATATATAATAATAATAATAATATTAGGTAAATAACACAACATAATTCTTTCATCCAACTCATTTATAAACTTGACCCATTAAAAGTCCTAATTTCGGACTTATCCCAAAACAAAGTGGCCATCAAACACCATTACAAAGTTGAGAGATTCAATTCGTTTATATCGCAAATGCAAGAGTTAAACAACCGTTGCAATGAAATAACACGAATTGCTTCTTTGTGTTGCATGCTTAAACCTATCCAATCTATTTGAGGCCTTTGACAAAGGAAAATTTGTTCATCTTGCCGAACTTTATCCTAATGATTTCTCTTTTATTGAGCTCTCAACCTTGTCCAATCAACTTGAAAATTATATTAGGGATGTTTGATCAAGTAATGACTTTTCTAATTTGAAAGAAATTGATGATCTTGCTAAAAAAATGATTGCAACTAAAAGGCGTGTCGCATTCTTGTTAATTAATAAACTTGTATCATTGACACTTATTCTCTCTATTGCAACTACATGCATCACTAGATAGAGCTTTTTCAACTATGAAGATAGTGAAGAATCGACTTCGTAACCGAATGAGAGATCAATGGCTAAATGATAATCTAGTTGTCTTTCTAGAGAGAGACATATTTAGTGATATTTCAAACGATATTATCATGGATCGATTTCAAAAAATGAAAAAATCATCGCGATCAATTGTTAATGTAAGTCATAACGGGGTATTATGTAATTAAAGTAATTTGGAGGGTTATTTTGACAAACTTTATCTTCTCGTTTTTGTATCTTTGTCATAAGTTTTCTCATAAATGAAATATAATTTTGAAGTTTAACTATTTGATTGAATTTTTTTTCGTATTTACGTTAGCCCCCTGGATGAAATTCCTGGATCCACCCCTGAGTATTGGTATCAACTTTACAATAGGACTTAATTGTCCCATCACTACTTAATGGTGATTTTCAACGGCGGTACCAAATGTGACACAATTTGTTAAAATGTGGTACCAAATGTGTTGGACACATAAAATTGTATATCAAAAGTGAGAATTGACCTAAAACTTGGTACCAAAAGTACAATTCTCTCCAAGCAAGTGTATTGCACTTGTTTTGTGATTGGTCACTCTCCTGAGAGTTACATCCAATCACAAAACAAGTGTATTACACTTGTCATGTAATTACTTTGGGAGAGATTCCTACTAAATGTGTCTGATGCGCCTCGAAAGAGATTAAACCCTTGGGAAAAAAAATTACTTTGAGTTCGGCCAAGCCCGGTGTGAGTAAGAATTGAATTTCCCTTTGTTTAGACCAACCTTTGCAAATCAAAACACAATAGATATCAGATTTTCAATATTTCACATTCCTTTAAATATTACAATATCCTTCGAATCTTGCATTATTACATAATCAGTAAAATGGATGAATCAAATACAAAAAGAAAAACCAAAACATAACATAAACCAAGTCCCTCTTGCATATGGGATCTTTTATTTAATTCACATTAATATATAATTCAACACATACATCAACCTCTTGGTTTATATTATTAAAACTAATTAATGAAATAACTAAATTACAAATTTTTTTTATAAAATAACAAAATGCAATATATCTACAACTTATTAGAATACCAAAAAACACCTTTGTCACTATCACCTTTCCCGGGCTCAATGTAAATGCACTCCTTTGATTCTCTCCAATAAGCCTTCAAAATTGGCGTTGCATCAAAATTGTAGTAATCACCCAATATCGGTTTAATTGCCTTTGTAGCCTCCATAGCATGATAATGCGGCATAGTAGAAAACAAATGGTGCGCTACATGAGTATCCGTTAAATTATGGAACACGGTATTAAGAAATCCGTAATCTCTATCAACCGTCGCTAAAGCTCCTCGTAGCCAATCCCACTCAGAAGAGTCATAACGCGGCACCGCAATATGTGTATGGTGCAAATACGTCGTCAAAACCATGAACCCGTTCACTATTAGCAAAGGGACGCCGTAAACACAAATTACCCACGCAAGTCCCTTAACCGTCGCTAAATAGTAAAGCCCACAAAGCGCCGCCAAAACTCCAACATCTGATATGACGATTTGAACTCGTTCTCTATCTGAATAAATAGGACTTAGAGGATAAAAATGACTAGCAAAACGGTCGTACTTTCTCCCGGCCATGTTAAAACATATGTATAAATACCAGCCAAGAGTAAGACGGATAATGACCCTAAGGAGTCTACATGGTACGTTGTCTAAATATTTGTCGAAGTAGTATCCTCTTTGCGACTTGACTTTAGGTACGTAAACCTCGTCCCGCTCTAGGGAGCTCGTGTTTGAGTGGTGGCGACGGTGGCTTATTTTCCAGGAAAAGTACGGGGTCAGAAGTGCAGAGTGTAGGATTAGGCCAAGAGTGTCGTCTAACAATTGATAGTCGCTAAAGGCGTGGTGGCCGCATTCGTGGCCTATGACCCAAACACCGAAAAGTACGCAACCTTGGCACGCCCAATAAAGCGGCCACGCCACGTAGGAAAGAGGTTTGGGGAGGATTTCGATGTAATTGGTGGCGATATAGTAGAATATAAAGACGACGGCTAGGTCCCGAAGTAAATAAAACGAAGAACGAAGAATCGATTTTTGAAAACAATGAGGGGGGATTGCTTTTTTTATCTCACCCAATGTGAATGGTGGCTTTGAGTATTGAAATCGGATCATTCGGCCTCCTGCACCCATTGTTGATGTAATTCTATATAATAACTTCGTGTCGCTGAATTGGAAAAATTAATTTTGCATTAATAATAATCAAACATATATATATACACATACAGAAACTTGAATGAGAAATTGAACAATAGAAATTAAGGACATAAGCTAATATTACACAATCATATATTTATATACACACAAAAAAGAAAGAGATTCTTCTGTTGTTAAATTTAAATCTTTAGATCATAAAAAATTGAATATAAAAAGGAGACTTACTTTTGATTCAAGAAAAAATATCCACCATTAAAGACAGCTTAAATGAAAACAGAGTTTTTGTAAGAATTATATGGTCAGTTTTGGGTTGTGCCCTTCACTTTATAGAAGCAGACCAGGTAAATATATTACTTTATCGTTTTGGGAGGGGTTTGTTTGGTAGGGCTGGTCAATTTAGGAGAGCGAATAGCAATTTAACTATTTTTTTAACTCCATGTGATAATATAAATGGCAATTTAATTCCCCATGTTTTAAAAAATAAGCTCACTAAGTCCCTCTTTTTTTTTTTTTATCTCTAGAAAATGTAAAAATACAATACAACCCCCATTTATATACTTAAACTTAATAGCATAAAGTGTTTATTTAAACATATCACATGAAGGTAAAATACACATTAAACATATTGCAGGGAGGTAAAATGTTCATTAAAATATCAAAATAGGGTTAAATTGATCATTGTAAGCTGATAATTGGAGCCCCAAGCGCAATAAAAAGCATGTATCAACACCGAATTGATAAAGGAGGTAGAATGTCTATTTTTATTTTTCATAAGGAGTTAATGTGCTTATTTTTATTTCACAAGGAGTTAAACTGTATGTTAAGCATTTCACATGGAGTTAATTTAAAAAAACCCAATTTAGGTGTACTGAATTAAATTGGTAATTTAAAAATATTTACAAATTAATATAAGCAACTTATTTGGGTCTTAGAGAGGTTTTAGAGATTTGCAAGTTGTTAGGGAATCTTCTTATTTTCATGCATATGATACTTTTTTTTTTAAAATTATGACAATAACACTGATTCATGTTTGGTCAAACTATCAAAGTTGTCTCCAAGTATCAAATATTACGAGGACACCCTTTGAATTATGATTGAGGGTCAAATGTCATAGTTATTCCCTATATTAGAAATCAAAAAATTACAATAACACCACCTAGATTTTGGAAAATTTACCAAAAACCCAATTAGATATCTAAAATTACAATAACACTCCCTTAGTTTTATCTAACCTTATACTTCCTCATTTTTTAAAATGATGTTGTTATATATGAATATGATTGTTGTTATTGTTGTCGAGTCCAAGACATTTGTGTAACGAGAGAAGATGATATTACATGTACATCCTCATCTCACCTTTTCTATTTTAGTTTTCATTTTTTTTCTTTATAAGAAGAGGCAACTCGATCCCCCCTTGTCTTTTTATGTAATTTGGGCTGGCAGTTGCACAATCTACTACTTCATTAGGGTTAACTTAGATTTCTTTGGATGACCCAATATAAAATCTACGACTATGGCTCCTTGTGGATTTATTTTGACTTGGTTTCGGCAATGTTTTTAAAATCGAACTGGAGATAGAAACGGTGAACTTGCCGGTTAATGGTTGGATCGATTGGACTGTCGTGTTAGTGATTAGATTGAATGACGTCATATTGATTAATAAATATATTTTAATTTTAATTCAGCATAACCGTGAAACTAGGTTGGAACTTGGTACTAATCTAACTTGTATTTGAATCAGACTTAAATGAAGTTCATTCCAAAATTAAATGGAACATATATTAGTCAATGAGGTTGTAGCCCGTTGGTAAGGCGCTAAGGCTGAGGCCTGAGGCCTAAGGACTAAGAGGTCATAGGTACAACTTTCACTATTGTAAGTTTTTCTCTAGTTTTAATATTATTCCACAATATGATTGATGATATTGATGTGATATGATGTAATTTGTACTTTAAAAAAATAAAGCAAATATTTCTTTTTATGAGAATCAAAGAAAATTATATATGTTAGAGAGCGAGAATTAAAGGTCACACATGATTATTCATTGATGATAGTATTTATTGATTACAACAAAGTAAACTCTAGTACAACTAGTCTAAGAAGATAAACTCCATATATATATATATATATATATATATATATATATATATATATATATATATATATATTTTTTTTTTTTTTTTTTTTTTTGTTTCCCAAGATATTCAAACTATAACTCTACTAGATAATCATATTCCAACCATTCAATAACTCTATTACATGTCTAAAATAGAATATATAGTTGGAATTTTCAAAGTATCTAAAACCATTCAAACAAATATTATGATAACAAATATATTTTATTTTATTTTTGTTTCCCAAGATATTCAAACTATAACTCCACTAGATAATCATATTCCAACCATTCAATAACTCTATTACATGTCTAAACTAGAATATATAGTTGGAATTTTCAAAGTATCTAAAACCATTCAAACAAATATTATGATAACAAAACCCATTTAAGTTTGATCAAACTTTTCCATGTCAAACTTACGTAGCCAAACATCGTATTGATTCAAATTTAATTTGACTCAATATATTTATTATAACAAGACCAAACAATGTGTTCACATAGACAACTAGCAAGTATAGAATCAAATTTAATTTGGCTCAATATATTTATATAACAAGACGAACCATAGAGAGAACGTGGGAGACAGCACTGACTATTCATTAAATATAAAATTAACAGTCAACATTAGTACACTGTACTGATCTTCCTCATTAAAAAGGAGAATGTACTCCTTTTTTGGACCGTTCCTTATAGTGTTATGATTACCAGGAAAAAATTTAATTATTCCTATGTCGGCTTTTAATGACTTTTCAAAATAATTGACGTTGGAAAGTAAAAAATTAAAGTGCAAGTTAAATATTCATGGGCGTATCCAAATGCTTCCACAAAAAATATTGAATTTTATATATATATATATAAGTCAATAAATTCAACTTCGAATCCTTCTGCAGACACACACCGAGGAGAATATATATTTAATGAGATAATTATATTTTTAGTACTGAGATTTAGGTCAATTTTCACTTTTGGTACACAGTTTTATGTGTCCAACAATTTGATACATCGCTTTAATAAATTGTGACACATTTAGTACAACCGTTAAAAATTGCCGTTAAATGGTGACGTGACAGTTAAGTCTAACTGCAAAGTTGATGCATGTCATTACTTATGTTGACTGATAATTTTACCCCATAATATTTCAGGCTACCAAAAAAGCTACACATATCCAAATTTAGTGACGATTTTAGTCTACATTATTGCCAAATTATAAAATTAACTCAAACAAGACCACGTGCAGATCAATTTGAAAATTTTACTTATTTTTTTAAATAACTAATTTGATATATAATAATATTAATAAATTAAATAATATTTTAACATAAATATCAAAAAAATTAAGAAAACATATTTTTTCAAATATAAGATTTATATAATAGTTTTAATCTATTTAATATTTATTAATAATAAATTATATAATTAAAAATATTTAAATAATTATAATTTTAAAAAAACTAAAATCCAATCCACCCACCCCAATTCGCAGGCCGCCACCGACCTGCAAATTAGGGGGATGGGCGGGTTGGGTTAAGGGGTTGGGGTGGGGTGGGTGGATTGGGTTTTAGTTTTTTTTTTAAATTATAATTATTTATTATTTTAATAAATATTAAATATTTTGAATTATATAATTTATTATTTGAAAAGATGTTAAAGTATTAATACTATTATATAAATCTTATATTTGAAAAGATGTTAAAGTATTATTGAATTTATTAATATTGTTTATAAATTAAATTAGTTATTTAAGTAAAATTTTCAAATTGATGTACACGTGGTCTTGTTCGAGTCAATTTTGAAATTTGACAACAATGTAGACTAAAATCGTCACTAAATTTCGAGATGTGGGGCTTTTTTGGTAGCGTGAAATGTTGTCGGGTAAAATTATAAGTTATCATAAGTAATGACATCAACTTTACAATTAGACTTAACTGTCACGTCACCATTTAATGGCAATTTTTAACGGTTGTACCAAATATGTTGGACACATAAAGTTGTGTACCAAAAGTGGAAATTGACCTAAAGCTCAGTACCAAAAATATAATTCTCTCTATATTTAATCCAATTTTTTTTTAACTGTAAATACACAATGTAGTAGACAAAAAGAATATATATATATATATATATATATAAACTGACTTCTAATTTAATTTGTTTAAAAAAATTCCAGATATTTTTTTAGGAAGTTCCTAATATTTGACTAGCTAAAATGATTTGAAACTAGTTCCTTGATTATTGAATTTTCTCTCCATCAAGTATAAAAATGTCAAAGGTCTAATATTCATACTCACTTATGTACGTAACTGACTTAAGTATCGAATTGACATCGTTGAAGTCGGCTCAATCTAAGTCAACCTTGTTTCTATTTTAGGAGACGCATAACCATTTTCAGATATGTAACAGATAAAAAATATTTAACCTGTGTCATCAATAATAATATTGTTCGTCCAAACCAAACCAAATTGAGTTATACATCCAAACAATGCTTAAAAGTCCAACTTGGCAGCTGTGTTTCGTCTCAATGCTGCTATTTAGCAGTGTAAAATATTATCTTCGAATTAATTAATTTAAGATCAGATCGATCGTAAGAGTTAATGAAATAGTCAGTCAATTATCAGAAAAGAAAAACATAGTCAACTTTGGATGGCGCATCAATTGCCACATAAGAAAGTCAAAACAAAATGCCAAACAAAGAGTTGTTCGTATGTTCTAAAAAACAAAAAAGAAGAAAGAGTTCATATATCTTAAAAAATATTAAACAAAGTCAAAAGAAAATGACAAAGAAATAGTTGTTCGTATATTCTAAAAAACAGAAAAGAAGAGTCCATATATCTTTTCCAAAAAAAGAAAGAGGTGTTCGTATATTCTAAAAAACAAAAAAGAAAAGTTCATATATCTTTTCCAAAAAAATATTAATGTTTCATGTAACACGAAACTTTCTTAATTATTACCTATCATTCACATCTAATCAATGACATCATATCTACTAGGATACACTTTTATTTCTATATTGTTGTCAGTTCAATTTTTCCTTAGATTCAAAATTCAGATTGTCATTTTTTTTTCATAGTCATCTCCAATGACTCAATCTATTTATTTCATTTAATTTCAATTTTTATTTTTTTCCACGGTCACTTAATAATAATAATAAATTGTATTTAAGTTTCTTACAATATTATTAAATTTATAGATTATTAATATTAAATTTCTTAATTAAAGTTATGTTCTTTTATTGTTTAATTTTTAATAATTAAATTTTATTTAAGTTTCTTAAATAAAGGTTACATTTTGAAATTAATCATAAATTTAAAAAAAATTATTTAAAAAAAAGAAAGAATTTTATTAACTGAAAATAAATAAAAATAAAAAATAAAAAACCATTGACTTCAAGATTCAAGGGGTGCAGCAAGCCAACATTGGCTTGCTCCACCCCTTGGAACAATGGATTGTTGGATTCAATGGAGATGACCACCTCCGTCCCTTCAAGGGGAAGCTAGTCATTGGAGATGGCCTAAAGAAATCGAGGACTTATTTCTTCCAAAAGTAATTATAACGTCATACTCATACCAATATTTCTCAATCATTTTTTGGAATAGAAATCTAAAGATACATTAAAGTTTGAAGTCTATTTGTGTCAACTTTATGAAAGTGATTTTAAAAAAAATTGATGTTTTAAAAAGAAGTCGATTTTTGTAATAGTGTTTGCATGTTTAGGTTTTTTAAGATGAGATAAATAGTAGGTATAAATTTTAGAAATGAGTATAGTTTTTTTTTTTTTAAATATGAAAATTAAAGAAAATTATCTAGAAGATATGTTATTTTATGTCAAATCATTTTTATATGTGAGATAAGTAAGAGATATATATGCTATTTTTGGTCAAATTAAAGTAATGCTTGTTTAGATTTTTTTAAATTGATATTATTTTTTAAAATTAAGAGAGATTATGTTCATTTCTAAAAAGAAAAGTTGTTTGTGTTGGTTTAAAGATGATAACAGTGAGGAGACAACTAGACGATGATAATTTTTGTCCATTACAATTTTTTTGGAGGTTTAAAGATGGAAGGAAGATATATATAAGAAGATAAAATGTTCTTGATTTTTAATTATATTGTATATCTCTCAAAAAATATATATTATATTGTATCAAACGCTATGCCACATAACATGAGTATCCAATGTTATGGCACGTTAAGAGAATTCCGCATGTGTCTATCACGTGTGTAGCTATATAAAATATTTTCTCTTTTTTCTTTACAATTCATCTAAATATAAATTGGGAAAATTTGCATTTTCAGTCCATCGTTCATGGGAATTTAAATGCTACCCGATGTAGCGTGTGCAATGTATACATAACATAATAGCAAATACGATTTAAAACTTTTCTTTCCTCCATCATATGAGATCACATTTAAAATTTTGATATATGAGAATAGATTTTCATTATTTCATAGATCCGTCACCTTTAAGTTGCAAATACGAAAAGATACATAACTCTAATTGATTCAAAAGTATAATCCCATGAATAAAATATAATTTTCCACAATTATTGTAATAATTGCATCCAAGGATAAAAAATTAAGATCCCTAAAAAAAGGTTAACCAAAAAAGGTTAACATATCATCAGAACATTAAAGAATTAAACATTAGGTTGTAATTACTATGTTATGGACCGACGGATGCAACCAAATTCATTAATGTTCTGATGATATGTCAATTTAGCAGGACCCAACTACTTGATGCCCACTGAGATAGCCACCATCCGTCCTATTAGGGGTTTTTAGGGATATTTTTTATGTAAAAACGTCCCTAAAAGGGACCTAATATGACAGATGATGGCTACCCAGAGGGTAGCCACGAATATTTCCTAAACCATTGGTCATGGATCAAAACCGATTAACCAATAATCAGGAAGTCCATTTTTTATTCTTTAATTTAATGCCACCACTTGTTTTATCTTTATTAATGTAAAAGATATTTAATGTCATCTTATTTTCTTTTTCTTTATCAGAAAATTCCCTTTAAAATTATTATGAAATAGATTTGATCCGAAAAAATTCAAAGCTAATCTCAATTATTTAACTATCTAAAAATTAAAATAGCCAAGCAAAAACTACTTTCTATGCTAGAAGACGAGTTGAGTTAACACTTGGAATCTAGTATATTATACAACGATATACAATGAACTAACTGCAAAAATACTCCTTGTGCTTTATCTAATTTTCAAAAAAAAAAATTATGTGTTATTTTTTGTGACCAAATAGACCCCATTTGAAATTTATTCATAAATCAAAGGGAAGTTATTGTCATTTCTTTAAATGAACGTAGGGGTTTTACCGATTTTGAAAGTTAACATGAGGGTTATTGTCAATTTTTAGGTAAATAGGAGTATATTCGTATTGTTTGATGGGGGTATAATTGTTATTTTTTTTGCAAAATATATAGAAGAGAATTTTTTGCTAATAAAAAATAGCACAATAAATTTTAATAATAAAAATAACACAAAGAATTTTTGTGTTAGGGATACACTACAAGAAAAATGCCCTTTCACAACGAAAATTTTCGTCTCCAAAAAGTCAAAAATCGTCGCCAAAGATATTTGCAGACAATAGAATTTCGTAGCTAGGAGCGCAAGTGGAGTGATTTTGGTTGGGGAGTGGGCTGATTTTCTGTCAAGTGAGAGAATGAGTTAAAAAATTGACGGATGTACCCCTCCGTATAGTTTTATAATTTCATAGCGTAGAAAATCAATTGATGTTGACAATTATAATAGTGGACGAAATATCTTAACGCGCTAAATTAATTGGGGATGAAGTGAAAGCCAGCGTACCAAAATAGAAACATTCTGGGACGAAATTTTTTATTATGTCCTAAATAATAATTATTGAGGACTAAATAGAGTGTCCACTAATAGATGCCACAATTGACTACGAACTAAATACGTAGAAGAAAATTCTGGGGCGAAAATATAGATTTGTCCCCTAATAACTGTATTAGCGACGAATTTCTGGTCGTCACTAAAAAAATCGTCCCCAAAAGTCTTATTTGTTGTAGTGTTATAGTTTCATTTCAGTCGATATACAACAATATATACACAACAAATGAAAATCCTTGAAACTTCACCTCTAATTTGACATTTTGAGTCAATTCTCCGCATGTTCTTTTATTCCCAAATTTCGTGGACTCAATCACTTGTCATTTTTTAATTGAACAGTATGTTTTCTGTTTAGTAAACAATGGAAAGATAGGTTTGTTAATCAACTTTAAGATTAATTAATACTTATCATTATATCAATTAACTATAGATAATTAGTAACTCGTGCCAAACTCAATTTGAGTAACATTAATTTACTTCATTAAGATTTATACCACATTTAATTAAAGAAACACGAAGATAGTAGATATTTGAAACTTTTGGGGGATTCTTCTAAATACATGAATTTTTCCGGGAATTCCTCGCAATAAATTAAATATACATTGGTTTGAAATATAATACTCGCTATGCACTCCAAGAAATAGCATAATTTATTTTACACATTACATTATTACATCTCAACACAAACGATCCTAAGGCTTATTAGTGTACCAAAAGACACCTTTCTTGTTTTCATCTTCATCTTGTTCAATGTAGACACATTCTTTTGCTTCTCTCCACACGGCCTTAAGAATCGGAGTTCCATCAAATTGATAGTAATTACCCAATATCGGTTTAATAGCTTTCGTAGCTTCCATGGCGTGATAATGCGGTATAGTCGAAAACAAATGGTGCGCAACATGTGTATCCGTTATGTTATGTAGCACGTAGTTGAGTATTCCATAATCTCGGTCGATCGTAGACAAAGCTCCTCGTAGCCAATCCCATTCGGATGAATCATAATGAGGCAACGAAGTATGTGTATGGTGCAAATAAGTAATCGTGACTAAAAACCCGTTCACAATAGACAACGGGACACCGTACATACAAATAACCCACACAAAACCTTTAGCGACGGTTAAACAGTAAAGCCCATAACCAGCGATTAAAAGTCCCACATCGGATATGAAAATTTGGGCCCGCTCGCTATCCGAATAAATCGGGCTTTGAGGGTCAAAGTGGTTAGCAAATCGGTCGTACTTTCTTCCGGAGATGTTGAAACATAAGTACATAGGCCAACCTATGGTTACTCGAAGAAGGATTTTTAAGACGGGCGAGGCATCAACATATTTCGCGAAGGGTTTCCTCCCGTCCTTAGTTTTGGGTATGAAA
This sequence comes from Penstemon newberryi var. newberryi, assembly GCA_030819805.1. NCBI lineage: Eukaryota > Viridiplantae > Streptophyta > Magnoliopsida > Lamiales > Plantaginaceae > Penstemon > Penstemon newberryi. The sequence goes on along the minus strand of JAUALY010000003.1, from coordinate 31,381,132 downwards.
ACCTCGTCACGATCTAGTGAACTAGTGTTTGAATGGTGACGACGGTGACTTATTCTCCAAGAAAAGTACGGGACCAAAAGTGCAGAATGTAAGATTAGGCCTAGAGTGTCATCTAGCCATTGGTAGTCGCTAAAGGCGTGATGACCGCATTCATGGGCTACGACCCAAACGCCCATTAGTACGCACCCTTGGCATATCCAATAGAGCGGCCACGCTAGATACGTATACGGTTGAGGGAGGTTTACGATGTAATTGGTGGCGATGTAGTAGAAAATAGAGGCAAATAAGAGGTCGTGAACGAGGTAGTAAGAAGAACGAAGAATTGAACGTTGGAAACAATGAGGTGGGATTGCTTTTTTGAGCTCACCTAATGTGAAAGGAGGCTTCGAGTTTGGAGCTCTTAGCATACGGCCACCGGCACCCATTTTTCTATACTTCAATCACCTGTAAAATTAAGGAGGACTAATTATTACGATTATGATGATGATATCTATTAATTTAATGATTTAGAGCATATATAGATATTAGGCATGATAAAAATAAAAAAAATAAAAAAGAGGGACAATTGAATTTTGCCATGACTTACTTAGGAAATTTGATATGGCTGTAAGAAATTATAGTGCAGATCTTGTCCTTCATTTTATAAAGGCACACCACCAGGCATATATATAAAAAAGATGATGGTAGTTGGATTTTGTTTAAATTAGGGGTTATTTACAAAATAGTCCTCTGAGTTCAATTAATTAGGTAACACCCCCGGGTTTAGTTTTTGTTAGTGAATCATCCATTATGGTAATAGAAACGTAATTAGTTACGTATTTTTAAAGGATAAATTACAAATACCCCCTAAGATAAGGTCTAATTACAAAAAAAAACCTCACGTAATGGGTATTATAAAAATTTCCCTCAGGTTTGTCACATTCTTGCAATTAACCCCTTGCCCCTAAAATGTTCCAATTTTGCCCATCTTATATATTTTAAAATTTGGGTGCTAATTGTTATATTTTATAAATTATATAAATGATTATTATATATTTACAATCAAAATAATTGATATAATTTATAATTGCCCATAAATTTCAATAAATATTGTCTTTTACATATTTATTAATAAATTAAATTCTAGAATAAAAAATTATATAAAATTTATAGATTTAAAATTGTATTACACAAATTAAATAAATAATAAAATTTATTTGATTTGTTATTATAGAGATTAAATTGTTAATAAATAAGTAAATGAGTTTTTTTTTTCAATATTTATTGAAATGTATGGGCAATTATAAATTATAACAATTATATTGATTGTAAATATATGATAATCATTTTATAATTTATAAGATATAACAATTATCACCCAAAATTTTAAAATTTATAAGATCTTATAAACATTATAAACCCTTTTGGGCAAAGTTGGAACTGGAAATGGGTTAATTGCAAGAAGGTGACAAATTTGAGGAAATTTTTATAATACTCAATATATGAGGGAGATTTATATAATTAGGCCCTAAAAGTATTTGTACTTTACCATCTTTTAATTCATGTTAGAATTCAATAAAAAAAAATGCAAATATCTACCTATATTTATTATATATAAATAATTACACGTGGTAAATTGTATATTATAATTGTTATATTTCTAGGAACATGAGGTGTTAACCGTGTTATATGCTAATTGGCCAACATGATGAAATGTTAAAAGTATCTATCCATTGCAATCAACCACTAATGTACAGCAAAACCGATCTAATGCGAAAAGAAACAAATTACATGGGGGTATTTTTTTAATAACTCAATAATATAATTAGTCCAAATATAAAAATACTGGTCTACACGTTGCAGGTGTAATTTTGTTGTTCTCTACCTACTAAACGTGGAAGACACAAAAGTCAAAAACCTAGTGCTCTATTTGGAATGACTTTGGTCAAATTTTATGATGTCGGGAAATTGAGTTAAACTCATTTCAATAAAATCTGGGTATAAATTTCATGAAATTCAATTTCAACTTATATATTTAAGTTTAATAAACATTAAAATCTACTCAGATTTTAAATTTATTAAATATATTAATTTGACACTTACAATCTACTATTTATGTTTATGTAACAATATTAATTTCACATCTATTATCTACTATTTCACTCGAACTCTAATATTCAAATTCAATTCAAATTATATCTCCGATTTTTAAGAATTCGGAATCCCAATATTAAATTACAATCCAAATAGTATTTCAGATGTTTCACTTAAATCATCCAAATTATTTTGTTTAAACTTAAACCAAACAAAACATATCCAGCCTCCATTGTTGACTTAACGAATGTACACACGATTAAACAATTACTCCTTCACATGATATATCCAAAATTAATTAAGGGTCAATTGAGGAGTGCTGGACGGGCCTATTTGTCACTTGTTTGGAGAAAAGCGAAAGAAAGAGAGGGAGAACAAAAGGGAGGGGCGCTGGACAAAGAGAACATGGTAACAACTAAGTAACTATAGGGATAATTACATGCACATCACCTGAAGATTTGGTGAAATCATAGATTTACCCCTGAAATTTCAATATAATACAAAAACCTCTTATTTGATTAAACTCCATTAAAGTAACAATTTTTCTGTTGTCATATTCTTAAAATCACTATTAAAGAAAATGTTCAAACTTTAAAATGACAAATAATAGTCCATATTCTTAATTGACCTAGCCAATTATACAAATAGAAAAGGGCAATTGCAAATTTGGTAACATACAATAGAGCACTTTAATTTGCAATATTGATATCATTGTTTACATAAATGCACATTTAGTACCACAATTTAAATATTGATTGCAATGTTCATACCATTGTCAAATAATTGGACCGAAATGGATGAAATCGGCCACGTGCACCCCACGTGACTGTTATCTTGTCTTTTGGAATGAAAAGAATCACTTGAAAAGGTGAGGGCACATCCGTAAGTTTTACTTCAATAATTCAAAATACAATCTAATCCATACAACATAATATTTTATGTAAAGTGAATAAGTAAATATTTTTATCAAAATTATTTAAAAAATAATATTTGAAAATTATTCTTGTTAGTATAGAGTTTATGTAAAGTGAATAAGGAAAATTGCGTCAAAAGAGGTTAAAGTTGATTAGAAGTAATCAGGGAATAATAGATAATGTATTTAGAAAACTATGCGCATGAAAATGAAACTTAAAGCAGCGAATATGTTTGTTAGAGCAACAATTGCTCTAATTGTTGCTGTCAGAATAAAATTATTATATTTCCATGAATGCTCTCAATCATTAAATGTTGTTTAATGATTATGTTTGCTAAATTTTAAATGACAGTACACTTTTGTCAAAAGAATATGACAGTGCACTAATTAAGAGTTTCTAAAATTGATTGTTTCCAACAAATCTGTTTCTTCTCCTTTCTCCTAAATACATAAGGGTCACCATCCCACCATTACTGCATTGGATTCCTCCACTCATCTTAACACTTCACTCATCAAGACTAGAGTTCATAACTCTTCCAATTTTAATGACGAGGGCATTTCTGGAAATATGATAATTAATATCTTCTAAAATCTTACAATTTTAAAACTTCCATTGGTAAAGATTTTCATATAATTTATTCGACGAGTTTAGAAAAAAATAATTAAGTCAAATTTAAAACATAAAGATCCTTAAGATGGAAAAAAAAAAAAAAGAGAGAAAAAAAATAAAATACAAAGAATGTGGGACATATATTTCATTTTCATCCTCTTCATAATACAAAACACAACTCAAAGAAGTTGAGCGAAAGACAAAAATACCCCCTATATTTTGTCTAACTCAAAAAAATCATGTATTATTTTAACTCTAAAAAATTCTCATGTGTTCTTAAGTCTGCACCAAATACACGCCAAGAGAGTGTGATTCAATCGCAAAAACTAAAAGTATTTGTTCATATTTTACTTTGAATATAATAATTTAATCCCTGATATTTAATTATACGAGCATTTGAGGTATTTTTGTCTTTCCCTCTAAAGAAGTTGTCATACTCCTGTTAGAGATAAGAAAATCTAAATCGATAATTTATCCATAATACTGCTCACAAAAACGATAGTCAAGTATACATTTACATATAGAAAAGATAGTCAAGTTATATTCATAAAATTTGACTTGACTTAATTATTGTATATCTTTTAAAAAGATTGACTTGACTTAATTATTGTATATCTTTTAAAAATAATGACTTGACTTTGTCAAATCAACGGACATCAGTCATTTAATGATGGAATTGCGAGTCCATCAGGGCTAGCGAGATGGTGAAGTTGAGGTACAAGATTTTAAAAGTTTTGAGTTTTAATTTCATAATAAATGTGAGTTTTTTTTTTCTAATTTAATACTAATTTTTTTAGTGTATATATTTTGTATTTGTTAGTTGAATATTCAATATACTTTACTTGTGATTAAATAAATTCGCCAATGTAATGATGTAATTATATTTTCATTAGAAAAACAAAAACATTGGTAACTGTCCATAATACATGTTCTCTTTCACGAGAAAAATAAGGGCATGTTTGTTTGGCGTTTCCAAAAATTATTTTGGGTTTGAGAAATGTCAGATAAACATATTTTTTACTTTCTGAAATAAAATTTTCATCTCTCAATTTTCTCAAATTACTCTCTCAAAAGTCAAACAAGCATTTGATATAAAGCCTTACACATCTTACACCTACAACCTAACTTTTCCGAAAAAACCTACATACCCAAATCGATATTATTTCACAAACCTCCACTATTCTCCCAAACTATTTTCCCAAACACTAAACAAAATGTTGGAAACTATCGATAATAAGTTTTTATAGTATTTACACCCCGTTCTTTTTTTCTTCTCTACTTTTTTCATATCTTAATTTTTTGCACGAAATTTTAAATAAGAGTTAAAAAAGGTAAAAAAAATTAGGTATTTTGCATTTATGTCTTTAAAAATAGTGTTTGAAAGTTAATATTATCAAATTATTATATTATACGAGAGAGTAATTTATTTATTTTTTATGAAAATAAAGTCGTAATTTGTGACACCAAACAAAAATAAGATTTGAAGGAGGGATAGAGTATCTCTTTTTGGTAAACTATGTTAAAGAATTTGATATCTCCACAACTCCATCACTTCTACTTTCATGATAAGTGTTGATTTCTTGTTCAGACCTGGTTTGGTCAAACACATTCAATCAATTGGCAAGTGTATTGCACTTGTTTTGTGATTGGTCACTCTCCTAGGAGTTTTATCCGATCCCAAAGTAAGTTTATTATATTTGCCGCGTAATTAATTTGCGTGTGGCCAAACCCGGTCTGAGTAAGAATTTTCTGTTGATTTGACCTCATGGAAGAAAAATAGCACCACAGTTGAGATCGATCTCAAGTAGGGCTGAAAATTAAATCAAATTATTCGATTCTCGACTCGAGTTTGTTTGAGCTCAGTTCATCGCACAAATCAAACAAGCTTTAATATCATTTTCCATTCGATAACTTTTATAACTCAGCTCGAGTTCGAGCTCAATAAGCTAAAAATTGATAAAATAAATGTAAAATATCAAGCTACTCGATACTCGACTCGAACTCGTTTGATAAAAAACTCGTTTGAGCTTTAACACACAAATCAAACTCAAACACAAAATTTAAGCTCGATAAAATTCAAATCAAACTTGAACAATGTGTATTTCGATACTACCCAGCTCGATTACACCCTTAAACCCAAGACATCTCCCATGGTGGAGGCTAAATTCAACTTATGAGAATATTTTATATATTAGCGTTGAGAACATTTGCAAGAAAAAAATTCTAAATTTGAGATATTAACTCAAAAAACTTTTCCAAATCATGTATTTTTGGAAGCTAAAATTTGTTTATCTAAAATTTGAGACTTTATTCGGGAGCACTTTTAAAACTTGAATAATTGATTGAAAAGTCCAACCCATGTGAAGAGAGAGGAATAATTTGTCTTTTGTGTATTTCACATTTTTTATTCACTTAATAAATAATATTTCACTTTCACATTCACATTCATTATAATTCAATAATTTATGTGACAATTTATCTTCTATATTTTCATTATGAAAACAATACATTATTTATTTAATCAAAATATTATTTTATCAAAATTTAATATTTTTATATCAGGATTTGCGAAAAAAATTAATAAATATTTTCTAACAAAAAATGAAATTTTCAAAATTTTAAGCAAGGAAAAAATAATGATTTAATTCAATCTATGTAGAAATAAATATTATTTTTTAGGTAGTTAAAATTTGAGCTTAGCCTCTTAATTATGGTAAATGGCCGATCGAAGAGGCCACACCTAGTGGCAAAGAGGTCTCTGAAATTTTCACTAACTTTAATTCAAATACAATTTGTTTATTGGTGAAATTAATAATTGTATATCTAAGTTAGAGTAATTAACTTTTTTGGTTACATCTAATTTAACTAAATGTTCATATATGAAGTAAATGGAGTTAATATCGTACGTACTGTATTGGACCGATCACTTCAAATTTAATAATATTAAATATATAACGTTCCACTTTTTTCTTGTTTAAATAAAAAAACTCAAACTCAAAGTTCTGTACAGATCGATGTTCTTAAAAGTTAAAATTATCTTTATATCGTCATTAATATATCAAGCTGGTCGGTGCGTAACGGGGCCATGTCCCCCGTTATTTAATTAATGCATTTTTACTGATTAAAGAAAAAAGAAAAAAATAGTTCACATCCTACTACTTCAATGTATTTTTTTTTTCGTTTTTAAATTTAATTTATTTTAGATATTATATAGTCAAACACAATATTTAAGTAAACGGACTATAACTATTGACAAATTCAAATATTATAAATATAATGTTATAAGTTATCTAAATATGAATTGATATGCAATATATATGTAGTTAATTATATAAAATAGTATAACTAATTGTGGTAATGATATCATGACATGTTAATAAGTTGTTTGATATGTTACTTAATTATTAATTGAATTGTCAAAATTTTGTTAGTTATAAATAACTCTACATAATATCAACACCTTGAAATTTTCCTTAATATATAAATAGTATCAATTTGTATCAATCAATGTTCATGGGTTGGCCACGAGAAGTTTTAAGATATGTTGTGATGTTTGCCAGATATATTTCGTGGTGTAATTTTCAAGTGTTCAGTCATGTAGACTGTATTAATACTGATTAATAATTTAATATGATGTTTGATAGCACAATTTATTAATTATATTCTAGTGAACCGACATTGAGGATGGATTATAATCCACCCACTCATGGACAAAGTAGCTAATTTGAGGTAAGTTGGACTCGATGAAATGACATTTACAACCATATATATTCAGGTGAAATTACTGGAATTCAAAAATACTATAAATATTTCATCAAGAATATTTTAAAATTCCCCTCATATATTATCAAATCTGAAAAACGATTTGCATCAAATGCTATATTGGACTAGTTTTGCAAAGGTCAAGTTCGATGTATTAAATGCTAAATTAATATTCTTAATATGATATTCGATCAATCGTTAATCTAATCCAATCTCAATTCCCTAGGTATTATCAGACGACCCTTAAAATACTCCATTAGCTCTATAATAAGTGTCGTTTTAGAGTTTTGCACGGGTATTAAGGAATATAAGAAATAGTATGGATTTTTGGAAGAAAAAAAAAGATATACCTAAAATAACATTAATCTCCGGATTACTCTTACTCTCTCTACTACCTTAAGTGCAATAAATAAGGGCAAAGTTGGAAATGAGTTAATATTACATTGGAATCCTAAATTGACGAATATTTTGAATTAAAAAATATCTCTAAAATGATACTTATTACGGATGGAATGGAGTATTATTTAAGGATGAATAGAAAGAACAATTCTTTACTAAATCCGTATGCATTTGAATAATTTTTTTTTTTTGAAGGTAATAAAAACTATGGAAACTAGTAACTTCTGAATATATATCATTTTTGCCGCATTCAATTATTTATGAACGAGGTGTTCCAATTAATTACTTGGTCAAAACTTTAGTATAGTACTTTTTTTTTAAGGAATTCTAATTTTAATACTAGTTTCTTTGTAATTTGTTGATACTTGAATATATTTATGATTTGATGGTATTGATGTAATATATTATAATTAGTACTCTAAAAAAAAGGATCAAGTGAATCTGAACTCAAAATTAATTGAAACATATTTAAATATATCACCTACTTTTTCTCATATCAGTGAGTCGTTTATTTGCCACCTAATTTTTCCCTCGAACCCCATGTCTAAACTCAATTCAACATATTTTAATTAAGTTTTCAAAACTCACACCTAACATTCAAAACCTAATTAAAATAACGTTTCAAAAATGATGCCAAAATCATCCAAATCAGTATATTAAAAAGGATAAGTTACGATTACCACCCTGAGGGTAAGGCCTAATTATGAAAATACCCCTAATGTATTGGGTATTACGAAAATTTCCCTGAGGTTTGTCGTCATCTTACAATTAACTCAACACTGAAAAGTTTAATGTTTGTAATATCTTACAAAAATTAAAACTTGGGTGCTAATTGTAATATCTCATAAAATATAAAATATAAAATTATATATTTACCACCAAAAATTAAATGTATAACTGCACATAAGTATCCAAAAATACTGAAAAAACCTTATTTTTACATATTTATTAACAATTGAATTTTTATAATAATAATTAAACAAAATTTTATTAATAATAACTTTGAGCATCAATTTCATTAGAAAATTCATTTTTTCCCAACTTCAAGTATTTTCATTCTTTTTATATAATTCGGTGATAAAATTCATCAATATTTTCTCTTTTCCATAGGTGATTAGCAATAATATTTTTTTTTATATGTTGTTTATTATAATTTGAATTATTGCATTGATATCATGTTATCAAACTTATAATTTTGTTGCTATCATTCATTCTCAACTCATGATTTGTAGGAAAAATAATTGGTCATGAGATAATATTTAGTTTATGGAAATAAACTTGAGAAAATGGATAAGATTTTTTTTTTTAAATAGTTGATAACATACCTTAAAACCTAAATTAAATTATTATTTTGTAATGACGTCACATCGGTTGAACCAGTGGTTAAAACGGTTAAATCGATCTAACCAGAACCAATAAAGCTATTGGTTCGATGTCCAATCCTATTTTTAAAACATTGATGTTAATATGGTTAAGTCATTTAAATGTAATGAATGAAGCAACCTGTTATTAATATCCAGTCAAATGAGTAATTTGGTTGAAGGGTTATAGAGAACAAAAGAGAGAGAAATGTTTAATACTAAGTTACTACTAGTAGCATTAAATATTCAATTAATGTTATATAATTCCGAAACATATACAATCCTATATGATATTCGATTTTGAGTTGGACGTATTGTTTGATTCATCATAAATGTTACAGTCTCCTTGATTGTTTTTCTTATCCCAAATATTTTACCCTTATTTTCTTTTTAAAATATTACTTCATTTTTTAACATGAAATTATTTTTCTTAAAATCAAATTTTCTCATATAAATTAATATTGATTTGACATCACTAATTTTTAATAATTATTTTTGAAGACATAAATATAAAGTGGTTCAAATTCCCACTTTTTTAACTCTATGCGCCAGAAATGAAACGAAATGAGCAAGAATGAGACAAAGGTGCGTATAATTGTAATTAATTAGTTAGACACCAATATTATTGTGTTCGGTCAAATATAATACTCCTACTTGCTAAAATTGACTAATAATGGAAACCATTGACTAATAATTGAAACCAATGGTTTCCATTATTAGTCAATTTTAGCAAGTAGGAGTATTATATTTGACCGTTTGACCGAACATTGGTTTCCATTATTAGTCAATTTTAGCAAGTAGGAGTAACTAATTAATCTATTTTAGCAAGTAATATTGGTTAATCAATTTTAGCAAGTAGGAGTATTATATATATTTGACCGAACACAACAATATTACCAATGGTTTCCATTATTAGTCAATTTTAGCAAGTAGGAGTATTATATTTGACCGTTTGACCGAACATTGGTTTCCATTATTAGTCAATTTTAGCAAGTAGGAGTAACTAATTAATCTATTTTAGCAAGTAATATTGGTTAATCAATTTTAGCAAGTAGGAGTATTATATATATTTGACCGAACACAACAATATTGGTGTCCAACTAATTAATTACAATGGTTTCCATTATTAATCTATTTTAGCAACTAGGAGTATTATATTTAAACAATATGCTGGTTTCTTTTGCTTCATAATTGATCATTTAATTTTGAATTTAAATAATTTAAACAACTCATCATAAGAAAATAAAATTCAAAACTTGCTAATAAAATTTAAGAATGAAATGTCCACGTTTATTGTTGCCACCACAATTGCTCTTTCTTGGTACACCAGATTTTAATGCACATTTTCGTCCTTATTATGATTCGATTTTTACACATTCGTCCCTCTTAAATTTTTCATTGCAGATGTGTCTCTCTTATCTATTTAGTATTTCATCGATTCATTTTACGGGTATTACACGACGGAGACAGCCTTACATGCAAAGATTCATTTTACGGGTATTACACGACGGAGGAAACCTTACATGCTTTGCACGTTCATTAATTAGAGGGTATTACTTAGTATTATAAATTCCAGCTTTATATACACTATCCACTGTTTCACTTTGGTTCCTATTAAACATGTATTTTGACAGCAAAATACCTTATGAAATTGGCGGGAATTTAGACGTTATTTTCCCTCCAAAAAGCTTGCATCTTTCTTTTTAATGGACAAAAATGAGACATTTTAAACGATTATCCTTAATGTGATTATAGGACCATAATTGAGGGTATTAAGTCGAAGTTACTCTCTCGCTGATTTTTAGTCGATCCTAAAAAATATGTAATTTTTTTTTGGTTTTCCAATGCATGGTTTAATCTCTTTCGAGACGAATTGGGCACATTAAGTGGATACCTCTCCCAATAGAGATTCGAACCCGTCCACTAGACTAATCACATGTTGGTAAAAAAAAATATATACATATATATATATATATATATATAATCGGGAAGTGAATGCAGTGGTTAATTCTTTGGTAATTAAAAAAAAGTGAAATTAGAGGGCTCTTGAACTGAAATTTTAAGCGGAGCTTAGATTGAACTCTTATATTCCATTAAATCCTTTAAATGTTAAGAATTTTTTAATTGACGAAATGAATTCTTAATAAACAAATTATTGTCTTACTATTTAAAAGATAAGTAGAGTTGGCATTGTCCACCGATCTAGGTTCATATTCAATACTCCCTCCGTTTTTTTTATTTGTCGCTTTAGGGGATTGCACACGAATTAAGAAATGTCATAAATAATCACTTTTTTTAAGGGAAAATTCCAAAATACCCTTTTAATCAAATAATCTTAGCATTAATTAGCATTAATGACAAGTATTGGTATGAAAGGTAAAATTGGTAAAAAAAATATTAATTTTACATTGAAATCCTAAAGCGACAAATAAAAGTAAATAAGAAAATTTTGCCAAAGTGACAAATAAAAAAAAGGGAGGGAGTAATGTTCAAAAAATGCATTAATTAGCAAAAGTTAAGCTCATCATCTTACATCAATATAAGCTCTTCGTTAATATGTTAAATAATTGAAATTAAATAACCCAACCACCACGGATCGAGTAATTAATTAAATATAATTTCATCTAAGCATTTTTAATTAAAACATGAATTTTTAGTTGTCTAACTTTGAAAATTGGAAGGGGCTGTCCCAAGACGATACTTTTAGAATTAGTTAATAGTGCTTATTTAATTAAGGAAAAATAAACCTATTTTACTAGAGTTTTCTGACTAAGCGGAAATAATTAAAGGGGAATAATTACAATTTACACATGCGAACTTAAAGCATGTCACATGTGAGGCCCTTGAAATTCGAAAAATATAATCAGCTTGGTCATATATTTAATGGGTGATTTAGGGTCTATTTGGATGGGTTTTTTCGAATTTCAAGGGTCTCACATGTGACATGCTTTAAGTTCGCATGTGTAAATTGTAATTATTCCCCTTTAATTATTTCCGCTTAGTCAGAAAACTCTAGTAAAATAGGTTTATTTTTCCTTAATTAAATAAGCACTATTAACTAATCCTACAAGTATCGTCTTGGGACAGCCCCTTCCAATTTTCAAAGTTAGACAACTACAAAATTCATGTTTTAATTAAAGATGCTTAAATGAAATTATATTTAATTAATTAGATTCGTAGTGGTTGGGTTATTTAATTTCAATTACTTGATATAGTTTTAACAGATTAACCAAGAGCTTAAGTTTTGCTAATTAATGCATTTTCTGAACATTACTGAATATGAACCTAGATCGGTGGACACTGTCCACTACTTTTCTTTTTAACTAGTACGACAATAATTTTTTTAATTAAGAAATCATTTCGTTAATTAAAAAATCTTTACATTTAAACTTTGAAGGATTTAATGGAAGATTAGACGAGTTAGGTCAAAGCTCCGCTTAAACATTCAGTTCAAGTATAGCCCTCTAATTTCTCTTGGTTTAATTACCAAAGAATTAACCACTGCATTCATTTTATTTATAGTCTGTAATAGCAACGAAATGGAAAGAAAAATATTTTTTTTAAGGTTAAATTAAGGATACCCTTGAGATGAGGTTAAATTACAAAAATCATTGCATATTACGAAAATCCCCGTCGAGATCGTCACAGTCTTACAATTAGCCACTTACCCCTGAAAATTTTCAATTTGACGGGTTATTTGTAATGTTTATAATATCTTATAAAATTTTGAAACTTGTGTATTAATTATAATATCTCATAAATTATAAAACTTATAATTATATATTTACGACAAAAACATCATAAAACTGTAAAATTGGACACATTTCAATATTAATTTTTTTACATATTTATTAACAATTTAAGCTTAATAACAAAAACATATATAGAATTTTAATAATAATATTTTATAATATAAAAATTTAATTAGATAAATAATTTTTTATATGTATTAATAAATTTAATTGAAGTTTAATATTATAAACATAAAAGAATATTTAAAATATACTTATATTTAATAGAATGTGTGAATAAAATTTTAATTAAAGTTTAATATTATAAATATTAAAATTAAATTTATTTAATTAATTAAATGTGTAAATTTTTTTTATATGTTTCAATATTAAAACTAAACTAGTTAATTTAGTATTATAAAAACTAATTTTAAATAAATACGTAAATGAGATTTTTTTTTTAATATTTATTGAATATTATGTGCAAGTTTACAATTTTGTCAACTTTTTGTGGCAAATATTTAGTTTTTCGGTTTTATAATTTATGAGATATTACGATTAGTACCCAAGTTTTAAAATCACATAAGATATTATAAACATTACAAATAACCCATAAGGGCAAAATTAAATTTTTTTAGGGGTAAAGGACTATTGTAAGATGGTGACAAATTTAAGGGAAATTTTTATAATACACAACATGTGAGGAAATTTTTCGTAATTTGACCTTATCTCAAGGTATCCGAAATTAAACCTTTTTGAAATGTTGAGTTCATCCCCACACAAAGACTCGAACCTTTTCCACAATATTTCAACATCCCAATTAGTTGTTCAATTCTAGGAAAATGGTGTTAAGTATCTAAGTTGATATTTGTTTCAGTTTATGTCACATTCCAAATCACTTGAACCATTCATTCTATTCTATTCTATGCAAAATGGTGTTTTAAATCTTTGTCAGTTGTGGAGGTCACATCTATGTCAATCAAGACACATCAAGCTAATTAATATCGTCCAGTCACACCTAATATCCAATATTGGTAAAGTCAACTAAGGAATAGTTACTTTTCTCCAAACGGATATTGTTTTCTTGGTCATATATCTTTACTTGGTTATTCAATTAACAATTTTATAATATCATCTTGTCCAAAGGAAGAAGATACGTAATCAAATTAATTAAAAGAAAGGTACGTAATCAAATTTATTATAATAAAAGAAAGATACGAATCAAAATGTATTGACTTCGAGTACTATGTCCCAATGAAGAAGGCACGTAATCAAAATGTATTAGAATCCTAAGAACACCGTTGGTAAGCTGAGGCATTAAGGCTGAGACCCCAAAAAAATGCATCATACTTATCTGTATTTAGAGAAATCGGCACAAAACCTCTTTATGTCATTTTAATTGTGAGGAGTCCCCTTATTTTTATCAAATCTTGCACAATTTTTCTTTTTAATGGTAAATTGTTAACATCGTTAATAAAATTTTATGTTCTTATTTTAACCTTCATATACATACATGATTCTCCATTTTAATCTTTTTTTTATTATGCAAAGAACCCCCCTGAGTTATGCTTAATCTGCACATAACTCATATCACTTGTTTTTATTATGTAAAGATCCCCCCGTGTTATTCTTAATTTACACAGAACCCTTGTTTTGTTCGGAGCACACGTGAGTGGGGTTCACGTGCATCTATTTTTAACGAAAAAGGGATTCTTTGCAAGATTTTGTAAAATACAAGGGATTACTTGCAATAAAAATAATATAGGAGGATTTTGCGTATGTTTTCCGAAACACAGGTGAGTGTATATGGGTTTATTTTTTCAACCGAGACCCCAAGACTAAGAGGTCATGGGTTCAACTCCCACTAATGTGAGTTTTTCTTTAGTTTTAATACTAGTTGTTTGACAATTATATTTCCTTTGTAATTTGGTAATACTTGAATAAATTTATGATTCGATAATATTGATGTAATTTGTACTCTTTAAAAAAAAAAAATACTAAGAACACGGTTGGTTATACAAATAAGGTCGTTTGTGTCAAAATATGAAATTTCCACTTTGTCTATCCGATTTAGTTGTACCCAAACACAATCGAACTCCAATGCATGGTATACGTGCATCTAAGTGCACTAACGAAAACTCTAGGATTTTGATACATTTCAATGTAGTCGATCAAGACCTAAGATCATATCATAACCAACTAAGTCGACATATAAAGAGTAGTTAGAGTCTCGTGCATAAACTATCTCTGGCCTCTCCGTCACAGTCCTAGCCAACACGTTACCAACTTGTTAGTTCATCCTTCGAGTTGTTACGACAAAGGATATATCCCCCTTACTGGTATGGACCTAGGTAACTAAATTCGCGTCCCAAGGGCTTACGTGCGCACTGAGCGCGAAACAGAAATTCGCAGTATAATTCGTGCACTGGTGCAATAAATTCGGGTACTTATATTTAAGTCATCAGAATCAAGAATCGACAAACGTGAAAGCACTAAGCCATGAATGACGCCATCACGTCTCTTATATCAAAGCTGAAAAGTAGAAGTGTTAATTTAACATTATCTCAATTCTAAAGCTAAATGTTGCTACTACTATTTTTTTTTTTTTGAATTCTAATAAAATATGTACATATGTTCTATAAAATTAAGAATTGTTCTAAAACAGAATAAAGAAACAAATCCTCCGTATTTATTTAACACCACTCACTACTTGATAAAATACTAATATATTTTTGTGGATTGTATAATACAACATTGCTCATTTCCTTACAATAAATTACGTATATCAACTTTTCTCTAAATACTTAATAAATAACGTTATTATGAATGAATTAGCAATATCTTATGTATATTCTAAGATAAAAACATCAAAATTACTCATTTATAGTCATCAATATAGTTATTTTTACTCTTATTTTTAGTAAAAAAGTATAGTAATTTTTTTCATACTTCTCATTTACTTTATTTTTTATTTATTATAATATTATTTTTAAGACGCTCTCATATGTCGAAGTTTTAATATCTCACGCTCTCACGCACGCGTTCGCGCACCCGCTCCACGACTTAGTCACCTAGATACGGACGAGTGTTGTACGGTAGCTTCTAGAGTAGGCGAAATTAGAAGACTCAAGCGAAAATTGGCGAGAACAAAAAATAAATGACATATTAAATTGTTAATGTTATACTGCTAATATAATAAAATACATGGTTTTGAGACATGTAATTATACCAAATATATCATATATCATGTATGAATACCATAAAATAAAATTTTATCAAAAAGAATACAATAATATAAACATTTAATGGTTTTTTTAAAGAAAAAAAATAAAGAATTGAACCATCATGGTGATTAACTATACATACATACCCTTTTTTTAGACGATGAATACAATATTATATTAATCACTAAATCAGAAAATTTATTCGAATATATTTCATTGGTACCAAAGTAGAAAGATAAATTAATTATAAATAACCTTTGGTTTACATAGTTTTTAGTGTATATATATATATAAAAGAACTTATTTTTTAAAATTTTATAAGTTAACAAGAGATTATATAAAAGTAGTGTATGTAATTGTACTTTAGGTTTAAATTGATCATCCGATCCCTTGAGGTATTCATCCCGTAATTAGGGAGATTGTGTCGTGCATGTATGGTGGTTTGCGGATGTTGAGCCAGGCTCGCTGTGTTTTGGTGTCATTGAACATGGGTCTTGTTAATAGAGTTTGGTTCGCTGTTATGATATACTCCCTCTATTTCAAAATAATTGTCGTTTTAGAGATTTGCACATGTATTAAGGAAGATAATAATTAGCCTTGAATTTAGAAAAAAGTTAAAGTCATACCTAAAATACTCCTATTTATTTGGTTAGA
Source organism: Penstemon newberryi var. newberryi (assembly GCA_030819805.1). Taxonomy (NCBI): domain Eukaryota; kingdom Viridiplantae; phylum Streptophyta; class Magnoliopsida; order Lamiales; family Plantaginaceae; genus Penstemon; species Penstemon newberryi. The sequence goes on along the minus strand of JAUALY010000003.1, from coordinate 31,364,405 downwards.
AAAGAGAAAACAATTGGTTAAAGTAGAAGATATATATATATATATATATATATATATAGAGAGAGAGAGAGAGAGAGAAACGAGTAAATAAGAGTAAAATTTGAAGATATGTTACTAATAATGTATTGGAATCCTAAAGCGACAATTAATTTGGAACAAGAAATAATCTCTAAAGCGACAATTATTTTGGAATGGAGGGAATATATAGTATGCTAACGGAAGTAAGCCTCGAGCTTTTTATTTTACCCTATGTGAAATTTAGAGAATGATATCGCTCTTGAAGTCAGGTAGCAGATCGGGTCTAGGGGACCCGGATCTTAGTCCTATATTACAAAGTGGACTAAATACATAAGAAGTGAATGCCAATAGTTTAGAGTTCGAGAAGATGACAGTAATTCACCTGCTAATTATTTCTCGGAGTGCGAATCAAATTTGACTTTTTATGTATAACCAACAAATATTAATAAATACTCAATTACTGAAATTTAAGTAGTGTGTTAAGTAATCTAATCTTATTTTAGATTTAGTCTATGTCACAAATTACTTGAACGATTGATTATAAGCACATGGTGTTTCAATTATTGGTCAATTGTGGAGTGCGCGCAGTCATTACACGGTCAATATAATAACCAATTATGGTCCAGTCACACCTAACAACAAACAACAAAGTCAATTAAGGAAGATTTATTTTTGGGGTGAAATACAGTTTCTCCTTCGAAGTAGGGTTAGTAGTTTTTCTTTTTTTCAAGGGTTTAATTTCTTACGCAGCGTGTCGGACAAAGTAATTCGAATACGAGTTCACTATTTTGTAGTGATTAATTTCTTCCACTAGATCAATTGTACTACTTACATCTCTCTGTTATAATATTGAAATATCAATTTTTTTTTATTAATTATGAATTCTTTCATCAACCAAAAAATATTATTTTTCAATTTATTTATTCTCATTTTTTTCTTTATATTTTTTTCTGAATTTTTGGTTGGTGATAATTATCTCATTTATTTTCAGTAAGAATTATTATTCAAAATTTTGAGTAATTCTCCTTCAAATTCTTTCTCGCAAAAATTCAAGTTTGACACAAAATAATATTATGTTTCAATTTCTTTACAAAAAAATATATTTATTAATTATGAATCCATTCATCCAGCAAACATATTTATTTCGATTTCTTCATTTCCTTTCCTTCGATTAGAAAAAAATGAGATGAAAATAAAGAAAAAATTTGAGATAAAAAAATGAAGAAATTAAAATATAATTTTATTTGGTGGATGAATGGATTTATAATTAATGAAGAGATATTTTATTTTGATAAATTAATAAAAAAATTTATTATTTATGAAATAAGTGGGGGTATTTTGGAATAAAAACTATAAAATTATAATAGATTGGGTTAAGTGTTACAAGTGATATTTTAGGGAGAAAAGTGTATTTCATCCTTCTCTAAATTGAAAATTGCGAGGAAGAAGATGCCTAATCAAAATGTATTAAAAATGTATTGTCTTAACACTAAGAACACGTTTGGTTATACAAATCATTTCATTTGTATCAAAATATGAAATTTCCACTTGGCCTATTCGATTTAGGTGTACCCAATCAAAACCGATACGCCAATGTATGGTATACATGTGCACAAACGAAGACTTTGAAATCTTGATACGTTTCAATATAGTCGATCAAATATTTATGGAATAGTTACTGTCTCGTGCAGAAATTATTTGTCGGCTCATAGACTATAGACTCAAGCGGAAATTGACTAGAAGAAAAAATAATTGAATGATATATTTACTAGTGTTAAAATAATAAATTACATGGTTTTGATTTTAAAAATACATGTAATAATACAAAATATATATTATATATCATGTATGGACACCATAATATAAACATTTAATGGAATTTTAATTGAATCCTTAATTTATCGCGATTAACTATATGTACATGGCTTTTAGTGCATATAAAAAGTCTTATTTGTACATTTTACGAGTTAACACATGAGATTATTTACTAATAAAAATAACACTATAGTATATTTATATCATGAATTTAGCAAATAACCCTTTTGATATCATATATTTATTGAACTGTCAAGCTAACAAAGGAGTGGATCGGTCCATAGTATCAAAAACAGAAAGTGAGAAACGTACAATTTTAAAGTTTTACAATTCGTCATTCTTTTTTTTTTTTTTTTTTTTTTTTTAAGAACCAAATGAGATTTTATATCAAAATATTTGTGAAGCATCTATAAATGGACCATTCCGTGATAGATATTTGTATATACTCATGCCTTATTTGACCACATTAAGACAAAGCTCATGAATTATGTATCAGACAAATCTATTACTCCCTACGTCACATTTATTTTACTCCAATTGTTACAATAATCGGTCAATTTTTTTAATTTTTTTAGTGATTTAGCGTATTAAGTTATTCAAATTTGTGGTATATTAAGCTTTTTAAATATTAATATATATGGTGTCATATGATATTATCAACTTTATTAGTGAAATATATTAATTCAATTATTTATTATAATTTTAAAAAATTTAGTCAAGCTGACCGTACCAAGAGAATAAAATAAATGGGACGGGGAGTATATTTTAGATACACTACACTTCTCTATAACAAAAAAAATTAAATCTTATTTTATAAGAAAATTCAAATATCTAGTATTAATGAATACTCATTACTGAAATTTCAGTAGTGTTGAGTAATCTAATTTGATTTTAGTTTCCTGGTCAATTGTGGAGTGCGCATACCGTAAAAGGATTGAATATTCAGTCACACCTGATAACTAATTAAGGAAGAGTAATTATTTTTCTTTAGACTGAAAATTGAGGCTTTTCTTGTGCACTTATCTTAACTTTGGTCATATTCCTTTACTTAGTTATTCAATTAAAAGTTTTATAATCTCATCATGTCCTAAGGAAGAAGATACGTAAACAAAATGTATAGACTTAGAATTATATGTCCCAAGGAATAAGGTACATATTCAAAAAGAGTGAATAGGGAATTTTTAATTTCAAGTGTGTTATTTTAAGTAGACGGTTTAACTCCTTGTGATAAATAAAAAGATAAAATACATCCCTGTGTTTTTATAAAAGAAACACACTTTATAAGGGGTTAAAATGTCCATTATGCAATATCACAGGGGGTTAAATTGTCCATTTACGCATATCACATAAGGTAAAGTGAGGTGAATATGCTGTCAATTGGAAGGTTAAATTGGTTATTTTTTACATGAAAACAAAGTCTCAGTCGCATTATAGAGTGTACACCTCTACTAGCAATGAGGTTAATTACTCATTATTTCATATCACATGAAGGTAAATTGCTCATTATTTCATTTCTCATGAAGGTAAATTGTCTATTTTCATATCATATGGAGTTAACTTGCCAAAAACCCATTCAAATTGTATTGACTTAATACTAAGGTCATGTTTGGTTATACAAATAATGTCATTTGTACCAAAATATGAAATTTCCACTTTGCATAACCGATTTAGGTGTAACCAATCAAAACCGATACGCCAATGCATGTTTCACGTACATCTATGTACACAATCGAAGACTTTGGAATCTTGATACATTGTAATGTCGTTGATCAAGATCCAAGTTCATCACACCCAATTAGTTCAAGATTGAAGGAATGTCGTTCAAATTAATGTCTTTTATAATTTGTAGTTTTATTATACTTGGGGAGATGAATCAATACTGCTATTGATCAAAGTTTCGTTTTTATTGTATGTTTCGATAGTTAAATATCTGAAATTTTTTGAGAATTTTTTGGAAACACTAGGAATAGATATGGCAAAAATTTATTTTTCATACCATAGAACTTGACATATTTCATTTTTCATACCAAACTCGCTAAAAATATACCAATTCTTGAAAAAGGTTACAAAAGTGATACTTTTGTTTGTTTTGTTGAAGGAATTAAACAATGGAGATTGAAGTCCATGTCCAAATGAGTAAGATGACGCAAAAATTTCTGAAAAAGGTGGAGAAACAGGACTGTAATTGCGATTTGAAATTTGTGAGGAAAAGAATTTCGCGATTTAGATTTTCAAATGCAAAAATTGAAATATTCACTCAACATAATATGAAATTTCTTATACGTATGTGTTCGCAGTGAGAGACGAACAAAACCCCTCTCCTATTTCCGACGAACAACTACCAGAGGATGGTGGTCGTGCGTGAAGAATGAGATAGGGGTCGATTCGCAAAATCACCAAAAGGCAGGAGTGAATCCACAAAATCGCCTTAATCACTTAAATTAATCTTAATATTATAAAAAGTATTAGTAGTTTAAATTTTTACTGTCACATAGAAATTCTATCAACAAAACTAACGGAAATATCACTTTGTAACGTTTGATAGGTAATTGGTATTTTTTTGTAAGTTTGATATGAAAAGTGAAATCGGTCCAATTCTATGGTATGAAAATTGATTTTTCGCCGATTAGATATATGATTGATCTAATGAATGATGATTGATGTAAACGATGTATTCACCGACTCAAAAAAAACTTATTTATGTTTGAGTGAAATGCATAAATACCATTGTACTTTGCTTAACTAACAAAACCCCCCTATATTATTTTAACTAACAAACCCCCCATGAGTTATTTTTCATTAACAAAATAATCCTTCCCAAGAAGGGGTGGGATTGGGTCCGGATTTCTGGATTTCGGGGACAGGATTTCGGGGACGGGATTTTTGGGATTCGGATTTTCATTTTTACTACCCGAATTGAATTCTTTTTTAATTGACTTGGTCCCGGTATTTTGGTTTCCCGATAAATATCGGATTTTCGGGATCGGGATTTGGGTTTCCCGAAAATAGTAATTTTAAACTCCTATATGGTAAAAGTAACACACTTTTCTTTATATTGCTTCTTCATATCATTATATCATAAATTGTTAATTTCAAGACCATGGGGTAGGTGATTGGGCTTGGATTTGGGAGTAAGAGATTGATTGAAAGTGGTAATTTATTTTGTATAATAAGAAATTCAGGATTCGATTTTCCCGTTCCGGTGTGAAACATTATTCGAGTACCGTCCTGATTTAGTTTGTCAGGTTTTCGGGTTTCTCAAAATCCAAAAATCCACCATATTTCCCATTCCAAACTACAAAATCCCAACCAGGACCGGACGAGTTCCTGAAACCTGATACATAATGCCCACCCCTACTCTTAAGCAAAATTGACATTTATAACCTCCACAAAAAAAACCTGCAAAAATATCAATAACCCCCTTATTGACTTTAAAAATTGACAATAATCTCCTTGTTCACTTAACAATTAACAAAAACCTCGTTATGATTTATGAAATAATTTCAAATGAGTTTTTTTGCTAATAGACAAAAAAACACGGGAGATTTTATTAGTTAAAATAAAACAGGAGGTTTGTTTGTGAGATAAAATACGAGTGATATTTTTGCATTTAGCTCCATTTGTAATGATCTATAAATTGACTATTCCATGATAGATATGCCTAATTTGACCGCACTAAGAGAAAGTTCATGACTTGTCAATTTAGAGATGTTAATCAGACAAATCTATTACTTCCTCCCATTTTGTTTATCTCTATAATTGGTCGGTCAACTCGAGTAAATTTAAAAAAGTTACAATAAAAAAAATTGTTAATATATTTCACTAATAAGTTGATAATATCATATGGTACCATATATATTAATATTTAAAATATTTAATACACCACAAATGTAAATAATTTAACATGATAAGTCACTTAAAAAATTGAAAATTTTGATCGAAAACTGTAGCTAATAAAGTAAAAATAATGAGACGGAAGGAGTATATTTTTTCTTATAATTTTAAGAACAAATTTAGATTACAAGTTCCGGACTGGAAATTTCCCTACTCAAGAGTCAAACAAATTTTTGGTAGCTGGAAATACTATTTTTTTACTCAACACGACGACGGAACACATAAAAAATAAAGAATAAAATAAAAACTACTACACGGAGTATAGAATAGATAATATACCAGAAGAGAACCTCTATAAAATGATCCACACTTTTCATTTCCCAAACACCTCCATCTAAGCAACTCTTATTTTACAAGTTACTAAACAACACACACACACACACACACACACAAAAAAAAAAAATGGGTGCCGGAGGTCGAATGGAGCAAGAGCGAGAGCGAGAGCGAGAGCGAGAGCGAGTTCCCCACACGAAGCCACCATTCACGGTAGCCGACATCAAAAAAGCAATCCCACCTCATTGTTTCGAGAAATCGATCATTCGTTCTTCGTACCATCTCATTCACGACCTCGTTTTCGCTACTATTTTTTACTATATCGCCACCAATTACATCGAAAATCTCTCTCTTCCTCTCCAATACCTCGCCTGGCCAATTTATTGGACGTTCCAAGGATGTATACTTACCGGTCTATGGGTCATCGCCCACGAATGCGGCCACCAGAATTTTAGCGACTACCCTTTGTTAGACGACACGATAGGCCTAATCTTACACACCTCATTTCTTACCCCGTACTTATCCTGGAAAATAAGTCACCGTCGTCACCATGCAAACACTGCTTCCCTAGAGCGTGACGAGGTTTACGTGCCCAAATTCAAGACCGGTCGAAAATGGTTCGACTTTTTACTCGACCACCCACCCGGCCGTGTCCTGAGAATCCTCGTGCGCTTGATCCTCGGTTGGCCTTTGTACTTATGTTTTAACGTGTCGGGTAGAAAGTACGAGAAATTCGCTTGTCACTATGATCCCAATAGCCCTATTTTCTCCGATGGCGAACAAGCTCATGTTCTTATCTCCAACGCAGCAATTCTTGCAGCCTTTTACGGGCTTTACAGCCTAGCCGTAGCTAAAGGTGTCGTTTGGTTGATTTGTGTGTATGGTGTTCCGTTGCTAATAGTAAACGGGTTTTTTGTTTTGATCACTTATTTGAACCATACACACGCTGCGGTGCCTCATTACGATTCTACTGAATGGGATTGGCTACGAGGAGCTCTGGCTACGGTTGATAGGGATTACGGAATTCTTAACTACGTATTCCATCATGTCGCGGATGCTCATGTAGCGCACCATTTGGTTTCGAACATACCTCATTATCATGGACTCGAGGCGACCAATGCGATTAAACCGGTATTGGGTAAATACTACCATTTCGATGGAACTCCTATTGTGAAGGCTATGTGGAGAGAAGCTAAGGAATGTGTTTACATTGAGTCTGATCCAAGTGGAAAAGGTGTCTATTGGTTCAATAATAAGGTCTAGATCTTGATCTATGATGTTAAATAAAGTTTGAATTATTTTAATGAAATAAAATAATTGTGTGTGGTTGGGGGAGTTGAATTAAAAGTCCAAAGTATCTTTGGATTTTGGTTGATTTTTTAATTAAAGATTGTTGTAAACTTGTAATGTTCGTTGTGCTTGAAGTCATTTTTCAGGTTGATTTATTTTGCTGTTTAAATTGTTTTGTTATGGATATTTTTCAAGTAATAATTATTATGTTATATGAAACTGATGAACATGAAAAAGTGAAAAAATAAAATAGAACAAAAAGAGATAAGAACAAATTGGAAATGATATTCGAGTAGAAACTCACGAAGCAACAAAGAAACATGGGAAGGAAAGAAGAATCAGATAGGGTCGCTAGTGGGCCAATATATCAATTTGAATTCCATTCCAAAAAATTGACCCGTAAATTGTTATATTAGAATATGTATCTAATTAAAGATTCGATGGATGTGATTCCTTTTATGAAGATTCGTATCTGGAAAATATGTAGAATGAATATGGATCTAGGTCGATTCAATTTGTTACATATCTGTATGCTAGAATAAGATATCCGAACTAATCAGGTAAAATTCAACTTACTTGAAAAAATAAGATTCTAGCAATCTGAAAATACAATATTATCACAAATAGATAAATAAGATTACTTTTGATATAACTTGTAAAGGAAAGAAAAAAACAGGTACATAAATTTGGACATGAACACATAAGGCCTAATATGTTATCAAAAAATTTAAGAAATAATAATATTTTCATTTTGACCATATGGGTGAAGACAAATTGGGAGAAGTGTGGTAATAAAAATAATATTCGAGTTGAGTCAATCTCTTTTTATTTTAATCGATATCAAAGTACGAAAATATACTACCAGGATTAATAATAGCTTTTGCCACTAGGCCACGACCTTTTTCGACAACCAATACAAATTTCAGTACAACACATTTTGAGTAATTCTCATTTTCAGTTTTTTATACTATTGACCGATCCAGTCCTTTGTTAGCTTGACAGTTCAATAAATCCATTAACAAATGAAATAAATAAATATTTATACCATAGCTATTTAGATATCAAAAGGGTTATTTGCTAAAAAATCATGATATAACACGTATACCATGCATTGGAGTATTGGTTTTGATTGGGTACAACTAAATCGAATAGGCCAAGTGGAAATTTCATATTTTGGTACAAATGACATTATTTGTATAACCAAACATGACCTTAGTATTATGTCAATACAATTTGAATACGTAAATTCTTCCTTGGAACATAGTATTAGTCAATACATTTTGATTACGTATCTTTTGTCATCTAATCTAACAGAAAACAAATCATGTGATGTTGCAGATTGCACATTCTCATCCTAACCCAATAGAATTTGGCCAAATCGGGCTTATTGCATAATTGGGTTAGTTGGGCCAGATGAGCTCTGTTGGGCCAGGTCAGCCCATATGTCAAAACTAATATTGCCAACTCAGACCACATAAAAAGACATCATAATATTCACATTTTCAACATCCACTCCATTAAAAGAAAATGCCATTTCTTTTGAGGAAATCACACTTTTCGTCCTTCTTATGGGCCTAAAAATTTTATAGCAGATCCGTCCCTCTTATCAATGTAGTGTAACACATTCATCCCTCTTAAATTTTTCATAGCAAGTGCGTTCCTCTCATCAATGTAGTGTTGTAACACATTCGTCCTAAAATGGACCAAAATGGATGTATTTTGAATTTGAGAGGGACTAATCTGCTACGAAAAATTTAAGAGGAACGGGACACATCTGCTACGAAAAATTTAAGAAAGACGAATGTGCAAAAGTTGACCCATAAAGAGAACGAAAAGTGCAATTCAATCTTTTTTTTCACTTGGTTATAGAATTGCCTCATGACATGAAGCATTCATTGCTTGAACTGCACAGGTTCACATCATCTAATAACCGGAACATGTAATGAAAAACACAAAAGTCTTCATTCTCCATACCTGTGCGGCTCGATTTATTGGACCAAAGAAATAATCGTAAACTCTTATCGTTCGTACAACCCAGAATAAAAATTCAACAAAGTAACGTTATTCACAGTTGAAGGTCTAAACTCGAGTGGATTATTCCACTTCCCGGTTTTCTCAGCCCATCTCATGTTCACATTTTGTACGAACAGACCATCAATGTGTTCCATGACGAACCCTGCACAGCTGTGGTTCACTAGCCCTTGGCACCCTGGTCTATAGTCTATGAGCCCATCTTCATAATTAGTCCATCTTTTATAAGTCAAATTCACATTAATAAACTTCAAATTTCTCAAAACTCCTCCATCTTTGGATCCTGATAAAAACACACCATTTTCAGAAGTAGATGTGATGTTTATGAACTCTAAATTGGAAATGGAACCAGCTTTTGAGTTGTTGTCTCTTGGGCAGGTTGTGATATAAATAGGTTCTGCTCTACCCCACCATGAAGGATCATAGTATCTAGTGCTCATGTTAATGTTTGAGAAGGTTATGTCACTCACATTCCCTGCATAAGTACAAATGATCATGTTAAGTGCATTGAAAAATCACAATCATGCGCTAGATAACAACGATTATCCTAATAAATCTCATGATTAGAGTTAATGTCAATTTACCCTCCTGTGATATGCATAATGTTCAAAATCCCCCCCCCCCCCCCCCATGATCTTATAAAATTTTCACACTGCCTCTCCTTGACATTTTTAAACTTAAAAAAGATACGAATGGACAAAACTATCCCTCTTTCTTATATGTGTCACTTTACTCCCCCCCCCCCCCCCCCTCATGTTATGATAAAAGTTGCACTTTAACCCCCTATGTTATAAAAATATTTTTCATGTCCACTCTCAATTTCAGCGAGTGGATTACAATCTCCAGTTGAAGGAGGTAAATTGCTTCTTTAAATCGGGGGGCAAATTGGCATTATCTCCTCATGATTAAGATAAAAAAGATAGATAAACAAGAAACAAATTAATATATACCTCCATCTCGTATTTGTAAATTGAACGTTATGAATATCATGGGGGGGGCAAATTGGCATTATCTCCTCATGATTAAGATAGAAAAGATAGATAAACAAGAAACAAATAATATATACCTCCATCGCGTATTTGTAGTCCAAGTCCTCTATGAGATTCTACAATGGTTATATTGTCAAAGATGAAACCTCTGAAAGCAAAGAAACTAGCACTCCCAAGTTTGATAGCTGAAGACTTTGTTTTAATCCAACAATTGGTTGCAGAAAGATTGTACATTGGACCAGTATTTGTCTTGGGACATATTGCATCATCTCCAGTATCTATAGTACATCTTGTGATGAGGGTATTGTTTGAATCCTCAATATCTATGCCATCATTGTTTGGTGTATTGAAGTCACCATAAATTGATATGTCATGAATTGATGTATTTTGACATCTAACAATGTGCAAGCTGCAATATCACATGATTTGTTTCAGTAATAATATACCTGATTTATTTCAATAATAATTACATAAGAGGTTTAAAATTATATAAAAATGAGTTATATTGACTTTGTAGTGTAGCAAATGGAGTGAAAATGTTAGGATGGAGGGAGTGTGTATTATTGAACCCTTTGAAGATACCTTCATGTGAATGCCTAATGGGCAATTTACCCCTTTTAGATATGAAAATAGGCATACTCATGGATATGTTGCACACATGCTCCAAAATACGAAGCAGTCTTCATTTTGGTATGGAAAATGATCAATTTAACCTTACATTCACATAACATAACGGGCACTATACTCCCCTGTGATATTGCCTAATGAGCACTTTTTTATAGCTTAATGAGCACTTTAACCCATGTGATATTGCCCAAATAAGCATTTTACCCCCTATGAAAATGCAAAAACCAAGAGGGAGGCAGTGTGTTTCTTTTACAAAAATACAAGGGGGTATCTTGCTATTTATTTATCACGGGGTAAACTGTCTTTTAACTATAACACAAGGACTTAATTTGTTGTTAACACCTTAGATACCTAATCCTATAATGAGATCTTCTGATCTTAGTTGATCATTCAATATTGTTATGTTTAGGGAGACTATCGAAATCAAATTGTGGCACCTTAGCCTCAATTGATATTATACACTTTCTGTTTTCCAAATTAATCACTAAAATTATGTATTAAGAGTAATATAGAGTTAGATTATAAACTCTGTTCTTACTAATTAATTAGGTGAAAAGTACTCTGCTAATTGTTAATCCTAAAATGACCATTTCTGGTTTAGTTTGTGTATTTCTCACGTTAATTTTAGTTATGAATTACAATTTCCGAGTAAAATTTGGTCTAGAGATTATTTTAAAATTCATCCAAATTATGTGACAATTCAATGGTTTTGATCTAGTATAATTACATATCATAAATAGTATCATCCAAATTACATGAAAATAACAAAAATCCAGTAATTTTCACTCTAATAATAATCATAGACCAATGAACAAAATTCAAAAAGACAAGTGATGCATTTCTAAATTGAGTAAATTAATCAAAAACTTAATCAATGAACAAATCACAAACAAGAAATCTAAAAAGTGAAAACACAAACGTACCACCACAAAGCCGGTTGATTGAATCTGACGTTCCAAATCCGCACATTCTCGCACCCAATAAACCCCACTAATCTCGGCCTACACTCGTCACCCAAACACGCCCCTGTCTCATTCCAGCTCACCATCACATTCTTCCTCTCATCAAATCTCCTCACAAATTCCAAACCCTGACCGTTGATCTCTCCTCCGCCGGTAATCCCCACCTCCGCCGCGTTTTCCGCCACCACAACATACCACTTATCCCGCTCTTCCGGATAGTCTTCAAGCCTAGTTCCGCCGAGGATCGTCGCATTTTCTGATACGTTTAAAACGACGCCGGATTTTAGGTATAGAGTGGCGGTTAGGTATTTGCCTGGCGGGAAGGTGACGTGGCAGGGGCGGAGGTAGAGGGAGAAGCTTGAGGAGCAGGCGTCGATTGTGGATTGGATTGGTACGGTGTCGTATTGGAGGCCGGTGCCGGTGGCGCCGTAGTCTGTTACGGAGAAGGAGAGGATGGAATCGTCGGATTGGAGGATGGAGAGTGGTGACGCGGCGGAGCTGGATTGGTGGAGAGTGAGAGCTAAAAGAAGAAGGTATTGGGTACACAAAAGGTCACAATTTAATTTCATGGCTATTTTTTTAAATGTGTAAAAATCTGTTAGGTTACTATAAAAAGTTCGGATTTAATTTAGGTTCGTTATCTTATCTAATACACATTCGTTTAATCAAAAAAAAAAAAAAATTGTTTAATCAAGAATTTTCACCCACCTTCAAGTATTATTTTAAAAGTTTAGCAACTTCTAGATTCTGTATAGATTCTTTCAATCTACGTTATTTATAGATTATAAGGTATGCCTATAATGTTTTGTGGGTATATATTTGAAGGATAGTAACAACTATGAATTAAAATTCATTTTCTTAGAATATTTCAGTCACTTAAATATTAGTATAAATGTCTGAAATAAAATTCAGAAATTATTTGAAAAATAATTTTAAAAAATTGTAAATCAAAAAAACAATTCTAGTAGAAACTACACTATATTGTTGTTCCAGTTCACCCGAAATCAATGTATTGAGGGTGTATGTGGAGGTTTTGGCCCGATCTCGTGGATTTCGTGAGACCATCTAAAACCCTTTCAAATGAATTTTCATCAAACCCATAAAACCATCAAAAATCTATTCATAAACTCACACTCAAACTCTTCAAACCTATAAAACATTGATTTGACACCTACCACCTATGATTTCCTCAAAATCTCACTAAAAAAGACACTGATTTGACATCTATCACCTACTTTTTTCCCTAAACCCCAACATCCAATCTCAATCCAAGTGGGATTTCATCTTATTCAAACCACAAACCCATCTAATGAGGTCTTAAAGGTTTCATCGAAACCATCCAAATCATTTTTTTTAAACCGAAACTCACGAAACCGAACCAAAACCCATCCAAATAGAGCCTGAATGTTCCCCGCGGGATGCATTCAATACATAGAAACTGCTCTACATTGTTGTTTGAATTGGGAATGCTTTCAATTCATAGAATAAATACAACTCTAGTTGCTATTTGTGCAAGCTACATAAGTTTATAATTTTATTTGAAATTGAAAATTCCGAGAACATGTAGAAATTTTAATATTAAGAAATGACATGAAAATATTTTAGGACCCTAATATCTAATCCAGACAATGAGACATACTGCCCATATATTTTAGGACCCACCTCCATCTTTAGACAGCATCCTCATGGCCCATGCATTAGTCAATCCTGCCCGACCAATAATGTAATTAGCTCAATTATAGTAACCTGAACCGAACCCAGCTTTGATTGAGGTAAAACATGTGTGAGCAAACCATGTCCTAAAAGCAAGTGTAGATGTAAATATGTAATCAAAGATGTCCTAATGATTTTTCAAAAGAAAAAAGGAATGCAAGAGAACAATTGAAAAGCTAGTATTTTAATTTAGCTTACAATAATGTTTCTTGTTTTACAACACTAATCAATCCAACATCAAGATTGAATGCCTCTTGAAGTTAGCTGTGTTGATATTTCTAAATATCTATAGAATTACTATATAAAATTTACGAAATAATAAAGTAAATTTAGGACTTCATAGCAGCATTAGCATAAATGGAAACCGAGTATTAGTGCTTAAAAAACCTTTCTGATCCTATATGTACAAACCTAGCTACTCGAAAAAAGCCTGCCTCCTTCACAGCTCCATCTTCAGCTGACTCGAGTGCAGCGAACCTGTGCCAACGCGATAGTGTAAATTTTGTTACATCAAAAATCCACCACACAATCAAATATTTAAAACTTATCCCTCTTCAATATTTAAGAATGAGCTGTAAACACACATGTGCTTTGCCTAACTTATAAAAAAACCATGTGTTATTTTTATTAGCGAAAAACTCATTTGAAATTCCTTCATAAGTCATAGGGAGGAGGTTTTTATTCAGTTTTTTAAATGAATAGGGGCGTCATTGCCAGTTTTCAAGTTAATAGGGGGGTTATTGATAATTTTTTAGGTTAAGAGGGGTGTTTTTGCATAATTTGGTGAGGTATAATTGTCATTTCAGCATGGGAGGGTTTTTTTGCTAATTAAAAAACACAGTTTTTTTTTATAATTAGGCAAACCATAGGGGGTAAATTTGCATTTCACTCATTAAGAAAAATAAAACTCCAGTTTGAAGAAAAATAAAGTGATTCATAACTAACTTTGTATTTACCTGAATTTGCTGAAGAATCATAAATTGAACGCGAGTCCTTCAGAGAAATGAAATTAGAGGTGTCGTCTTCTTCTTTGCTCCAGACAGGCTGATGAAGTCCATCAACATGTAACAGTTGTTGATATTGTTGTTGTCTGATCCCATCTATTTGTCCTTCGGGCCAGATGTGTCCCGAGTAGCTAATATCAATTGAAGATCCACTCTACATGAACATTAGCATTCGCGTACATAAATTTATATACCGAGGACAACGGGTATTGTTGGTAGGTCGTATAATTGAACTTACATATGATTATGCACCCATTATATAATTCTTGTTTTTTAACTTTATTCAACAAAAGGCAAAATTTCAAAAATGGTCCTGTAACTTTGGGTCTCTTCCAAAAATAGTCCTCCAACTATAGTGAACGGACATTTAGACCTTTAACTTTCACCCAATTTCAATTTTGGTCCTATGCATAATAAATTTGGTTCTCTAACTTTCAATAAGTTTCAATTTTGTCCTACAATTACAAACCTTTTGTAGGACGAAAATTGAAACCTATTGAAAGTTAGAGGATGACATTTGTAACTGCAGGACGAAAATTGAAACTTATTAAAAGTTAGAGGACTAAATTTGTTATGCATAGGACTAAAATTGAAATTGGGTGAAAGTTGAAGGACTAAATGTGTGTTCAGTATAGTTAGAAGACTATTTTTGAAAGAGACCCAAAGTTACAGGACTATCTTTGAAATTTTTCCTTAAACAAACATCTTCAAGTAGTGAACAAAATTCATGAGTTCAGTTCAATAGTACTTACTTCAGCAGCCAAGAGGGCATCAAGGTTAAAATCAATTCTTGGGTCAACAGCAGCAAGTCTCATAGACAAAAACTGAAGTCACAAACATTTCCAATCAGCTCAAGTTTAAAAGGACAATAATATATAATAGTATATAAAACAAACCACTCAAGCATCTTAGCTTTTATTGATCAAGAGAATAGCATTTGTATGTTTTGTTGATTTATTGTCTTCTAAGTATCAGTTTAAATAGATCCGGATTCTCAAATCTGAAATGAGAACTTCAATTTTGACGTTTCAAATTCAAAAGTTTAAATTGGTATAAAACAAGTAGGTTCAAGATCCCGATTTCTGTCACATCAGAGAACTTTGCACAGCCTAAGCACGTCTATATATTGATGATCAGATAC
This sequence comes from Penstemon newberryi var. newberryi, assembly GCA_030819805.1. Lineage (NCBI taxonomy): Eukaryota > Viridiplantae > Streptophyta > Magnoliopsida > Lamiales > Plantaginaceae > Penstemon > Penstemon newberryi. The sequence goes on along the minus strand of JAUALY010000003.1, from coordinate 31,348,648 downwards.
AGGATAATCATATCACTCAAGTAGATTAATTTCCTATTGAATGTATAAAGTGTTGATTCCCAAAAAATTCACCAGGTATTACTTTTAAGTCAATGATAGGCCAAAATAGATCTAGCATTACCTCCACTTGACGCTGAAGGGCTTGAACGTGATTTATTATCTCATCTAGCACCATTGCAGTACCTGAAACCTGTAGAAGAAAGAATAATTAATTAATGTGGATATAAACCCCCAAGAAGAAAACAGGAGTCCAAATTAATTTCCAGTATAGAGTTAATCATCACAAATCGACTTTATAATTTCCACCTATTAACCATGTATCTATCATTTCCACTATTATTAATTTTATAATGTTTAACTGTTTCTTCAGTTTTTCTGCAACAAAAAAAAAAAAAAAAAAAAAGAACCAACATTTAAGTAATATTAGTTGAAATAAAATGTAGAACTTGAGGCAAATAAAATCTTTCAATACCATAAATGAGATTTGACAATGTAATATGTTAAAGAGTTTAGTCACACAGTTCTCCCCCAATGCAGTGAATTTTATGAGTAAAATAGGTTCACTAAAATCAGAAGTACAGAGTGAAAATTTTAAAGACTATAATGAGGTAAACAAATTTGTAGCAAGGATTCTGTTAACTGTACCTGTCTTAAACATAGTACAGTGGTGTAAGGACCATATACAGGTAATAAAATGATCAATAAAAACTACCATAATGGTGCAAACCAAATCTGACAACAAATTTTTTTCACTATTCCTCTTTCTTGTGGTTAAAATCAGTTTCAGAACACACAAAGGCCATTAATGGTGATCCTGAAATGACCCTTTTTTTTAACCTACATCAGTGTGCTGATTCTATTGGCTGCTTTGCCCATTTTTGTCAACTTTCATGTCTTAACAATAAAAGCCTGGACCAGGCTGTCCATTCTTCATTATTGGCATTTTTCGTAGTAACTCCAAACATGGAAATTTGATTCTTAAATCGCGCAATGCATGCGTCAACAACTTGCAACTTTATACAAAATGAAAAAAGATCTTAGAGAAATAGAAGAAAACAAATGAAAAACCCGGAGGGGCATTATTTATGACCATGGTGGATGAAGTACCCATAAGTTTACACCAAATGTTTCCGCTTTTGGTCAATTTATATGATTATAGAGAAGTTTCTACTCTATCATCTCAAAAGTAATATTAACCAACAAAGACATACCATGAAACAAAATTTTATTTCATGCTTATACCTAGCTTTCAGCAAGACTGACATTTTTTATCTAGTTTGAAATTGAACACCCAACTCCAATCTAACTCTTAATCACCCAATTATATATAGTTTATCAATTATATCTAGTTTATGACAATCAATATAATAAGAGAAACCTTTTTAATTAGAATCATTCTTTATTTTGGTTTAGCAAATGAAAAAGATGCCCTTTAAAATGACAGATAACGAACCAAACATAAGACCAAAAGGTGAAAATGAAAATACAATGCAAGAATTACGAGAGGGACGCTTCAATGGCGGCCCATCACCTTTTCTTGGTGTAAAAGCAATCAGCTTTATATTCCTTCCCCTCATTAAAAGTTAGACAGAGACACCATATATAATATTATTACACTTTTTACAAACAAAAAGCCATATAATCAAGACAGAAACGCTTTCTTCATCACATAATCCAAAATCTAATCACCCCATTAACTTTAACATAATCCCATTATAATATAAAACGACAGCTTTTAGCAACTAACCTTGTTACATCCTGGGACCAGCTCCTGTAATAGCTTCATTCTCGCATTGATTTTCTCTCTCCTTGCCTGTGTAAAAAGGAATCACAAACTTAATCCCAATTTAGGGCTACTAATCAAAATTAACGAAAACTAATTAGGATTTAGAAAGAAAAAAAGTACTCTTTCAGCCAAGCTATGGCTATCAGTGGCTTGGCCACGGCGAGCTCTGACGTGAACGTACGGCAACTTCTCTCCTTCATTTGCTTCCACTCTTTTACCCTTTTTATTCGATTCTTTAACCTGCAAAATCGAAGTCAAAATTGAAGTCAAAATTAGTCAAACCAATTACTTGACAGAGCACGTTGCCTCATCATTGGCTAGGTTTGACCGGCCAGAATTTTCTATTAAGTTACCTTTTTCTCCCTCTCTTTTCGCTTGGTGGACTTATGACTCTGATTTGAAGCCGGTGAAGAAGAATCGGGTTGCGGATCCGAATCCGAATCCAATGGCTCCTGCTTCATTGACATTGAGGCCGAAGCGAAGGTAGAGAAATTGGAATCGCGGTCAATTAGGGCAAAATTGGAAGTGAAAATTGGGGGTGGAGGAAGAGGTTTGTCCGGGTAATCTTCCTTCACTAAAAGCTCCACCGCTTGCGGCGGCGGGAGTTCGAGGAGCGCCGTGAATGAGCTGTTGCCGGTGGTATGCGGTGGACCGGACATAAACCCTTGAAATTCGCCGAATCCGAACAGCATTTCCTCGGGCTTCGGTTCGGATAATCCGGATCTGATTTGAGCTTGAGTTGCTTCCATTTCGGCGTTGATAATGCAATTGGATTGAGCTGAAATTCGAACAAGAAAAACTCAATTCCGGCAATGTTTGGCAACAATCATAGAGCCTCTTAAATAAAATTGGAATATTATTTTAAGAAAAAAATATATAATTCCTCTGCTCACTTTCTTCTCTACAGTGTTGTCGATTGTAAAATGGATTTGCCTTTTTTTCTTTTATCAATTTAAATCAGAAACCCCAAACCGTACAACGAAAGCTACGTTTGCTTTGGTCCCTACTCTCTGCTTCTCCTATTCTTTTCCTTCTGAATATACAGAGACATATAGTCGAATTATATTTCATATGGTTGATATTTGTTATAATTTGTAATTTAAAAAAAAGAAAAAGTTACTAACAAATTATCTTTTTCTTTATTTCAAAGTTAAAACTACACTATTACATAAAATAATAATTCGATACTATAAATTTCTAGGTTTAATTTCCAGGCATAATAAAGGTATTTATACAATCTAAAATTCCCTTGACCATTTGTCTTGGACTCGCGGAAATGGTATAAATGTATGTGCAACTGCAGACGTGCTAATACGTTTGATGTACAACGAATATAAATAAACTAAACTAATAGCAGTGAGATTGAATAGCGCTGTCTATTGTAACTTATCAACAATTGAAAGGAGTAACAAAACTTTGTCGTTGACATTTCAATTGCGTGTAACTTAACAAAATTTATGATGTCGTGCAATTTTAAGACGGACTATTTATTTATTGATTAAAGTCGAGGGTTTGTTAACAATGAAGTAACACAAAGTAGTGCAATAGTTGAATAGAAGACATTGGATAATGGAACAAAGAAATTCATTGATTGCAGTCGAAAGTACAATAATATTGAAATAACATACATAGGTGGAATGACTAAATAACTAATGCCTAACTCACTTAAGATAGGATCCGATAGTTTAGGCATTAGTTAATCTGACAAAATAAAAAATAATGCAATAACTTTTAGTTACATTGGAACTAGAATAAAAATGCGAAGAAATACTAAAATTCATACAATGGTTATGTTGATGATCTTCATATGCATTTCGTTCGCCTCTATGTTTCAATTCTTTTTTTTTATAATTAATCTATGTTTCAATTTGAATTGAGAAGTAGTGACTATATCTTACTTGTCAAAATTGAGAGTGGACATGAAAAGTGTTTTGTAACATGGGGGGTAAATTGTCACATTTATCGTAATACAGAGAGGTAAACTGTCACATTATCATAACACATGAGGTAAAGTGCCACATATAAAACTATCAAGGAAGCAGTGTGAAGCTTTTATAAAATTACAGGAAGGTAAAGTGCTCTTTTTCAAATCGCAAGAAGGTAATTTAAACATTATGAATTTCACAATGGAGGTAAATTGCCATTTTAAAACACTATATAAGCCCCACACCTATATCTCATATTACCAATGTGTGATCAATTTCTCATACCCTTCAATTTCAATCGGGCTCCATCTATATCGGATTCGAATCTTGTTCGGATTGTGCTCGGATATAGATTTTTTTAATTTAATAGATCTTGGTCAAATTTGGCCGGATATCTGATCTTTTTCGGAACAAATAAAATTTTCATTTAAAAAATTACATTAATATTTTTTCCTATTAGCTCACATATTCATACATCATTTACTAATATTCATATTTTTAGATAAAAATATTGGTTTAAATAAATTTATAAGCGAGTTATAAATTACTATCTTCTTAAATTGACAGTGAAATATTATGAATGGTACTTACTTTGATAAAATATTATATATTTTATTTTTTATCGGATACGGATCAGATCGACCTAAATTCATATTGCTCCATGTATTTCGAATTACAGATCTTTATAATCGGACAATTATCATAATAAATCGGACCGACTTCATACGGATCCAAATTGAAATCCGCCCCATTGACAGGCCTACCTTCAATTATGACTATTACATTCTCCTTAACAACCTTATCTTTATTTTAAAAAAAAATTATTCGTATCCCAAATCCATTCCCCTAAGATCTGTCAAGTGGGTATAGGCTTTTAATTCCATTGTCTGGGTTACGACAATTTGCTTGACCAATGTCATAATTAGTTATTGAAATAAAAATTAAATGTTGGCTGCAGATCTGTCACTTGCATGTTTAAATAAAATAAAAAAATGCAAATCAAGAACAATAAATAGACTAAACTTACACCCTAGGCAAGAAATTGAGATGTTGTGGCGGTGTGTACTGTACGAACAGGACCAGTAGGCAACTAGGCGCAAGGCCTATCGAATCGGGTGGACGTGGTGTTGGGACCAGGAACGTCCCTGCCCCGCTATCGCTGTTGATCCGAAGCTGATGACCCATCATTTTCTTTGCATTTACTCTATCAAAATCAAAATTATAGGGCCCGTTTGTCTTGCCTTTTTTTAAAATAGTTTAAAAAATAATATGAGGTTTTATAATGTTGTTAGTTGTGTTTTGAAATGAAATAAATAGTAGGTACAAGTTTTCGATGATGACTTTTTGATGAGATAGGTTATTTTTGATCAAATAATGTTTGTTATGTGAGATAAGTGGAGTAAGAAATAAGTTAATTTATACTAAATCAAAGTAGTTTTGTTTAGTTTTTATTTAGAAATAATAGAATTTTTCCAAGATTGATTTTTTTTTTTTAAATTGAGAGATGATATGTTTATTTTTAAAATAAAAAAAAATATTTGTTTGACTTTTTGAAAAGCACTGAATTGATCCCTGTAAAGATTGACAAACAAGTCCATAAATTTTATGATAACGAATTGTTGGTTTCAATTGGTCAATGAGGTCTAGAGAAATGGGTGAGTAGACCTCTAAAACTTTTTCTAACTTTCTTCAAAAATCACTTTAGCAAAATTGTTTTATTGGATTGTTAGAGCAACTCCAACAATGGAAATCAAAGTCAAATATAGTGCCTTAACTGTCAAAATAATGTCAAAATCTACTCCAGCAGAGACACTATCCCTGGACCTAAATTTAACTCCAACACTTTTTGGCATCAAAAGTAATGCCCATGCAAGGGTATTACTTTTTGCCAGGAAATTTAACAACGGCTATTTATCCTTCCCAATTCTCCCCAACGACTTATATTTTCAATTTTTGCAATGGTACAAAAAATTTGAACTATTAAAATGGCCATAATTTCAATTAAAATACACAAGTTCAATAATCACGAGCAATATAAAAAATAAGATAAAGTTAATTTTCGATAAAAAAATCTTATCGATAAAAATCCTTATCATATATCTCAATGTTGAATCACAAATTGACACGTGGATATAAAATCTTATCGATAAAAATCCTTATCAGATATCTAACGGTGAATCACAAGTTGACACGTTGATAAAAAAAATTATGGATAAAAATCCTTATCAAATATCTGAACATTGAATCAGACACTGACATATATATAAAAATATTGTCAGAAATCTTATCTAGATAATCTAACGCAAGGTACGAATATTTAACATTTTTAATTTAATTTTCTTTACTTTTAAGTATGCTTTAATTTAATTTGAATTTAACCTAATTTAGATAAATTAAATTTAAATTAATTTTAAAATGATGCTCCATTTTTTATGCTTATTGCTGGAGTAAAAAACTTTTATGCAGATATCAAAACATTGTAGCAGATATTAAAAAGTGATTTGAAGCCATTTTTTTATGATATTTGCGGCTGGAGATGCTCTTAGGGAAAACATTTGACTTGATAACAAAATTGAATTTTAACAGTTAAGTTCTTTAAATACCTTTAAAAAAATTAAAGTTGGCACAACGAAAATAACTTCAAGCTTTCAAAACTAGTGTTGCTTGAAATGATTTTAACTTGCTAAAAATAAGTTTTGCACTTGGAAAATTCTTAAGTTTCTTTTCAAAAACGTTTTTAGTTTGAAGAACAGTTTTACAAAGTTGTTCTAATCCACTATTCTTTGAACACTTGAAAGAGGAATACAAAAATTACTAATATTTATATTATATTTGAGTTCTCACAAATATTTGAACAACAAGCATACACAAAGTAAAAACTTGAACTCACAAAGAATTAAAACATTCAACTAAAGCTATCTAAGGCCATCTCCAACCGAAGTCATTGCCAGTTGCCTAATTGCCTAATTGCCTTGCCCTCATGCCTTTTCGACCTACCTAAAAAATTCATCTCCAACCGAAGGACAATTAACATCCATTAATTCAATTTCACAACTTTCCCCACTCAAACTTATTTTAATAATAATAATAATAATAATAATAATTGCCATCCCACATTGGAAGATGAGTAATGATTTTTTAGGTTTATATATGATTTCTCAATCAAGAAGTGTAACAACTTAGCAATCAAAAGTCTCTTCCCTCGTGCATGCAGGGGGTGGGGGGTGTAAATCATGGATCAAAGTCACACCTCGAACCTTCAAAACTTGTGCGAGCCCGCGACCTGCGGACATGAATGCCGCCCCGAAAAGCCCAATTCGGACAATCCAAGTTTTGTCGTTTTTACCAACAAAACTTTATTAAACAATTTCTAATTTATTTAATTCATTGCATTATTTACAAAATTTAATTTATTTTACTTACATACATTTATTTTCTACTTATTTACATTACTTAAAAAAAAAAATTAAATTAAATTTACAAACCCAGCCCACCCCTGCACGTTTGCCGGCAGGCAAGCAGGCGGGCAATGGTTGCCCGCCTGCTTGCCTCATTGCCTGCCCAAAGATCCCTGCCCCCTTGCCCGCCAGATTGCCAGCCACCATCTCCAACCGAACCGAGCTGGCAATCCCCCCTCATGCCCGGTTGCCGGCTCGGTTGGAGATGGCCTAACAACGGCATGTCTAGGAGGAGTTCAAGGTTGTCCGACCTCAAAGGAGTTCACACCTCTCCATCTCTTCTTTAATACTTCCTCCGTCTCATTAATCTTTATCCTTTGATACCGTTGACCAGTCAACTTGATGAAATTTTAAAAAATTATAATAAATAATTAACTAATAATTTGATAATACCATATGACACTATGGATATTATTATTTAAAATATTTAATACGCCACAAATGTGAATAATTTAACATGATAAGTCACTTAAAAAATTGAAAAGTTTGACCAGATGTTGGATAATTTAACATGATAAGTCACTTAAAAAATTCCAGCCCAATCTTTCCCAAGCCAATTTAACATGATACGTACTATATATGCACTATTGAACAATTTTTTTCTTTTCAAAAAAGTATATTAATTTCATTCCTCATTTTCTAAAAATGAGTTAAATATTTCTTGTATAACTAAATTAAAAAAAAAAAAAAAATTAAAAAAAAAATTAAAAATGAAAATTTTGGGGGTCATCTTCGTCACATTAATTATCAACCTCCGCCACCACCACCATTCTTGCGCAAACCACCACCAAAACATCCACCAGATTCGCTACTCCAAACTCGCCACCACCATCTCCGTCGCAACAAACACTAGCGCCGCCACCGTCTCCTCCCACGACCTCACGCATGGCCACCGTTTCCCGATGGCTGTTCGTCAGAATTAGCTTAGGGGTTTTGTTCGTCTTGTCGTCGCAAACACATACGTATAATCAATTTCATATTTCGTTGAACAAATCGTTCAATTTTTACATTTGAAAATCTGAATATAAAGAATTAGCTAAACAAATTGATAGTATAATGAGGAGTACCAATCACTGTTTGAAATTGTGGAAAGAAGTCCATTGTTTTAGTTTAGGTTGTTTTGAGGTTTTTTTTTTACTGCTATACCTTTTTTTGAATTTGTAATTTCAAAAATAACCGGACTTCTTTCCACAATTTCAAACAGTGATTGGTACTCCTCATTATACTATCAATTTGTTTAGCTAATTCTTTATATTCAGATTTTCAAAAAAAGGTATAGCAGGAAAAAAAAAACCTCAAAACAACCTAAAACAATCAAAAAAGAATTAGCAGATTGTCGGATGCTTCTTAGGATGCCTTGGGAGAGTCGGATTGTGCACACTAAGAGAAGTGGAAACGGTTGTGCTGATGCATTAGCCAAATTGGGTCATAACCTTATGGAGAAGAATTGTCTTCGGGAGACAGCTTCACAGGAGTTGCTGCTCTTGTTAGAGGAAGATATTAGCTAATCTTTTTCTGTTTCTTTTTGTACCCAAAAAAAAAAAAAAAAAGTACGTTAATTTGATTTTGTGTATTGTTGAAGTATAAATAATTTAAAAGGTGATAACTTTATGGTTAATATTCTTCAATATCAATTTTTAATTGTCAAATCTTATAGAAAAATATTTAAATTATAAGGAAAATGTATCTTTGTAAGTTAAATAATGATTGGTTTATCCTCTTTGTTCAGTACTTAGCTCTTCATATTCTTCTTGACTTATCAGTAATAAATTGTTGGACTTAGTACTTTTTATCACTTAAACTCTTCTTAACTTGGGTCATGACATTACTTAGCTCTTTAAAACTTAGTTGTTTCGTTATCATCAAAACCTACTCAACTCAGCTTATTAGTCCACTTAGTTGTTCTAATTGAGTTGTTAAATTTTCTTCAAACACGAATTATGTCAGTTTATTAATAATTTTTTTCAATTTTCTCATAAATACATAAACTTCATTAGTTGTTTAATACTTATGTTATGATTTTTTACTTTATTATTTTTTGAAAATGATATACACATATTGGATTGAATTCATTTACACCGTGATATACAATTTTAATAAAAAAAATAGAATTTTACCGTCTATGAAAATTTTAATGACCAGTTCAACTCCTTCCGATAGAGAGTGTAATTCACTCGTCCAAAACTGGAAGTGGGCGCGAAAAGTATTGTGTAAACTAAATGACTAAATTACCCTTCATGGGATTTATAAACTAGTTCACATAAAATAATACACGGGATAAAATATCACATTTATAACTATGCAGGGGATAAATTCATACACATAAAATACTGCAGGGGATAACTTGGCACATATACAACAACACATGGGGTAAGTTGACACACAAACATTTTTTGTTTTGTGAATAAGTAGACTGTGTTTGGGTATAGTATTAATATAAGGGAGGGCATTTTTGTCAATCATATTTTTCTAAAGTAAAAAAAATATGACTTTTTCAATCACGGTGAGATAAAATTGAATATTATGAATGTCACAGGGTAAATTGGCATTGCTTTTACACATATTACATGGTTAAAATTTAGTTTGACTTTTTAAGTCGGTTAAAACTAAGTTGATTGTAAACAAACCAAGCTCGAATTGAAGGAGTTTTGATTGAGTCGAAGAGAAATTGATTTTTATATTTTTTTTATTATTATTTTTAGCCAAGTTTTAAAAGTGATGTAATGATAAATTAATGTGGTTCCAACATTATTTATTACATAATGAACCTAGCTCAAACAAGTTTTTGCTATTCGAAGTGAAGATAAATTATTTGACTTGATTTTGAGCCTTAACAGCAATTTTTTATGATTTTTTAAGAATCAAATAAAATTTCAATTAATGAATCACCTCATCTATTACAATGTCTTGAACAATCATTGGTGAATTAGTTGAATCTAAATCTATATATTCTTAATGATTGTGCAAAACTCTATGGGCCTGTTTGTTTGGCGTTTGGGAAAGTAGTTTGGGAGAGTAGTAGAGATTTGTGAAATAATCTCGATTTGCGTACTGTTGTTTGTTTGGGTTTTGAGAGAGTGGTTTGAGAAATAAAGTAGGTGTAGGTTTTTTTGGAAGAGTTGGGTTGTAGATGTAAGATGTGTAAGACTTTATGTCAAATCATGTTTGTTATGTGAGATAAATTGTGTAAGAGATAGGTTACTTTATGTCAAATCAAAGTAGAGTTTGTATAGGTTTTGTTTAGAGATAAGAAAATTATTGTTTGTTTGGCTTTTGAGAGAGTAGTTTGAGAAAAATTAATGGATGAAAAATTTATTTCGAAAAATAGAAAATATGTTTGTTTGGCATTTCTCAAACACGAAAAAAATCTGGGAAACGCCAAACAAACAAGTCCTATAAGTAATAACAACACTACAATCGTCTTCTAACACCACACGCGTCTATTACATATCTCGTGTTGTCTTTCAATTTCTTTTATTAATTTGGTGACAATGCCAAACTTCGTTGACATGGATTAGTCAACGACTATATATTCTCGCAAAGAGGAGATATTCTAGGGTGGTGAAGTATTTGAACTCTAATTTATTTATTTTAATTATTCGGGTCAACACATGTGTATCCTTGAATGTTTTGAGAATATTTCTTGAATTCGGTAGAGATACAAATGCCCTAATTGACGTGAACGATTCTAGTGATGCCACATTGACCTTATTCAGGTGATCCAACGACTAAATATTGATGTATGGTGGTCCATCTGTGGTGTGGCCGTTGTGATCATAGGATTTGGATCGAGTCACATCGCTCGGCTGCCATGAAGGGCTCTTACGAGCCCTACAATCAAACTGCTCTAGGGTTTTTTTTTTATGATTTTACTTTGTTATCTTTAATATATGAATATCACATTAACACAAAATAATATGGGATATAATTTATCAATATATCGTTGCATATAAATATTACTAATAAGTAAAAAATGATTGGTAGGAATGAAAAAGCATAGGACCAAAAAATCGAAAGGGATTATTGCATTTTTTTTTTTTAATAAATGGGATTATTGCAATTCGTTGAATATTGTTCCTATGATATAAATTTTGGCTATATTGATGCCTATCATGAACAGGCTGGAGACCCGCAATATAATGTCGGGTCCTTTCCGGGGCATAGCCTGCAGTGGTTTCTTTTTCTTGTTTCTAATGTGGGCCTATGGGCCCATTTGTAAGGTTTGAGTCTTCTGAAAGATGGCATCATATATAAGTGCTGTCATATATAAATTTTTTGATTAGGAGAAATTAAGATATTATATAAGTTGGGGAGAAATGTTTATTGAATGATATATTTACTGGGGATGTTGTACTTCTGGTTATACATTGACGATCTCCATCATTTTAATTTATATATTTCGGATTAGGGATCATGTTATTTAAATCTCTAATAGAGTAAATATTCTAAAAATTAAGACCGAGTTCAACATAATTAATATTAAAATTCGCTCCTTTGACATCTCTACATCCTCTTATTAAGAGTGTGTTTGGTCCATCTATAAGATCTTTTTAAAAGCATTTCTAGATATATATCGTGATTTTGAAAATATTTGATCCCCAAGAAAATAATTATTCTCGGTCAATCGTGACATTTTGGTGTTGGGTTTCAATGTTATAATCAATTTCGTGATATCCGAAAGTAATCAACTTATTTCAAAAACAACTAAAATGTTATTTTTTGCAAAAAGCAATTACACAAATACAATTATCCTATAATTTTTTTTTTAAAATTAGCTATTGTTAAAATTTATATTAGTAAAATTAATTCTTATAGAATTATTTTTTCGGTTGCTACGTCAACCTCACTCTGAGTATTGCCCAAATAGTAAAACATTTATTTTATTTTTTACGATTTCGAATTTGATTCATTTCATGTTGTATTTTTTAAATCTCTAACATCTCCGCGTCCATCAATTTTTCTTAAAATAAAAAATTGGATCCATTGAAATCTTCAATCTCTAAATCTCTACTATTATATTCGTCTAAAACAAATCACAAAAAGTAACTGTTAGGCGAGAATGAGCCATAAGGATGAAGTAACTGATGTTCTACTAAATAGGGCTAAATTGCACTAATCGTCCATCAAGTTTATAGTTGTCACATTGTCGTCCCTCATAGATAAAATGTTACATTTTCATCCCTCTTAGATGTTATGCGTTACACCGTTCATTTTTCTGCCAATTTCCAAAATAAAAAACAAATACCATGTGCATTTTGACAAAGATATTTTCGGAATATCATAAATTTTAATATTTTAGTGTTACACTTACATCCCTCATGTTAACATTTTGTTTCATTTTTGTCCCTTTGAGAATGAACAATGGTTTACCCTCCAAATTTTGTTGCATAAAATTGTAAAATTAATTTTTGGCTCCATTTTTATTTTTTTACCCCACAACCTCCATTCTCATTTTTTATTGTTTTAATTTTAGTATTATGTTTAAATTAAAGTTACAATATTATCCGATGGTGTTTTTAAGTATATAAATAAGGACAATTTTGTAAATTAAAATAATGCATTTTTAAATACAATATTTAAAGTTGGAACCAAATGATAATATTAAACTCCGGAGAACTTATAAGGCCATCTCCATAAGTCTTCTCTAATCGAGGGATTTCTCTAACCAATTAATTCCAATTTACATTCTCCCCTACTCTCACTTAATAATATAATAATAATAATGTTTAAAATTTGTATATAATTTAAGTTATTTTTTTTTATATTAGATATTTCATAGTTGTAAAATTTGTCTAAATTGTACAATTGTAGACAAAATTAAGATTTAAAAATTAAAACTAACAATGTTTAAACTACTAAGTTATTAAATTAAATTTTCCATATTTGTACATTTTGCACATATTTTAGGATCATAGCCAAATTTTAAATTTCAAAATCAATACAAGAAATATCTAAACTAATTAATTGACTTACTAAAATCATGTCCGAAAAATAACAAATTCATAATTAGGGAATTAGAATTGGAATAAATACGGTTAATCTATCAGAGTGCCTAAACTCTTGCAATCTTTACTCATGATCACTTTATCGAGCAAGAACATGGTCTTGAAGATATCCCTAGAAAAACCCTTCACGAGATCGGTATAAAAAAAGAGGCATGTTTGGGAAGTAGATCGAAGGAATTTTTCTATAATGGGGGAAGGCGAAGATGACTCGTTAACTCCGAATCTACCAAGAAAATTAAGGGTGAGTTTGGCCTAGCGATTCGAAAATCAATTATAGGATAATTTGTTTTATTAAAATGGATTTTTGCAATAATTGATTATGATAAAATTCAATTATAAAATAATTGCTTTTGGATAATAGCTTTTGCAAAAGTAACACTTTAGTAACTTCTAAAATAAGTTGAATTTTAGTTTCTGGAGATCCCAAAATTAAAGTGATTATGATATTGGTGGCCAAACACCATTAAATTCACGATTGACTAAAAACAATTTCCATAATTGGGGCCAAACACTTCAAAAATCACAATGAATATCTAGAAGTGTTTTTAAGAGCTCCCACCGCTGGACCAAACTCACCCTAAGAAAATTATGAAAAGTTACGGCGGATCTTGTATATATATAGCATAAAAGAGGTAAATTTCAAATTAACCCCTACATCCAACATCGTTTCTTTCCCGGCCACGAAAAAAAAGAGGAAAAGTCCAAAAAATACCCAACCTATGACGAATACAATGGAGAAGCATATCTCCATTTCTTCGAGCTCGTCATACCTCTGACTCAAGAAATGGCACAATTAATTTATTTCTTTCTCATTTAATTAAATTAGACTCTAAGTCTATTTAATTAAATATTTCCATTATTAATTAAATCCAATTTAATTATCTAACTCACAAATTAAATTCCAATTTAATTTCCAATCTTGATCCAATTCCAATTGGATCAAGTTCGCTCCAACTGGGTCGATCCAGTCGACCCAGTCAACTCAATTGACCCAGTCGATCTAGTTGACTCAGTTGTTCTCCATTTCCTCGCTTTCGCTTCATGTGTATTGTGTATGCCCCCGTAGGTTCACCACATAATTGGCCGTGGGTTATAATTAAATATTTATTTAATTACTCGAGTATTAAATACTCTAAATCAATCGAACACTCTGTCGACTGATCATTCCAAAATTAGCACCCCTGCTAATTTGGGAATTCTCCCACACTCCACGGTCGATGTCTGGCCACAAGCCCATGGAGCCCAATCACTGGTGAATTAATTCAGTGAACCTTTTGATCATTTACAATTTCCATATACGCTATAATCTCTCCATCGATCAATCTCCCAGTCAATACTTAAGGGCATGGATTTTTTCATCGGTTCCCTTTTAATTCGTTTTGACTTTATGCATTCTGATCTCGAAATAATTCTCTTTGACTTAATCTTTATGAGCTAATTTCATAAAGCCGTCAGATACCTTGGCCAATGATTTTACCAGAATTAATTTCTCACAGAAATCCATAGGAGAATTTCCCAACCTATCAAGTCGGGTCAATGGATCATTTGTTGATGATATGAACCTGCATACGAGTCCCTCTATACCCAACGTGAATCCACAGAGACTTTCTGGTAATCTCCAGTCGGTCGGAACTCACATCTAAGTATAGACGTTCTCGCACCAGATAAACCCTATCACCTCAAGTATTTAGGGATCATTCCTCGTATACTATTGTAAATAGGAATAACTTCATCTCCGATATGCGACTACCGCTTCCATGATGAGTTATTTCCTAATTGGGGTATTCAGTGCACTTGCCATCCCAGCAAGTCACCCACTTATGTGTATCGACTATCCCAGTCACGCTCGTGGACCCCAGCGTCCTCCAGTTCATCGGAGTATACACATTAGTGAGAGTATAACCGAATCCAACGATGTCCCATCTCGATTGGATTCTACGACTCTTGAATATGTTCTAGATCACGGCCTTGGAGATCAGTCCACGGGTTGTCCCATAGCCCTGTGATCTAAGGACTTATATCCTTATGCGTAGATAATTATTACATAAGATAAAGTTGACCATATAATAAAGATGCATTTATTAATCTAAATTGAATAGTTCCTTTATTTATTACAATAAATGGCAGCCATACAGTTGGCTTGCCGGACACTATTCTATCAGATCTAACGACTGAGATAGCTCCAGATGTCCCTCTCACCAACTTACTTTTGAACGAACTCCGACATTTTTTCCGTACGGGGCAATGTGAAACTTATACAACCGATCGAATGAACAGTGAACTATAAATACCCTCGGCATTTAATGAAGAGGGACGTGATCCAAGACATAGAAGATCGGAGCTTTGAAGGTCGTTCAGGGCTAACCCAATGTGGTGGTGGTGGGGGGGAGGGGTAAGGGTAGGAGACTTTAATGGGTGGGTGAGGGGACGGGTGGGCAGGGTGGGGCTACCCCAGCAGGCACGTCAAAGCGCCTGCCAGCTGCCTGGGCGCACGGGCCCAGACAGCAATCAGGGGGCACCACTTGGCGTCCCCTGATTAAAATAATTTTTTTTTTAGTTTGTATTATTATTTAATAGTGTAGTATATTTATGTGATTTGTGAATTCAAATTTTTTTTTGACATTTTAATTTATTTTTAAAAATTGACAATTAAAACTAAATCATTTAATTAGAATATAGGTGGCTATATATTTGAACAATATGTTTTTTTTTCAATTTAATTAAAAATATAATTTAAATACTTAGACAAAAAAATTCAAATTCATACTTTATTTATAATATTTTTGTAAACATATTTTTGTGTAGAAATTTTTGTTAATATATTTATCACATTAAATCACCAGCACGAATTTTGATAACTTGCAATAAAAAATAATTGGAACAATACGATTTAATTTGTCAAGTGAAGGAAGAGGTGGTTTTGATCTTAATTAATTAGAATGTTGTCATATCCAATTGCCGATGTTGTATGTTATTGTATTTCATTTTATTTTCCTTTGTTGCGTATTTACACTTTTTTTTTATTCAATGATGTATTTCGTGTTGTACTCTGGCAATTTAATGAATATTTTTTTTATTATTCTTAATTTAAAGATGTTAATATTATTTTTCATTTAATTATATTATTATTATTATTATTAGTATTGTTATTATTATTATTATTATTATTATTATTATTATTATTATTATTATTATTATTATTATTGTTGTTATTATTATTATTATTATTATTATAGAATTATTATAATGGTGAGAGTTTGGAAGAATTAAATTGAGATTAAATGCTGTAGAAAGTCCCATGGTTGGATTTGGATAGGCAGGGGGTGGGGGTGGGGGCAGGGGCAGTTGGGGAGCTCCGGAGCTCTGCCCTTGCTCCCAACATTGGATTTGCCCTTATGCTAGGTTAGATCGATAGGCCCTAGACTGTTTGATTAGTTCTAACTTTGTAATAGATCTTGTAGCTTGTAACAAGATTTTATATTGATTTAGCAAATTGACTTTTCTAGGAATTTTACCTAAATCAATTAGCCTTTGTATTCATCTTAATTTTTAGTTTTCTCGGGTGCTGTTTTTGGCAAACTTTACCAATAACTTTTAGCTAGAACAAGAACCCTAATAGTAGGTTCACTACAAAAGAATGTTGCATGTTACAATTTACAAATTTTTGACATATTGTACCTGTTAAATACTAAGTTATATGTCCCAAATTGATGTGTTTTGTATTGACGAGACGCAAAATCTAATTTGAGCTTTATATGGTTTATAGTCTATACTTCCATTGAATCTAAATATGACAACAAGTGTTGTAAACAATTTCCAAACTTATTCCTTGATTTTGGAATGAAATGCAAATATGCCCCCTATGTTTTGCTTAATTGGCAAAACAACCTCTGTGCTATTTTTTATTAGCCAAAAAAATTCTTCACAAGCCGGAGTACATATTTTACAGAAAAATTAACATTTATACCCCCACCATAAAAAACGAAAACACCTCTATTCAATTAAAAAATTTAACAATAGTCTCCTAGTTAACTTTGAAAATTGACAATAAACCCCCTGTTCACTTAAAAATTGACAATAACCTCCATATTGATTGATTAATGAAGGAATTTCAAAAGTGATTTTTTGCTAATAAGAAAGAACACAGGGGGTATTTCTGCATTAGCTCCTCGATTTTGATGTAAGTAGTGCTCGAGGATATACACACTCAATTACACAACACACCAAAGTAAAACAACAATGCATAAATTAGATACCAAAAACCTCAGTCCTCTCAGATTTTGTACATAATTTTTTAACATTCTGCAACAGAGATTACAATAAAATCTAAAAATTAACCTAAAAAAGGCTATAAAAATGAAATACAAAACCTATGCCAAAGAAAAATGCAATAAGGAAAAAAAAAGAGGGCAATGACCCAACAGTTAAATTAGCAAAATAAGCATTTACGATGGAAATTCGTTTGCAAACTCCGAAAGCTATGTCAACAGATATTCGTTTGCAAACTACGAAAGCTACGGTACCACACGAGGTGCGACAAACCATCAAACAAATTTTGGAAATTCAAGCAAAACCAAATCCATGGATAGAATCATCTTCATCAAATACAGCATTTACGACGGAAAACATAAGCCTGCAAAATCGAATTCATCATAGTAAATCAACAAAAAATATTCAGCCCTTTCTCGCTCCGATTCATTAAAAAAAAAAAACAAATTACGACTCCAAGATAATAATATATAACTTGCAAAAAACAATCTAGTGAAGAAAAAGATGAAACAAAGTAGACAATCTTATTTAACAAATAATTAGAGTAAAAAGAATCATGACGAACCTGACAATGACTATAGCGAAGAAAACTACATAAAAACCAATTTTCATAAGTCGAGCTTTCTTCTCCGCATTAAGTACTCTAAAAACTTCAGTCACATATATAAGATGTTTCCGTGAAAGGTATCTGAAACGTAAAAGGAACGAGTTCAAAATGGCTATTGTATTTATAAAGAAAAAGCATAGTATATAACCGGAAAATCGGAAATATTTATTATGTAAAACTGTTGATGGGATAAAACTTACAGCTTCAGATTGTAAAGCGCAGGAGGTAGTGAGACTAGGAACATGATCCAGTGACCCGTCACAAGAAACAAAATGGAGAATGCAGCATGTAACAAATACTCGGGAACAATCACATAATTTACGTTCGATGATAATTCATATGGATTTATATGGTCACCCTCCAAATCCGAGAAACCTATGAACTATATTTAAAAAAAAAAAAGTTGAGATTAACATAGATGTCCAAGCATAAAAATCGATAATTAAGAGTATCAACAGATAATTCATACTAGAGTTTAATAAATAATAAAATAAAGTCATTACAAGGAGAACAAACAGAGTATATTTGTTACAATAG
Source organism: Penstemon newberryi var. newberryi (assembly GCA_030819805.1). Lineage (NCBI taxonomy): Eukaryota > Viridiplantae > Streptophyta > Magnoliopsida > Lamiales > Plantaginaceae > Penstemon > Penstemon newberryi. The sequence goes on along the minus strand of JAUALY010000003.1, from coordinate 31,330,061 downwards.
TTGCATGTGACGTGGTGCAGCCAATTAAGGTATTGCTAACAATACATAGTGAAAATGAGATTTTCGAGTAGCACTACTCCGTAAGTTTAGGATTTTAGGAATTATACATACTTACTGGTATGTTGCACCACGTCCATCATTTGGCATTTTGCACCCCAAAAATACATTGTTTTGGCACTTTGCACCCCTTGCACCCCTTTGCAACATAGTGGGCATCTTGCACCCCAAAAAGGTGCACTTTGTCAAAGAATATATGCAATTCTATAGTGCAAAGTGTCAAAATTTCAATTTCAGGATTCAAAGTGCCAAAAAGGTGTATTTTCGGGGTGCAAATCAATCTAAGAAAACCTATATGAGTTGACTTAGTAGAACTATAGATGAGACCTACCTTCAGGTTACAAAAATTGCTAAAAAATATTAAATAATGCTATACGTATTCCAGATTCAGAACTTACATTGTATCATAGACTTAAAAATTATAAACCAGAATAATAATTGTATAAAATTCTAGGTGTTAAGGAAGTCTTTCCCAACAAAGATATATTCAAGTTCTCAATTAATTCTAACTGGACAAATTAGGATATATACTCTATCTGCTTCTCAGTCATAAGCAATATCATAACTTCAAAGCTTCTTACTCGAAATAAACAAAAAAGTTCAAACAAATAAAATATTTTCTTACAAACAATGTTAGTGCAGGAATATATGAACTTCTCTTGCCTAATGAAGCTCCAAATTCAAATACAACAAATAAAGGTTAAATCTTGACATATTACAATTAACTTAAATATTGCCTCCATGATTTCCCTTTTAGTTCCAATTGTGAAAGAAATATATAATTATCAATTTATCATCCAATTAACAAGAAACCCACCATAAAAAAAAAAACTAAGAAAAAGCAAAAACAATCAAAAATCAAAAAGCAACTGGCTTTTTTGCTTTTCTTCATTAACAAGATTTCAATTTTATGAATTATAAAAGATAAAAATAAAAAGATTTCAATTTTCACCAATTCGAACTATCATTGCTTCTAAAAGAAAAACAAATTAGTCAAAAGGGATTCAAATTAAGAGGGGGGGGGGGGTGTAAAATTACCTGATAAAAATTTGATACTAAGAGAGTAAGATTCATGGCTGAAAAGATTAACCAGAGAATAGGTTCCCACACCATGGTTTCTTTTCTTTCCGATTTTGCTTAAAGAGCACTGCAATTTAGTTTTTCGCAGTTAATTTTCTCATTTGTGAAGAAGAGTATTTTAAATAAATAAGAATATAATGGTGTTTGAATTAACACGCTTTACAGTGTTGCAGTCCTTATAGGTGTGGGATTTTGTCTGAGCAATGATTCGTTTTATAATTATAATAGGTTTTTTTTTCCTCTGTCCTAAATTCCTAATTTCAAGTTTGTCAATAGGGCGGATTTCAATCTGAATCCGACTCGAATTCGATCTGATTTATTTACATTTTAATTCGATTAGAGATTCGATGGATTAATCCGATTATAAAGATTCATAATCCGAATACGTGGAGAGAATATGAATATATGTCGATTCAATCTATTAAAGATCCGTAATACGTAATATTTTATTAAAATAAGTAACATGAATAATATTTTACAATCAATTGAAGAAGATAGTAATTAATAATTTCATAATTTTACTTTAATGCATATTATGCCTGTTTTTAGTTTTGGACTAAAGGGCTACATTCTTCTCCTCCGCAATTTTGTGCAAAAAATACCAAACAACTACATAATTATGCCATGCATTAGTGAATTTCATGACAAATCTAATTGAATATAAGTATATAATTTTTAATGCAATCAAACTTCAATTATACACACACAAATTCATACCTCTAATTTTGATAATTATAAAATTTTGCAAGAACTACGTCGCTCAAATAAATTTATGTGCGCGAGTACCGCGTGCGGCGGTTGCTAATATTAATAAAGAAAATTTGAACATGTAAGCTAAATTAAATAAAAGCGTAAAGTTAAACAACTTCTTTTAGGAAAAAAATATTGGTATACAGTTTGAAAGTGAAGATTTTATTGGATCCGAAAAAGATATGATATTCGACCGAATCCGGTCAAGATCCGTTGAAGTCAAGAAATCTAAATCCGAGCAAGATTTGGATCCAACATAAATGGAGCTGGATTTGGAGTGAGCACAATCCGACCCGAATCTGACCTATTGACAACCCTAATTGTAGTTTTCCTTTATGACAATTGATAGTATTTGTTTATTTCGTCTCCCCCTAATGAAATTAAAATAATGTTTATACTTCTATTTTTCCATGGCTTTAACTTTTATTCTAAATGGGAGAAGTTTGTTTTGTTCTCACTCATAGTTTATATATACATAGAATCAATATGATAGATTGATAGGTAATTTTTTTCTTATATATGTTATTGAATAATCATATGAATCTTGTTAAGTAATTATCAGTGATATTAAGTGACACTTTTATCTATTCTGTATATTTTGTAATGATTTTATCATTATTATCAAGGAAACATTAAAATGTATTCTTTTTCCTAGCATTAACTAAAAATTATTTTAAATCTCACATTATCTTCAAAATAAATCTCATAAGATCCAATCTAGAGATGGGATGAGTTGATTAGTGTTGAACAAGATACTGTCCAAGTTTGGTTTGAATTTTGAATCGAAATTAAAATTGCATTTAAGCTTCGTTTGATTGTTTAACGAACTTTGCTCAAATGAGTTTTTATCGAACGAATATCGACTAACTTGATATTTTCACAAGTATTTTCTGTTAATTTCTAGCTTATCGAGCTCGAGCCGAACTGCAAAATTTATCAAACGAGAAATGAATGATGTTCAAGATTGAATGATTTATATGACGATCCAAGCTGGAACAAGCTTTTATCAGACAAACTCGAGTCGAGTATCAATTTCCTTGATTCAGTTTTGAGTCCTAACCAATTCACACATTTATTGGTATTTTATATATTTAATTTCATAGGTACTGGCATTATAATTTATGTATAGAATATATTTTTTTAAAGTTAAAACATAAAGGCACGTTTGTTTGAATTTTCTGAGAGCATTTCGGTATCCACCGAAAAATCAAACAAATAATATTTTTGCTTTCAAAATTAAACATATGCTCTCAATTTTCACAAATAAATCTCCCAAAAGTTAAACAAACAAAAAGTTTCTTGTCTCTAAAGAAAAATTACACAAATTAAAATTAATAACATATCTTTTGTACAACTTATCTAACATAATAAACCTGATTTGACTTAAAATAACTTACCTCTTCCGCTATTTTTCTTTTTTCCTCATTCCTAAGAAAAATGCTACAAATTTTATTTCTTAATAAATTTCAATGAATACCAAAATTATTTCACAAATCTGAAATTATTTTTGAAAGTTTTAAATTACTCTTAGACAGGCCCAAAACTTTACCGATATGGGGCTCTTTGATCGGGCCAACCAAACCAGAACGACGCCGTTTCGCAGCTTCCTCAAGCTTTCCAGGAAACAATCCTCCAATTGAAGATAAAATCATTAAGTTCATACACGATTAAAGATTCACCGGTAATATTCTTTACCTAAATTCCTATTTTATTCTTTGCACTTATTCTGCAGTAGCTTCATTTGATTATTGCTTTTCCGTCTGATTTATTATTATTCTTTCACACGAAATGTTAATTTGATGAATGTATTCTTTGCTTCTTATTTTCGGAACTTAGAAAGGTAATTATAATGAATGATGTACGAATTATTCATTTTGATCTTTTTCTATTTTTGCTGTTCATTTTGAAATGTAAATTAAAAGGTATCTTAGTGGTATTTAACAACGTTATGAATACTATGTTTTGAAAATTTTAAATTAGTTAATCAATTTGAAAAGTTTGTTAAAAAGTTAGATTCTATATTTAGGCAAAATGATAATTCAATTGGGAAAAAATAGAGTATAATAAACTTTAGGAATTTATAAGAATCTTTATTGTTGCCATTGTAATTGATGGTTAAAATTCATGTGGTTGCATGTCAATGTGTTTCATGAATTTGGTTCTATCCGTTAATTGTACTTCATCATTTGTGTATTCTATTTGTTTCTTATAGAAAGTATATAATTATTGGTGGCAAGGGAAAAAGTTGAGAATCGAGTTCTTAAACTCGAAATTGTGTGGTTTTTGATACTATGTTTAAATGATGTCTGATGAAGTTCTTTTCTTTGACAGGCTCGTTTCTAAGCCTGTGCCAAGATGATGGTCGTTACCCCTGTCACCACATGCACCAAAAATGTGATTTGCTTAATTGGACGTGTCCGAAGACAGATGAGTGTTTCCAACGCCCTTTTGCAATCACCGTCTAGTTCATATTGTCACTATAACTTCAGCAAATCGAGATATTCTATTTCACCTGTAAATGGCTTTCAAGCATTTCAAAGAAATTGTTTCGGATCTTGTACATTTAAAAGAATAGTGACTCTGAGATGTTACCGGAAAACTCGTGTCGATGTTTCAATTGGAAAAAATATAAATATGAGTCTTTTGGTGCCTAAACAAACAAAATCTTCTGAAATTGGAAGCAATGTGGGATATGTTTCTTGGAGAAAACGTGGTGTAACTGCTGGCCTTTTTCTTGGATTATTGGTTTGTTTTTCTTCATTTGAACCTTCATATGCTAAAGCACCTAAAGGAAATGAAAAGAAGAGAGACGATAGTGATGCTTCTTCTGCTCAATCCTCACATGGGAAACAAGTTTTGACTGACTACTCTGTGATTGGTCGGTATTGGATTTACCTTCTTCCTTGTAGTGTTTCGCGGGTTAAGATGTTAAATTTTGTCGTAAAATTACGATATGTTTTATTTGATTGCGATGTTGTTTATTTGGAATGTGTATACTCACAGGTATACCAGGAGATGGGAGATGCTTGTTTCGTTCGGTTTCTCATGGAGCTTGCATAAGATCAGGAAAGCCTGCTCCAAATGAGAACCTACAACGGGAACTAGCGGATGAATTACGGGCTAGAGTATGATTTGAATAATCTATCTTGAAATATGACGGTCATAAGTTATTCTTAGGAGCTAAATGCAAAAATATACCCCCTGTGCTTTCCCTACTTGGCGAAAAAACCTTTTGTTATTTTAATTAGCAATACCTCCAACCCCCCCCCCCCCCCCCCCCCCCCCCCCCACAACGCCCCCGTGTTCTTTTTTTATTAGAAAAAAAACCCATTTGAAATTCCTTCATAAGCCAATAGGGAGGATATTGTAAATTTTTAAAGTGAACAGGGAGTTATTGCCAATTTTCAAAGTTAACAGCGGGATTATTGTCAAATTTATGGTTAAGAGGGGAATTTTCGTATTTTTACTGCAAAATATGTATTCCGACAAGGGAGGGGGTTTTCTGCAATAAAATAGTAAAATAGGGGTATTTTGCTAATAAAAATAACTCAGGGGTTTTTTCTAGTTAGGCAAAGCACAGGGGGTATTTTTGGATTTCACTCTATTGTTAGAGATAAAATTAGTTCGTTCATTTGGACAATCTAAGGATGCTTTACATAACAAAATTCTATTAAACTAAGAAAATTTCTTGAAATGAAGTGAAATGTAGACTCTTGCTCTTTTGTATCTACTATCTGAAACAATGATTCTCTAATCGCGGGTCTGTGAATTTTGTTAGGTAGCTGATGAATTTGTCAAGAGACGGGAAGAAACAGAATGGTCAGTCGATCGATAATTTCTTTTTGCATAAGATTTTCAGTTTAACTGCGCCTATTTAAACCGTATATCGGTTTTGTCCATCAAGGAAAAAATCCCATTTGGGAACAAAATATACCATTTGATGCAAGCAAAGTTTGAATACCAGTCATAGATTATGTGTCATGGCATTTACTAAGTTTATCATTTCTTATAAGTTTGGAATCAACACGGAGATTTTGAGACAAGAATAAAGAAATTTTGTTTTCTTGCGCTTATTTTTTACTGGTTCACTTTCATATTCAGAGCTGTAATATCCCAAATGATGTTTTTTCATCTTTCACTATTATTTCAGGTTCATAGAAGGTGATTTTGAGAGTTACGTTTCACAAATAAGGAAGCCTCATGTATGGGGAGGTGAACCTGAATTGTTGATGGCTTCCCATGTCCTCCAGTAAGTCTACACTTTGGGTATATGTCATTTATGTCTAACCTCTTATGAAATAATTCTCGATTCAAACTGATCACTTTCATTTTTCTTGAAAACAACCTTTAGATGTCTATATTATGCCCGTCAATGCATAATAATCTATTTCAGTATGATCGCATGTCTTTCTAAGAACAAAAACTAAAACCATATATTTCAAAATTTAACACTATTTTTTTTTATCATTTATTTTTCTTCAGAATAAAGTTACAATTTTATCTAATTGTTTTCACATCATTCAATTTAATGGATTAATATATCTAACATGAATAATTTCTTATGTCATTTAATTTAACATGTGCTAGGGAGTATAATATATTGCTATATTTTATGAACACGAGAGGGTATTTGCTAACAAGAATAACATAGGGGCGTATTTGCCAATTAGAGCTAACTCAGGGGTGCAATTTGCAAATAACTTCAATTTGTGATGCAACAGCTAATCAGCTTCATATTTGCCAGGATGCCAATCACAGTATACATGCACGATCAAGATTCTGGTGGTCTGATATCGATAGCTGAGTATGGACAAGAGTACGGCAAAGACAATCCTATTAAAGTTCTCTATCATGGTTTCGGTCATTATGATGCGCTGCATATGCCTCGTACAGGATGTGCAAGACCAAGACTTTAATATATACATAAGCAAAATTTCATGCTGGAGACGAGGTATGTTTTAAGTTCTTATTCTGTCCTGAGATTAGTTTATTACACATATGACAGGTTGGTTAAATTTGATGATGCATATATACATGAAGCATTTCAATGTAACTCTGGTGTTTCTTTTGTTAAGAAAATCATGTTCTTTAATCTCATTTTATTCATTGTATGACTGAAATACCATTAGCTCGGAATTTAGGTATCATATACAACGTTCTTGTGATTGTACGGGTGCAAGCATGCAAGAACTGGATTTAGATTTCTCAACGAATGAATATATGCTTATAATGAGTACAACTTGTGCGTGTATTTTCTCTGTAGAAAGCAAAATAGTAGATGTAGCAAAATGTTTTGTTAAGGTGAATTGGGTAAACTTTCAATTTTAGTCCCACGGTCATACATGATTGGACCATCAGCACTTTTAGTCCCGCGGTCTACAAAATTGGACTTTGGTTCCAATTTTTAAAATGTTTTGCACTTTTGCTCCTATAGCCCCTTTTCATCCTGTTTTGGACCAAATAGGGGATCACAAGTGCAAAACAAAGACTATTCAATGCGACCATAAGTGCAAAAAAAAATGGATGGTGAAGGGCCCCGGGCAATAGGATCAAGAATTCCAAATATAAAAAGAATTGGGATAAAAAATGTAAAATGCAGGATCAAAAGTGCTGAAGGTTTGGGCCTATGGGACTAATATTCATTAGAGTAATGAAAGAGGGGTAAAACTTCATGGACCACATTCATACAAAATGAAAGTGCATTTCGTATGTGTGTTCCATTTGTCATAATAAACCTTCACCATTCATTTATCTCCACAAGAAGTGGCCTCTGCAGTCCTTATGTTCCTTCCCCTTTTGCGTAGAACAAGATTATGCAATGTTGATGAGTGCATAGGCATTTTGCATTAAGGCAAATCAATTTGTTGATGCTATGTAACCTAAGACCATCTCTAATGACCCGAGGGAGGAGACCTGGGGCTCACACTCGCTGCATGGGTGCGTGCAGTCAACGACCACATGCTTTACTTTCTTTTTAATTTTTTTTTAAATTCATTTCTTATATTAAAGATGTTTTGTTCGTCTTTTTTTTTGTTCTTTCTTTTAAATTTAACATAAAATGGAAAAGTTTGTTTTTAAAATTTGAGTATAATTTTACAACATTATGTTTTAAATTAAATCCTTAACATTATTAGTTTTAATTTTGTCTACAATTGTAAAAAATTGACAAATTGTACAAATATGAAAAAGTTTATTTTTAAATTTTAATATAATTTAATAACATTGTATTTTAAGTTAAATCTAACATAATTAGTTTTAATTTATAAATTTTAAATTTGTCTACTATTGTACAATTTCTACAAAACGTACAAATATGGAAAAATGTATTTTTGAATTATAATTTAATTTAATAACATTGTAGTTTAAGTTAAATCTTTAAAATTATTATTAATTAATTAATTAATTTATTATTATTATGATAATTGAATATGTATAATTAAATAATGGTGAGAATGGTGGTGTAAAGTTAAAACTGAGTGGAGTAATATTAGTATTATCGAGAGCCCATGGCTTGTAATATCGATTGGAGACGAGGAAGATAGTGCTCAGAACTCAAAGAATCAGGAATTTTGTAATGGGTTTTGTTTATAAAATTAATATGGTTTGATTCTGAAATTAAAATATAATAATGTTTTGTATTTTGTTTAAGCTAGTTTAAGAAACAGTGCTAAGTAGATGGTAAGAACTTATTGAAATTGGCATTTATCTTTTTTAACTCAATTCAAATATTAATGTAATTTTCCAAATTGAATAATTTTTTCCAATATCAAGCTACCTTGTATCTTGTCACAAATAAAGGCCTCTTTTCCTGCCACTTTCTTTGAGCTACAACAATAATAGCAATTTTATCTTTTTTTTTTTTGTTTTTAGCCAGTTCTTATTTGTCATGTCTTAAGCCTCAACCTCACGCGCAATTTCTGGCTGCTTCTGGGTTGTACTTTCCAGTATCCACTGATTTTTGAATTATCAGTACTCGTCTATTTTACTGAAATACCCCTATAAGTGGAAATTGATTTTCTGAAAAGGTAGAATTTTGAGCATGTGACCCCCTTGGCTTTGCAAGATTTTATGGCAGCACTAGTCCCATCTTTTTCCATCAACATCAAAGCCCCTCCCCACCATTTTAGATCTTAAATTGTTTTTTCCTTTCCTCCAAATGAAAAATTAACATTTTATTTAATTATAAAAAAATTTAGGATTTTGTTTTGCTTAGTTATAAAGAGAAAACTTTGTTCTTCTTAGTTATGAATAATACAATTTTCTTCTTTTTCAAGGTCAATAAAGACATTAGAGTTAGGTTATTTCATAGTCATTTTCAGTGACTTAATTTTATAATATTAAATCTTAAATTTATTTTATTTTTTAGTAAAAATAAATTTGTTCGATAATTTAATAAATACATATAACGTTTAATAAAAAAATACAAAGAATAGCTTGTTTCAATAAATATGATAATATATATTCTAATAAGTCTACAAATAAATTTAAAAAAAAAATCCAAGCTTTGGTAGAATTCGAATTCAAGAACTCTAAACATTGATCTTGGAGTTAGGATTGAAAATCAGACCAAATTATTGGATATTCGGCTCGAGTTCATTCGATAAAAGTTCGTTTGAGCCCGGTTCATCAAATAAATCAAACAAGCTTGAACCAAATTTTTTCGTTTGATAACTTTTGAAGTTCTGTTCGAGCTCGACTCGATAGCTAAAAAAAAAAAAACGTGTAAAATACCAATCTACTTGATGTTCGGTTCGAGTTCGTTCTCTAAAAGTTCATTTGAATTCGGTTCGTTATGAAATCAAATTAAGTTCAAACACAAAATTTGAAACTCGATAAAATTCAAATTAAACTTAAATAATGTGTCGTTAATACTACTCGACTCATTTGCACCCCTACTCGCCATATACTAATTTTTTTTTCTTTCAAAAAATAGAATTGCTCGACAAGAAAACATAAGTGAACTTCCAAATTATACGGATTTGGAAACTGTATTGTGCTAAAGCTGTGTTCAATAATTTTTTTTAAAAAAAAATTGCTTCAAACAACCGATCACATGAATCAAAGTGTGATGTTCTTATTTTACTCTCTCTCTCTTTCTCTCCCACATCCCAATGTAGTGTAATCACCCTTAAAATCAAAATTTTCTGACTAAATTACTCACAAAAAACAAGACCACATCCCAACATCACAACACCAATTAATTAATCCCAAGATGGTGCATTAAAAATTAAGGCACAAAATTAGTCAAAGAAAATTCAAAATCAATGTGAAACACTAGTCCACCTAAACACCTCGAAAACTCATCCAATCTCATCTCAATTAATTCAAATTTGAACCCCAAAAATAATTAAATAAAATCTTTCATCTTCTCTCAAATCCAACCTGGTGAAACCATTCCCACCCCAACCCAAAAATATTTAAAAAAATCTTTAAAGATTGGAACTTTGAGAAATTATCTCAATGTATTAAAAAGATTGAAACTTTGTGCAATCCCTTTAATCTCTTCCTTAAATGCATTGAAAAGATTCAATCTTTATTATGAAGAGTTTCACCATTGATGCTACATTTAAGTTTCTTTACTTATTCACATTCTGCATTTCTTTCATTTCTTCTCTAAACTCAGATGGCCTTTCACTCTTAGCTCTGAAAGCAGCCATCACAAGAGATCCAACACAAGCTCTAATTTCATGGTCAGATTCAGATTCAACTCCATGTAAGTGGGCAGGAATCACCTGTGATCCCACCCACCATAAGGTCATCTCCATATCACTCTCCAACAAGAATCTCACAGGCTACATTCCATCAGAAATTGGTGCACTTTATTTTCTCACTTTTCTTGATCTTTCTCAAAACTCACTCACTGGACCCTTACCACACCATATAACTACCCTCCAAAGCCTCATTCATCTAGATGTGTCTTCGAATAATCTCAATGGTTCACTTCCTGAAAGTTTAAGTAATTTAACCCATTTGACAGGGACTTTGAATCTTTCATACAATGCATTTTCCGGTGAGATTCCGGTTAGTTTTGGGTTGTTTCCGGTGATGGTTAGCCTTGATCTTCGGCATAATAACTTGACCGGAAAAGTACCTCAGGTGGGTTCACTTTTAAATCAAGGTCCAACTGCGTTTTCAGGGAACCCTTTTCTTTGTGGGTTTCCATTAAACAATGCATGTGCAGATCCAGAAGCTCAAAATCCAAGATTCTTGAATAACCCTCAAAAGCCTGAAAACGGTGGCGTTTCATCAAATGGGATTGTGGAGAATCGGAAAATAAATAGTGGGTCAGTCACAGTTTCTGTGATTTCAGGGGTATCTTTGGTAATTGGGGTGGTTTTTGTTTCAGTTTGGGTGATTAAGAGAAAATGGAGGATTGTGGAGAATAAAACACCAAAAGAAAATGTGAGTATGGATATGGTGAAGGTGGGGATGGGTAGTGAGGAGGGGCAAAAGGGTAAATTTGTTGTGGTGGATGAAGGGTTTAGTTTGGATTTAGAAGATTTGTTGAGGGCATCAGCTTATGTTGTTGGAAAAAGTAGGAGTGGGATAGTGTATAGAGTGGTGGTTGGTGGTGGTGGAAAGGGGGTAGGATCGGTTTCCGGTGGTAGACCAGTGGTGGTGGTGGCTGTGCGGCGGCTGAGCGAGGGGGATGCCACGTGGAGGTTTAAGGAGTTTGAGGCTGAGGTGGAGGCCATTGGTAAAGTGCAACATCCCAACATTGTGAGGCTTAGGGCATATTACTATGCAAGTGATGAAAAATTGCTCATTTCTGATTTTATTCGCAATGGAAGCTTGTACAATGCACTTCATGGTAAGAATACGATTCTCCGATCTTCGTAGAATACGTCTGATTAACAATAAAAGATAAATTATGTTTGATTGCTTACCAGTGAAACTAGTGTACCTACTCATTTAAGATTAGAGACATCATATCATAACTTATATAATCTTGTTAAGTGGTTTCTAGCTGTGTAGATGAGTCGAGTAGTCTCGAACAATGTATTGTTCATGTTTGGTTTGAATTTTTATTGAGCTTGAATTTGTATTAGTACTTGGTTTGATTATCAAACGGAGAGAGCATTCGAGCTGATCATGAGTCGAGCTCAAGTGACTTGATGTTTTGCATATTTTTTATTACACTTTTTGATTAACTAGGTTGAGTTCGAATTGAACTTCAAAAGTTATTCAACAAAATGTAGTTCAAGTTTCTTTGATTAGTATAAAGAATCGAGCTCAAACGAGTTTTTATGAAATGAGTTCGGGTCAAATACTGATTAGCTTGATTTGATGTTCAACTCTAGTGTTTTGCATTGCATTTGTGAAACGTTTGGAATGATAGATGGATGGCTAAATTGATTTTACTTTTTTATTTGGTGTTAATTGAAGTCTTCTGGTTGATTTGATTCAACAAAAAACTATGGTTCCTTTATATTACTTTCTTGAAAATGTTCCTAAATGTTTGCTTTGATTCAATTACAATATGAAATTTGTGATGATTCCAGTTTGTGTTGTGTACTTATTCTTTGATTTTCTCGTGTGGACGGTGCAGGCGGACCTGCAAACACCTTGCCTCCATTATCATGGGCTGCTCGACTCAAAATTGTTCAAGAAACGGCAAGGGCTCTAATGCACATACACGATTGTAGCCCCAAGAAACATATCCATGGAAACATAAAATCATCAAAGATCCTCCTAGATAATGACCTAAAAGCATACATCTCTGGTTTTGGACTTTCCCGATTATCACAAGGAACCTCAAAACAGAATCCGGTTCATACTTCAATATATCCCAAGTGTTCAAATACATCAACCATTATGTACTTAGCGCCAGAAGCTCGAGTTGTAGGTAACAAACTCACCCAAAAATGTGACGTTTATTCTTTCGGAATCGTGCTTTTGGAAATTCTTACGGGCCGAGTACCGGATGATGGCCTTGGTAACGATGGTACGGGACTAGAAGCACTAGTTAGGAAAGTGTTTAGTGAAGAAAGACCTTTATCCGATATTATAGACCCGGCACTTTTGCACGAGGTTCGTGTGAAGAAACAAGTTGTTTCAATGTTTCATATTGCACTAAATTGTACGGAAATGGATCCTGAGTTACGACCTAGGATGAGAACGGTTGTCGATAATCTTGATTGTAAGTTTAGTGAAGCATGAAACCTTATTGTAGAAATCTAATGTTGTAGTTGTTTTCAGTTCCAATTCTTTGTTGTAACCTGAGGAGCAGCTTATAGATTTCTCTTTTTGATGTTCACTTGGTTATTTATGGGGTGGGTGACAATTAGGCTCTGTTTAGATGTATTTATTTTCCGTATTTTCAGAGTTATGATTTCACAATTTCTCCGACGGTTGGAAATTAATCGAGTGTACTTTGTTTAATTAAATATTAAATAATTTAGTACCAACCGATGATTGGTTTAATAAAAAAAAATAGTTTCCATAAAGTGGCGAACCAAGTTTAGAATTTCGTTGGAGAAGTTCCAATATATATGTCCTTAGATCTAAGACTTGAATATGTACGAAAAATTTAAAAAAAAAGAATTCAACAATCTAAGACTTGAATATTTACGAGAAATTTTTAAAATAAAAATTCAACAAAGTATTTTGGGATATTTGATAGTTAACTATTCTGCTATATGAATTCTTTGCGCTTTGCACGAAATAGAAAAAATGAGAAATTTACAATCTCGAAAGTCGAAACTCAAAAATTTGCGCTTTGCACGAAATAGAAAAAATGAGAAATTTACAATCTCGAAACTCAAAAATAGTATTTAGCACTGTCGATTTAAGAATAACCTTATAAGGCCAAACCCAATGCTGGGGGGTGGGGGGGGAGCTCCGGAGCTCCCCAGCTGCCCCTGCCTCCACCTCCAGCCCCTGCTTATCCAAATCCAATCCTGGAGCTTCCTACTCCATTTAATTTCAATTTAATTCTTCCCCACTCTCACCATTATAATAATTATATAATAATAATAACAAATACAATAATAATAATAATATAATTAAATTAATAATAATATTAAAATATATAAATTAAGAATAATAAAAATAAAAACATTCATTAAATTGCCGGATTACAACACGAAAATACATCATTGAATTAAAAAAGTCATAGCACACAACAAAGAAAAATAAAATGAAATACGATAACACACATCATCGACAATTGGATATGACAAGATTTTAATTAATTAAGATCAAAACCACCTCTTCCATCACTTGAAAAACGCGCCTGCCAAGGTAGCTGGGGAGCTCCTTGGAGCTCCCCAACTACCCCCAACCCCCCCTCCAGCCCCACCCCCCCCACCACCCCCTCCATTAATTAGTAGCACCCCCACCCCTCCCCCTAGCAAGACCCCCCCCCATTGGGTTTGGCCTAACAATTTGCTCCCTTCTATGATACTGGAAAATTTCAAGTTGAAGTGTCACACATTTTATAGCCCAACTTAATACTGCTAGATCAACAAATGATTGAATAAATAAAGAGTATCAATCCTCATTGAACGAATTGACTCAACCTCGACCAATCCCACATCAATTCGACCCACTTTTGTTACTGCAATCCCAAAACATAATTTTTAATAGAGTTTGTCTTTTTCTTTGATTTTTTAAGTGAAATGGTAATTACGTCATTAAATAAGTAAATTTATTAATTTCTAACTAATTAATAAAAAGAATTTACTAACAAGATTAGTATTAAATTAGATAAAAATATGCACTTCTGTGGGGTTTGAATTCAGAATTTTCAGGATCATGTGGCCTCGACTTCGCTATCAAGCTGCTCGACTAATTAAATTTGCTTTTAACTCGTCTAAATTTGATCTGATTGAGACAGTAATGATAAATCAATTGACATTTGTTAATCGAAGTTGAAATTGGAGAAAAGAAAAATACGTTCAAATTGAACACCTCATTTGATTTATTTACTTGATTTAATTTCAGTTTCTTTTCCCTTTCTTAGACCAAGCGTAATTAAACATTAAGAAATAATTGGATTTAATAGAATTGATTAGTTTCTACAACATGACATGACGAACTCATTGTCCAATTCCTTCAAGCAAGGTGCTCACAATTAATTGAAACAATTTTCGGAACCAAAACTTGGAAGTAAAAAGAAATTTGAAAGCAACTTTTTTTTAAGAGGAAAATTTAAAACTGTATTAAAGAGTAATTGGCTTAATTTCACTTTACACTCTAGAATTAAATTATTTTTGTACTTTGCATCCTCAAAAAATAATTATTTCACTTTGTACCCTTAGAAAACCTTAATGATTTCACTTTGCACCCCAACGTCTTCAAACACTTTAATATCTGCGGAAAAAGTCATTCCAACTCCCAGAAATGACAAGTTTGGTATTTATGGAAAAAATTCTTCTATTTTTTTCACATGTCATTCTCTAAATTAATTGTTAAATGAGCCCTAAAATAATTTGATCAAACTTCGGTAAGTCTCCGCCAAAGTAACACAAAGTTTCTATTTTTAAGTCGTAATGAGGTTATAGAGTAATTTTATATTCAATATTTTTTTTGATTTACAAATTTTACGAATGTTTTTGATTTTTTTAATATTTCATATTACAAAAGATACCACAAAAATAAAATTTTAATTCATGGTCTCAATATAGTTAGAAGTTTGGGGTCTGTATGTTTGGCATTTTCGAAAATTATTTCGTGTTTGGGAAATACGAAACAAACATGTTTTCTATTTTCTAAAATAAATTTATCATCTCTCAATTTTCTCAAATTACTCTCCCAAAAGCCAAACAAACAACAATTTTCACATCTATAAAAAAAAAACATATACAAACTCTACTTTTATGTGACATAAAGTAACCACATTTTACCCAACTTATCTCACATAACAAACATGATTTGATATAAAATCTTACATATCTTACACATATAACCTAATTCTTCCAAACAAATCTATATCTACTTTATTTCCCAAATCACTATCTCAAAACTCAAACAAACAATATCACGGAAATCAAGTTTATTTTACAAATCTCCACTACTCTCGCAAACTACTCTCGCAAACACCAAACAAACATACCCTTGTAGTGTAGGTTCGAGAACTGTTGTGGCAAGTTATGCTTTTAAGTTTCCTATATATATATATAAACTTTTAATGACTGATTAGTAAAAATAAATGGAATATTACCATAAATAGCAAACCTTGCTCTTCTTGGCAGCTGAAACAACTTTTTCCGGCTACATTAAAAGTGGTTGAAGACATTGGGGTGCAAATTGAAGTCATAAAGCTAATTTAATGGTGCAAAGTGGGATAATAAATTTGCAAGAGTTAAAAGTGAAAGAGTGACCTAATTTGTGTGTGCAAAGTGGAATTGAGCCAGATTAAATTTTACAATAAAAAACCGTTAATGGGTCCCGCACTTACCGTTGGTCTTTCATTTCCCATTTCCAAAAACTCCTCTACAGAACACTTCCTTTAACAATTTATCAGATTGATGATACCTTTCAAACCCTAATTCAAATTCTAACACAAATTCTTGATTCCCTAATTCAGCACGAAACCTATCCCACATCGCCAATAATTTTCTCTCATAAAATCCTTGGTTTAAATGAATAATTGTCACAAGGGTCCTTCATCAATTTCCCTCATGATCTTCTCAGAGGAAGATAAATAGCAAAATACAACCCATAATCAAAGACTATATTTTACATATTTTATGCTGAACATTGGATAATGTCTAATTTATATGGAGGGGATTTTGCCCAGAAGATTGATTATGTGTTTAAGGTTGTTCTGGTGGGAGATTCTGCTGTCGGGAAATCACAATTGCTAGCTAGGTTTGCGAGGAACGAGTTTAGTTTGGAATCAAAGGCCACAATTGGTGTTGAATTTCAGACCAAAACTTTGATAATTGATCACAAGACTGTCAAGGCCCAGATTTGGGACACTGCTGGTCAAGAAAGGTTTGGACCTTGCTCTTATTCTTGAATTAATTGGTTTTATTCTGGTCAATTTTGATTCTTTTACTTTTTGTAATACCAATTTTGTTAGTTGGAGCTGATTAAGAGTTAAATTATGACACAATGCATAATGTATTCGTGGAGTATAATGTCACATATGTATCTAATTTTAAGAGTATTGAATTTTTTCTAAGTCTTATAGTGGAAAAATGAGATTCATGAAGTTGATCACCAATAACTTTAACAAAATATGACTGAATGGGAAGTATTTTGTAAAACAAGATCTATAGTATGTTTATTAGTTTGTTTTATATAAAGAAAACCATACATATTTTGTCGGAAAAAAATACCCTACCATGTGTTTTCGGAACCTGCGCAAAACCCTATGTATTATTTTTATTGCAAGAAATCCTCTTGTGTTTTACCAAATCTTGCAAGGAATTCATTTTCCATAAAAATGGATGGTCGTGAACCCTACGGGTGTGTGCTGCCAACAAAACAAGGGAAATCATGTGACATACGGGTTCTTTGAATAATAAAAACAAGTGATAGGGGTTCTGTGCAGATTAAACATAACTTAAGGGATTCTTTACATAATAAAAACAAGATTAAAATGGAAAATCATGTATGTGTATGAAGGTTAAAATAGGAATATCAAATTTTATTAATGTTGTTCACAATTTACTGTTAAAAGGGAAAATATTCAAAATTTGATAAAACACAAGAGGTCCTTGCAATAAAAATAACACACGGGTGGTTCTGCGCAGGTTTCCCAAAACACAGATGAGTATGGTGCTTTTTTCCCCATATTTTGCCTTGTCTTAGTTCAATAAGATGAAGCAACTATCTCCTACCTAGTAACTCTAACAATAAATATTGCATTATCATGACATAATTTAACAAAAACGATTATTTTAACAAACTAAATGAACTAGTGATCAAAGTGTGAGTCATTTATGTCTCAGTCTTTGAATGTTTTGTCTAATGTGAATGCTTCAAACCTATGTCATACGTAATTGGTCCATGTTGAATATTATGACACATAATTGTCGTTAGAGTTAATTAGAATTAGTTGTTATGTTGGTATTACCAATGTTAGATGATTGTGTTTCAGTAGTGTTATGTGATACATTTCAATACTTTGTTCTTGTAGTAAATAAACCCTCAAAGTGATGATGTAATGCACACCATTGCATATTGTTGAAGAGTTAATGGCATATGATATGCATAATGTTCAATTTACTTCCTATTTATCCCTTTAAAGTCTTATAAAAGTTTCACACTGTCTCCCTGACATTTTTAACATGAATTGACAAAACTAACCCTCTTATATAATATACTTTGACCCAATCAACTAATAAATATGACACTTTACCTCATGTGGTATTATAAATGTGGCACTTTAACCCCCAGTGTTACGATAAACGTGACATTTTACCCCCTAAAGGGTACTTTTACCTTTTATGCATCACTTTTCATGCCCACACTCAATTTCCGACGAGTGTGTTACACTCCCCGTTATAAGGAGGTAAATTGCTTCTTTAAATTTTTCATAGGGGGTTAAAGTGCTCCTTTTCAAATAACAAGGAGAAAATTGAATATTATACATATCACAGGGGGTGAATTTGCATTAACCCTTCTTGAAGAGTTAATGGCAATTAACTCTCTTAAATCTTAGGCCTATCTTGTTTGGCACTTAATTTTTTTCTATTTCCTAGGTATCGAGCTGTGACAAGTGCCTATTACCGAGGCGCAGTTGGAGCAATGTTAGTTTACGACATGACAAAACGACAATCTTTCGATCACATGTCGAGGTGGCTCGAGGAGCTAAGGGCCCACGCTGATAAAAACATAGTAATAATGCTCATTGGCAACAAATGTGATTTGGGAACTCTTAGAGCAGTTCCAACCGAGGATGCTCAGGAGTTTGCAGAAAGAGAGAACTTGTACTTTATGGAGACATCCGCACTTCAGGCAACAAACGTTGAAAGCGCTTTCATGACCGTTTTGTCTGAATTGTACCGAGTCATAAGTAAAAAGACTTTGACAGCTAATGATCATGGATCGGATTATGGGAAGTCTTCGTCTTTGAAGGGTACGAGGATTATCGTTCCTGGTAATCAATTGGATCCTAATGCAAGAAACTCTGGTTGTTGCATGACTTCTTGATTTTTTTTTTTTTTTTTTAATGATTTTTTAACTTCTTCACCTTTAGATTCCCCTCATTTATTATGTAGCATAGTTTGTGATTGGACTAATCTTGTTTTGTAATATAGCTATGGTATAAAATTTAATTGGAAATCCGGCTAAGTTGTTGTCTATTATTTTATTTTGTTTGGACTGAGTCCTGAGCATAAGAGTTTGGTCAAGAGTAGAATAAGAAATAAGGATGAAAGCTACATGTTTGGAAGGTTTTTGAGCAAATGAATTATGGATTTAAATGTAAAACGATTAAAAGTTCAAGGAGTGAAGTGCAACTGAAAGGTTAGAGGGTAAAGTGTGACTTTTTTTGACATGGTGATAGAATTCAATTGTCAAATTGAGATATGTCCACCATGCACCTACCAAATATCGTGAACTGCAACAATTAAAAAGTTCGAGAGGCAAAATGCAAATGTAAAACGATTAGAGGGTAAAGTGCAAAATGGCCTAAAGATTAGGGGGCCAATAAAATTTTCCCCTTAAACAAAGTCTACAAACATCCCATGAGAAAGGAATTTTATTATGCATATTAAGAATCCATACTCTGCCGGCCTTTGCTAAACTAAACCTAAGACATAGCCAAAAATCAACCAAATGACATATTTTAGATCAATTTGAAGGAAAAAGACAAACACAAGGTATTCAACTAAAAGAGTTTACCAAGTCATTACTAATATATTAATCTTTAAACACTCCCATAAATTCATCATATATTCAAGAATCCAACACTTCCTTCTCAAAACACAAACTTAAACCATGATTATCGTCCGAGATTATATCGTGTTATTCCTCCTTTGGCTTACATCCACGATACTAATCCGAACATTAATCAAAAAGCGTTTCTCTCCACGTCTTCCTCCGAGCCCTCTAGCCTTACCAATCATCGGCCATCTTCATCTTCTAGCTCCAATACCTCACCAAGCTCTAGCTAAACTCTCATCCAAACACGGTCCCTTAATTCACATACACTTAGGTTCGGTTCCATTTTTAGTAGCTTCATCTCCCGAAATTGCCAAAGAAGTATTAAAAACAAATGAAATTTCGTTTTCGGATCGACCCCAAACGTTAGCCATAGATTACTTAACATATGGTTCTAAAGATTTCTCCTTTGCGCCTTATGGACCATATTGGAAGTTCATGAAGAAATTGTGCATGTCTCAACTCTTAGGTGGCCAAACACTAGACATTTTGGAGCCAATTAGGCGCGATGAGGTAAATACGTTTTTACGATTTATGTACGAGAAGGCTAAGGTTGGATTATCGGTCGATGTCGGAAGTGAACTTATTAGAATGACTAATAATGTAATTTCAAGAATGTTGATGAGAGAGAGGTGTTCTGGAGATGGAAGTGAAAGTGGGGAATTAGTTAGGAAATTGATACAAGAAATTGCTGAGGTTAGTGGGAAATTTAATTTGTCGGATTATATTTGGTTTTGTAAGAATTTGGATTTGCAAGGATTTGGAAAGAGGTTGAAAGAGGTTAGAGATAGGTTTGATGAAATGATGAAGAGGATTATAGATGAACATGAGTGTGAAAGGAGGAATAAAGGGAAATTGAAGGGTGAAATTGTAAAGGACTTGCTTGATATTTTACTTGATATATCTGAAGATGAGAAATCAGAGATGAAATTAACAAGAGAGAATATCAAGGCATTTATCCTGGTAAAGTTTATACCTTTTTTTTTTCTTCTTTACAATTTTGTCATATATAATTTACAAAAGGGTCGTTTTGCAATATATCTTGTGTTCTTTCTAATTAACACATTTTTATATTATTTTAAAATCTTCCTAGAATGCAATTTTTTAGTCCTACATGATTGGACTTGTAGCATTTTTAGTCATATACTTTATTTATAAAATTACTATATAGGTCTTACATTTTAAAAATATTTTACACTTCTGGTCCAACGTTTACTTTCAACCCCAACTTCGTTATATGTTTTACATTTTAGGTCTCATCTAATAGGCCTTGTTTGACCCTTTTGGTCTCATAAAACCGTCTCATTTTAAACTTTTGATTTTAAATTGGACAAAAATGGGACGTTGACATAAAAAATATAAGATATTATAAATAATCGAGACAATAAGTATAATTTTATAGATCACGAAACTAAAAGTGCTTAGACTCCAGCTTATTACGATAGAAAAACACAATTTAACTTTGGTCCCAGGGGAACTTAGATGCTACAGTACACTAGGTAACTAAATTGGGGTAGGAAAGGCTCACGCGAAACACAAATTCGAGGCAAAAATGATGCGTGTTATTAAGAAAAATGCATCCGTGCATTGCACGGCGTGTAGCATCTAAATTTCCAATAGGACGACGAGACCACAAATGCAAAACATGTTAAAGTACTTGAACCAAAAGTGAAACTTCCCCATTGATCTAATTTTCATGGTAACCAATCCAATGTGCATATTTTGCAGGACATATTTGCTGCAGGAACAGATACATCAGCAATAACAATCCAATGGGCATTATCCGAACTAATCAATAACCCAACAATCTTACAAAAAGCAGTCCAAGAAATCGAATCAATCACATCCAACAACAAAAGACTCATCCAAGAATCCGACATCCCAAATCTCCCATACCTCCAATCCATAGTCAAAGAAACACTAAGACTTCATCCCACAGGACCACTAATCATAAGGCAATCAAATCAAGAATGCACAATCGGAGGGTACAAAATCCCGTCCAAGACTAGATTATTCGTTAACGTTTGGGCAATTGGAAGAGATTCTAAGTATTGGGAAAACGCACTCGAGTTTAGGCCCGAAAGATTTATGTGTGGGGATGATATGGATGTTAGAGGACAACATTATCAGTTACTGCCATTTGGGAGTGGTAGAAGAGGGTGTCCTGGAACCACATTGGCTTTGAAGGTTGTTGGGACAACGTTGGGTGTAATGATTCAGTGTTTTGATTGGAATGTTTTTGGAGGGAATGTGGATATGGAAGAGGGGATTGGTATAACTTTGCCTAGAGCTCATCCTTTGATTTGTTTGCCTGTGGCTAGGATTAATTCTGATTTGTTAATGTGAATTGACTCTTTTGGAAATTTGAATGAATGTTTTAGTCAAGAATTTGAACTATTGTTTGAATGCTGAGTCTAATGCCAATTTATCCCATGTAATTTGAAAAAGAGCATTTTACCACTTTAAAAATTTTAAAGAAGCAATTTACCTCCTTCGGCTGGAGAGGATATATAACTCACTTGTCGAAATTGAAAGTGAATATGTAAAGTGTGGTTGAAACATAGGGGAGTAAATTGCCATATTTATCATAATACAGGGATAAATTACCACATTTATCATACCACAAGGGGGTAAACTGCCATATTATCATAGCACAAGGGGGATAAAGTACCACATATAAGAATGTCAAGGAGATGGCATGAAACTTTTATAAGATTACATGGAGGTAAAATATTTTTTTTCAAATCACAGGAAGATAAATAGAATATTATGAATATCACAGGGAATTAAATTGCCATTAACTATTTAATAATTCATTTCATCAACTGAAAAGAATGGATGAATGGGACTGGGTCGAGAGTTGATAAAATGGGCAAGATAGGTATTTTTAGTTATGCATTTACTGGATACTCTGCACTTTTATTCGCGTTTTTGAGAAATAGACCTCTTGGTCTAATGTTTCATTTATATTTATCTTTTCGCTTTTTTCGTTTTATCTATATAAATTACTTTCTCCGATCCATTTATTTTGTCCCATTTGTTATAGTATCCAGTCAAACTTTTCAATCTTGTAAGTGACTTATCATGTTAAATTATTCACACTTTTTGAATATTAAACCTTTTAAATATTAATATATATGGTGCCATATGATATTATCAATTTATTAGTGAAATATATTAATTAAATTATTTATCAAAATTTTTATAAATTTAGTAAAATTGACTGGTCAATTGTATCAAATGAGCAAAATAAATGGGACGGAGGAAATATTTAATTTGGGATCAAAAGTGCAAGGAACATAAACAATGTTATAATACTAAAAATGCAAAATTGAACTGACTGGGGGAGGGGTTGAAAAAATTGTATTTTTAGCCCACAAGACTGCATCGTCAATATCTTTATTTTCGTATTTTACAAAATTAACTTTTGGTCATATGTCAAAGATGTCAAATGAATAGCACTTTTGGTCTACTTTTTTTTTTTAAAATATTTTGTCGTTTTAATCCCTTAGAATAGTGTTTGTGTAACATGTTTTGTACCACATGACTGTCTCCCATTATGCACTTTTGGTCCGAAACTGAATTAAAATGAGACGATGGGATCAAAAGTACAAATATTTGAAAAAATTGGGAATAGCAAAGTGTAATTATTTTATAAAGCGCGGAAACAAAAATGTTGATGCTCTAGTTTGTAAGACTTGAAATGTAATTTTTTTGTAGAAAGTAACGAAGTGTGCAAAGTTCAAAAATCAAGAACTCAGACTAATATGTGATTGGTCTAGTGGAAGGGACTAGTCACTATAAAGTAGCGGACTCATGTTCGAATCCCTGTTGGGAGAGGTACCCACTTAATGTGCCCAACCCGCCTCGAAAGAGATTAAACACTTGGAAAACCAAAAAAAAAAAAAAAAAAAAATCAAGAACCGAAGTGGTTTTTTGAGGGATAATTCACTTCCCCTTAAGTGAGGTGAAATTACAGGAACTTTTCTGGATATTTCAATAATTACAAACACGTACATTCCATACGTTAGTTTTTGTTTAAATAAATAAATATAATGTGTACAATATTTATCTTTCCCTTATCCTTCTCTAAGTTCTAAATTTCCTAAAATGAAAAAATAGTTTAAATATAAAGAATAATGTAGCCCGGATCAACCTAAATAAAATGGGAGATTCTAATTATAATGGATTAAATAAATTATCCTTTCATTTAAAAAAATTAAATTAAAATTTTAATATTATATCCTTGAACTTAATAACAATTTGAATTTATCAATTATATTTTTTACTATAAAATATATTTAAAGTAGAGAAGAGAGTAATTTCTGATTTGTCTTAAAAATGATACTTAATTGGCCAGATTAAGTCTCCTATTTATAGGCACAAAGATGTCTTTTCGTAAAAGACACATCGTTTGGATTGCACTGTTTCGGTCCAAAGGGTACCTCTTCAGATCGAACAGACATAACCCATTACTCTCAACTAATTTTATTCACATATAAAATATAAATTCCAACACAAATTATGGTCGACTTCCTCATTTTGTAGTTGTAAGAATTCTTTTGGGGTTTAATATATAATTTGGAGAATTCACTAGGTTTTTATTGCAATTTTTATTTCCTCTCAACTATAAATATGCAAACCCCAATACTCATCATCATCATTTCCCATCCATCATATATTTTGCCGATCGGAGTGATAAAGAGAAATTTTATTCTCGAGCATACCCAAAATCTGCAATGGAGCAATATAGTTCTACATGTAGCGTTCCCTCGTTCTTCTCAACCAAGAAACAATCCGAACAAAAGGACAAAAAAAAGGCACACGAGCTTAAGAAGGTGAATCGGAAGAGAAAGAACGATATAAATCTTCTGGGTCGACCCACGAACCAAAGAAGGTCTATCGGTCGGATGCCACATCTGACTCAAAGATGAAGGAAGCTCATCCTCATAATCCAGTTGATTCTAAAGTGGTCGAGAAACTTGACGAGCCGAAATTTTCTTCCGACCTTATTAAGGAGAAGACGACCGTAATTGTTGATTAGGATAGTGAGGAGTCTCTAAAGAAGTTCAAGATGAATGTTGAGGCTGTTAATTTGCTAGAGGTAAAGCAAGAGATCGGTGCCGATCTTACGGCTAAAACTGTTACTATGAGCATTCCTGACGAGTCAATTAGAAACGCTGTCCTCGTCCTCGAATCTCCCATCACCAAAGATCCTGATACTTCTGTTCATGATGTATACAAGAAAGATATCCAACAATCCTCGTCTCGAGGAGCCGGAATTCCTACAAACTTTCCACTTTCATGCATTAGTTTGCTTGATCATGCTTCGTGGATATTGCATAAGTCCATCATGGTCCCCAGTGTCGTAGAAGAATTAGGCCAACTTTCTCCCTTGAGGTTTTTGCAATCCTCCTCTAGGATTCAAATAGCAGTAAGTTTTAAACTTGAGTCTTGGTGTCCCATCTTAAAAAAGATATTAACTAACGTGCATTTTATCCTTTATTTTAGCAAAAGCAGCACAATTTCGATCTTGCTCTGGGCCTCGAGCAAGGAAAAGTTCGAAATATAGAGTACCTGCGTCTTATGAAGGAAGCAAAGATTCAGAGGACAAATTGAGAGCTCATTCAGTCGAGGCTGAGTTGGCTTTCAAAAACAAGTTGGGGAACGAGAAGGTCCAACAGAAGATGGAGCATGAGGGAAGGATCAAGCTGCTCGAGCAGGAACTTGCAAAGAAGAAACATGTCATCTTCCTAAGGATTTTGACTTTTCACAACATACTGATCTGAAAAAGGATGAGAACTTAGAGCCTTATCCGCCTCAACCTACTCCCCTTAGGATCGATTGGAACAAAGAGGAGATTGGTTTTCTTCTCGATGAGATTGAGACCACTCCGTTCAATATTGCCGAGCTGAGCAAGGAAGATGGTTTGACCTTAGGTGACGATGGTAAAGATAAGCTCGAGGATCACATTAACTCGAGCAACATAGGTCTGGAAACCTTAGAGTATTCACTCCGTAGTTTCTATCTAATTTTCCTCTTGATTTTTGGTTGTAATCTTCATTCGAACGTATGCTCTTTTTGTGGGAATTCAAGAACTTATGATTTTTTCAAGCTATTCTTAATTTTTCGTCGACCACCCAACCAATCATATCGTATGCAATTTACCAATATCCTTCGAAGGTGGTGCAATTATACTCATTTTCCTTAATTTCCTCTATTTCTCTTCAATTTTAAGACCAGAGTACTCTAGAAAAGCTTGATAGACAATGGATCAATAATCAATACGAGCAAAATACCACAATCACCCCTGAAATGCTTTCGGCATTAAGGAACAAAAAGAAACCTCAGAAAGTAGTTGCTCCCTCGACTCAGTCGATTACGCATATGGTAGACTTGACCAAGCCCGAGACGAGCTCTGTCCTTGCAACAATTAAACCTTTGTTGGCCAATTCTGCCAAGTCCCAACTCTCGGAAACTGGAGCTTCATTGACAAGGGGCGATATGATGCAAATAGATGGTTCGAAGAAAAGGTCCTCCGAGCTTGAATTGTCCGGTAAAGCCAAGAGATAGACAAAGGTTTCTTACCCTGCCGATCAGCCCATTATCGACAAATGCAGCATAAGCGAGATCGTTGAGGGGATAAAAGGTAGCACTTCCCAAGTCGGCAACGTTCCTTCCTCGTTCTATTTTAATTATCCAGTTTTGTCATTGAGTAGTAGCTTCGAGCATTAACAATATTAATTTCATAACTCGAGTTAGCTTCGTCTAGGCAAGGTACTGAACTTTTGATTTTTTTTAGCGTCTAGGCAAGGTACCAACTTAATGGTTTTTAACTTGAGCGTTTTCTTTTTTCGAGCTCCTTTTTTTTTGAACTACTAGACTGTATATTTACAGCTCGGACCGAAGAGTGCAAAGAGTATGGGTCCTCCCCAGTGTGATGTCTCCAGTAGGATTCGAACTTGAGTCTCGCCTCTGGGGGTCGCAAGTCACTACCACTTGACCCAACCACCTTGGATTTTTTTTTCGAGCTCCTAGTCAAGGTACCAACTTAATGATTTTTAACCTGAGCTTTTCTTTTTTTCGAGCTTCTAGGTAATGTACCAACTTAATGGTTTTAACCTGGCTTTTTCTTTGTTCGAGCTCCGAGGCAGGGTACCAACTTAATAGTTTTAACCTAGGCTTTTAATTTGTCCGAGCTGAATGAGTAGGAATGTGTATACATATTCCTTCATTGATTACGTGAAATATCTTTAATCATTCCATATACAAAACTGCATATTTCAAATGACCATTTATGAAAATGTGAGAAAAAAATAGAAAAAAACTAATTTGGAAGTGCTTTCCTAATGGGCGTCCTGTGTTATACTGTTCACTCATTTCTCAAGTTTCTACTTCTTAATTTGTCTTAACAATTTTGCTCTTTGGGGATGATTATTTTGGACATATTTTCGTCACTAAAATGTTCATTAGGGTACAAAATTATTTATTCGTCCTGAAATAATTGTCTACGCTCATAAGTTGTCCCTAAGACTGTTTTCGGCAAAAATATTTCGTCCCCAATTGTTGTCTACTCTAGCCGATAAAAAAAAAACTCATCTTCAGTTTTTTTTCTTCCGAATTTCAGGCCCAATTAAAATTAAGCGGTGGCAAACTCGTAATATACGAAGAGCCAGAAATTTCGTGCCCAATTTAAAATAAGCGATGGCAAACTTGTAATATATTGAAAAGCCAGGGACATGTGGTTAGACTTTAGCATAAGATTCCATATCCCACCTTCCACTATCAGTACACATCAAAACTTTAATCAAACTTCCATTGCTTCAATTCTAAATTCCTCGAAATTCATGGCCGAAATTTCCCGAAAATTGGTGAGCTTCACAACCTTGAGACGGAGATTTTGATTTTGTTTCGCCTCACAATCCTATCACGAGCATACATATTTTATTAAATGTTGTACCTATATGGATGTTATTAGTTATTGACTTACATTTAATGTTAATCAAGTGAGATATTTTCATTGATAATGTGATTTTTGATTGGAATATTGACAATTAAAAAATATCATGACTTGTATTGCAATAATTGAATTGAAATTTGGTATATAAATAATGGTAAAAGAATAAATGGTGCTACATATTTGCGCACATGTATATTATTTGAGGACGAAATATTAATGTCCAGAATTTATGTTCATTTCCCTACACAGGTAAAATTCGTCGCCAAAGGGGTCATTTGGCTACAAATTATAGGGATTTGCTACGAAAAGAGAAGACAAATGGGACGAAAAAAACTGTCTCTATTTACAGAGGATAGGGGACGAAATGGTAATGTGTCGCTATTTTGAAAAGGATTGGGGATGAATTGATGACTTTTCGTGCATATATGCTTTTAGCGTCGCGGCTTGCGCGACGGATATATTTCGTTCTGTATAGTGTTTGGCGACGTATTTCTGTTATTTAAGGACGATAATTTTCGTACCCAAAAGTTTGATTTGTTGTAGTGGTTATAATATCATAGTTTCACACCATTCTTTTCTCTCTTTTTCTTTTTGTCCAAAAGATTTTTGTGTCAACCTTGAAATGATTCTCAATTTCATTTAAGCCCTACATATGTGGCTCCAATAATTTGTGTCAACCTTGGAATGGCCATTGTTTTTACTTGAAAACACAAACATGTGCGAAATTATCAAAAAAAAAAAAAAAAAAAATACAAACATGTGATTTTCATGTATGCATGATGGGGTAATTTTTAAAAAAGCCATATTCAAAAGTTGAAATTTCAAAAAGGCCATAACCAAAACCCCTAAATTCCTAACTCAACACTTACACAATTCCTAAATTCAAATTCAAACTCTCTCAACTCTCTCATCTCTCTCAACTCTCTCATCTCTCTCAACTTCTTCATTCCAATTTTTTCCCAAGAATTTCACAAATTAGAGATGGCACATGCATTCAGAGATGATGGGGAGAGGAGGAACGAAGGAGAATGATCGTTTGTTTGGTGTAAGTTTCGCCGCTTCTTTTCTTCTCCGATCTGATTTATGTATTTTTACGTGTTTTTGACATTTGGCGTTTGGGGTTCCAAACGCCAAACGCCATGAAGATGTTCATGGCGTTTGGCGTTTGGAACCCCAAATGCCAAATGTCATATGAAGATGTTCTTTGGCGTTTGGCATTTGGCAAATGTCAAACGCCAAATGCCAAGAACATCTTCATGGCATTTGGCATTTGGCATATGCCAAACGCTAAATGTCATCTTGACGCAAATGTCATCTTGACATTTGGCATTTGGCAAATGCCATGACATTTGGCGTTTGGCATTTGCCAAATGCCAAATGCCAAATGTGGCATTTTTGAAATTTTTAAGTTTTTTTGAAAATAAATTTTTTGAAAATGGCTTTTTTAAAATTCACTCATGCATGATGATAAGATTGCCTTATTGAATGACCACTACAATGCAAATAGTACAAAAATTTAAAGGACTACTTATGGAAGCTTAGGTGAATTATTATTAAAAATAAAGTGGTTAATTAATGAAGTGTAATTTTTTCCTTTATCATAATAATCAACGGCTATATTTCCGGAATGAAGCTTAGGTACAATAATCTTACGAAATGAGGTCACATATATGTTATACTTGGTCAATAATTATATATGGTATATACTATTTATAAAATTTTGTTAAAAAGTAGAACATGAACTCAAAAAATTACCTACAACACATAGTGCATGAGCCGAGACTAAACATTTACTAGTAAATAAATACAAGTGCGGTTTAATTACAATATTTCTAGTCTTAGTGAATTAGATGGGCAATAGTTTGACTTCATATTTTATAAAATTAATTCTTGTCCCAAATTTTCTACTTTTGATCCTAATTTGGATGAAAATGGATTTATAGAACCAAAAGTGCAACACACTTTTATAATTTCACAAATGCAACACAATTAAAGGTGTTGAACTTAATTATCAAAAAGAAAAAAAAAGGTTTTGAACTTTGGGTCACACTGTAAATTAAATTTTACCTATATGTGCCTATATAAGACCAATCCACTCACATTAATTTTCTATCCAAATCATCCAATGAAAACATCCCATATCTTCATACTCTTGCTCTCTCTCATTTCCTTTCTCTCTGCAGAGAAGTGTCACCCCAATGACAAAATAGCCCTCCTAAAAATCAAGAATGATCTTAACAACCCTTACGACATTATCACATGGGATCCCAAGACCGACTGCTGTGAAGATTGGTATGGAGTGCAATGCGATCCCAAAAATAATCGCATCACTCAATTATACATCAACAATGCCGACATAAAACGACCTATTCCGGCATCCATCGCCAAGCTCCCTTACCTAGAAGGCCTATCCTGATGAAGGGATATTTCGTCTGAGTGTTTGATCCAGGTATATAATGCCACGTAGTTACTGATATCCGTTCTACAGTAAGGAACTCTTGCCGGTCAGATCGAACAGAACTCCCCTTTAGGATCCTAATCCTGCGCTCAAAGGAATTCGTCAGGTTTTGCCGGTGGTTGATCCGGCGTAGACCCTCCGATGCTAAAGTCAGTACAGTAGATGATAGGAATAGCAGAAAGTATATTAATGGTTGTTTTCTCACCTGCCTTGAAGAGTAAGGAATGCCGTCTATTTATAGTTTTAGAAAGGGGATATTTCGGGTCGGATCGGATCTTTTCGGGTCGGATCTTACTTGGTTCGATCTATTTAAGATATCCAAGTCGAACAGTATGATCGAAGGGTTGATCTGATAAGTTTATGCATAAATGTACATCGAAGTGGAGCAGTTTTATCATGACCAGAACTGGTATATCGAAGAGAACCAGTTTTATTATGACCAGATCTGGTCCATGTCGATTAAGATAGAGTTTTAATTCTAATATTGATTATTTTATCTGACGTGTAATATGCCAAGTCACTGTGATGAATATTTGGTACATCAGTAGTCCCCCAAGTTCAAGTATTCGATATTAAAAAATCGAAGTCTTGAATTTGTGAAATATATATAAGTTTTGAATTGTTTTGATTTATTCGATAATCTGATAACTGAAAACTGTTATATATATATATATATATATATATATATATATATATATATATATATATATAGCAGTATTGTCCCCCAAGTTCAAGTATTCGATATTAAAAATTGAACTCTTGAATTTGTGAAGTTTATATAATGAAAATAAATGATTCAAACATGATTGAATCATGTTAAGTGGTCACAATCTGTGTCTAGTGATAATATGTCGAAGGGTTTATAACAAATCTGGTTGAATATACTTAAAGCTGTAAAATATGTCGAATGGTCAATCAATAAAATATTATTTTGATTCATATTTAAACAGATCCGGTGGAAGGCTTAATTAGGCAATTAATATCGAAAAAACCATGTGTGCATATTCTACAATCTTCTTATGTAAACATCAGACAAACTTGATAATTTTATGCCGCATAATTTTAGCATATTCGACATATATCTGTATATATATATATATATATATATATATATATATATATATATATATCTGATACGTATATTCGATATACATATGTATATGTGTATTCGATATATATATATTCGATATACATATGTATTCGACATATATATGTATATATATGTATATATATTCGATATACATATATATTTCACCTTTTGGGTCAAAAAAGTAATTTCAAATATTACGAAGGTAAATATTTTGGATCGAAAAGTCATGGGCTCGGAAGTCGAACCGTCTCAAAAGTCGAAGGGCTAATTGTGCAATTTACCCTTTTCAACTCTCTATATAAAGGGGCTTTTCACCATTTACCCTTACTTTATAATTTCACTACTCTGGAGCAGATCTGGTCGAAGAGGCACACTTTAGGTCGAAGGAGTCTTTTTTTTAGTAGTCGAATCCTCCTTAAATCCGGGTAATTTTCTGTCTCCTTCATACTTTGATTAATCATGTCTTTAAATTCCTCTAGTAGTGCGTCTAGTACTGAACTTGATTCAGATGATTCTCCCGTAGTTTCTTCTTCTTTGGATTTTATTGATATTACTGGTGATGTTGAAATAGATAGCATAAGAGTTCAATCTGTATTATTTGGTAATGTCGATCCAATTGGTGAAAATTTAGGGGGTGATGTCGAATTAGGGCAAACAGAGGGGGGTGATGTCGAGTTAGGGACATTCGAGGGGAGTGATGTCGAATTAGGGTGATATCGAAGATGTTGGTCCATCTGATCGTTATAAAACAGTAGATCGATATGATCAAATTATGCCTGACTTTTTCAGAGTTTCGGTTCCTTCTTTAGCACAGACTTATTCTTTTCCTAGTGGTTGGTCATTGATCGAACCAGGAAAGAGTGATCGAATGAATGCCCCACCAGAAAATTGTAGAGCGATCAATATTCATCATCTCGAACTTGGGCTTCGTTTCCCCATCCCTGTCGAAGTAGCAGATATTCTAAATCAGTTATCCTTATCTCCTATACAAATTGTGCCTAATGGAATGGCTTATATCATTGCTTTTTGTTTGATAATGAAAACTCTAGGTCAATCCCCTTCTTTTGCAAATTTTAGTAATCTGTTTGTTGTCACTGAGTCCCCGAAGTCGAATATTGGGTTCTATTACATTAAATCGAGGAATAAGAAAAGTTTTTTAACGCAAATTCAATCCGGCTATGGCAAGGAGTGGAAACATCGATTTGTCTACGTTGCTCCCCCTCAAGGTTATGTGTGGAATGTTCGAAGTGAGTGGCGTACTGGGCCTATTAGAATCGATAGTGTAGCAAATCCTTCATGGGGTTCTGGGTTTTTGAATCAGTTAAGAGAAACTAAGTTTAATCCTAAGAAATTACTTCGAGAACCTGTTCTTCGATTAGGGGGAATGTCGATGTTGAAGGCTCGAAGAAGCGATCCAACTTTAGGTGTGAATATCTATTATTTTGATTTATTTAAGCAGGTTTTCTTGCTGTCTTTTTTTTTTTTTTTTTTTTTTTTTAAATCTAATTCGATTTGTTAACAAATTTATGCAGAGCAAGCAGTTTTTGCTACTATGTCTCAAAGAGCAAAAAGGATGATCGAATTGGCTCGTGGAACAGGGTCGAATCCAGCACCTCGTCCTAACCAAGGTCAGAATCCGAATGCTCAACAGAACAATCCAACCCGAGCACAAAATGTCTCATCGAACCAACTCAGCAATCCTGTTCGAAGTATAACAGATGGTTCGACACACCAGGCTGTTCGAAACACACAAACTACAGGGTCTCAAAGGAGTACTCGTTCGAGAGATCCAGCTTCTTCGACTCCTAAATCTGGTCGAGGAAGTAAAAGGCCTAGAGAAGAAAATGAGGTTGTGGCTCGACGTCCTGGAAAAGAGCCTGTCCTCGAGGTCTCGTCTGATGAGGAAATCGAGAGCATAATGAATTTTGAGCTACCTCGTGCTGGAGGAATTTCTCTGGACTCTACTGTTTTAGAGCGGGAAGATGAATGATAGGTTTGGAAAGTATTTCAATCCGTGATCTTCAAGAAAGATCAGATCAAGATGAGCAAGAAAAAGATTAAACAAAAGAAGAAGGGATCCCGCGACCTTATTTCTGTGAGTTTCTGGTCGAACTAGTGCATTCGATGTATATATGAGTTTGATATGTATAGTTATTCGATGTTTCTTGTTGACTTTTCAGGCATGCAACGTAATGTATTAGGGTTATGTCCTTGCCGAGCGTGCCTTTAAGGATCTTGACAAAATTAAGAAGAAGATGAAGGAGCAACATAACTTGATGAAAGCCCTTTCTGAGAGCTCTAAGGATGCAGAAAAGAAGCAGAAGGATGCTGAAACTGAACTTCATAGGAAAGATGATCAGTTGATTGATGCTATAGAGAAACTTTCTGCCCGGAATGCTGATGTTGAAGGGCTACAGAAAAAGGTTGAGGATCAAAACACTGAAATTGAACAGTTGAAGGTTGAGTTGAATCGAAGCTATGAAAGAGGTAGAACTGAGGGCATGTCAATGTCGATCGTGCCGAATCTTGAACAGAAGCTAGCAATTGCTCGAGAGTTTTACCGTTCTCCTACTTGTGAAGCTCTATCTTATATGAAAGCAGGTGTCGAATTGCTTGGCGTGTTTGAGAAATGTTGGAAACAATGCAGAAAACTTGGCTTCTTGAATGAGCGTTTTGACGAAGGAGCCCTAGACCCTATAAAAAATGACGACTGCGAACCATTTCCAACCACTGAGGATGTCGAAGAAGGTCCCCCTCTTGAAGGGGATGTCTTTTATCCTATATACCTCGAAGCTATGGACTCTGGAGCATCACAAGGAACAGTTAATAATTCTGATGTCGAACAGGAGCAGCCCTTAGCCGAACCATTAATGGATGATCAAAGTCGAACTGTGCAGCATGAGGTCCTTACTGGTGAGCAGATAGGCAATATTATTGATCAGGGCCTTGGAAATGAAAATGCTCAGAATATGGGGATGTTTGACCATATTGACATAGAGAATTTGGTTGGGGACGCTCCTCATACCACCGAATGATATTGCGCTTTTTTGAGGGGGTGGCTAGATGTTCTGAATTAGTGCCTCGAACGGACGACCCCCTGTGTCGATTGTGCCCGGCCTCTCAATGCCATAGTTATGATGGGATGTATTTTGTAATATGCACTTTTTGGGTGTTGTTTCAAAACATTTGCGTTTGTTTGCTGAATGAGTAATTGCGTTTGTTTATGACTATTATGCTTTTTATCTATGAACAATTCGACTTTCATTCTTTAGTGTTTTACTTTGATATCGGATTTGTGCCTAAATTGGAGTATATTATGATTGCATATAATAAGTTTTATCTTCTTTCAAGTTTTCAATCAAATTATCTCCAAATTTCAATTGAACTTATATCGAAATGGTTTTTTGAATCATAGATATATAGATGATTGAAATTTTATCGAAGTCATTCATCGAACTGAGCTTTAATCATATGAAAAACTTTTTATCTTTTAAAAGGCAAAGATTCAATGCCATATATAGGATAACTTTATTTTGTAATATGGTTAATTTTTGAATCTGATTCAGTATTTCTAGTCTCTTAACTTCGACTTTATTCTTGCAAGTAGCTGATCGAAATAAGACATATTTTTGGGCAATTTGATTTTGATAAAGTATGATCATAAAGATGTATTTATTTGACCAAGTGTTTTTACCTTTGGTTTGGACAGATTATTATTGATTTGGTCGAATAAGATGAGGATTAATTTGGTCGAATTCATGAATAAATTGTTGGTCGAATAAATCAGTACCAGGTTGGTCGAATAAATCAGTACCAGGTTGGTCGAATAAGATGAGGATCAATTTAATCATGCGTTTATGTATTGAAATCTATTTTTTATAGAATAAGGACTCGAAGCTTTGAAATGCTAGGCAAAATGATTGATGTTTTGAAAGCTATCAATTGTCACTTGTTCGATGTGATAGATGCTTTGAAAGTCATCAATTGTTTCACTTATCACTTTTATAGTGTAAGGATTCGATGCTTTGAAAGCTATCAATTGTTTCACTTATCACTTTTATAGTGTAAGGATTCGATGCTTGGAAAGCTGTCAAAGATGGTTGATGCTTTGAAAGCTATCAATTTTTTCACTTATCACTTTTATAGTGTAAGGATTTGAGGTGATTGATGCATTGAAAGCTATCAATTGTATCATAAGAGCAGACACTGTAATTTTGCATAAAAGATAATTCAGTCTCATTAATTGTTCTTCGCAGTATTACAGATTGACAAAATATTGATCAAATGTAATGATCATAAGTACAAATTCAAAAAAAAGTGATCTTTATGATCATCTTCACAAGAGAAAATCCTATGTATAGAATTTTCTTAAATTTCTTCCATTCCAAGTTCTTGGTACGGGCTTTCCGTCCAGATATTCTAACTTATATGCTCCTTTCCTTCCAACTTCGATGACCTTATAAGGGGCTTCCCATTTTGGGTCGAGTTTTCCCGTGTCTTTGGATGCCTCGATTTTCTTCAACACTAGAACACCGACTTGAAACGTCTTTAATCGCACATTCTTGTTGTAAGCTTTAGCCATTGTGGTTTTATACGCTTGTATTTTTGTTAAAGCCTTTTCTCTTCTAGCTTCAGCCTTGTCTACTTCGTATTTTCTTCATTCCTCATTGGCTTTTTCTCCATATAATTCGACTCTTGTTGTGGGTACTTGTATTTCAGCTGGAACCACAGCGTCAGAACCATAGACTAAACTGAACGGAGTTTCTCCCATAGCTGTCCTCTCTTTTGTTCGATTAGCTCATATCACCCATGGTAATTCATCAAGCCACCCTCCACTTGCTCTTTAAAGTCTCTTCTTTAATAGTTGTACAATATCTTTATTTGTGACTTCCGTTTGCCTATTTGTTTGTGGACATCCTACTGAGGTAAATCTTTGTTTTATTCCATGCTTGGTACACCATGCATTAACTCTAGCTCCCACAAATTGTCCCCCATTATCAGATATAATGGTTCTTGGCAAACCAAATCGACACAGTATTCTTCCAATAAAAATTGATGATCTGGGTCTGAGAGATGGTAGCAAGAGCTTCAACTTCGATCCATTTACTGAAATATTCGACGCCCACGAGCAGATACTGGATTTGTCCCTTAGCCATAAGGAGTGGCCCGACTAAGTCGACTCCCCACTGATCGAATGGCCATGCAATCGATACTGGTTCCATATTCTGAGCAGGTTGATGAGGGATATTAGCATGAAATTGACATTTCGCACATTTTTGTGCATATTCATTTGCTTCGCGAGTCAACTCTGGCCAGTAATAACCTTGCCGCCAACGATCGACCACCTGAGTGACTTCCGCATGAACCTTCATGTACTTCTTTCAAAACTATTTTGGCCTGTGCAGGGGCCAGACACTTTACTAAAGGACCAGAAATAGATCTTCTGTATAAATCTCCATTTAGAAGTACATATTGAGGTGCTCGATATTTCAAACGTCTGGCTGCATTTACATCATTAGGTAAAGTTCCGTCCCTCAGATACTTGATAAACTCGGTCTTCCAGTTTTGCTCTGCTTCTTCAATGTTCACTATTTTCGGCGTAATTTCCTCAGCTTTGACCTCGATTAAGGATTTAGTAGACCACACCAGGGTGACCTTTCTTTGCTTAATGCTTTCGATTAGATTTCCAAATTTTGAAAGAGCGTCTGCTCAAGTATTTTCTTCTCTTGGAATGTATTCGATTTGAAAGCTTTCGAATCTTGCAACTAATTCATGCGCCAAAGCTAGATATTTGATCATAGATTTTTCTTTGGCTTCGAACAGTCCCTTGAATTGTTTTTCTACCAGCTGCGAGTCAGTATAAACTACCAAACATTTTATGCCGGTCTCAAATGCCATTTTTAGACCAGATACCAGAGCCTCATACTATGCTTCGTTATTGGTAACGAGGAAGTCTAATTTTAAAGCAAATTCCAACTCAATATCATCTGGTCCTTGGAAGTAAATTCCAGCTCCTCCCCCTGCTGTTGTTGAAGATCCATCAATATGCAGCATCCAAGTTGGAGTTGGATTCACCAGTTCAGTCGATGAGTTCTCCAATACGAAATCGGCCAATACTTGAGCCTTCACAGCTGTTTTTTGTTGGAATTCAATATCATACTCTCCTAATTCGATTGCCCACTTTATCAGCCTTCCGGATTCATTAGGTTTGGAGAGGACTTGTCTCAATGGTTGGCTTGTTAGGAAAATTATTTTGTGGGATTGAAAATAAGGCCTGAGTTTTCGTGCTGTCGTCATAAGGGCGAGTGCAAATTTCTCTATCTCCATATAATTCTTTTCCGGCCCTTGTAGCACTCTGCTAACATAATATATTGGTTGGTGCTCCTTTCCCTCTGATCTTAGTAATACTGAACTGATAGCTTGATCCGATACGGCCACATAGAGATACATTACTTCGTTTGCGATAGGTTTTGCTAGCAATGGTGACGAGGTTAAATATATCTTTAGCTGGTCGAACGCAAGGTTACATTCCTCAGTCCAATTGAACTTCTTCACATTTTTCAGTATTTTGAAGAAAGGCAGGCTTTTATCAGCTGATCGTGATATAAATCGATTTAAAGCTGTTATTCTTCCAACAAGTATTTGTACTTCTTTGACAGTTTTTGGTGGTTTCATGTCCATGACTGCTTGAATTTTTTCTGGATTAGCCTCAATTCCTCGTTCATTTACCAAATAGCCTAAGAATTTTCCTGCTCGGACTCCAAAGGTACACTTCGATGGGTTTAACTTCATCCCATACTTTCTCATTACGTCGAATGCCTGTTTTATATGGGCCAAATGATCAGATTCTTTTAGGCTTTTGACCAGCATATCGTCGACATAAACTTCCATAGATTTCCCTATTAGTGGTTCGAACATTTTATTGACTAATCTTTGATATGTTGCACCTGCGTTTTTTAGACCAAATGGCATCATTTTGAAGCAATACACGCCTTTCTCGGTGACGAAAACAGTTTTTTCTTGATCTTCTAATGACATAAAAATTTGGTAGAAGCCTTGAAATGCGTCCATCATGCTCAATATTGCACAACCATCAGTCGAATCAACCAAAGTATCGATTCTGGGTAGCGGGTATGGATCCCGTGGACAAAGTTTGTTTAGATCTGTGAAGTCATTGCACATTCTCCACTTTCCTTCCTTCTTCGGGACCAAAACCACATTGCATAACCAGTCTATAAATTGTATTTCGACTACATACCCTGCCTTCAAAAGTTTGTCCACTTCTTCTTCGATGATCTTATTTCGTTCAGGACCGAAGTTTCGTTTCTTCTATCTAGCAGGTCGAGCCACATGATCTATGTTCAAACTGTGGACTATTATACTCGGATCAATGTCTTGCAAATCACTGGTCGACCAAGCAAATACGTTGACATTCTTTCGGAGGAACTGTATTAACAGGACTTCCAACCCTTCACTCAATTGCGTTACTATTCTGGTTATTTTGCTTGATTCTCCAGGGATTAGTTCGATTTCTTTAAAACCTTCACCAGGTTCGACCCTTGGAGCTTCGAATTTTCGTTTCCTCGAAGCTGGTTCTTCGA
Source organism: Penstemon newberryi var. newberryi (assembly GCA_030819805.1). Lineage (NCBI taxonomy): Eukaryota > Viridiplantae > Streptophyta > Magnoliopsida > Lamiales > Plantaginaceae > Penstemon > Penstemon newberryi. The sequence goes on along the minus strand of JAUALY010000003.1, from coordinate 31,291,227 downwards.
TAGGAGATTTACCAAAAAATCTGTCTCTTTCTTCGATTTCTTGGTTAAGTGTAGGTCTTCAGCTTCCTCATTCGAGATCACCCGGTGTTGTGCAACTTTTTTGTTATCCACTGAAACAGTGTAACAATCCCAGGCTTATTTGGAGTCTCCGATTACTTCTCTGACACCTTGTCTGGTGGGGAACTTCATTTTCTGATGATAAGTGGACATAACCGCTTGAAAAACATTCAGAGCTGGTCTTCCCAGAATCACATTGTATGCACAGGGTGAATCTACCACCAAGTATTTGATCATCCTGGTTCTGCAATTAACTTCATTGCCAAGAGTGGTAGATAAAGTTAATGTTCCTAATGGCGTAACTTTTGCTCCACCGAAACCAGATAAAGGTGTGTTGATAGGTTGTAACGAACTTACTCCCAACTCCATTTGGGTAAGCGCGTCGAGAAACAGAATGTTGGCTGAGCTACCTGAATCAACTAGGATTCTTTTTACCGTGCAATTTCCGATTTCAGATGTTATAACCATGGGCCAATCTGGGACGTCATGATCTTTATATAACAAATAGTCGATATGTGGATCGGAATCGTCGAAAGTAATTTTACTGTTCCAACTCGAGATAGAATTGATAGAATACACTTTGTTCCTTTTGTCGAACTGCCCGGTCTGTAATGATCTTGAAACCTTTTTTCTCGAATTTTTGCTGTCTCCACCTGCTGGTCCACCAGATATCATATTTATCACAACTCGAGCAGGTTGCCCTTGATTATTTTGCTCCCGTACTTTTATCTGGTGACTTTGATCTTTGTCGATCATTTCTGTGGCTAGAGACTTTCATTGCATGGGATCCTGTACCATCTCTCTTCACATAATCCGTCAAGTGTCCTGATATTAACCTTTCAATTTCATCTCTTAGCTGAAAACACTCATTAGTGTCATGTCCATTTTGTTTGTGGAATCGACAATACCTGTTCGACTGAGGTTGATTTTTCAATGGATAAGGTTTTCTCAGAATATTTCTATCCTGTATAGCCATCAGAATCTGAGATTGGTTACTACTCAGTGGAGTAAAGACATTTGATCTTCTGTTTGGTGATCTTGCTCTTGGTTGATTTCTTTGATCAAACCTTCTATCTGCTGTTTTAAAATTTCTATCGGTTTGTCTGTCGAGACTGTGCTACTGGCTATGATGTTCGTTTGCTCTATTAAGACCAAATAAATTCCCTCTCATGATATTCATCTCTTCTTGCGTCATGTATTGACTTGTTGAATCCATCAATTTCTCATAAGTTTCAGGATTTTCCCTCACAATGGTATTGGCAAAATCTCTGTTTTTAGCATTCTGAAATAACACCGTTATGAGAAAGTCGATTCTTGGCATTTCAACTTTCAGAAGTTCTGTGTTAAATCTTTGCATAAATGTTCTGAAACTTTCTCCATTATGTTGCACGATCGAGTATAGATGATTGGCGGGTGGTTTGATTGTTTTTCCACTTGCGAACTGATGAACAAATTTATCGTACAACTGGTCGATTGAGTTGATTGAACCTCCTTCCAGTCAACCAAACCACCTTTGTGCTACCTCAAATAAATCATGTAGTTGCACAATGTGTGTGAATTGTATGATATGTTCTTCGGGATCTCCTTTCCCATCATATCTAGGTAATCCTGTTGGCATTCTTTGAGTTGACAATAATCTTTCATAGTATATTTCATCACAAAATGGGGATATTTGTTTGTTCGAACGATTGGAGCTTCTTCTTCGACTCTTCTTTCTTGGTTTTCTAACTTTTTTGTTAAACACTTAACTTGGGACGCAAGTTTATTCACTTCGACGGAGAACTCCATTGGTCTTGCTTTATTTCGTTCGTTTGGTAGATTTTCTTGCTCCTTTGGCTTGCTGTTCACTTCCTCTGAGATTGCTTGTTCATTTCTTGCTCTCCCTGAGTGATGTTCGGGAGATTTAGGCCTTCGACCTTCGACATCCTGCAGCTTTGTTTTGCTCATCCATTCCTTATGCGTTGTGTTGATCAGTTCTTGCAGCTCTTCTCGAGTAAATTTGTAAACTTCCTCCGCCGGACGTGAAGGTCCAGGTCCTTCTCGCTCCTCATCGTACATGCTAACTCGATCATCTCCTAAATTGTCTCCTTGTTGTTCCCGTTCGCGTGCTGCGGTTTCTGCCATTGCTGCTTTTGATCTTGTCGTCATTCCTACTCGAACACTGATTAGTGGTTCCCGCAGACGGAGCCAACTGATGAAGGGATATTTCGTCTGAGTGTTTGATCCAGGTATATTGTGCCACGTAGTTACTGATATCCGTTCTACAGTAAGGAACTCTTGCCGGTCAGATCGAACAGAACTCCTCTTTAGGATCCTAATCCTGCGCTCAAAGGAATTCGTCAGGTTTTGTCGGTGGTTGATCCGGCGTAGACCCTCCGATGCTAAAGTCAGTACAGTAGATGATAGGAATAGCAGAAAGTATATTAATGGTTGTTTTCTCACCTGCCTTGAAGAGTAAGGAATGCCGTCTATTTATAGTTTTAGAAAGGGGATATTTCGGGTCGGATCGGATCTTACTTGGTTCGATCTATTTAAGATATCCAAGTCGAACAGTATGATCGAAGGGTTGATCTGATAAGTTTATGCATAAATGTACATCGAAGTGGAGCAGATTTATCATGACTAGAACTGGTATATCGAAGAGAACCAGTTTTATTAAGACCAGATCTGGTCCATGTCGATTAAGATAGAGTTTTAATCCTAATATTGATTATTTTATCTGACGTGTAATATGCCAAGTCACTGTCATGAATATTTGGTATATCATATCCTTTCGCTCATGCAATGTGACTGGCCATATCACACAAGCCATTGCCAAGCTACCTAACCTTAAATCCATTGATTTAAGACATAATCATCTTACGGGCCTGTCCCTTCATTTCTTGGCCAGCTCAAGAAATTAGAATATATCGGCTTATCTTTCAACAATTTATCAGGCTCGATCCCAGCCTCACTTTCCAAGCTTTATGAGCTTGGAGGTCTTCTCTTAGACCGGAACAAACTCACAGGTATGATTTAAAATGAGAAATTGATTTTTTGGTACCATAGAATAGACCTACTTGCAATTTTGATACCATTGGATACGAAAATGCAAATTTGGTACCTAGAATAGGTTACCAAACCCAATTTTTCTTCAAAGTTAATGATAATTTACTCCCTAAGAAATGCTAATGTTCAATTTACCCCCTTGTGGTTTAAAAAAGATCATTTTAACCCCCTGAAATTTTGTGAAAGTTTCACATCGCCTTCCTGATATTTTTGTAGGCTGCACTTTATCCACTTTTATTATGATAATGTGGCATTTTACCCCCTGTGTTATGATAAATGTGGCAATTTATCCCCCTATGTTATAAAATAGTTTGCATGCCTACTCTCAATTTCGGAAAATGAGTTACACTCTCCGGCTGAAGGGGGTAAATTGCTTCATTAAAATTTTACAGGGGGTAAATTGATTTTTTTCCAAATTATAGAGGGGTAAATTGATCATTAGCATTTCTTAGGGGGTAATTATCATTAACTTTGGAGAAAAATTGAGTTTGTAGTACCAAATTTATATTTTCGTATCCAATGGCACCAAAATTGCAAGTAGATCTATTCTATGGTACCGAAAAAGCAATTTTTCCTATTGAAAATTGAAAATTTTCGTACCAAACTTTACCCTACTTTGCACATTTGATACCAACATTCAGAAAAAACATATTTGATAACAAAATGCATTAAATTATCATGGATTTTTTTAATTTAATGTCAAATTAAAAAATAGTTGAAGCTCTAGTTCTAGCTGTCCATAATGCATCTTCGAACTATTTAAGGGTCAAAAATAATTTAATGGTTAAAATATTTGACGGCAAAGCTAAATTTGTCAAGGACAATCAAATTGTGGTATCAAATATTTTTTTTCAGAAGTTTTGGTATGTAATATGTGAAGTAGGGTAAAGTCACGTTATATTAAAAATATAATCCTCTCGATTAAAACTTTATATATTTTCTTGATATGTTTCGATCAGATAACTACTATTAGATAAATAAGTAAATTTTAAAAAAAACATTAAATCAAAAGATATATTAAAATACAAACTATTTTGTATTTTTATTTCGATTGGTTCAGTAATAATAATAACAGTTTAGTCTTTTTCTTTTTCGAAAATTTTGATCCATGCTCGCTGCAGGAATTATTCCCGAGTCGTTAGGAAGTTTCAAAGAAGATTTCTATCTTTACCTATCACATAATCAACTCTCCGGCCCAATTCCAAAAACATTGGCTAATGCTAATTTTAACTACATTGATGCCTCAAGAAACAAGCTTGAAGGGGACATATCTTTCTTGTTTGGAATTAAATCCCTAAATTATATTGATTTCTCAAGAAACATGTTGCAATTTGATTTTTCGAAAGTAGTGGAGTTTACGACAACTTTGGTACATTTGGATTTGAACCACAATAGTATCTATGGAAGCATTCCTCAAGCGTTGGCTAAAATTGATTATGTGTCTTTGGATGTGAGTTACAGTAAGCTTTGTGGTAAGATTCCTGTGGGCGATGGATTGCAAGAATTGGATGTTACTAGGTTTCTTCACAACAAATGCTTGTGTGGTCAATGTTTTTAGAACCGGACCCGACAGTGAACCGGTGAGCCAACTGGCCACTAGTTTTACTGGTCGAACCGGTCGGACCGCTGGTCGGACCGGATGACGTCATAATATGCATAAAATTAAAACATTATCCTACAATTGATTAAAAATATATAAAATCTTAGAATATATTTAAATTAAATCACATAATATTTACATAACTTATATCATAATTGTAATATGATACTATTTGTAAGCTCATATAAATATAATATGACTATATTTCTTTATAAACATTTAAAAGTGTAAGTTAAAAATACAACAAACTAAGAGATTAATAAATTTAAAATATGATTATGTATAAAAGTCTAATATTCAAAATCAAACTTGCATAATATATCAATTTGATTTTCAAAATTTGACACTCTTTATCCTAAAATAATATTGGAAAGAAATATCTTATAGAAAAAATTTTAATAAAAAATTATTATTTGAGTATTAATTTTCATTGATAATGTGTAAAATGTTAATTTGAGTTATCATAATCTAATTTATAAACAAATTTGGCTACAAGTTTTCTGTAATTTATAAATTTGTTTTGTACTAGAAATTCAACAAAAATGATGTAGCTCAACTGGTAAGGAAGTTATGTTTCATGCAAGAGGTTAGGTGTTCAAATCCCACCTTCTACAATAATTTTTAGTTTATTTTTAAAATTAATAAAATTTAAAAAATCGAAAAAAAAAAAAAAAAAAAGAGATTCAAAATCGGGTTGAACCGGCGCAAACCGGTTCGTCGGTTCACCGGTTTTGGACCGGTTCAACCCGGTTCAGACTGGTTTTTGAGTCAGCTGGTTTTAGGGGGTAAACCGGATCTGACCATCCTCCGGTTCGCGGTCGAACCGGTCAGACCAGCCTGTCCGATCCGGTTTTAATAACATTGTGTGTGGTGCACCATTGCCCAAGTGCAAATGATTCTTTCCATAATTGGAATATTTAAGGTTGTAATCTGAAGTTGGTCTTAACTCTTAATTAAGAGTAAATAAGGAAAGCCGAAATGTTTCTTTGGTGGAATTTCTGTAATCCAATTAATTTCTTGCTAAATAATTTTATTATATATATATATATATATCAGTTATACTCGTTTCATCAAGGTTTCCAGAAGTTTAATTGAGATTTAACTAAGGGTTTTATGGAAAGTTAACACAATGTGATATGTCTAATGGACAATTTACCTCCCTGTGATATGAAAATAAGCAATTTATCTCTCTGTGAAATTAAATAAAGAGCAATTTTATGTTATGAAACAAGCAGAATTAGAACGTGGTGTCCCTCGACTAGTCATTAATTACAAACCACTTAATAAAGTTCTTCAATGGATTAGATACCCAATTCCAAATAAAAGAGATCTAATTAATAGATTACACTCAGCCAAAGTATTTTTAAAATTTGATCTAAAATCAGGATTTTGGTAAATTCAGATATCAGAATAAGATAGATACAAAACTGCTTTCACAGTACCATTTGGACATTATGAATGGAATGTAATGCCATTTGGTTTAAAAAATGCCCCTTCAAAATTCAAAGAATAATGAATGAAATTTTTAATCCTTATACTAATTTTAGCATTGTTTATATAGATGACATACTCATATATTCATGTGACATAGATCAACATTTCAAACATTTAAATATATTTTTCAATATTATTAAGAAAAATGGTTTAGTTGTTTCTGCCCCCAAGATGAAATTATTTCAAACATCTAATAGGTTTTTAGGCCATGATATTAATAAAGGACTAATCAAGTCTATAAATAGAGCTATTAGTTTTACTGACAAATTCCCAGATATAATTAAGGACAAAACTCAGTTACAAAAATTTTTAGGATGTTTAATTACATTGCTAATTTCTTCCCAAACTTAAGACAAACATGTCAGCCATTATACCAAAGACTTAGGAAGAATCCCTCAGCTTGGTCAGAAACTCATACACAGATAGTTAAAAATATTAAACAAAAGATCAAATCTTTACCATGTTTAGGTATCCCTCACCCTGATGCATTTTTGATAGTCGAAACAGATGCCTCAGACATAGGATATGGAGGAATATTAAAACAGAAATTAGAATCTAAAGAACAATTAGTTAGATTTCATTCAGGGATATGGCTTGGACCGCAAAAAAATTACTCAACAATTAAAAAAGAAATTCTTTCAATTGTCTTATGTATTTCAAAATTTCAAGATGATCTTTACAATAAACAGTTTTTATTAAGAATAGATTGCAAATCTGCAAAAGAAGTTTTAACTAAAGATGTTCAAAATATTGTTTCAAAGCAATTTTTTGCGAGATGGCAAGCTATCCTTTCTGTTTTTGATTTTCAAATTGAATATATAAAAGGAGAGAATAATTCTCTTCCAGATTTGCTTACTCGTGAATTTTTACAAGGGAAATAATTATGCAGATGAACCCGTATTCAAAATCCAAGATACAATCCTCAAAAGATTATGAGTCACCGGACTCGAAAGATTTGGTCATATATACCCAGTCACCTCAAACACCTTCACCTTCAAAACCAAAAGTACAATTACCATTAACCTCAAACAAATTTTCTTCTCTTCAAAATTATCCAGAACTGCCTTATAAGTCAGTTCTAGTCACTCCCCCTAAACCTTCCATTATTCAAATCCCAAATAATCCAAAGTATGTCAACAAAGCTTGGATGAAAGAAATAGGGCTTACACCCTATACTGAAATACCGTCTGAATTAATCCAAAAGGATTATATCAAAAACAGTTTTCAATTATTTAATAATGATCAGTTCTGGGAATCAGATTCTTTTCAAAAAACTCAAAGATTTTATGAACTCATTCTAGTAGACACAAACTCTGTTGAAATCACTCATACTAGGAATGAGAAAAATCAAATAACTTTTTCTAAATGTGTCATCAAACAAATTTTTAATCAAACTACTTTTGGTGGAATGTCCCATCAAAGAAATTTTTCAATCCGATTTTCTCCAAATAATTTTAATTATATCGATTAAAAAAATGCATGGTACATGACCTTTTTTGTCCGGCCATTTACCCATTCTTGGTTTTTTATTTTTCATACTGATTGTCTCAAATCATTCCCCATTTGGTTTTTCGAATGGTGGAAAAAGATGGGATCAAAATCCTCTATTTTACCTTCAAATGTCAAAATGAGTTTAGAAGTTTATGCAGAGAATTACACTCTGCCAAATTATCAAAAAATGGTTACTTTTCACGTAGAATTCAAAGTTCCATGGATTTTCGCATGGGATTTTCAATTCAAGAAATGTTTTCCGGACCCTACTCCATTTTCATTAGTTCGTTCTGTTAGAGTCAAATGGTGGTCCAAATACCAAAAAGAGATCTGTTCTGCAAATGCCATTCGACATTATTTTGCCACAGGTGAAAAGATCAAATACCATCAAATAAGGGAAAAACAAAAGCTACTACAAGCTCAGAAACTTCCTCAGAACAACAAAGATTCTTTGAAGCCTTCAAACAGAATCCAAGCCTCAAAGAAGAATTTCTATCTAAAAAATCTACCAAATCAGACGAATCTGTGTCTTCCGACCCTTTTGGTGGGCCTTGTGGACAGAACTCGGATGATGCCTTTTTCATGTGATTACAACTCAAAATAAACCAAATCTGCCGACAAATTTACAAAATAGTCAAAAGCTACTTTATTAAAGGTAATATGACAAGCCACTCAAAGGACAATTATCAGACGCACTCTTTCAAGAAGCCAGGACAACTGCCAAATGCAAATGCAAATTCAATGCAAATTGCAAATTCAAATGTAAATTCAATGTAAATTCAAATGTAGTTTAGTTCTATAAATAGACTTCAAAATCAGAAGAAGAGGCAGTGCCTTTTCACTTCTCTGAATACTTCCTCAAATTCTCTTGTAATCATCTGCTCAAGTTCCTTCAAGTTTCAAGATTGTATCACTGTAAGAATAATTTCATATTTCAATAAAATCTTTATCATTTTCATATGTTTAGAATTCTAAAAGTACATTCTTATTTTGCTTCTTAAGAGTTTATAAATTCAGAATATTTAAGATATAAAGATTGTTGTTAAAGATATCCTCAAGAGGATTATTATTTTGAATTAAGAGATTATTACTACGACTTAAGAGTCCGTTTTCATATACTACTTGCTGCATAATGTTGAAAAAATCTATGTTTTTATTATTCATATATTTACTATTCTGTTTAGAGACTATGTTTCAAATTATTATCAAAACTATGATTTTATTATTAGTTCTTATTCAAACTGTTCTAGTCTGCTTTCAAACGATCCTTCAAAAGTGGTATCAGAGCCATATTCCTTGTTAGAGTTATTTTCAAAAGCTTAAGAAACCACTTAAATTTAGTGAGTCGTAATTAACTAGGTTTCCTTAAGATTAGTTGTTGGAATTTACGTTGGTAAACTTGTTAGTCTGTTGATCAGCCGTGTTAGGTGGTCCCAACATAGTGTTCCCGTACGACCCAACTAAAATTAAGAACAAACTTAGATAGATAAGACAACTGGTTGAAAATGGCAATTAGGCTTAGAAACTTTCTCTACCCAGGATCTAGCTCAAAAAACCATAATATAATTCACAGTAGTGAAACTCATGCACCAATTAATTATTCTAATTGGACTATACCTCAAGAACAAATAGAAAATATATATAAAATAGGCTTAACTGATTTCAAAACTGCATTTTCTGTCAAAACTCATGAAGAAACTATTTCGATACAAGAAGAATCTCAAAGTATACATTTACTAAATAGATATACTATAAAAATACTTAGAAAAAGGTTATAGATATATTCATATAGGTTTAGTTCAAGTTGCTGTCAAACCTTTAGTTCATGCAGGAGTTGTACTCCTATTTACCTAGCTCTAAGGGATAAAAGACTAAAAAGATATCAAACTTCTTTAATGTCTTTGGTTCAAACTAATATATGTAATGGTCCCATATATTTTAATTGTTCCCCAAACTTTTCTGTAGACCTTACAGATCCAATGATATTAGAATCATTGATTCTAGATGTCCAAATTCAAGGTGATGAATTTCATCTCTGTAAGAATTTTGCAATAATTTATAGAGTTTATTTTAGGCCAATGTCATCTCAAATTAACCCAAAATTTAATAGGATACCTACTTCAAAAGATGAGACTGTTTTGTTACAAATAAATGCTGAAAAACCCACTGTATTTACACCTAAAAGGTTAAAATGGAATGAAATAACCATTCCAGATGAATTTGTTATCAATAACCCACAACCTCCTAGAAACATAGTCAGAAAATATGTTTCACATATTATAAAAGAAATTGATGGGAAAATTACAGTCAAATTTAATTCATTTAGAGAAACTAATAGAAGTTACCCAAGAACAAGTTCTTATAGGGAACCTGAATATGTTAGACATTTTTCTCAGTCCAATGATATACCGAAATCTTCTAGACAATCATTTTCAGGATTTCCTAATTATAGATTTAGGACTCCTATTCCTGAACCTCAAAATAATTCTACTCAAAACTTTTCTAATCCAACATCTCCCACGTCCTCAACCGCACATCTTTATGTCATAACATCAGAAGAAGAGTTTAACCCTGATTATGAGTATTTACATGAAGAAATGAATAATGATTTTCATAGGGAGAAAAGACTTTGGTTTTTAAAATTAGAAAAACAAATACAAGATAAGATAGTAGAAGAATGGAAAAAAGAAATGAAGAAATTAAAATCAAACTTTTTATTTTTTAGTTTCCTTACTGTTTTCTTTTCAAAAGAAGTGATAAATGATTATCTAAAAAAACCTTAAGTAGAAGTTAATACAAGTCTCCATAAAAAATGGACTTTAGAAAATAATGATGTCATAACTGCTGTTCATCCCCCTTTACAAAGTATCAAGCTACAAACCCATAAAGGAGAAATAATAGCAGATCCTTTTAAAAGAGGAAAAGACACCAAATAACCTATTAATGGTAAAGATATACAAAGAATTTTACAACAAAATAATTACTCAAACCAAATATTAAAAACAATATCTAGCCAAGTAGATACCATAGCTAATAACGTAGTCTCAAATGCTATTTCTCAAGAAGAAAAGACTAAGAAAAAATAATTTAATGACATTTCGGCTCCTTTCTTTCAACTAAAAGTATACCTTATGGAAAAGACAAAGATATTAGTTTTCAAAGTATTACAGATAATATATTATCAAAGATATCGGCAAAATTAAGTGAAGCAGGGACTTCAGGAAATAAGATAAATGTATTAGATACTATTAAAGAATAAGAGGAAGATGACACTTCATCTGAGGATTATGAATCAGAAGATGAAGAAATTCAAAATATAGAAAATAATTTTGAAGATAATAATGAGGATAATATTAATAAAATTTATAGAGGAAGAAGAAATTTTAATAGTTCAAAAAATTACTATAGAAGACCATCCCCTATGGATGTTCAATATGAAGAAAGAAACCAATTTCATAAAACTAGTTATGATGGTACTTCCATCACAGAATGGAATATAGATGGTAAAGAGAATATGAAATTTAAACACACTTCAAGAAATGGGTATGGCTAGAATGGCTTACAAATTGCAAGGTCAAACTGAAGAAAAAGCATGTGCTTTACTTGTCCAAGGTTTTACAGGACAATTAAAAAACTGGTGGGATAATGCACTAAATTTAGAAACAAAAACTCAAATTTTAGATCATAAAATCATTATAATAGATAATGATACCCCATATGAAACAAGTGATGCCTGTGATTATCTTATAATAACCATAGGTATGTATTTTATAGGAAACCTCAAAGAAGAATATAATTCGTCAAAAATAATCTTAACAAACTTAAGATGTCCCTCATTATCAGATTATAGATGGTATAAAGATGTTTTCCTTACTCAAGTATTACGAAAGAATGACTGTAATGCTTCATTCTGGAAGGAAAGATTTATAATGGGATTACCAAACTTTTTGCTGAAAGAATTTTACAAAAACTTAGAAACGAAATAGGTACAGAGGATATACCTTTTGAAGAAATAACATATGGTCAATTATTTGCTTTTGTTGAAAAAAAAGGATTATCTTTATGTTCTGAATTAAAACTTCAAAAAAAATGTAAATCAGATAAAAACAATACTAGAAAAAATTAGGTTGTTTATGTGAAATGTTTGGTATGATGAAGGTCGAACCACCATCAAGAATACATAGACACAAATCTAAAAGATTTAATCAAAACAATAATTATGATACTTCAACTTCTAAACAAGCAAAACACTCAAAACATAGACATAAGAAATCATCCAAATCACATAAATCCCAAAATAAAGATAAGAAAAATATAGAATGTTGGTTTTGTAAGAAACCTGGTCATACTGAAAACCAATGTTGGCTTAAAAAGAAAAAGAAAAGTAAGAGAAATAAAAGATTCTATCAATAATTTATTAGAAGAATCAGATGAAGAATATGATATAATAGAAAATGAATCAAACACCTCTAATAATAGTGATAGTGAACCACATAATGATATTTGTCAAAAGTGTATTAATGTAATAACCAAAGATAAAAAAGAAGCTATCTTTGACTTAATAGAAAAAATCCCAGATGATGAACTACGAAGAGATTACTTTAATAAACTTAAAGATTTAATTTTGGAAGAAGATAATTCAAAATCTAAACAAATTCATATTAAAGAACATTTTAGTCTACATAAGTTATTCTAAAGACCTACAAACAGAAATTAATATGTTGAAAAAACAAGTTGGCCAAATGGAAAAAGAATTGTTTTCATTAAAAGAAAAAGATTTTGAATTAGAAACAAAATTAGTTTTATTAAGCAATGATATTCCAGACACAGGTCAAACTAGCAATCAACCAGAAATCCCAGAAATTCCTATAGAAGTTAAAACAAAAAATGATCAATTAAAATTTATTAGTTCTATTCAAAAAATTGAATTTCAAAAATGGTATATAAATGTTAATTTGGTCATAAACAACTTTAAAATGAATCTAGTTGCTTTATTAGACTCTGTTGCAGATCATAATGTAATCAGAGAAGGAATCATTCCATCAAAATATTATGAAAAAACGACAGAACAGCTAATTCAAAACCCTTAGATATTAGGTATAAATTGTCAAAAGCTCATATTTGTAATAATGGATATTGTTTCAAAATGTTTTTACTCTAGTCAGAGATATATCACAAGATATGATATTAGGAACTCCCTTTTTAATTCAACCCCTTTAATACTAATAATTTAAGAGTTTCCACTATTATCCATGGAAGGACAATATTATTCCCTTTTCTAACCCCTATCAAACAGAAAGAAATAAATTTATTACAAAGATCTTCAATATTTAAACAAATTAATATAATAGACAAGAGAAAAAGTCATATTAATTATTTAAAGGAACAAATTCCTTATCTTAAAATAGAAGAACAGTTACAAACTGATATCATCAGCAAGAAGATAAAAGAAAGAGAAAATCTATTTTCAAAAGAAATATGTAATAATCTACCTAATGCTTTTTGGGAAAGAAAGCAACATGTAGTAGATTTACCTTATGAAAAAGATTTCAAAGATAGAGATATTCCTACCAAAGCTAGGCCTATTCAAATGAATACTGAATTTCTTAAACACTGTCAACAAGAAATTAAAGAATTATTAGATAAGAAACTAATAAGAAAGTCAAAATCCCCTTGGAGTTGTTCTGCTTTTTATGTTATGAAACGGGCAGACACATCAACTTTCGGGGACAAAACTGTAAAATTATCTAAATTATTACCTTTTTAACTTTTACCAAATACTTCGTGTCAAAAGTAGAAAGAGTATAAATATTTGGACGGATGGAATATAATTTTTTTTTTATTTTGTCAACGTAATCGTCTAGTCATAGCAAATGATATAGAATTATGAAACAATAAAGTATTTCAATTTTGAATAAAGTTCATTTACCCCTGTAATATTCATAATATTCAATTTACCTTCCCGTGATTTGAAAAGAGCACTTTACCTCCTGTAATCTTATAAAAATTTCACACCGCCACCCTTAAATTTTTAATTGGTATTTTACTACCTTGTGTTATGATAATGTGACAGTTTACTTCTCTATGTTGATAAATATGAAAATTTACCCAATGTGTTATGATAAATGTTACAATTTATCTCCCTATGTTACAAAACACTTTATCAATTATGGCAATTGAGTTACACTCACCAGTTGAATGAGGTATATTGCTTCTTTAAAATTTGCATTGGGGGTAAAATATTTTTTTTCAAAGTACAGAGGGATAAATTGAATATTATACATTTCACAGGGAGTTAAATTGACATTAACTCGTTCTGAAAAAGATTTAGCCTTGGAATACTAGTACAATGTGTAATACCATTATAATAGTACATGAGTCCATAGGTAAAAGGTTCTAAAGTAGAAAAAAGTAAGGGTCCTTTGGAGAATGTAAAAAGCAAAACCTTTTCACTTAAAACTAAACTAGATCAATTCACATGGTTTACTATTATGTAAAGTTGTTAACCCGACATATGCATGATGCATTTATTATCTTCTCAGTAGTTTACCTCAATTAGATTAATCTTTGTAACGATATGAGATCATGACCCACCCACGAATTTATATTAGGAAACAGGCATGGAGCACTTCAGAGGCAAGAAGGGTCATGACCCACGAATTTATATGTATATATCATATTAATAATTCATATGTATTTATTATATTATATTATATTATATATATATGTACATATAGATTTACAAATAACTGGTAAAGTTGTGTTTTAAAACACAATTTTAAGCAATTTGAAGCTAAAATTGTCTTAATTGAGTGTCATATATTCATTTTATAATTGTTTTGAGTGTGAATTTCTTACGAATACTTGAAAAAATTCCTATCGCTTATGGTGAGTTGGGGCTTAGAGTTTTCTGATGTTATTATAGTTTCAAGTTTAAATTTTAATATTAATTGCAATATAAATTTGTTTCTTAGAGTTTTGAAATATTCAATTAAAACAAATAAACAATTTAGTTTATTGCATTTAACTTGCTAATTCTCAAGTATAGATGGCTATACACGATCTTTAATCAAAGAAATATAGCTGCCACAACTGAAAGAATTGTGTATTTTTAGAAGATATTTATATTGCTATGTTTTTGGGAAACACTACATTACTTGATATTGAATTATTTTTTTGTCATTTTATCATAATATCGATAAAATGTTATATGTATTTACCCAAATAAATTCTCGCCCCTCACAATCAAAATTGTCTAGCTCCATCCTGGTTTATATTTCATTGGAATTTGCTAACTAGCTAGCTTTTATTACAGAGCTCTCCCAAAGTTACAACAATTCATATCACACCATGCCACCACACTCTTAGCCATGAATATGGCTGAAAATAAAATCAAACTACGTGATACTCGAGCTCGAGCTCGTTCAGTAAAAGCTTTGTTGGTGCCAAGTGGTCAGGTGAGGTCGGAGGGAGGGGGGAAATAGACCTCTGTACCTTTAAAAATTTCTCTAACTTATCTTATCAGCAGAGTAAGCTAATCGAAACTTATGAGACTACTATACTAATTTTGCACTTAGCTTATTCAACAGAGTTGACCACTAGTCTGATTTTACTTATCTGTTTCAAATTAAATCAGAGTTTAAAACTTGTTATGCAACGGATTTTTGTCAAGTGTTTTTCAAACAAGTTTTTCTCACTTAAAGATTTTCCCAAGTTTTTAAAATTCCTTTTAAAATCTTTTTGCTATTCAAGGTTTGGTTACTTATGAAAATATGGAAGTATAAAACAAATTAACCAACACAGGAATTTTTATAGTGGTTATATAGACAAGAATGTCGTTTAGTCCACTCTTCTAAGTCACGATGATCTAGGTTATACTATGAACACTAAGTAAATAGTACATTCTACTTACGCTTTTACAACAAATGATAAAGTCACAAGTTTACTATAGGAAATCACAAAGAAAACATATACTTTGAAGTATTTTCACTCACTAAGATGGAAAACTACTTCTCACAACTCTCTTTTTTATAGAAATCACTAAGATTTTAGATGTATAATTGTTTCCTCGACTCAGCTTGTCAACAGATGACTTCACTGTTAGTGTTATGTTCTTGAGTATTGAGACTTGAAGATTTGAACGTGAATTCTCTCAGTTGTAATTTAAAGTCCATTTTTTATGGAGACTTGTATTAACTTCTACTGGAGGTTTTTTTAGATAATCATTTATCCCTTCTTTTGAAAAGAAAACAGTAAGGAAACTAAAAAATAAAAAGTTCGATTTTAATTTCTTCATTTCTTTTTTCCATTCTTCTACTATCTTATCTTGTATTTATTTTTCTAATTTTAAAAACCAAAGTCTTTTCTCCCTATGAAAATCATTATTCATTTCTTCATGTAAATACTCATAATCAGGGTTAAACTCTTCTTTTGATGTTATGACAGAAAGATGTGCGGTTGAGGACGTGGGAGATGTTGGATTAGAAAAGTTTTGAGTAGAATTATTTTGAGGTTCAGGAATAGGAGTCCTAAATCTATAATTAGGAAATCCTGAAAATGATTGTCTAGAATATTCCGGTATATCATTGGACTGAGAAAAATGTCTAACATATTCAGGTTCCCTATAAGAACTTGTTCTTGGGTTACTTCTATTAGTTTCTCTAAATGAATGAAATTTGACTGTAATTTTCCCATCAATTTCTTTTATAATATATGAAACATCTTTTCTGACTATGTTTCTAGGAGGTTGTGGGTTATTGATAACAAATTCATCTGGAATGGTTATTTCATTCCATTTTAACCTTTTAGAGCTAGGTAAATTGGAGTATCAACTCCTGCATGAACTAAAGGTTTGACAGCAACTTGAACTAAACCTATATGAATATATCTATAACCTTTTTCTAAGTATTTTTTTATAGTATATCTATTTAGTAAAGGTATACTTTGAGATTCTTCTTGTATCGAAATAGTTTCTTCATGAGTTTTGACAGAAAATGCAGTTTTGAAATCAGTTAAGCCTATTTGATATATATTTTCTATTTGTTCTTGAGGTATAGTCCAATTAGAATAATTAATTGGTGCATGAGTTTCACTACTGTGAATTATATTATGGTTTTTTGAGCTAGATCCTGGGTAGAGAAAGTTTCTAAGCCTAATTGCCATTTTCAACCAGTTGTCTTAGCTATCTAAGTTTGTTCTTAATTTTAGTTGGGTTGTACGAGAACACTATGCTGGGACCACCTAACACGGCTGACCAACAGACTAATAAGTTTACCAATGTAAATTCCAACAACTAATCTTAAGGAAACCTAGTTAATTAAGACTCACTAAATTTAAATGGTTTCTTAAGCTTTTGAAAATAACTCTAACAAGGAATATGGCTCTGATACCACTTTTGAAGGATCGTTTGAAAACAGACTAGAACAGTTTGAATAAGAACTAATAATAAAATCATAGTTTTGATAATAATTTGAAACATAGTCTCTAAACAGAATAGTAAAAATATGAATAATAAAAACATAGACTTTTTCAACATTATGCAGCAAGTAGTATATGAAAACGCACTCTTAAGTCTTAGTAATAATCTCTTAATTCAAAATAATAATCCTCTTGAGGATATCTTTCACAACAATCTTTATATCTTAAATATTCTGAATTTATAAACTCTTAAGAAGCAAAATAAGAATGTACTTTTAGAATTCAAAACATATGAAGATGATAAAGATTTTATTGAAATATGAAATTATTCTTACAGTGATACAATCTTGAAACTTGAAGGAACTTGAGCAGATGATTACAAGAGAATTTTAGGAAGTATTCGGAGAAGTGAAAAGGCACTGCCTCTTCTTCTGATTTTGAAGTCTATTTATAGAACTAAACTACATTTGAATTTACATTGACTTTACATTTGAATTTGCAATTTGCATTGAATTTGCATTTGCATTTGGCAGTTGTCCTGGCTTTTTGAAAGAGTGAGTCTGGTAATTGTCCTTTGAGTGGCTTGTCATATACCTTTAATAAAGTAGCTTTTACTATTTTGTAAATTTGTCGGCAAATTTGGTTTCTTTTGAGTTGTAATCACATGAAAAAGGCATCATCCGGGTCCTGTGCACAAGGCCCACCAAAAGGGTCGGAAGACACATATTCGTCTGATTTGGTAGATTTTTGAGATAGAAATTCTAGAAATTCTTCTTTGAGGCTTGGATTCTGTTTGAAGGCTTCAAAGAATCTTTGTTGTTCTGAGGAAGTTTCTGAGCTTGTAGTAGCTTTTACTTTTCCCTTATTTGATGCTGGTGAATCACTCTGGTATTTGATCTTTTCACCTGTGGCAAAATAATGTCGAATGGCATTTGCAGAACAGATCTCTTTTTGGTATTTGGACCACCATTTGACTCTTACAGAATGAACTAAAGAAAATGGAGTAGGGTCCGGAAAATATTTCTTGAATTGGAAATCCCATGCGAAAATCCATGGAACTTTGAATTCTGCGTGAAAAGTAACCATTTTTTGATAATTTGGCAGAGTAGAATTCTCTGCATAAACTTCTAAACTCATTTTGATATTTGAAGGTAAAATAGAGGATTATGATCCCATCTTTTTCCACCATTCGAAAAACCAAATGGGGAATGATTTGAGACAATCAGTATGAAAAATAAAAAATCAAGAATGGGTAAATGGCCGGACAAAAAAGGTCCTGTACCATGCATTTTTGTAATCGATATAATTAAAATTATTTGGATAAAATCGGATTGAAAAATTTCTTTTATGGGTCATTCCACCAAAAGTAGTTTGATTAAAAATTTGTTTGATGACACATTTAGAAAAAGTTATTTGATTTTTCTCCTTCCTAGTATGAGTGATTTCAACAGAGTTTGTGTCTACTAGAATGAGTTCATAAAATCTTTGAGTTTTTTTGAAAAGAATCTGATTCCCAGAACTGAGAATCATTATTAAATAATTGAAAACGGTTTTTGATATAATCCTTTTGGATTAATTCAGACTGTATTTCAGTATAGGGTGTAAGCCCTATTTCTTCCATCCAAGCTTTGTTGACATATTTGAATTCTTCCTTTGGATTATTTGGGATTTAAATATTGGAAGGTTCAGAAGGAGTGACTAGAACTGACTTATAAAGCAGTTCTGGATAATTTTGAAGAGAAGAAAATTTGTTTGAGGTTAATGGTAATTGTACTTTTGGTTTTGAAGGTGAAGGTGTTTGAGGTGACTGGGCAAATCTTCCGAGTCAGGTGACTCGTAATCTTTTGAGGATTGCATCTTGGATTTTGAATACGGGTTCATCTGCATAATTATTTCCCTTGAAAAAATTCACAAGTAAGAAAATCTGGAAGAGAATTATACTCTCATTTTATATATTCAATTTGAAAATCAAAAACAGAAAGGATAGCTTGCCATCTCGCAAAAATTTGCTTTGAAACAATATTTTGAACATCTTTAGTTAAAACTTCTTTTGCAGATTTGCAATCTATTCTTAATAAAAACTGTTTATTGTAAAGATCATCTTGAAATTTTGAAATACATAAGACAATTGAAAGAATTTCTTTTTTAATTGTTGAGTAATTTTTTTGCGGTCCAAGCCATATCTCTGAATGAAATCTAACTAATTGTTCTTTAGATTCTAATTTCTGTTTTAATATTCCTCCATATCCTATGTCTGAGGCATCTGTTTCGACTATCATAAATGCATCAGGGTGAGGGATACCTAAACATGGTAAAGATTTGACCTTTTGTTTAATATTTTTAACTATATGTGTATGAGTTTCTGACCAAGTTGAAGGATTCTTCCTAAGTCTTTGGTATAATGGCTGTAATGTTTGTCTTAAGTTTGGGAAGAAATTAGCAATGTAATTTAAACATCCTAAAGATCTTTGTAACTGAGTTTTGTCCTTAATTATATCTGGGAATTTGTCAGTAAAACTGATTGCTCTATTAATAGGCTTGATTAGTCCTTTATTAATATCATGGCCTAAAAACCTAACAGATGTTTGAAATAATTTCATCTTGGGAGCAGAAACAACTAAACCATTTTTCTTAATAATATTGAAAAATATATTTAAATGTTTGAAATGTTGATCTATGTCACATGAATATATGAGTATGTCATCTATATAAACAATGCTAAAATTAGTATAAGGATTAAAAATTTCATTCATTATTCTTTGAAATTCTGAAGGGGCATTCTTTAAACCAAATGGCATTACATTCCATTCGTAATGTCCAAAGGGTACTGTGAAAGTAGTTTTGTATCTATCTTTTTCTGATATCTGAATTTGCCAAAATCCTGATTTTAGATCAAATTTTAAAAATACTTTGGCCGAGTGTAATCTATTAATCAGATCTCTTTTATTTGGAATTGGGTATCTAATCCATTGAAGAACTTTATTTAGTGGTTTGTAATTAATGACTAGTCGAGGGACACCACTTTCTAATTCTGCTTGTTTCATAACATAAAAAGCAGAAAACCTCCAAGGGGATTTTGATTTTATTATTAGTTCTTATTCAAACTGTTTATTAGATAAATATTCCTCTCAAAGTATATTTAAACAAATTACAACTAAAGACTTACAAACAAAAATTAATATGTTGAAAAAACAAGTTGGCCAAATGGAAAAAGAATTGTTTTCATTAAAAGAAAAAGATTTTGAATTAGAAACAAAATTAGTTTTATTAAGCAATGATATTCCAAACACAGGTCAAACTAGCAATCAACCATAAATCCCAGAAATTCCTATAGAAGTTAAAACAAAAAATGATCAATTAAAATTTATTAGTTCTATTCAAAAAATTGAATTTAAAAAATTCTATATAAATGTTAATTTGGTCATAAACAACTTTAAAATGAATCTAGTTGCTTTATTAGACTCAGGTGCAGATCATAATGTAATCAGAGAAGGAATCATTCCATCAAAATATTATGAAAAAACGACAGAACAGCTATACACAGCTAATTCAAAACCCTTAGATATTAGGTATAAATTGTCAAAAGCTCATATTTGTAATAATGGATATTGTTTCAAAAATGTTTTTACTCTAGTCAGAGATATATCACAAGACATCATACTAGGAACTCCCTTTTTAACTCAAATTTACCCCTTTAATACTAATAAGTTAGGAGTTTCCACTATTATCCATGGAAGGACAATATTATTTCCTTTTATAACCCCTATCAAACAGAAAGAAATAAATTTATTACAAAGATCTTCAATATTGTAAACAAATTAATATAATAGACAAGAGAAAAAGTCATATTAATTATTTAAAGGAAGAAATTCCTTATCTTAAAATAGAAGAACAGTTACAAACTGATATCATCAACAAGAAGATAAAAGAAATAGAAAATCTATTTTCAAAAGAAATATGTAATAATCTACCTAATGCTTTTTTGGAAAGAAAGCAACATGTAGTAGATTTACCTTATGAAAAAGATTTCAAAGATAGAGATATTCCAACCAAAGCTAAGCCTATTCAAATGAATACGGAATTCCTTAAACACTGTCAGCAAGAAATTAAAGAATTATTAGATAAGAAACTAATAAGAAAGTCGAAATCCCCTTGGAGTTGTTCTGCTTTTTATGTTATGAAACAAGCAGAATTAGAACGTGGTGTCCCTCGACTAGTCATTAATTACAAACCACTTAATAAAGTTCTTCAATGGATTAGATACCCAATTCCAAATAAAAGAGATCTGATTAATAGATTACACTCGGCCAAAGTATTTTCAAAATTTGATCTAAAATCAGGATTTTGGCAAATTCAGATATCAGGAAAAGATAGATACAAAACTGCTTTCACAATACCCTTTGGACATTACGAATGGAATGTAATGCCATTTGGTTTAAAAAATGCCCCTTCAGAATTTCAAAGAGTAATGAATTAAATTTTTAATCCTTATACTAATTTTAGCATTGTTTATATAGATGACATACTCATATATTCATGTGACATAGATCAACATTTCAAACATTTAAATATATTTTTCAATATTATTAAGAAAAATGGTTTAGTTGTTTCTGCTCCCAAGATGAAATTATTTCAAACATCTGTTAGGTTTTTAGGCCATGATATTAATAAAGGACTAATCAAGCCTATTAATAGAGCAATCAGTTTTACTGACAAATTCCCAGATATAATTAAGGACAAAACTCAGTTACAAAGATCTTTAGGATGTTTAAATTACATTGCTAATTTCTTCCCAAACTTAAGACAAACATTACAGCCATTATACCAAAGACTTAGGAAGAATCCTTCAACTTGGTCAGAAACTCATACACATATAGTTAAAGAACAATTAGTTAGATTTCATTCAGGGATATGGCTTGGACCGCCAAAAAATTACTCAACAATTAAAAAAGAAATTTGTAACACCCCAATCCCACATTGATTGTGGATGAATTGTTTGAATGATTAATAAAGACTTGACCTACTTCTACTTGTAAACATGGGCTTAAGCATTTTGGGCTAGTGGACTAGAGCTCAACAATTTGGACAAGGCCAGAAGTGGGTCAAGGTCTTTACAAATGGTATCAGAGCCGACTTCGTGGTGTTATCCATGAGGGCGGTCTTGGGCTATTGATCTGGACTCGACGAGGACGTCGAGTATTTGAGTTGGGGAGATTGTAACACCCCAATCCCACATTGATTGTGGATGAATTGTTTGAATGATTAATAAAGACTTGACCTACTTCTACTTGTAAACATGGGCTTAAGCATTTTGGGCTAGTGGACTAGAGCTCAACAATGTTGATAAGGCCAGAAGTGGGTCAAGGTCTTTACAAAGGTATCAGAGCCGACTTCGTGGTGTTATCCATGAGGGCGGTCTTGGGCTATTGATCTGGACTCGACGAGGACGTCAAGTATTTAAGTTGGGGAGATTGTAACACCCCAATCCCACATTGATTGTGGATGAATTGTTTGAATGATTAATAAAGACTTGACCTACTTCTACTTGTAAACATGGGCTTAAGCATTTTGGGCTAGTGGACTAGAGCTCAACAATTTTGACAAGGCCAGAAGTGGGTCAAGGTCTTTACAAAATTCTTTCAATTGTCTTATGTATTTCAAAATTTCAAGATGATCTTTACAATAAACAGTTTTTATTAAGAATAGATTGCAAATCTGCAAAATAAGTTTTAACTAAAGATGTTCAAAATATTGTTTCAAAGCAAATTTTTGCGAGATGGCAAGCTATCCTTTCTGTTTTTGATTTTCAAATTGAATATATAAAAGGAGAGAATAATTCTCTTCCAGATTTTATTACTCATGAATTTTTACAAGGGAAATAATTATGCAGATGAACCCGTATTCAAAATCCAAGATACAATCCTCAAAAGATTATGAGTCACCTGGCTCGAAAGATTTGGTCAAATATACCCAGTCCCCTCAAATACTTTCACCTTCAAAACCAAAAGTACAATTACCATTAACCTCAAACAAATTTTCTTCTCTTCAAAATTATCCAGAACTACCTTATAAGTCAGTTCTAGTCACTCCCCCTAAATCTTCCAATATTCAAATCCCAAATAATCCAAAGGAAGAATTCAAATATGTCAACAAAGCTTGCATGGAAGAAATAGGGCTTAAACTCTATACTGAAATACCGTCTGAATTAATCCAAAAGGATTATATCAAAAACCGTTTTCAATTATTTAATAATGATTCTCAGTTCTGGGAATCAGATTCTTTTAAAAAAACTCAAAGATTTCATGAACTCATTCTAGTAGACACAAACTCTGTTGAAATCACTCATACTAGGAATGAGAAAAATCAAATAATTTTTTATAAATGTGACATCAAACAAATTTTTAATCAAACTACTTTTGGTGGAATGACCCATCAAAGAAATTTTTCAATCCGATTTTCTCCAAATAATTTTAATTATAACGATTACAAAAATGCATGGTACAGGACCTTTTTCGTCCGGCCATTTACCCATTCTTGGTTTTTTATTTTTCATACTGATTGTCTCAAATCATTCCCCATTTGGTTTTTTGAATAGTGGAAAAAGATGGGATCAGAATCCTCTATTTTACCTTCAAATGTCAAAATGAGTTTAGAAGTTTATTCAGAGAATTCCACTTTGCCAAATTATCAAAAAATGGTTACTTTTCACGCAAATTCAAAGTTCCATGGATTTTCGCATGCGATTTCCAATTCAAGAAATGTTTTCCGGACCCTACTCCATTTTCATTAGTTCGTTATGTCAGAGTCAAATGGTGGTCCAAATACCAACAAGAGATCTATTCTGCAAATGTCATTCGCCATTATTTTGCCACAGGTGAAAAGATCAATACCAGAGTGATTCACCAGCATCAAATAAGGGAAAAGCAAAAGCTACTACAAGCTCAGAAACTTCCTCAGAACAACAAAGATTATTTGAAGCCTTCAAACAGAATCCAAGCCTCAAAGAAGAATTTCTATCTCAAAAATCTACCAAATCAGACGAATATGTGTCTTCCGACCCTTTTGGTGGGCCTTGTGCACAGGATCCGGATGATGCCTTTTTCATGTGATTACAACTCAAAAGAAACCAAATCAGCCGACAAATTTACAAAATAGTCAAAAGCTACTTTATTAAAGGTAATATGACAAGCCACTTAAAGGACAATTATCAGACGCACTCTTTCAAAAAGCCAGGACAATTTCCAAATGCAAATGCAAATTCAATGCAAATTGCAAATTCGAATGTAAATTCAAATGTAGTTTAGTTCTATAAATAGACTTCAAAATCAGAAGAAGAGGCAGTGCTTTTTCACTTCTCCGAATACTTCCTAAAATTCTCTTGTAATCATCTGCTCAAGTTCCTTCAAGTTTCAAGATTGTATCACTGTAAGAATAATTTCATATTTCAATAAAATCTTTATCATTTTCACATGTTTAGAATTCTAAAAGTACATTCTTATTTTGCTTCTTACGAGTTTATAAATTCAGAATATTTAAGATATAAAGATTGTTGTGAAAGATATCCTCAAGAGGATTATTATTTTGAATTAAGAGATTATTACTACGACTTAATAGTCCATTTTCATATACTACTTGCTGCATAATGTTGAAAAAATCTATGTTTTTATTATTCATATTTTTACTATTCTGTTTAGAGACTATGTTTCAAATTATTATCAAAACTATGATTTTATTATTAGTTCTTATTCAAACTGTTCTAGTCTGTTTTCAAACGATCCTTCAAAAGTTCAATAAGCACGAAATCAAGGAGCATGCACATCTACAACCATAATCGGACAATAATTCCAACAGTTCAGTCAAAATAACGCCAAGTGTATCCTAGATATAAAACAACAAATCAGGAAATCACAGTAACAATCAAATATAACCCGTACCCCCGAGGCCACGCACAATACATATGTTTTGGTTGCGGTCTTGTCCTAAAAGCGAACTACCCAAAGTGGGTAGACACACTAAAGTATTGACGGTGAGTCCCATGTTACTAGCCCCTCAGTGCAAATCTGAGGATCCAATCTTGGCCTTGAGCCGAAGCTCTGATACCATTTGTAACGGCCCGACTCAGCGTCGGATAATACTCGAGTAAATTTTTATTTAAGGAAAATGTTAAAATACTGAACTAAAATTGGAAAGTTTAATTCGAAAGCGATTAGTCCATACTTAGCCAACAATTAATATGTAAAATAGTTTATATTATTTAGTTTATTGACAAAATAAAAATTCATTTTCAATTGGGAAAGTTTAAAGCGGAAGCATTTAAAACAATATAAGAATAATTTAAATTACTTTTTTTTTGTAAGAAAAATAAATTCGATTTAATATTTATAGTTTAAAGCGGAAGTATTTAAAACAAACTTTGAAGGAAAACATGATGTGGTGAAACAACATGTGAAACTCAACAGGGACAAGGCAAGATTACGATCAATATTGGAGAAAATTTATAATCATCTTCGATAAAAATGATCACTTTACAAAATTAGCTATATAACAAGATATTATAAAAATTGACTTAAACGTTATAAGAGTTTTGAAATATTAGTTCAAGGTAGGATATTAAAATCAAATAAGAACCTTAACAAATGTACAACTACTCTCCGAAACTAGGGTGGGACCGCAACCATGATGACCTAACCGCAATATGAACTATCGTTTCCCCAAACACCTGTGGCTGAAAAGATTAAAACATGAAATGCATAAGTTGATCGTCCAACTTAGTGAGACAGTAGAGCACATGTGTGTGTGATGCGTGTATGCAACATAATATACGTGAACATATATAACAGTACAATAAATAAACACATGCAATAACAATTTAAGCACGTTAAACAAGTAACCAACAGTTGCTGATGCCGTCCTTCTCTTACCCTCCAATCCATATTATGACGCCCCCACCGAACACTCCAAGTAAGGAGCTACCTTACTAACTGTGCGCATGGACGTCTAATGCCAAGAGTTTGACTTCACTCCCCAAGTGTAACCTCCACACGGTGGATCAAGGTAACCCTCCGGTCCTGACCTTCTAGGTTACCCATGATTCCGCACACCAAAATAGGGCCCACACAATAATAGCAAACAGTACAGTACAGTAACAATTCAGTACAGTAACAATACAGTACAGTAATCATATAGTAACAGGAAATCAGCAACAACTCAATAACCGTCATCAAAACGGTTCAATGTATGATATCAAGGACTCGTAAACACATAGGCATTATCATAATAATTCAAGGTGTATAGTTTGTCCTAACAGTCGAGTTTTCATTGTATCATACGTCGCATGCTCGTTCGTTAGGGACTAAGTTACAGTTATGACTCGACTTACTAGCACATCCAGACTGACACACATGTAACACACAACACTCACCTGTGTAGCTTACGATTCTCGAGAATATGCGAAAAAGTGGCATCTCCGGTTCCTGTACACGTTTATGCAATGATCTTAGAATCTAATTATGCTATGAAGATTCTAGAGTGACTAAAGCAATACTTTAGTCGAGTACACAATTGAATCATTATCGATGTCGAAGCCACGATTGTATCTTGGACTTTTAAGTCCAATTCAAAGGTTTTATGGTTCATTCATGAAGCGTGGTAAACATAGCCACAAAATTGTTAAACAAGAACATAATCGTTCTAATTGAGCTTTAAAATATTTAATTAAAGGTTTTAAGTTAAGTTATTACTTTCAAGTAACTTTATATTTCTAAAGTATCCAAACAATATTTTATTTTCAAATTTAGAAATTAAGTTTATTCAAAATTATTTTCTTTTACAAAAATCATTATTAATTTTATTTCAGAAAATAAAATTAATCATTTAACATCTTTATGTTATTTAATATAATTATTTAAATTCATTTTTAGAAAATTATTATAATTTATTAAGTCCTCATTTTCAGAAGAAGTTTATCAATTATTTTCAGAAAAATATTTAATCGAAATTACCATAAATATTTTATTTTTGGAAAAGCTTTTTGATTTAATTAACCCAAATCTCTATTTCGAAATTAACTATTATTATTATTATTATTATTATTATTATTATTATTATTATTATTATTATATTTTAATTAATATTCAAAAATAATGATTGTCAAAACTCTTTTATTATTTATAAAACTTTATTTCCAGAGATTAAATTTAAATTTCAAATTAGTTATTATTTTCAGAAAAGTAATTATTCAAATTATTTTATTTTACTTTCGGAATTAGTTATTTTCATGAAAGACTCAATTTATTTCATAAAGTTTTAATTAGGTCAATCTTATATTCATTGTTATAATTAATTATTATACTTTAAAATAATATTAAAACTACTTTTAAAATTTTCAGATTCATTTTTGAAATTTACTGTATATTTTCATAATATATACGTATACATATATATGTTTATTTCTTTTCTTTCTTTATTTATTTATTTTATTTTTTTTAAGTGGGCTGGCAGAAGGCCGACCCAAAATAATATTATACATATATTTTTTTATTTGTGTTTGTGGTCTGGCCCAAAAGGCCAGCCCACAAACAGGGGTCTGTTGCATTTGCAACAGCCCAAAGGTCTGTTGCAAATGCAACAGACTTGCTGCTGCTGGGTGCAGCATGCCGATGCTGCACCAGCAGGGGCTGGGTGGCTAGCCGGTGGTGGGGCGGCTCCGGCCACCTCACCGAAAAAGTTCATTATGAACCTCCTACTTTATATATTTGCACAAATAGCCCTCAAACAAAATAACTTCATAAATTTTAAACTTTTAATACCCAAATATTTAATAAAATCGAAATCTTGCATGAAAAATCTATAGATCTACAAAAAAAATATCTAAAAATCTAAACACTTAGGTATGAACATGCTTTCTTAATGACACTCTTAACTTTTATTTAGCCATAAAAAATATTTTATAAAAGTAATTTATTTCTCACTCAAACTTCTACATATAAATTTAAAACAAGAACACCTCAAAATTCTCAAATCTTTTAACTTATAGAAATCTGAAAATTTTGAACATAATACATTCAACTAAAGTATTAAAATATTTCATTGGTTTTCAAAACTTCAAAAAAAAAAAAGGTTTTAAAGATTGATCCACAAACCCAAGTAAAAGAGGTGGTTAGGAGGGTTTTTACCCAAAATCGAAAAGGATGAGTGCTTCTTCTTTCTTCACTCTCTATCCTCTATCTCCGGCGAAGATGTGGCTGCAGCGGCGGCTCAACGGTGGTGGCTCCTCCTTCTTCTTCAAGATTTACTCAATTCTCTCATTAAAATTATGTTCTCTCTTTTAAGTATTTTTATGTAGTAAGGTAAAGAGGAGTAAATATTAATGAGTGGGTGTATATATTTATATATAATCCTAAAATCAGATGCATATACATCTATACCTACAACATGGGAAAGAGAAAGATTATCATTACTTTCTTCTTCCACCAATGTTTGGATTGCTTGTGTGGTGAAGTTTCCTTCTTCCACGAGGAAATATGGCAGCTCTTAGAGTTTCAAGGAAGGGGTAATTATTACATTGCTGCAGAATTTAAAAAGATTGGGGCAAATTTGCACTCTGCTCCCTAAATCTTTGGAAAAGTGCATTTTTGCCCCATAAATATTAAATTTTGCGCACTTAGGTCCAAAATAAATTGCAAATAGACCCCATCATTATAAAAGGTAATTAAATCTTTTTTTTTCTTCGAAATTACTTCTAAGCCCCTATTGACATAATAAGTAATTGTTATACACAACATAGCATAAAAAAATACTTTAATTTAATTAAAACATAGTAGCACTTAAAAATTTGGTTTAAAAATCCAATAAATACAATTAAAGGGTGCAAAATTTCCGGGGGCGTTACAAAAGCCTATTCTATGGTACCAAATTTGTATTTTCGTATCCAATGGTACCAAAAGTGCAAGTTAGCCTATCTTATGGTACCAAAAAAACAATTTTCCCGATAGGTGATATATGATGATGTAGTATTGTTGGTCCCAAGTGGTTATGATGAGGTCTAGAGGGGGAGTGAATAGATCTCAGTACCTTTAAAACTTTTTCTCTTTTTTTCTATAAGACGAGTTTGTTTATCAGTAGGGTAAGACGATTCAACTGTTTTTGCACTCAACTTATCAACAGAGTAGACTACTTAGTTGATTTATGTTATCAAACTTATATAATCAAATTTTCAAACAATGATGCAACGGATATGTATGTATAGTTTTCAAACAATATTTTCAAATAAATTCAAACTTTAAAGCACAAAGACAGTTTTACCCAGAGTTATAAATTCCTAAATTTAAAAGACTCTTCTTTTAAAGTATTTACTTAGCTTATGAAATATGCAATGCAAGACATGTAAAGTAAATAACACAAGGAATATTTTAGTGGTTTGGCAGAAATAAATCCTCTTAGTCCATTTTTCTAAGTCACGCAGATTTAGGTTATACTAGAAACACAAAGTAACCAGTACAAACATTTGAGCTTTTACAACAGATGATAAGCCTCAAGTAGAACATTCAGTCCCCAGGAGATTCATTCAGAAAAATCCTACTCTAAAGCACTCAGCTAAAGAACACTTACAACAAATGATAAGCCTTGAGTAAGAACACTCAGTTCACTATCGAAAAATCATTCAGATTAACCTTGCTCTTTTATATAAGAAATCACTCAGAAAATCTATACTACGAAGTTATATCACTTCACAAAGATGGATCTAAACTCCTTACAAAACTCAGTTAAATGTCACTCAAACAAACAAGAGTTTGATCTTGTTGTTTAACAAAATGCTTCGTCAATATATGACTTTGCTTATGATCATACGACTCAACTGATGAATTCTTGCTAGATGTGATCTTGAATTGTGCAAGTCTCTCTTCAAATAAATAAATATAATGTGTACAATATTTATCTTGCCCTCATCCTTCTCTAAGTGCCAATTTTCCTAAAAATAAAAAATTAGTTTGAATACATATAATAATACTGCCCGGATCAACCTAAATAAATGGGAGATTCTAATTGTAATGCATCAAATAAATTATCCATTGATTTTTTTAGATTAAATTAAAATATTAATATTATATCCTTGACCTTAATAACAATTAAAAATTGATTTTATCAATTATATTTTTATTATAAAATATATTTAAATCATTATCTATTTGTTATAAAGAAAAACTGGTTAAACTCAATGTCACTTTTAATTAAATGCAAAATTAGCATTTTGTTAACGGTGTGGTGATGATACCATTTCTTCAGTTAGAACCTTAACGACAGATGATCCATCGGTAAGATAATACTTTAAGTAAGACGAGGTATTTTTAGTTATTGAAATATTAAAAGAGGATTATGAAGTTTCACCTAATCTCTAAGGAAGTGGAGGTGATAATCCCTTTTTTTAAGCATGAGACCAAAAATTATGAGTGTTTATGATTGTGGTATTATAAATACAGTTTTGACTGATAAAAAGAAATCACTTTTAGAATGTGATTGAGATTTATCATTCTCATTCCTGTCATTGCAGTGCAATTGTACTGATTTCCCACTTGTCTTTTCGAATTATTTTTGTAGTGGGCGTTCAGTGGTCACTGTTGACTCATGTCCCACGTCTCTTTCTTTTTAATTTGTCCATGAAAAAGATGTCCTAATATTCCATGTAAGGCAACTGTCAGCCTGTCACACGATTCCTTTTTTTTTCCCCTTCTGTCCGAAATATTTTGGCTTAATTCCATTTTACACCCTTGAAATAGACTTATTTTTCACTTAGTACCCTAAAAAGAATTAATAGCAGATTGCACCCTGAAAACATGGTTTTCGCTTCACTTTGCACCATGGTCGTTTTTCTGGCCATCTGATAGCTATTGGGATCGGAGGGTATTTTAGTCCATTTCCATTAAATATCGCCCTCTATTACATTCCTCTATCTCCAATTGTGTATAATAGATTATTTTTATTCAAAGTTTCCCACCAAAATCAAGATGAACCCACACTTACATTTCTTTTGCCCTTCGATTTTCTTTAAATAATCACATTTTAAGGGCTTTTTAACTTCAATCTCACGTTTTCAGTAAAAAATGATGACGATTTTGCTCTGATTTAAAGTTCGTCGAGTGAAAATAAAATTCCATAAACTCTAACTTATATATTTGGGAGACTTCAGAAAGAGCTATTAATTAGTTTTCAGGGTTATTTTGGGATTTTGTCAGTTTTACTCTTAATTGCATGTCTCACTCACGTGATGTTATTTTTAAAGGGAATATGGGGGTGAAATTTAACAGGAATTGACTAGACTTTCCTCCCAATGACGAGTCAAATAACCAGAAAAATGACCAGGGTGCAAAGTGAAGGGGAAACCATGTTTCCAGGATGCAATCTGCTGTTAATTTTTTTTTCCAGGATGCAAAGTAGAAAATGAGCCTATTTCCAAGGTGCAATATGGGATAAGCCAAACATTCTTGTGATGACCCTTGACACAATTCACGTGTTCATTTAAGCCCACATATATGCAATCTTTTCAAAATCGGATCAAAAGTTGAACTGGTGGCCTCACTGGTTAGTGGTTCAATTGGTTGGAAACGGTTTGACCACTGATTAAACCGGATGACGTCGCATTTATTTATAAATATATTTAATTTTTATAATATATATTATTTATATAATAATATGAAATAATATATATCCTTAAATACTCGAAAGACGTACACGACTTAATATTTAATCAATATATTTAAGTAAAATCACATGATATTTCTTAGCTTATGTTTATCACAATGAAAACTTAAAACACAAAATAATCATATCATATCAATATTCGGTAAAATAATAATAACATATTTAAAACATAACAATATAAAAAAAATATTTTGAACATAAAATGAATGTAAACTAACCTTTAATTTCTAATTTTTAATCTTAAAAACATAGTTGGAGAAAGAAAATTCAAAGATATATCCATTAGAAAAATTCTTAGTAAAATTTTGTATTAAGGTAATAAAATGCTAATATCAGTCATTATGAAACCTAATTATTATAAACAATTCAATTGATAAATTACTTTATAAGTTGTTATTATATAAAACATATTTATTTGACAATAAAACAACAGAACTTGTGTAGCTCAAGTGACTAACAACACTTATTTCATATATTGACTAACTAGACTTATTTCATACTTAAGGTGAATGGTTCAACTACTAGTTGTTATAAATTTGTCTAAATTTTTTTTTAATTATGTAAAAGTTAAAAAGAATTAAGAAAAAGAATTCAATCGGTGATTTTTCTGATTGTCTGCTTCACCGGTTCATAAAAACCAGTCATATATTTCATACTTAAGGTGAATGGTTCAACTACTAGTTGTTATAAATTTGTCTAAATTTTTTTTTAATTATGTAAAAGTTAAAAAGAATTAAGAAAAAGAATTCAATCGGTGATTTTTCTGATTGTCTGCTTCACCGGTTCATAAAAACCAGTCAGTTTTCCTCGACCGTTTGGTTTCCATTGGGTTTGGAGATAGTTCTGACCCGAACATACCACTGGTTTATGGTTGAATCGGTTGAATTGATCGGTATGATTATTTTCATAACAGTGCATACATGGCTAAATAATTATATGGGCATATGTTTTTTACTTAAAACATATTGGAATAAATTGTCATGAATTGATTGGATAACAAAAGTAAGTTCACCTTATAAAGTCTTGAGCAATCATCAACTCATAAGCTACCTTTTGAGGTTGAGTTGGACCCAAATCATGTAAATTGACTAGCCTAATCCATGTGGTGAATTCTAACATGGTATCACAAACAAGGTTGATGTGAGCCACCTCCTTGTTCTCAATATGTGATTATTCTTCACCCACATACTTCGCCCAAATAACATTGGTCTGATCGGTCATCATTCGTGTTTTGGGGCCCACATATCGCAATTCGCAAGGTTGAACTTTAATATTTCACATGTTGGGCTTGTTTCACCAACACATTTAGCCAGTCGGCCCAGCCCACACGTGAAGGGGGTGTATTGAGAATAAATTATCCTGCATGGCTTGGATAACAAAAGTAGTTCACTTTATAAGGTCTTGGACAATCCTCAACTCATAAGCTAGCTTTTAAGGTTGAGTTAGGCCCAAGCCATATAAATGGGCTTAGCCCAGTCCATATTGAGATTGAATAAGTGAAAGGACAGGCCTTTCATATATACTTGATCAGTGTTGTAAGAATTTATTAACTCAAGAACAACTAAGTAATCTTATTAGTTGAGTTAAGAAGGTTTAAGTAGAAGATTTTGATGATGACAAAAAGGATATATGAAGTCATCAACTAAGAAAGGAAAGCTTAGTAAACATCTTTTACGGTCTGGAAGCTAAGTGACCAGAATCAGCTTAGTGGGAACATTTAAGGTTGAGTTAGGCCCAAGCCATATAAATGGGCTTAGCCCAATCCATATTGAGATTGAATGAGTGAAAGGACATGCCTTTCATGTATACTTGATCAGTGTTGTAAGAATTTATTAACTCAAGAACAACTAAGTAATCTTATTAGTTGAGTTAAGAAGTTTTAAGTAGAAGGTTTCGATGATGACAAAAATGAAATATGAAGTCATCTACTAAGAAAGGAAAGCTTAGTAAACATCTCTCACGGTCTGGAAGTTAAGTGACCAGAACCAGCTTAGTGGGAATATTAGATCAGTGAAGATCAGATTGGTTATTATCAGCAGAGTCAAGATGGATGTGTTCTGCATTGATTCCACAGAGTAATCATCAGTAGAGTGATCCCATCAGCTAAATGAAGTAGGTCAGTAAGCTCTCCAATGATAACAAGCCTAGTGCATTAAATGGGACTGACACAGTGATCATATCCGTATTGCAGAGTGTACAGTGAACAGTCTGCAAAAGTTGCCCGTCGAGAAGAAGACTGTTGCTTAGGATTAAAATGTAATTTCGCCTATCTTCAATGGGCATAATTTCAAATCCAAGAGTATAAATAGACCGGGGATTGAAGATTGAAGTGGGACTTGCACAATTCAAGATCATATCTTTAGAGCAAAAATCTATCAGTTGAGTCGTCTGATCATAAGCGAAGTCATCTGTTGACGAGGCTTTTTATTGAAGAACAAGATCAAACTTTTGTCTGCCTGAGTGAGTGTCGTAAGGAGTTTATATCCATCTTTGTGAAGTGATATAACTTCGTAGTACAGGCTTTCTGAGTGGTTTTCTATATTAAAAGAGCAAGATTAATCTGAGTGATTTTCCGAGAGTGAACTTAGTGTTCTTACTTAAGGCTTATCATTTGTTGTAAAGCTTAAGTGTTCTTTAGTTGAGTGCTTTAGAGTAGGATTTTCTGAGTGAATCTCCTGGGACTGAGTGTTCTACTTGAGGCTTATCATTTGTTGTAAAAGCTCAAGTGTCTATACTGGTTACTTTGTGTTTCTTGTATAACTTAAATTTGTGAGATTTAGAAGAGTGGACTAAGAGGATTTGTTCCTGCCGAACCACTATAAAATTCCTTGTGTTATTTACTTTACTTGTCTTGCATTGCATATTTCACAAGTTAAGTAAATACTTTAAAATAATAGTCTTTTAGATTGAGGAATCTATAACTTGGGGGGTAAAACTTTCTTTGTGAAAGTTTGAATGGAGTTGAAAAATATACATACATTATCCGTTATATTATTGTTTGGAACTCTGGTTATATTAGCTTGATAAGCTAAAGCAGCTAAGTAGTCTACTATGCTGATAAGCTGAGTGCAAAAACAGCCGAGTCGTCTTACCCTGCTGATAAGCGAACTCGTCTTATAGAAAAAGAGAGAAAAAGTTTTAAAGGTACATAGACCTTCACCCCCTCATCTCTAAACCTCATCATAACCACTTGGGACCAACAACTAGTATATTCTCAGCACACGTCCCCGCGTGCTTTAATTCCTCCGCACGCCTTTCCGTATGCATTACATTTTTTAAGCACAAAAGAATAAGGATTTCTTTGTGGGAAAAAGTAAAAGTAAATTTTATTTAAATGATATAAGTAAAAATGTTAAAAAATCAAATAGTTAAATAATTTAAAGTATTAAGGGAAAAATAGGAATACCAAAAAAGTTGCTACACCTTGATATGACTTCTCTTTATGATATTATAGATAAGATTGCCTATGATCTTCATAATTAGAAATTTCTTGAATAGACAGGTATAAGAAACATTTCCTTAATCTTGTGATTGAGAATGCACCAAATCATGTAATGATGCGATGCTCTTACAACAATGACAAGATACATTTTCAATCATAAGGTTAAGAAATATCTCCTAAACCTGGTATACACAATAATCTTCCTTCAAAATCCATTGTTATAGAACAAATCCTTACCTCTTCTTGGCTTATTGAGTAAATGACTAGATCTAACCTGTAAACCAATGTTTTAAAAATCAGACCGGACATTGAACCAGTAGCCTTATTGGTTACTGATTGGATCGGTTTAACCGTTTTAACCACTGGTTCAACTGGTGTGACGTCATTACGAAATAATAATTTAATTTACGTTTTAATATATGTAATCAATCATTTAAAAAATCAATTCTTATCCAAAAATTTTCAAGTTGTTTTCATAATCTAAATACTATCTCACAAATTACAACTAGTATTCAACAAATCATCAAAGTAACTAAAAATAAAACAAACACAAGTAATTATGCAATTCAGAATCCTACATTTACATTTTCAAACAAGAATTATCACATCAATATTGAACAACAAGAAAAAAAGAAACTCCAAAATAAGTCCTCATATACCCAAAATATAGACCTAAATCAAAATAAACACCAAATAAAAAAATTAAAACTATGATAATATCAAATCAATAATACAAACTATGATATACAATACCTATAGAAAAGAGAAAATATTAGATGAATTTTGTCACCTAAATTCTTTTATGAAAAAAATGCAAATACTTGAAATTGGGGAAGATGAAATGTAGAAAAAATCCCTAGTTTATTTTAGTTTTTTTTGTTATAAGTGAACCAGTGCGCCCAGTGGTTCAATTGATTTTACCGATTTTTGACCGGTTTTTTCCGGTTCAAATTGGGCAAAAAGATAACTGGTTTTGGGGGATTAACCGGACCAAATTAACTGCCCGTTACCGCTTAAACCAGTTGAACCGGCCAGTCCGGTCCGGTTTTCAAAACACTGCCGTAAGCATTGCAAATAAATTACTACTTCAGGAAGTTTAGACGGGACACTTCATTTGTTTTTATTTTATCTTTGCTTTTGTTTTTTTTTTAAGTCTCAAAAATAGCAATTCATTTTTATTAAATGAAATTATTAATCTAAAAAATAGCATCTCATAAAGTAACAATTTGGCACTGTTAATTTTCTACAAAAATATTAAGGACATATTTGTAAGGTTACCCATCAGTACTAAATTTTTAATGCATGTCTTAAACTTCGTGCCAAAACTTTAGGGGAAAAGGGACGACAAGAGTAATAATGTTCGTTTACCTATTTGTTTGGGTTTTTTAAAGTGATTTTTGGAATTAGAGATTTTTTTGGATGTCTTCGGATTTTGTGTATCTAAAGGATTGTATGTTTTAGTTTTTAGAGAAGAAATGAATGAGATGTTTATTTTCTTGAAAAAATGGTAAATATGTTATAGAAATTACGGAGAGAAGAGATGTATGATAAAATATTGATTACTTTATGTTAAATCAAAGTCAATAAGAATATGGAATAACTTAAAAGGTAGTTTGGAATCGGGCCTCAGTTGGCACCAAAATTATCACCGATGTTGAAATTGTGGTAGCAAGTGTGCCAGCCCGAGAAGATATGGAGTAGAAACGCCAACGACCTATAATTGTAGCGCAAAAAATGCATTAATCCCCTTGTATTTCACATCAGTTTCAGCAGCACTTGAATTATTCCAATACCAATACAAAATTGATTTACACTTTTAATAAAATAACAGCTTATAAGAATATATGCAAATATATTTGGATGTGCGGTTGAATAAAAGTTGCTATGAAAAAAATACAATTATCTTAATTGAAAGCAAATTCTGGTTCACATTTCAAATGCTAAACCTCAGTTTTTCATTGTGAACCGTGTACAAATTATTGAAATGGCACAAAGTACCATGAAAAATCTGTGATAACAAGACAATGCAAGAAACACATAAAAACAAAATGGAGATCAAATTTATATAACGGAAAATAAAAAGGTAAATATTTTGGTACGTGATGTTCCAGATACTGAATTATTCAATCAAACAATGAAGAAGTGGCATTAGAGAAGGTGGCTGGTTGAGGGCAATCGATCGAGTGATAGTTTACTATATGCCTGCCTGCAAGAACCAGAGCCATTTTCAGAAAAACAATATTGTTACTAAAAATAATATGCAAAAAAAATTAATTTGATTAATTGCTACAACATATATATGCACTTCCGTTGTACATAATATTTAAAGTTGATTTCATCTTTGATCTCAAGATCAGGGAACTAAATATAATATATCATCATCGGGTTTTTGGCAAGTTAATATGTAATTTACCATAATGTGATATGAAAATAAGAAATTTACCTGTCTGCGAAATGAAATAATGAGCAATTTATCTCCGTATGATATGATATAATGAACAATTTATCTCCTTGCTAGTAGATGTATTTTGCATACACACTCTATAATGCGCATGAGACTTCATTTTCATGTAAAAACTTACTAATTTAACCTTACCATTGACAACATATTCACTTCACTTTAACCCCCCTGTGATATGCGTAAATAGGAAATTTACCTCCCTGTGATATGCATAAATGGACACTTTAACTCCATGTGATGTTGCAATAATGGGCATCTTATCCCTTTATAAAAATGTTAAAATCAAGAGGGAGGCAGTATGTTTTTTTTATAAAAATACTGGAAGGTATTTTGCCCTGTTATTTATCAAAGGGAGTCAAACGGTCTATTTGGAATAACACAACTAGTTAATTTGCTATTCACTCTATCAACATCTGATGCATTAATTCGATCATAATGTGAAATGACTAACATGAAGATCGATGAATATATATATATATATATATATTTATTCATTAAAATGTAACTTAAATGAATCAGAAATGCAAAAAACTATGAAAGCATACATTCTTACCAGTCTGATAAGTGGTGACCATTCATTCATTTATCTCCAGGAGCAATTATGAGTTTGAATCTACCCCTTTTCACCACTTGATGTCCTTCTGCCTCTTTTTTCTTCATCTCCATTTTCCTGGCAGATGTAACTGCGTATTTGGTAACACG
This sequence comes from Penstemon newberryi var. newberryi, assembly GCA_030819805.1. Lineage (NCBI taxonomy): Eukaryota > Viridiplantae > Streptophyta > Magnoliopsida > Lamiales > Plantaginaceae > Penstemon > Penstemon newberryi. The sequence continues at coordinate 31,252,818 of JAUALY010000003.1, read as the reverse complement.
TTCCATGGACAACATCTCAAGCTTTTCTACCAGGTTGGTTGGAACTTCATCGAGCTTCTCACACGTTTTAATTACAATGCTTTTCAGTTTGGGAAATGAATCAGCTGAGGCTACTGTCCAAACCTTTAGATCTGTCCGAGCGATATACAAGAACTCGAGCTTATGAAAGACGTCTCCTTGTGAAGCTTCCCAAAAACTTCCAACAAATGCATTGTCTTTCAATTTGAGCACCTCCAGGGTACCAAGTTTCCCCACTGCAGACATATGCATCCAATCCAAGTAGGTAGATGATAATGATAGAATTTTGATATTTGTGGGGAATCTCCGAGGGAAGCAGCGCAATGGGTTTTCAGATGCTACTTTAGGAAACACATCATTCACCAGCTTCAACTTTTGGAGTTGCAGTTTCTCCAAGCACGTGGAATCCAAAAGCGTGGCTAGTTCACCACGGATACCCAATGTCTTGAGGTTGTTGGCCTTGTTAAACACTTCCTCTGTGCAACTTTGAGGAGATATTCTACTAAGTGTTTGAATGTTTCCACCTCCTTTGCCTTTCACAGCCTTCTTCAGAATCATGGATGCTTTTGTCTTGACATGCCTCAGTTGCATCATATCCCATATGTTTGCTTTTATTTTGAGGGTCCTTTCTGTTGTGTCCACTGTAAGAGTCTGCATGTTCCAGAGCTTAGACATGGCTTGAGGAAGGATCTTGAGATGATCCACAGAGAGAGTGAGGTACCTCAAATGAACTAGTTTTGTTATCCTAGAAGGAAATTTGGGGAATCTAATGGTATTGACATCTAAGACCCTGACTATACTGAAGGCATCGGTGATAAATGTAATATCTTTGGCCTGTAGGTTGATGGTTTCCTTAGAGTTGCATAAAAAAGAACGGGTTTTCTGGATCTTCAATTTCTTCAATAAGAAGTCGTGGACATAAGAATTGATACAAAGGCGGCGACATTTTTGTATAACTTGATCTGAAGGCTCAAAATCTCTAGTATCCTTAGACTTCCTTATTTCTTGAAATATGTCCTGTTCATCATGGGAAGCCCTTTTTTTGCAGAACTCACGTATAGTGTCGTGTATAAGACATGTTTTAACTTCGCCATTGAGCTTTGTTTTTTCAACCATCACCAAGTTCCTACTGATAAGATCATTCAGATTATCTTGAGCAGTGTCCTCCAAGCTCTTTCCTGGTTTCTTCTTAATGAATCCTTCTGCAATCCACAGTTGAGTCAATTTCCAAACAGGGATCTCGGTCTCTTCGCGAAACATTCCCAAATACAAAAAGCAATCTTTCAACTCAAAAGGCATTGTTTGGTAACTCCATGAAATAATCTTTTCCATGTGTTTACCTTCTTCCCCCTGAAGTAGATACTCTTTCACATCCTCGGAGATCTTTCTCCATTCGCTCTTAGTATCTCCCGCAGTTGAGAATTTATCAATGAGAATTCCCCCAATCACTACGATTGCAAGGGGAAGTCCTCCACATTTTTCGGCAATAATTCGCCCGTATGCTTTCAAATCTTCAGGGAAAATTTCATCAGGCCCACCAAATACTTCTAAATGAAGAAGCTCAAAACTTTTTTCATCAGTTAGGAACTCCAACTCGTGGGGATCTCTACTAGCATTTGCACGACAAGCCACTTTCTTGTGGCGGGTGGTTATCAAAACTTTACCCATCTTATTATCCATTGGCAAGAATTTTCTGATTTCATTCCATGCTTCAAATGTCCACACATCATCGATGAATATCAAGAATTTTCCTCTCTTCAAGTTATCATTGACCAATATGGCTAATTCATCAACACTCTTGATAGACATGTCTTGTTGGGTGAAGTTCTTCAGAATATTGAGCAACACATCCTTCATGTTGTATTCTTGAGAAAAGAAAATCCATATGAGAGTAGGGAATTCAAATTGGATTCTTGGATCACGATAAACCTTCCATGCTAATGTTGTCTTCCCAAGCCCAGGCATACCTATGATGGAGAGAACATCAAGTTTATCTGTTTCTTCATTCAACCATTGAATTAGAGTGTCAGTTTGTTCTTCTAAACCAACAACATTGTCTTGCCTCGGCGCCTGTTAATTTACAAGTGATCAACAAATTATATATAAGATCATTGACGCACTCGGGTTGGGAATTGAAAAAATAATTTGGATTTATATGTCTTGCTCTTAGAGAGTATTTCGCTGCTTTCTGAAAAGCCAAACAAACATTTTTGTTTCTTTTTCAGAAAAAAAACTTATTCTATAAGTTTATCTCAAAAAATCTAAATAAATTTACTCTAATAAATTAATTTATCTCTTACATTACTTGTCACACATAACATATATAAAGTAATATATCTCTTGTACTATTTCTCTTATTTTCATAATCTCTAAAAAGAATTTACGGCCCTATTTAGAGGGGTTCTGGCCCGATTTCACGGGTCTCGATTTCAAAAAACTGGTTTTGGTGATTTCGGTGAAACCTTGAAACCCCATTTCGTTACGTTTTGAATGTTGTGTTTTATGGTTTTGAAAAAGTTGAACTATCACTTGGATTGTGTTTAAATGTTGGGGTTTGGGGGAAAAATGAGGTGTCAAATCAATGTGTTTTATAGAATTTTGGGTAAGAAAAAAGGTGTAGATTTCAAATCAACGTTTTATGGGTTTCAAGAGTTTGAGTTTATGTTTGTGAATAAATTTGTGATGAGTTTCATGCCTTTTCAAACTCCAAATGGAAGAGTTTGGGCTCAATTCACGAGATCCGGGAAACCGAGCCAAAACGCTTCCAAACAACCCACAACTTTCTAAAGATAAACTCACTATTCATCTAGGAATATTCAAACAAACAATCATTTTCAAAAAGTGAAAACCGAGAATATTTCTAAAATTCTCCAAGTTTCCGAAACTACTCTTTGAAAAGCGAAAGAAACAAACCCTTTGAGTCTGTACAATTTTAACCGATTAAAATAATTAAAAAATGAGTCACACCCCCAAAATTTCGATTGATAATAAAAATAGTAATTATTAATACTTCCTCCGTCCCATTTTCTTTATTCGTTGGTACGGTTGACCAGTCAACTTGACTAAATTTTGAAAATTTATATTAAATAATATAATTAATATATTTCACTAATAATCTGATAATATCATATGACACTATATATATAAATATATATATATATATATATATATATATATATATATATATATATATTTAAAGATTTAATACGCCACCAACGTGAATAATTTAACATCATAAATCACTTAAAGATTGTAAAGTTTGACCGGATACTGTAGCTAATGAAGTAAAAATAATTGGACGAAGGAAGTAATAAATATGTTTTAGAATAAAAAAGTATTGAAGAACCAAATTTCAACAGCAGTCAATTTTGTGATTGTTTTCAAAAAAATTATTATACTACAGTTAACACACAGTTAAGGCCTTTAACTTTTATCCTATTTTAATTTTAGTCTCGTATAAAGAACAAATTACTGAAAGTTACAAGAGAAATTTGATATGTACATTACTAAAATTGAAATAAAATAAATAAAGGACTAAATTGAAATAGATTTAAAGTTAAATACTATATAATTAGATACATGTCTGGTGTAATTACAAAATTATTTGTGAAAGAATCTCAATGTTATAAGACTGTTTTTGTAGTTTTGTCAGGATATAAAATTCAAAACATAAGAAAAGAAAATCGATCGAGTAAGTGACGTCACGAGACAGCGGAAAGGTAAACGGAGAGGAGGACCTAGGCGGTTTCGAGCAGCGAACAACATGGCACGGCGGTCGGCAGGTGGTGATTGAGGCTTTCGGCTTCAATGGCCTGGTTGGGGCTTTTTTGGAAGGAGATAAGTTAGGGAAAAGGGAGAAGAAAGGGGGATAAACGGGCAACGGTTGAGGCCATAGATAGGAGATCATTCAGGGCCTACTTGGATGGATTCTTGCCCGGTTTCGTGGGTCTCGGATTAAAAGAAATGGTTTGGATGGATTTGATACAACTTTTAAAATCTCACTTGGATTAGTTTTGCATGTTGGGGTGTGGAGAAAAAAGTAGAAGGTAGATGTCAAATCAATGTCTTTTTAAGAAAGTTTGAGAAAAAAAAATAGATAGTATTTTTCAAATCAATATTTTATAGGTTTCAATAGTTTGAGTTTAGATTTGTGAATATGTTTGTAATGAGTTTCGTGAGTCTGACAAAAAATTATTTGGAAGGGGTTTAGCTCGATCTCGCGAAACCCGCGAGACTGGGCCAAAACTCCATTTATATTGAGTTTGAATGTTAGGGTTTGGAGATAAAAATAATGTGATATGTATATTGCAATTGAGGGAATTGCACTTTTCATACCAAACTTTTGGTATCTTTATACATTTTATACCATACCTTTCAAAATAACACATTTGATATCAAAATTGACCAACATTTTTCACATTTGGTTTGGCCGTTAATTTATGGACGGAAAAGGTCACGTACGTGGCACATGCCCGTTAAGTGAAAAAAGAGGGGAGAAATGCAATTATTAAAAATTGGGCAGGGGTTTTTTGCAATTTCGCCTTCTTCCTCCTCCAATACAATCGCAGGCTTCCGGTGGCTATTGGTCAGATTGGTTGAGGGCTTTTGTTCCTCTTGTCGTGGAGAAATCATACATGTAAAGATATTTTCAATCCGTTGAGTAATCTATTCGAATTTTGGGTTCTAATTTTCGAAGTCAAAATTTTCGAAATTTCAAATCGTGATTTCTCCTTCGATTCTTAACTAAAATTCGTGATTCTTGTTGCAATAGTTTTCCCTGACCATGGGCATCATTTTCCATGGGGTGATTGTAGCTGCCGTCGACGGTTGAGCTCCGCCCTAGGTTGTCGGCCTAAGCCCTAATTTTTTCGCGAAAAAATGCGTCTCCCCGGAGCTCCACCGTCGACGGCCGCTGCAATTAACCCATGGGAAATGTTTCCCACGACAAGATGAACAAAAACCCTCAACCAATTTCTACCATCGGCCACCGGAAGCCGGCGATTGTACATAGGAGGAAGAAGGAGATAATTTCAAAAACACTCTGCCCAATTTTTAGATAATTACTACATGGTATTAAGATCTAAGGATAATTACATTCAGCTACACAAAAATATATATATATATATATATATAGATGTGGGAAAATTATTACCTTTAATCTCATGGATTTTGTTGGTTGGACGGTTGAATCCACTGATGTGCCCCGAAGATACGCAAATTCGGTAACCCTGTTGAACACAGGTTTGACTTTTCTTTCTCTTAGGTTTTTGACTTCTCTTGCAAGGGCGAAGTTGTTCGGGTTGTTGGCAATAGTGCATGAGTCAATGGTGTCCTCCACTTCATAACAGACATTTCTTATCTCTCTCTCAAATATTTTGAATCGTTCATCTTTATTTTGTTTGTCCGACGCCTCCAAGAAGGCTTTCATATCTCTAAGTTCTCTTTCAAGCCCATCTAGCTCTTCTTTCGCATTGGATATCAGATCGAATTGATCCAAAGCTAGTTGCACCAAGTTGTCAAGCAAGAATGTCACTGCAGCATCAGGATTAGCCATTTTTTCTTTTTCTTTTTCTTTTTCTTTTTTTGATATTGATGAGAAGAGGTAGAGGGTGAAATTAAGTTTTGAAGACAAAATGTCTAATTATATACAACTAATCTCAAAGTCATCAGCTTAGTTGGTTTGTGTTAAAGGCCTACTAGGAGAGCAAACTCTTCATGTGGGCCACCTGCTTAATTTGTTTAATTATTTTTCGTTTTTGCATTTATTTTGTTTTAATTTATTATTTAATTAATAAAAAAAACTTTAATTTAATTTAATTTAATAACATTGGGCTTGTTTGTTTGGCGTTTCCCAGATTTTTTTCATGTTTGGGAAATGCCAAACACACATGTTTTCTACTTTCTGAAATAAATTTTTCATTAATTAATTTTCTCAAACTACTCTCTCAAAAGCCAAACAAACAACAATTTTCTTATCTCTAAACAAAACCTATACAAACTCTACTTTGATTTGATATAAAGTAACATATCTCTTACACAATTTATCTCATATAACAAACATGATTTGACATAAAGTCTTAAACATCTTACACCTACAACCTAACTCTTCCAAAAAAACATACACATACTTTATTTCTCAAACAACTCTCTCAAAACCCAAACAAACAACATTACGCAAATCGAGATTATTTCACAAACCTTCACTACTCTCCCAAACTACTTTCTCAAACGCCAAACAAACATGCCCATTGTTAGTTTTTAATTTTTCACCTGATTAAATTTGTGTATTATTATTATTATTATTATTATTATTATTATTATTAATAAGTAAGAGTGAGAAAATAATTGATCAATTGAAATTAAATGGAAAGTGAAGATTGATACATTGGAGACCACCATGTCGAAAAAAAAGGGGCAAAGGCAGGGGTGAATTGATACATTGGAGATGGCTTGTAACTTTGAAACGTCGAGAAGAGAAGACAGTCTCGTAAACCAATTGTAGAGGTATCCACATATGTCGTAATTAACTACAAAATTTCTTATTACTTAAGTAAATAAGTAGTACATGTTTCATTGTGAAAGCCCAGTAGCATGACAAGTACAATTTATACTACTTTATAGCAACTTGCAGTTTCTTTATTGGTAGTACATATAATCGCGCTAAAAAGTAAAGACTACGAGGACTTGGTCAAGATAAGTACATTAATTACAGTTTTCATTTAGATTTCTGCTTTTGTTCTGATCTTCCTTCTAATGTTTTAGAGATTGTATTATCCGACTTCGGAATTTCCTTAAGTTTAATAAAATCAGTTTGACTCTCAAAAAAAAAAAAAAAAAAAAAAAGAATATAGCAGCTGTCCGATCTTAATTACATAGTTCGTTTTTTATGCGATGAAGTTGACTTCTCATCTAAATTAGATATAAACAAAATGGAATTTTCTTATCTTGCAGCGCTTTGACATTCTTACGAGTAATTAGCATTTTGCATTCAAAAATACATCCTTCCGTAGTTAAAAATAATTGAAATTAATTATTGGAACATTGCATTCTTGAATTTCGAATTATTTGGCGAACTATGTGGATGCAAAATACCAAATATATTCATCATTCACTATGTCAAAAAAATCAAGTTGATTGGTCATTTAATTATCTATCTGGAAATTAATATGTTAAAAATAATAATACGCTGATTAGTACAATTTCTTTAATAAAAATTGATTTACTTTTTTTGATAACGTGGAGCCCCGATTTTAAAATTCGCCTAGGACCCGTTTGTTTGACAGGAATGGAATCTGGTTTTGGGAATTTGATTTCTAGGAATGTGATTGATTACCAGTGATATAATTTCATTACAGTGTTTGGGTAACATTCGGGATTTCAGGAAGGAAAGTGACAAATCCCTTTTTATATGTTTGGTAAACACAAGGAACGGAATCCATTTTTTCAAATGTTAACAAACATTTTTCACTTATATAATTATATAACATATGGTATTTATGAAACAATACTTGCAGAATTAACACTAAACTTATGTGAAATTACAAGATCATTACTTGAAGTTTCAATAATTACTAAATTTTCTCTCGCATTTTGAATTTCACCTTAAAAGCCCTTCAAACTCTAGGTCTATAATGACAATGCTCGTCATCACATAATCTGATATGAATCCCTTTTTATCCACGATTAATGATGATTTGAATTTGTAACATTTAGGAACGCAAATACCATTCTCTATGGAAAGATGTATATACATATATATAATCAAAATAAATATTATAATATATTTTTTTATTTTGTGTTGTATTTATAAAATTTATTAATCAATTAATATAAGTTTAAACTGAGGTGGCAGGTGGGTAAGTGGGTGGGGGAGATGGACTTTGTGAAATGGGATGGGTGGCTCAATTGATTTATGAGATTTTTTTTTAATTCAAAATTTTAATTTTAACTTTCTTATTATCATGTGGGTCAAATTACTCAATCAATTATCAATTAATATGTTGGACATTATTGAAACTTCAAAAGATAATTAATTTCACATAGAGTGTAAGTATTATTCTTTATGTTGAATAATTATGTAATATACTTAAAATACATGAAAATTTATAATTTATTTAATTTATGGATTCCACATGGAATGGAATTAGAATACCATAGAAAACTTCGGTTTCAGATTCCTAGTTTATAAAGGCGAGATTCCTATTTTTAAGGAATTTAATTCCTTTCCCAAAATCTAATAAATCAACCCAAACATTATTATGTGATGTCTGGTAATACGATTACCAAACTACATGCCATTCCCAGGTAACTAAACGGGTCCCTAGGGTTCCTGAATGTCTAGTGTCGACCCTGTTCGAGATATTCTTTTTTCAAATTACTATTAATGTTAAAGGCAATAAGGCAAATAAATGGCAGAATTGTTTCTGATGTGAATATTTTTTATTGAATTGGATTAACAACTTAAAATGGGAATGACTTGTCTCCTCCATCGGTTGGATAAATGTCAACAAAATAAATAGGGAGCCAAGATGGGACAAGAATCAAGATTGTTGGAAGAATTTATTAACTCAAAGAACATCCAAGTAATATTATTATTTGAGTTAATTGAGTAAAAGGTTTTGAAGATGACAAAAAAGAAGTCGCCAACTTAGTAATGAAAGCTTCGTAAACCTTTTGCGAAGATTGAAAACTTGGATTGAAGATGCCTACTTAAAATAAGAAGTATTCAAGGATTGAAGGTTCAATCATCTATCATGATTGAATTACGGTCTTGAAGGTAAGTGACCAAAACAGTAAAGTGGAAATTTTTTAGTCATCTTAAGCATAGTCAAAACAGCTCGATGAAGTTTTGGTTAGCTAAGTGATGCATAAGCAGAGTGGTTCCATCAGGTAAGTGTAGTTGACCAGCAAGCTCTCCAATGGAAATAAATGCATCTGGTGTAATAGAAGACATCAAAGAGGGGTATTAAAGGCAAGAGAATGTGTATTAAATTCAAAATCCTTTTGATCAGCTAAGTGCATTTAATGTGACTGTCAGAAAAATACAGCATAGTACAATGTACAGTCTGCAAAGGTAGTCGTTCAAAGAAGACCATTGCTCAGAAAAGTACAGCATAGTACAATGTACAGAAACAAGCTTGAAGGGAACATATCTTTCTAGCTTGTTTGGAATTAAATCCCTAAATTATATTGATTTCTCAAGAAACATGTTGCAATTTGATTTTTCGAAAGTAGTGGAGTTTACGACAACCTTGGCACATTTGGATTTGAACCACAATGTATCTATGGAAGCATTCCTCAAGCGTTGGCTAAAATTAATTATGTGTCTTTGGATGTGAGTTACAATAAGCTTTGTGGTAAGATTCCTGTGGGCGGGGGATTGCAAGAATTGGTTGTTAATAGGTTTCTTCACAACAAATGCTTGTGTGGTGCACCATTGCCCAACTGCAAATGATTCTTTCCATAATTGGAATGTTTAAGGTTGTAATATGAAGTTGCCCAAGTGCACCATTTACCTCCTTGCTAATGGAGGTGTAGTATACAAACACACTTTATAATGCGACTGAAATTTTATTTTCATGTAAAAAATTATTGATTTGACCTTACCCTTGATAATATATTCACCTAACTTTACCCCCCTGTGATATGCATAAATAGACAATTTACTTCCCTGTGAGGGCATCTCCAACCGAAGGGCAATTGGAGATGCCCTCATGCCCCCTTGCCCTCTTGACCAACCGAAGGGCAATCAACATTTATTTAGTTCAATTTCACAACTTTTCTCACTCTAACTTAATAATAATAATAATAATAACAATAACAATAACGTTAAATTCATTTAAAACTAACAATATTTAAACTATAAATTAAATTCTAATCATATTTTATTTGTATGAATTTTACGAATGTAGATAAATTTTAAATTTTAAAATTTAAACTAACCACGTTATTAAATCTAACACAAAGTTTTAATACAATGTTATTAAATCTTTCACAATATTTAAAATTAAAGTTGACCATTTTTTTTTACACAGTTTTTTCACTATTAATATATATATATATATATAAGGAAGTAACAGGTGGCAGCCATCATTGCCTGGACAGGCGCGTGCAACACACGTGTCCGGTCAGGGAGTGGACGCCCGCGGGCAACTGGGCAGTCAATGCTTGCCCGACCGGTTGCATGTTGGGATTCGGTAAGATAAATAGCCCTTCAGGCAGCGGAAAACAAAAATTTTAAGGACCTCTTACGGAATCTTGCCAGGATACTAAACTAGTTGTATATATATGAATATTAAATGACAGGAATAATTATATCCAAATTATACATGTCTCCTAGCAAATCCAAGTAACTAGCAAAGTCGTTGCGTTTTCTCCCTCGGTAGAATCGATCCAAGCTTTGTTGTAGCGCCCCACGTGTTGCGCCTCTACGAGTTGATACACCACAATATCACGAAATATAATATATCCTAATCGGCTAGAACATAGGATATATTAATATCTAAGATTAGAGAACAAGATTGGAACGAAAAACGAAATCGAAAATTTCTTCCAAAAGGAAGAAGGGTTCGGCCGATTTCACTAGGGAGAGAGGGAGAGAATTTTTCTTGACTTGGCTTTTTGGCTCTTGATTAATGTGTATGAGATATGACATCAAATCTCCTATTTATAGGAATCTCATAATCCTAATCCTCCTAGGACTAGGACTCCCAAGTCTTCTAATTCTCCTACATGGGCCATGGCCCTTTTAATTTGAAGACCAAGTCTTCTAATTAATTCATGGCCCATACTTGATTTAATTAATTGGGTCTTTATTTAATCTTTCAACTAAATGGCCCAATTAATTTATTTCTTTCTCATTTAATTAAATTAGACTCTAAGTCTTTTTAATTAAATATTCCCATAATTAATTAAATCCAATTTAATTAACTAACTCATAAATTAAATTCCAATTTAATTTTCAGTCTAGATCCAATTCCAATGGGATCACTTTCGCTCCAATTGGGTCGACCCAGTCGACCCAGTCACCCCAATCGACCCAGTCGATTTAGTTGACTCAGTCATTCTTCATTTCCTCGCTTTCGCTGCATGTGTATTGTGTATGCCCCCGTAGGTTCACCACATAATTGGCTGTGGGTTATAATAAAATATTTATTTAATTACTCGAGTATTAAATACTCTAAATCAATCGAACACTCTGTCGACTGATCATTCCAAAATTAGCACCCCTGCTAATTTGGGAATTCTCCCACACTCCACGGTCGATGTCTGGCCACAAGCCCATGGAGCCCAATCACTGGTGAATTAATTCAGTGAACCTTTTAATCATTTACAATTTCCATATACGCTATAATCTCTCCATCGAACAATATCCCAGTCAATACTTAAGGGCATGGATTTTTCATCGGTTCCCTTTTAATTTGTTTTGACCTTATGCATTCTGATCTCGAAATAATTCTCTTTGACTTAATCTTTATGAGCTACTTTCATAATGCCGTCAGATACCTTGGCCAAGGATTTTACCAGAATTAATTTCTCACAGAAATTCATAGGAGAATTTCCCAACCTATCAAGTTGGGTCAAGGGATCCTTTGTTGATGATATGAACCTGCATACGAGTCCCTCTATACCCAACATGAATTCACAGAGACTTTCTGGTGATCTCCAGTCGGTCGAAACTCACATCTAAGTATAGACGTTCTCGCACCAGATAAACCCTATCACCTCAAGTATTTAGGGATCATTCCTCGTATACTATTGTAAATAGGAATAACTTCAACTCCGATATGCGACTACCGCTTCCATGGTGAGTTATTTCCTAATTGGGGTATTCAGTGCACTTGCCATCCCAGCAAGTCACCCACTTATGTGTATCGACTATCCCAGTCACGCTCGTGGACCCCAACGTCCTCCAGTTCATCGGAGTATACACATTAGTGAGAGTCTAACCGAATCCAACGATGTCCCATCTCGATTGGATTCTACGACTCTTGAATATGTTATAGATCACGGCCTTGGAGATCAGTCCACGGGTTGTCCCATAGCCTTGTGATCTAAGGACTTGTATCCTTATGCGTAGATAATTATTACATAGGATAAAGTTGACCATATAATAAAGATGCATTTATTAATCTAAATTGAATAGTTCATTTATTTATTACAATAAATGGCAGCCATACAGTTGGCTTGCCGGACACTATTCTATCAATCTCCCACTTGTCCTAAAACCAACTTTCTATGTTCTTGAGTCCCATCTTTATCAGATGTTTCTCGTATGCCTTTTGAGGCAGTGGCTTTGTAAGCGGGTCTGCGGTATTATCTTCCGAATCGACACGTTCCATCATAATGTCTCCTCTACCAATGATATCCCTTATCAAATGGTATCGTCTGAGAACGTGCTTGGATTTCTGATGAGATCTCGGCTCCTTTGCTTGCGCTATTGCTCCATTATTATCACAGAAGATAGTAATGGGCTCAGCAATGCTAGGTATCACATCCAATTCCTGGATGAAGTTTTTCATCCAAACACCTTCCTTTGCGGCTTCACACGCTGCAATGTACTCTGCTTCGGTGGTTGAATCTGCGGTAGTATCTTGCTTGGAGCTTTTCCAGCTTACCGCACCACCATTGAGGCAAAATACGTATCCAGATGTTGACTTGAAATCGTCTACATCGCATTGGAAGCTCGAATCTGTAAAGCCTTCCAATTTCAATTCTCCTCCACCGTATACCAAGAACAATTCCTTAGTCCTTCTCAGGTACTTTAGAATTGCCTTTACGGCTATCCAGTGCTGCTCTCCTGGATCAGACTGATAGCGACTCGTAACGCTTAATACGTACGCCACGTCTGGTCTAGTGCATAGCATACCATACATTATGCTTCCAATAGCGGAGGCATATGGTATTTGAGACATATTGCTTCTCTCTTCAGGTGTCTTTGGGGCCATAGACTTAGAGAGTGCAATTCCATGTCTCATTGGAAGTAATCCTCTCTTGGATTCTTCTATACGGAATCTCTTCAGTATTTTATCTATGTACTGTGATTGGGAGAGGCCCAGCAGTCCTTTTGATCTATCTCGGTAGATCCTTATACCTAGTACAAAGGATGCTTCTTCCAAATCCTTCATTGAGAATTGTGTAGACAACCATGCTTTCGTTTCGGATAACACCTTTACATTGTTTCCAATGAGAAGGATGTCATCAACGTAAAGCACCAAAAATTCAACTGTACTCCCACTGATCTTCTTGTACACGCAAGGTTCGAACACGTTTTTTGATGAATCCAAAAGTTTGGATTGTTTCATCGAAACGGATGTTCCAACTTCGGGAAGCTTGCTTCAGTCCATAAATGGACCTCTGGAGTTTGCACACCTTGTGCTCATCTCCTTTGGATGCATATCCTTTTGCTTGCTCCATGTAGATCTCCTTATCAATGTCTCCATTGAGGAAGGCGGCCTTCACATCCATCTGCCATATCTCGTAGTTATACCACGCAACTATGGCTAGCAAGATTCGAATGGATTTAGGCATTGCGACGGGCGAGAAGGTTTCCTCAAAGTCAATGCCTGGTCTTTGAGTGTATCCTTTTGCCACTAGTCGCGCCTTGTAGGTTATTACCTCTCCGTTCACTCCTAGCTTTCGCTTATAGATCCACTTGCAACCCACGGGAGTCACTCCCATTGGTGGATCTACCAAGGTCCAGACCTTGTTTGAGTGCATGGAGTCCAATTCGAATTCCATGGCTTCGCGCCATTTTCCAGAATCTATGTCCAACATAGCTTCATCGTAAGTCCTTGGGTCGGTTAGAGACTGTCCAGTCTCATGCAGCAGACCGTAGTACCTCTCGAGTTCTCTACGTTGTCTTTCTGACCTACGAAGTATTGGTGTACTTACTGGTGCACTTTCATGCTCTTGTTCTCCCACTGCCTGTGGTGATGGGTCAGCTTGTTCGACCTCTTCGGCCTTTTCAGCTTAAGTGACCTCATCGAGTTCTATGTTGTGTTCTTTCTTGTCCACCAAGAAATCCTTCTCGAAGAAGTGTGCGTTCCTTGAGACAAACGTAGTTTGTCTTGTAGGATCATAGAACTCGTATCCTATCGAGTTTTCTGGATACCCCACGAATTTGCACAAAGTGGATTTTGTTTCCAATTTATCTCCCACTAGCTTCTTGACGTAAGCGGGAGATCCCCATATGCGCATGAATGCGTATGAGGGTGCCTTGCCAAACCATAATTCGTATGGTGTCTTTTGTACGGATTTAGAAGGTACCATATTTAGTATCTTCGTTGCCGTGAGGAGGGCATGTCCCCAAAATGAAAGAGGAAGGTCAGTGGCACTCATCATAGATCGAACCATATCCATCAAGGTTCGATTCCTTCTCTCAGCTACTCCATTTAATTGCGGTGTAGCAGGAGGAGTCCACTGAGATAATATTCCATGCTCAACAAGATAATTCAGAAATTCGTTACTAAGAAATTCTCCACCTCGATCAGAACGAAGAGCCTTTATCGTATGACCAAGTTGATTTTCTACTTCCATCTTGAATTCTTTGAATCGTTCAAAGGCTTCAGACTTGTGTTTCAGCAATAACACATATCCATAACGACTATAGTCGTCAGTGAAGGTAATGAAGTAGTCGTAGCCACCTCGGGCGCTTTTTCTTAGTGGTCCACATACGTCAGTATGTATTAAGTCCAACGTTTGCTTGGTTCGCTCAGGGTTTCCTTTAAATGGCAGCTTAGCCATTTTACCCTTAAGACATGGTTCACATGTTGGCATTTCATCAATGTGCTTGATCTCAAGCACGCCAGATGATGCTAACTTTTGAATCCTTGACTTGGATATATGTCCAAGTCGAGCGTGCCATAATTGGGCAGAAATTTCATTATCTTGTTTTCTTTTGTTTTGTTGTACGTGCATAACTAACTTAGGTGGTTCTATGGTGTATAGTCCATCTTTCAATGTACCAGTGAAAAACAAATGATCATTCATGAATAATGAAAAGGAACCTTTATTAATATTAAAATTAAAACCTTCATTATCCAAAACATGAATAGAAATAATGTTTTTCACTAAACCAGGTACATAAAGAACGTTCCTAAGGACTAACTTATTACCACCTAAATATAACTCCACTTCGCCTATGGCCTCGACAGCAGCTCTAGCTCCATTGCCAAATCGCAGGATCCAATCCCCAGGCCTAAGTGGCCTAGTTGCTCCCATCACCTGTAAATCATTACAAAGATGAGAACCACAAGCAGTGTCTAACACCCAAGATGCACAGTTAATTGATAAATTAACTTCAACAAGGAATATACCATTCGAGTTCTCCAAGAACTCTACTTTGATCCTTTCCCTTGACCTCGTGCAGTAAGGAGCTCTGGTTTCCATTTGCCTCGCCTTTGATCGCCGCCCAGTCCTATCACCAACCCCTGCTTTCTTTCCAAAAGAAGCTTCATGTTCCTCGAGCATTTGTCGCAGGACGTGCACAGTAATCTCTCGCCTTTGGAGATTCAAGTCCGCGACAAAACTGTCATATGATCTAGGAAGAGATTGTAGGATTATATCCACACGAAAATCATTGTCCATCACGACACCCATATCATCGAGTTCCGAAAGAAGTCGAATCATCTTGTGTACGTGGATTCCGACAGGAGTTTCTCTTCTCTTTCTTTCTTGCAAGAGTTCTCTCGTTATCGCGAATCTGCGACGTCCATCTCTAATCCCATAAAGGAATTCGAGATTCGAGAGAATCTCTTTCGCGGATACCATATGCTCATGTTGTAACCGCAGATCAAGTGACATATATTCCAACATGTAATCACGAGCTAAGCTATCATCCAATTTCCATTTGGTGATGCTTTTTCGAAGCTCTTCGGGAACATCCTGTGAAATATCAACGGGTGGAGGTACAGACAAAACGTATGAAATGTTTTCAGCATCTTAAAGTCCATTCAAGTGGTGTGACCAGAAGTGCAGGTTTGGTCCAGTTAAAATGTTACGTTCAAGTGATTAGATGGACAAATCTCTAAGTGCTCTAAGCTCTTTAGTCATCATATCTATAAATAAGACGATAGAAGAAATGAATACGCGAATGATTAATTTTAAATGCACAATTTACAAACATGGTTTTTATTTGTAAATTACTCCCACTATTTTAATCAAAATCTTATGCCCCCACATAAGTTTCGGGAATATTAAAATATCCTAGCGGGCTCAAGGCCCAAATGCAATCTCCTAGTACCCACGACTCGTTGGCCATACTATTTGATCCATTTGGTGGACGACATCGTCGTCGGTTAACCATCGCAGCTAACCCTTGAGTTCATTTAGCCTCGGTTTTCGTTATGGACCCACGACTCGTGAGACATCCATATTTACTAGCGTTAAATCATGTCCAATACGCGTGGAGAGAAATAGTTAAATCCTAGACGCCCCACGACTCGTGAGACAGCGCCTAGAATCTTGCTATCCCCTCCCTTGGCACTAAACTGTGCATCGAGGCAATAGACATATTATCTTCCTATAGCTCGACCCACGACTCGTGAGACATCGAGATATATTCGTACAATATGCCTAAGACCTAGTAATTGGATAGGCTCGGACCATAGACACCATTCATATGCGCCCGTTATTCGATTTAATATTATAATTGAATTTTAAAGTTCAATTGGAGGTTTTATCAAATTTTCTTGTGCGAGGTCTCACAAGATTATGCTTTATCTTGTTTACGTTATCTATTCTAAGCATGCATGACATACATCAAAGAATAATAAGTAAACATACATCACCTAGCAAGATATGATTGATCGATTGCCATCCTATGCGATCCATCACGAGCCATGCGATGGATCAATTGGTCAGTCTAGGGTGGAAATTAAATGTCCTAACTATTACAATTTTCAAACCCATACATGCATGGGCCTTCTTGTAATATCCTCCTTGATTGGGCCTCCATGTATTGAATTGGGCCTCCATGTCCTCCAAGGTAATGGGCCTCCATGTGGATCTCCAAGTCTTCATGAGGTCTTCTCGGCTCTAAGCCTAAACTAAGTCTAACTTATAATGGCCCTATTCTATTACATTTTAATTGCGCAAGCAAGGGGCACCAATCAGGCCCATTTAATTACAACCCATAAAAATAAACCAAAAACTACACAGGGCTTAGGGGCAGAAATCGATCAATCCACATATTCACTCAAGAACATGCATAAATTCACATAATTACAAAAATGTAAATTTATCGGCTCCTTTAATTTTAATTCACAAAAATTATCCAAGTTAATTAATTTTGAATTAACAATTAATCTCTAAGATTAATTAACTCTTACTTGAGTTCTAAGTAATCTACAATTCTTATTTTGATAAAGTTGGTTAATTAAGATAGTTACAAATCTTCCAAGATTCCTATCTTGTCCAAAACTCTAAGTTTCCCAATTTTTCAAATCTCCAAGATTCTCAAGATAATCCTATTTTGACTAGATTAGATAACTAAGGTAGTTCCCAAATCTTCCAAGATTCTTACCTTATCCAAAACTCCAAGTTTCCTAATCTCACAAATCTCCAAGATTTTTCAGATTTTTCAAAATAGGCAGAATTAGAGTCCAACCAAAAATCAGCCATATCTCGGCCAATAGTGAACTGCCACGTGGACAGCACACGCGCGGCCACGAAGTCCGCGCGTGGGCTGCCCGTGTCAGCCGCTGCTGCGCGTGGCAGCGTACGGCAGCAGGCGGATGCGGGTGACAGCACACGGCAAGCAGCCCGTAGGCTGCTGCTGTGTGTCGCATGCGCGGCCAGCGTGCGGTGGCCGCCCAGCCGCGGTGCGCTGCCGCGCACCGCCGCGTGCCACCGCGGTTGGATCCAATAATTTTTTTTTTGTTTCGATTACTATATGATTTAATTAAAAACAGATCCAATTAAATCCCAATCCAAAAATTAAAATAACATGATAAAATTTCGAATTAAAAATTTTCTTTAACTCCAAGTTAAACAGATCTACGTTCTAAAACAAATACAGTTAAAGAACTAGCCACACATAAATCAAACATATGATTTAAAACACAGAATTTGCAAATTCATATATATACAAAGCCAGAGTTGGCTCTGATACCACTGTTGGGATTCGGTAAGATAAACAACCCTTCAGGCAGCGGAAAACAAAAATTTTAAGGACCCCTTACGGAATCTTGTCAGGATACTAAACTGGTTGTATATATATGAATATTAAATGACAGGAATAATTATATCCAAATTATACCTGTCTCCTAACAAATCCAAGTAACTAGCAAAGTCGTTGCGTTTTCTCCCTCGGTAGAATCGATCCAAGCTTTGTTGTAGCGCCCCACGTGTTGCGCCTATACGAGTTGATACACCACAATATCACGAAATATAATATATCCTAATCAGCTAGAACATAGAATATATTAATATCTAGGATTAGAGAACAAGATTGGAACGAAAAACGAAATCGAAAATTTCTTCCAAAAGGACGAAGGGTTCGGCCGATTTCACTAGGGAGAGAGGGAGATAATTTTTCTTGACTTGGCTTTTTGGCTCTTGATTAATGTGTATGAGATATGACATCAAGTCTCCTATTTATAGGAATCTCATAATCCTAATCCTCCTAGGACTAGGACTCTCAAGTCTTCTAATTCTCCTACATGGGTCATGGCCCTTTTAATTGGAAGACCAAGTCTTCTAATTAATTCATGGCCCATACTTGATTTAATTAATTGGGTCTTTATTTAATCTTTCAATTAAATGGCCCAATTAATTTATTTCTTTCTCATTTAATTAAATTAGACTCTAAGTCTATTTAATTAAATATTCCCATAATTAATTAAATCCAATTTAATTAACTAACTCATAAATTAAATTCCAATTTAATTTCCAGTCTAGATCCAATTCCAATTGGATCACTTTCGCTCCAATTGGGTCGACCCAGTCCACCCAGTCACCCCAATCGACCCAGTCGATTTAGTTGACTCAGTCATTCTTCATTTCCTCGCTTTCGCTGCATGTGTATTGTGTATGCCCCCGTAGGTTCACCACATAATTGGCTGTGGGTTATAATAAAATATTTATTTAATTACTCGAGTATTAAATACTCTAAATCAATCGAACACTCTGTCGACTGATCATTCCAAAATTAGCACCCCTGCTAATTTGGGAATTCTCCCACACTCCACGGTCGATGTCTGGCCACAAGCCCATGGAGCCCAATCACTGGTGAATTAATTCAGTGAACCTTTTAATCATTTACAATTTCCATATACGCTATAATCTCTCCATCGAACAATCTTCCAGTCAATACTTAAGGGCATGGATTTTTCATCGGTTCCCTTTTAATTTGTTTTGACCTTATGCATTCTGATCTCGAAATAATTCTCTTTGACTTAATCTTTATGAGCTACTTTCATAAAGCCGTCAGATACCTTGGACAAGGATTTTACCAGAATTAATTTCTCACAGAAATTCATAGGAGAATTTCCCAACCTATCAAGTTGGGTCAATGGATCTTTTGTTGATGATATGAACCTGCATACGAGTCCCTCTATACCCAACATGAATCCACAGAGACTTTCTGGTGATCTCCAGTCGGTCGGAACTCACATCTAAGTATAAACGTTCTCGCACCAGATAAACCCTATCACCTCAAGTATTTAGGGATCATTCCTCGTATACTATTGTAAATAGGAATAACTTCGACTCCGATATGCAACTACCGCTTCCATGGTGAGTTATTTCCTAATTGGGGTATTCAGTGCACTTGCCATCCCAGCAAGTCACCCACTTATGTGTATCGACTATCCCAGTCAGGCTCGTGGACCCCAGCGTCCTTCAGTTCATCGGAGTATACACATTAGTGAGAGTCTAACCGAATCCAACGATTTCCCATCTCGATTGGATTCTACGACTCTTGAATATGTTCTAGATCACGGCCTTGGAGATCAGTCCACGGGTTGTCCCATAGCCTTGTGATCTAAGGACTTGTATCCTTATGCGTAGATAATTATTACATAAGATAAAGTTGACCATATAATAAAGATGCATTTATTAATCTAAATTGAATAGTTCCTTTATTTATTACAATAAATGGCAGCCATACAGTTGGCTTGCCGGACACTATTCTATCATTGCAGTCATGACATCCCCAACCCCCCTTTGCCCGCCAGCCCAGCCCTCTTCCTTGCTATCTCCAATAGAAAATCAACTCCCCCACTCCCCTCGCTCTCATGCCCTCCTCGGTTGGAGATGGTCAGATATGTGTAAATGGACACTTTAATTCGTTGTGATATTGCATTATTGGCATTTTACCTCGTAAAAATAAAAAAATCAAGAGGAAGGTAATATGTTTTTTTATAGACACACATGAAGGTATTTTCCCATTTTATTTATCTTAGGAAGTTAAACTGTCTATTTAGCATAACACATAAAATTAATCTACTATTCACTCTTCAATTAAGTCATACAACTAAATACTAATTGGAAGTACGAATGTGCAGGTAAACCTCCATTTATCGATAAATAGAAAATAATTGTAAATAAAAAGAATTAGAAATGAAAGTTTGTGTATAAGCCTTTAGGCTTACATTGTTTGATAATTTAAATAAGCTCTAACATTAGAAAATTAAAAATGTGTTAAATCTAAACCCACAAGTGATAGAATCCTAAGCAGTATAATTTCAAATTTATGGAGAGTAAATCAGACTTTAATACAAAAAGTTATTAAAATACCAAAATCATAATAAATAGAAAAACTATAAACTTATGTTTTGTGCAAAACGAAGACTAATGAATAGATAGGTGATATATGAAGATGTAGCATTGTTGGTTCCAAGTGGTTATGATGAGGTTTAGAGGGGGAGTGAATAGATTTCAGTACCTTTAAAACTTTTTTTTTTTTTTTCTTAAGACGAGTTCGTTTATCAGTTGGATAAGATGACTCAACTGTTTTTGCACTCAGATTATCAGCAGAGTATACTACTTAGTTGATTTAGCATATCAAACTTATATAATCAAAGTTTCAAACAATGATGCAGCAGATATGTATGTATAGTTTTCAAACAATGTTTCCAAATCAATTCAAACTTTAAAGCACAAAGAAAGTTTTACCCTAAGTTATAAATTCTTCAATTTAAAAGACTCTTCTTTTAAAGTATTTACTTAGCTTATGAAATATGCAATGCAAGACATGTAAAGTAAATAACACAAGGAATATTTTAGTGGTTTGGCAGAAATAAATCCTCTTAGTCCGTTTTTCTAAGTCACGCAGATTTAGATTATACTAGAAACACAAAGTAACTAGTACAAACATTTGAGCTTTTACAATAGATCATAAGCCTCAAGTAGAACATTCAGTCCCCAGGAGATTCATTCAGAAAATCCTACTCTAAAGCACTCAGCTAAAGAACACTTAAGCTTTACAACAAATGATAAGCCTTGAGTAAGAACACTCAGTTCACTCTCGAAAAATCACTCAGATTAACCTTGCTCTTTTAATATAGAAAATCACTCAGAAAATCTATACTACGAAGTTATATCACTTCACAAAGATGGATATACACTCCTTGCAAAACTCAGTTGAATGTCACTCAAACAAACAAGAGTTTGATCTTGTTGTTCAACAAAATGATTCGTCAATATATGACTTTGCTTATGATCATACGACTTAACTGATGAATTCTTGCTAGATGTGATCTTGAATTGTGCAAGTCTCTCTTCAAATAAATAAATATAATGTGTACAATATTTATCTTGCCCTCATCCTTCTCTAAGTGCCAATTTTCCTAAAAATAAAAAAATAGTTTGAATATATATAATAATATTGCCCCGGAT
Source organism: Penstemon newberryi var. newberryi (assembly GCA_030819805.1). NCBI lineage: Eukaryota > Viridiplantae > Streptophyta > Magnoliopsida > Lamiales > Plantaginaceae > Penstemon > Penstemon newberryi. The sequence continues at coordinate 31,230,960 of JAUALY010000003.1, read as the reverse complement.
CAACCTAAATAAATGGGAGATTCTAATTGTAATGGATCAAATAAATTATCTATTGACTTTTTTAGATTAAATTAAAATATTAATATTGTATCCTTGACCTTAATAACAATTAAAAATTGATTTTATCAATTATAGTTTTATTATAAAATATATTTAAATCATTATCTATTTGTTATAAAGAAAAACTGGTTAAACTCAATGTCACTTTTAATTAAATGCAAAATTAGGATTTTGTTAACGGTGTGGTGATGATACCATTTCTTCAGTTAGAACCTTAACGACAGATGATCCATCGGTAAGATAATTCGAGGTATTTTTAGTTATTGAAATATTAAAAGAGGATTATGAAGTTTCACCTAATCTCTAAGGGAGTGGAGGTGATAATCCCTTTTTTTAAGCACGAGACCAAAAATTATGATTGTTTATGATGGTGGTATTATAAATACAGTTTTGACTGATAAAAAGAAATCACTTTTAGAATGTGATTTAGATTTATCATTCTCATTCATGTCATTGCACTTCAATTGTACTGATTTCCCACTTGTCTTTTCGAATTATTTTTGTAGTGGGCGTTCAGTGTTCACTGTTAACTTATGTCCCACGTCTCTTCTTTTTAATTTTTTTTTTTTTGATAAATAATCTCTTCTTTTTAATTTGTCCATGAAAAATATGTCCTAATATTTCATGTAAGGCAACTGTCAGCCTGTCACACGATTCCTTTTTTTTTTTTTACCCCCTTGGGTCCGAAATATTTTGGCTTAATTCCATTTTACACCCTTGAAATAGTCTTATTTTTCACTTAGTACCCTAAAAAGAATTAATAGCAAATTGCACCTTGAAAACATGGTTTCTGCTTCACTTTGCACCATGGTTGTTTTTCTGGCCATCTAATAGCTATTGGGAGGGTATTTTAGTCCATTTACATTAAATATCGCCCTCTATTACTTTCCTCTATCTCCAATTGTATATAACAGATTATTTTTCTTCAAAGTTTCCCACCAAAATCAAGATGAACCCACTTATATTTCTTTTTGCCCTTCGGTTTCCTTTAATAATCACATTTTAAGGGTTTTTTAACTTCAATCTCACGATTTCAGCACAAAGTGATGACGATTTTGCTTTGGATTTAAAGTTCGTCGAGTGAAAATAAAATTCCATAAACTCTAACTTATATATTTGGGAGACTTCAGAAAGAGCTATTAATTAGTTTTCAGGGTTATTTTGTCAGTTTTACCCTTAATTGCACGTCTCACTCACGTAATGTTATTTTTAAAGGGAATGTGGGGGTTAAATTTAATGGGAATTGACTAAACTACCCTACCAACGACGAGTCAAATAACCTGAAAAATGACTAGTGTGCAAAGTGAAGGGGAACCATGTTTTCAAGATGTAATCTGCTATTAATTTTTTTTCTAGGATGCAGATTAAAAAATGAGCCTATTTCAAAGGTGCAATGTGGGATTAAGCCAAACATTTTTGTGAAGACCCTTGACACGATTCACGTGTTCATTTAAGCCCACATATATGCAATCTTTTCAAAATCGGATCGGAAGTTGAACTGGTGGCCTTACTGGTTAGTGGTTCAATTGGTTGGAAATGGTTCGACCACTGATTAAATCGGATGATGTCGCATTTACTTATAATTATGTTTAATTTTTATAATATATATTATGTACATAATAATATGAAATAATATCCTAAAACACTCGAAAGACGTACACTACTTAATCTTTAATCAATATATTTAAGTAAAATCACATGATATTTCTTAGCTTATGTTTATCACAATGAAAACTTAAAACACAAAATAATCACAACATATCAATATTCGGAAGAATAATAATAACATATTTAAAACATAACAATATAAAAAAAAAATATATTGAACATAAATATGAATGTAAACTGACTTTAATTTCTAATTTTTAATCTTAAAAATATAGTTGGAGAAAGAAAATTCAAAGATATATCCATTAGAAAAATTCTTAGTAAAATTTTGTATTAAGGTAATAAAAATGCTAATAATCAGTCATTATGAAACCTAAATATTATAAACAGTTCAATTGATAAATTACTTTGTAAGTTGTTATTATATATAACATATTTATTTGACAATAAAACAATAAAACTTGTGTAGCTCAAGTGACTAACAACACTTGTATCATACATTGACTAACTAGATTTATCTCATACTTGAGGTCAATGGTTCAACTCCTGGTTGTTATAACTTTGTCTAAATTATTTTTAAATTAAGTAAAAGTTAAAAAGAATTAAGTAAAAGTTAAAAAGAATTAAGAAAAAGAATCCAATCGGCGATTTTTTCGATTGTCTGCTTCACCGGTCAATAAAACTCAGTCAGTTTTCCTCGACCGTTCGGTTTCCATTGGGTTTGGAGATAGTTTTGAACCGAACATACCACTGATTTATGGTTGAACCGGTTGAATTGATCGGTATGGTTGTTTTCATAACAGTGCATACATGGCTAAATAATTATATGGGCATTTGTTTTTCACTTAAAACATATTGGAATAACTTGTCCCAAATAGATTGGTTAACAAAAGTAAGTTCACCTTATAAGGTATTGATCAATCATCAACTCATAAGCTACCTTTTGAGGTTGAGTTGGACTCAAATCATCTAAATGGACTAGCTCAACCCATGTGGTGAATTCTAACATGGTATCACAAACAAGGTTGATATGAGCCACCTCCTTCCGTGATGGGCTCCTCCTTGTTCGCAATTTGTGATTATTCTTCATCCACACACTTTGTCCAAATAACAGAGGTCTGGTCGATCATTATTCGTGTGTTGGGGCCACATATTGCAATTCGCAAGGTTGAACTTTAATATTTCACATGTTGGGCTTGTTTTCCCACACATTCAGCCAGCCCACACGTGAAGGAGGAGTATTGATAATAAATTATCTTGCATGGATTGGATAACAAAAGTAAGTCCACTTTATAAGTTCTTGTGCAATCCTCAACTCTTAAGATAGCTTTTGAAGTTGAGTTAGATTCAAGCCATATAAATGGGCTTAGCCCAATCTATATTGAGATTGAATGAGGACATGTCTTTCATATATACTTGACTAGTGTTGGAAGAATTTATTAACTCAAGAACAACTAAGTGATCTTATCATTTGAGTTAAGAAGGTTTAAGTAGAAGGTTTTGATGATGGAAAAAAGAATACATGAAGTCATCTACTAAGAAAGGAAAGCTTAGTATACATCTTTCACGGTCTGGAAGCTAAGTGACCAGAATCAGCGTAGTGGGAATATCAGATCAGTGAAGATCATATTGGTTACTATCAACAGAGTCAAGATGGATGTGTTCGGTCTTGATTCAACAAAGTGATCATCAACAGAGTGATCCCATCAGCAAAGTGAAGTAGATCAGTAAGCTCTTCAACGATGACAAGCTTAGTGCATTAAATACGACTGACACAGTGGTCAGATCCGTACTGCATAGTGTATATTGAACAATCTGCAAAAGCTGTCGTCTAGAAGAAGACCGTTGCTCAGGATTAAAATGTAATTTCGCCTATTTTCAACGGATATAATTTCAAATCCAAGAGTATAAATAGACCGGGGGACTGAAAATTGAAGTGAGACTTGCACAATTCAAGATCTCATCTTTAGAGCAAAAATCAATCAGTTGAGTCGTCTGATCATAAGCGAAGTCATCTGTTGAAGAAATTTTTTGTTGAAGAACACGATCAAACTCTTATCTGTCTGAGTGAGTGTCGTAAGGAATTTATATCCATCTTTGTGAAGTGATATAACTTCGTATAATAGGCTTTCTGAGTGATTTCCTATATTAAAAGACAAGGTTAATCTGAGAGATTTTCCAAGAGTGAACTTAGTGTTCTTACTTAAGGCTTATCATTTGTTGTAAAGTTTAAGTGTTCTTTAGTTGATTGCTTTAGAGTAGGAAAGTGTTGAAGAACAAATAGAGATTTGTAACAAGGTTGCAATTAAGTGCAGTAGATCAACAAAGTTGAAGAACTGTAATAGCTAAGGGCATCTCCAGTGATGCCCTCAGTCCAAGTCCAGCTTTCCCTCACTCAGTCCAGCTTCCCCTCAGATTCCAAGTCCAGCTTCACATTTCCTTTTCATAAGTCATCTCAAATGATTCAATCTATCAATTCCATTTAATTCCAATTCTCATTTTCCCCACTCTCACTTAATAATAATAATAATAGCAATAATAATAAAAATTAAACAATAATAAATAAATAAAATAATAAATAACAATAAGATACAATAAATATCGTTTTTAATTTAACGAATCATATGTAAGCTTCATTAAGTTCTTTTAAGGTTTCGTTTTTATTAATTAAATTAAATTTGTGTTTCTAATAATTAACTTTTTAAAAGGATTATAAAATTGGTACACAATAATACAACAATTAAATACTTGATTGACATGATTTGGGAATACTAAAAATAATTTAATATTGACATTAACTTTTTCAAAATAATACACAAATTTAAGGATTTTTTTTAAATTAAAACAAAATAAATTAAATTTGAGTTTATTAAATAAGAGTTACATTTTTATACTAAAATTAACTTTTTAAAAATAGTACACAAATTAAATAAAACTAAGATTAAATAAGAGTTACATTTTATTTAATAAGGTATTTTAGAGAATTTTTTTTTAAATTAAAAGTGTTTTTATTAAATAAAATAAATAAAAACAAAAATTAAAAAAAAAAAATGGGATCAACAGGTGGCCGACACTGGGCTGGCGAGTGCAACGCACTCGCCTGCCCAGCAAGTAATCCACCGAGAGCTGTGAGGCAAGGCATTGTTGCCTTGCCTCACCGCTCAAGCGGTTGGTGAATAGGCTGAGGGGATTTTGCATTTTTGAACCCTTGAATCAAAAAAGTTCATTTTTTCACCCCTCTAAGTCCAAGTCCAACCTCCCCTCTAAACATAGGAGATGCCCTAAGAGCTAAATGGTGAGAGAGAGGAGAGTTTCTAAGAGATTTCGCCTGCTTTAAATGCATGTAATTGTTCCTCACTTTGATGTATTAGTTGTAAACATCAAGTGCAGTATTAGTCTAAAAGATTAGTACGGTGCCTTCCAATAATGTTGATAAGATAATGTGGACTAAATGAATTTCCATAATCACTATAAAAATTATGTGTGTCTTACTTTCTGCAGCTTTAAAGTTTTAAAGGACTAAAAGAATTCATAAAAGGGAAAATAATTTTGTTTTAATAAAATTCTGTTTGATAAAACCAAATTTATTCCGCTGCATAGCATCTAAAAAATAACTCTGATTTTAAAGTGTTTTAACTTTGCTGAACCAAGAACAACTAAGTGTTTCACTAAGCTGTCAACTAAGTACTAACAACAAAGTGAACTACTAATTTGTTTGAAGAACAACCGAGTGAACTGCATTACTTAAGAATAATTTGAGTGTTAGAAGAAAAGTTTTAAAAAGTCTATTCAACCCCCTCCCCACTCTAGACCCTTTTGACCACTTGGGACCCCACATGCCAAAAATCACCAATCCAAATGAAGCATGACTTGGCCGGTAGCTTCCACATGCCCGAGAAGATGTTTTTGGATTTTGCAATCATGCTCTTGAGATTCATCACCCGGTTATAGTGTGGTAAGCAGTGATCAACCAAAATTCGAAGCTCGTTTTTCAAAAAATGGTCATGCACTGCATTCCGGAGCTCCACCATTAGACGATGGTGCTCCTCCAACCAATGAGCATATTCCAAGTCGAACACTGTTACATTTAAAATAAGTGTAAAAATTATCCTGTAACTGAGAGCAAAAGGTCTTTTTTAAGGTTCGGGGGACAATTAAATCATGTAACTAAATTAATTTGGCAATTTACTATTATTTTAAGCACATTAAAAACTATAAACAATAACTTAAACAATACCGACTATTAAATTAGTTAGTATACTAAGTCAATAGTCAATCAAATTAAACATATTGATCATATACATTTAATAAATATTAGAGATAGCTAAGATACACAATAAAGATGATTTACATCTGAATATATATAAATAATTGAGAAAAAAGATGTAACATGCTAATTTGGGCACAAATAGTTGTAGCTACAAATCACCTTCAGAGATAATTGTGAGTGTTTTTTATTGAGTTATTTAATTTTGTAATTGATTACATAAATATTATTTAGTTGTAATGTACCATTAAAATATAATTTGTATTATTAAACTTTTATTTGAATTTTAGACTTGATGAAAATTAATATAAAAAATTATACATAAAAATATTTAATTTATAAATCTATAGAAATTTGAAAAGAAAAAAATCAACAGCCCCCTTACTCATTACATAGACCCGCCTCTAATTATAAATAAATTGAAATAAAAGCACTAGAAGTGACTTTAAATTACGAGTGTATAAAAATATATACTTAATAAATGAGAATTTCAACAGCCACCTGATCAACTTGGGTTGCCTATTGCAAAAATTAGAATTTCCTCCTAACAAAAACATAATCACGGTGCTATGTCGACTTTCGAGAAGATGGTAGTGGAAGGTAAGGGGAAATTCTTAATTAGATAAGGGGAAACATTATTAATTGTGATTATGTGATGCTTTACGGTAATGATGTGGTATATTTTTAATCACAAGGTCTGGAAAAATCTTATAGACCTTGTGTTAGGCAAAATACTCTTAAATCATGTATTTGTATATTCTTTAATTGAAATAAATAAATTCAAAATTCATTTTTCATTTAATCATTTTGTTTATGCATTTATTGCATAATATAAACATCATAAAATTTTAAGTCTATTAAAGAGTCTATAACTTAAATACACATGTTATACTGGAGGATTAAAGTTATTGCTAATAGACTAAAAAATCTGTAGTGAGTTAAAGTCGGGATTTTTAATTAAAAACCAGTAGTACAATCCACATAACATTAATAATGTAGTAATCTTGATTCGGATTACTGATGTAGCGACATCGAAGGTGGAGTTACTTTGTGTAATGCGATTTTTTTTCCGAAATGCGTTTCAGAAAGCGTGTGGGCCTATCTTAGCTCCTCCGCAGCTTCACTCACAACTGAAGAACGCACTGTTTGGGACTGGGCATGACCCCTCTTCTTTCTTTATACTATCGTTTTTGTGTTTTCCGGATGTGGATTGAGCATTTTGTTGAGTAAGGTTTTTGTGCTTGTTAACCTTCTTCTTTTGACTGGACAACTGGATGCGCGAATCTTGCTCTACCACCCATTTCTTCAAAAAGAAAGAACTCTAGTGAATGGCTAAGAGGATGTACAGATGGTATTTCAGTTTCGATCACATGGCCTTGATCTTCTGGTGAAGTGGCAATAATGTGAGCCTTATTTATCCAATAGAATCTAACCTTTCTTGACTCCCAACGGCATTTCTTCAACCGCAAAGAACATGGCATTAAAGCATCCCGAAATGCTCTTTCGACGAAACTCTGAGCTGTGAATGGGCTGATGGAAGACCAGAAGCTCTTAGCTCAGACTTTGTTGTTTAGGCTTTCCTTGCTTCTTCATTTTTCTTGCCCTGCGGCTTCCCTTTTTCAGGTTTCATGGGTTTGCTTGCCCGATTCTTTCTAGTGGTATATTGTATATTTTGAATTTCTCATAAGTTCTTGCAAATACTAAAAATAATAATATTATTTACTCAATTATATTTTAAATCACATGTTTTTTTCATCTCTTTATTTTTCAATTAATTGTTTGGGATGTGAAACTTTCAATTGATTAAATTCATGAATCATTTCATATAAGTGAACGAAGCATATAAATGATTCTCGACACCTTACCATTTTTAATTATCGAATTTTCCATTGACCAAAATTCACTTGCTTAAGTTTCATAAAATCAATTTTTTCCTTTAAAATTTGTTTGTTTTATTTATCTTTAAGGTTGTTTTCTCTACTGATCTTTTTGTGCTTGTTTTAGTCATCTCATAGTGAATATAAACCCCAATTTATTCTAAAATTTGTCACAAAAATTATTCATTTGTTACAGAAGTATTGACGCCGACACATTGTCGTGATTGATTGGCTTTTGGTTGCAAATCATGGACATATAATTTTATCAACCATTTCAATTCAGCCACTGAAAATTTGGTCGCTAATGTCAATATTTCTGAAGTGCATGAAGACGAAAGACCAGGTAGCAAAAATTTATTTTCTAGTTTTTCATATATAATACCTTGGTCAATAAAACTATATAACAATTTAAGTTTTTAGTTTATAGTACTTTTGGTCTTGGTTTAAAATTAATCACTTTAACGCACCATGTTTCATTTGTATTTTATGAAAATATAACATAAATGATTATAATTTCTCATCATGTTTGAGGGCCTTGGGTGTTTTTTAGTGCACAAATTACGGAGAAAATAAAAATCAATGTTTGCATCTTGCTATAACATAATACTTAGATAATTTTATGTAAACATTACAATCTTTTTTGGGGCTGTCTAAAATGAGATTTTGGGGGATGAAGAGCACATGAGATAAAATTATTTATTTTCTTAAAGACAAATTTACCCTTTTTAATGGGTGAATTCAAAAACACCCCTTGTGTTTTGCCTAACTATATAAAAAAAAATCTATGTTATTTTTGTTAGCAAAAAATCTTGTACTTTTTTTCTTATTAACAAAGAAAACACTCTCAAGTCGAAATGATAATTTTACCCTATTATCTAAAAGATTATCAATAACACCTAGTAACTTTAAAAATTGGGAATGCCCCACCCCCATTTATTTTTTTTAAAAATTGACAAAAACCTCCATATGATTTATGAATCCCACTTTAAAAAATTGACAAAAATCTTATCCCCCACAGTTACATGGTAAGTTTAAAAATTGGGAATACCCGCCACCACCATTATTTTTTGAAAAAATTAACAAAACCTCCATATGATTTATGAATCCCACTTTAAAAAATTGACAAAAATCATATCCCCACAGTTACATGTTTTGGCACTTTACCACTCATATGTACAAAATAAACGGTTTACCCCCTGCAAAATAAAATTAGTTGCACTTTACCCCCTCAAATGATTTTATGCAATTTTTGTTTGACGGAAAATGTACATGTGCCCCTCACGTGAATTTTTAAAGGGTAAATTAGTCACATCACATCTTACTTGTCCAAATACTTGACTCATGTCTTGCGAGCGGAATATCTGAAAAGTAGAAAAATAGTTTATTTGTAAAGAGAGAGGGAAAATGCGCGCCACAAAAATATTTGGGCGAAAAATCGATGTTGGAACTAATTTACCCTAAAATACACAAATGAAACGCATATCTGTGTTTTTCAGTGATCGGAATTGGCTTAAACTCATTTGAGAGGAAAAGTGCAACTAATTTTATACGTGCTTAAATATACTTTTGGGTGGTAAAGTTCAAAATATGTAACTTCGAGAGGGGTTGCAAAGTGCATTTTTCCCTAAAAATATTTCAAATGATCTTATACTGATAGTCTTAACATATAAAATTTTGATTAATTGAGATATTTTTATTGAAATAGTTAAGAGATTTTTTTGGGGGAAAGAGATGAAATTATTTAGAGATTAGGGAGAAATTTTTAAAAATATTAATTAAAGGGTTAGTATGTAATTTAACATATGTTTATTTTCTTTAAATGTCCGATGCCACATCATCATTGGACATTTTGACAAAAAATTATGGTTCAAATTTGTTGTTAACTTTTTTAGTGGTTGAGATGAGGTATCTCATATACACCTATGTTCCATAAAATCTTATTTTAGAAACACCCATCTTTTTTTTATTTCACATTACTTTAGTGAAATCTTTCTCTTGCTCACGTTTGAAAATTCAAAATGTCGTTTAATTGCGAAGATGTTAACTTTTTTATTTACTTCGGAGTTACTTATACATCAATACATTTGAAATAAAATAATCAACTATTACTACGGCATTCACATCATTTACTACTAGTAGTGTCATAATATAATAAAAAAAATAGTCTTTACTCTATTTTGTTAATATGAAATAATCAAGATGATCATAATATTGCAGATCTTTTGTTGGCTCTAATATCTTACTTATGTGTAATTTTTCCTCACTGGACAGTCCATGAGAAAAGACACTAATATTGTTATCAGTTCTGCAATACAACGTTCAAAATCAAAACACACCGTATAATATTTAAAAACAAAAAAAAAACAAAAATGGGAACAAGAATTGCAAATTTAGTTCGCATGAATATAAAAGTAATGATTTATACGTTTAATTAGTTTAATTTAATTTTTAAATATAAACTAATTAAATGGAATACTAATTTTACAAAACTTTATGTTTAATTAACCACTTGGATAGAACGGAGAGAATTGCGTTTTTGGTACTGAGCTTTAGGTCAATTCCCACTTTTGGTACACATATTTATGTGTCAACACATTTGGTACAGCGATTTAACAAATTTTGACACATTTGGTACAGCCGTTAAATAAATTGCAAAATCACTGTTAAGTCGAACACGTGACCGTCACGTGCCCGTTAACTCGGGTTCTGGAGAGAAAAAAGGCACGCGCGTGGCACGTGACTGCCCAAAATTTCTTAAAAGGGTTGGGCAGCTCCATTCTTCCAACCATCTCGATCCCTCCCTTTTTCTTCTCTCCAATTGAGCACCAAAATCCATAAATTAGGGCACAAAATTTCCACAAAAATCAGAATTCTCATTTTTCCTTGAAAGAATAGCGAACTCGAGTGCAAGTTCCCGTGTTGGGCGTGTTCCCAACCCAGCTCCGGTGTTGATCGTGTTTCTGTCAAGAGCCCACAAAAGTGAAGACGTCGTGGTCCAAGGACAACCCTGGGAGAAGGTTTCGTTCCTGCATCAACTATGACAGGAGGTTTGGATCTGGGTTTTTTAAGTGGGAAGATCGACCCATGTGTCCACGAGTTGTGGCCATCATTCCAGGTTTACTGCGGAAGAAGAATGCGTTGGAAGCTGAAATTTTGAAGGTGAAGATGAAGAAGAACTTGTTTGGGCTTTGCTTGCTCTAACTTGGATGATTATAATATGGAAGTTTTTATTTTTCTGAAAGTTGTTTTGGAGGTGAAGGTGAAGCTTATTTTGTAGTTGTTTTGGAGATGAAGGTGAAGGCTGTAATATCATCATTCCAGTTTATTAGTAGATTATTTTTGTAGTTGTTTGGAGGTGGAGGTGAAGGTGAAGGGTGTTTATTAGTAGAAGTATTATGTAATAGTTTCAAAGTATGTTAATTTAAGTATTTGGTTTAAGTTTTAAGTATGTTCTAATAGCTTCAAGCCTTCAAGTATGTTAATTTAAGTATTTTGGTTTAAGTGTGATGCCATTTTTTTAGTTTAAATTGATGTCAGTTTCAGTTTGCGAATTTTGTAACCATTTTGTAATCTTAACCATTGCCAAAATAACCACATTGATGATATTTTTGATGAAATATGCAAATTCCGAAACCATTTTAATACAAAACTCAATACTCAATCCTTAAATTAAAATAACACCAATCATAATACACATAAGTTTTGGCAAAATATTATATAAAAAAGGAGAGAATTTCACTTTTTGTACCACAATTTATCTTACTTTAAGGATTTGGTACCACAATTATTTCATCCGACACATTTGGTACCATTATTTGACGGGACGTTACACATTTCATACTTCTGTCAAATTAATGACGGAATTGAACACGTGAGGAGCACATGCCCATCAAATTTTACGGAATTGATGAAAAATTTGTAGAATTGGTCCTATAATTAAAGATGCTGGCAAAGTTTGCCCCACATATCTTCTGGTGGACAAATTTACCCCACAATTCACAAATTTGAAGCATTTCAGTCACAATTGCAAAAATAGTTAAATTATTAATCCCATTTAATAATTTTATATTTTATTATTAAATAGGATTAATAATTTAAGTATTTTTGCAATTGTGATTGAAATGCTTCAAATTTGTGTATTGTGATTTGTCAACCATAAAATATGTTGGGCAAACTTTGACAACAATCTTTAATTATAGGACCAATTCTACAATTTTTTCATCAATTTTGTCAAATTTGACGGGCACGTGCTCTTCACGTATTCAATTCCGTCATTAATTTGACGGAAGTATGAAATATGTAACCTTCTGTCAAATAATGGTACAAATATGTCGGACGAAATAATTGTGGTACCAAATCTTTAAAGTAAGGTAAATTGTGATACCAAAAGTGAATTATCTCCATAAAAAAGATTCCAATAGGTTTCAAACTTAACAAGAGCACTCAAAATAAGACCAATGATAATACGGGTCTATTTGGATGGGTTTTGGTTAGGTTTCGCTGGTCTCGATTTTAAAAAAATGGTTTGGGTGATTTCGATAAAACATTTGAGATCTCATTTTGATGGGTTTTGGCTGTTGGGTTTTGTGGTTTGAATAAGTTGAAACCCCACTTGGACTTGGTTTGGATATTGGGGTTTAGGGGAAAAAATAAGTGCTAGGTGTCAAATCAATATATTTTTTAGTGAGATTTGGGGGAAAAAAATAGGTGGTAGGTGTCAAATCAATATTTTATAGATTTAAAGAGTTTGAGTATGAGTTTCTGAATAGAGTTTTGATGGTTTTATGGGTTCGGTGAAAACCCATTGAAAGGGTTTTGACTCGGTCTCGTGGGTCTTGGACCAAAATCCATCCACGTAAACCCTAATAGTTTGACTGGAATATTACATCAAAATATAACAAGTGCATAACAAACTTAAGCCACATCCAAAATGTACCTTTCAAACTTAACAAGAACACCTAAAATAAGACCAATCATAATACTAATAGTTAGACTGGAATATTGCATCAAAATATAATAAGTGCATAACAAATTTAAGCCACATCCAAAATGTACAAAAGCATACTAATCCAAGGTCGCATATTTACTTCTTCGTAGAATCAACTTTGCTGGAATTATATGCAGCTGACAAATTTGACAATGTCACATATTTTTTCCTATCCTTCATCATGATTGGAAATTGATGAGGGTTGGTTCCTCCATAAAAGATTGGAGAATGGCCTCTTATGTTAACAGGTGTGGGGCTAGCAGTGGGATGCAATCCTTTTGGCATCACTTGTGGGAACATAACATTTGGCCTTGGAGGTGCAACTGCAACTTTTTTTCTTGGTGGGATTGCTGCAGTTTTTCCCTTTCCTTTAGATGGTTTATCCTATGTATAGAAAGAGAAATGTTAACAGTATATAGAAACCATATACAAATATACATGAAAGTTGGAATTGACTTATAAGAGTTAGAGCTACATCATCAGTTTGAGAGCTCAAATTAAAAGCCACATTTACATCCACCAAATCATCAGTTTGACTCTATTTACAAATCAAAAAACATAAAAAAAAAAAAAAAAAAACTGAAAATACTCAATTAAACAATAAAATGGCATGATCTTACAACTGTTGGAGCCGCATCATTAATAGCTTATCAACATCATTTTAAGTTATTTTCCTCTTTCTCACATATAACAAAATTGATAATGTCAATATACACATAATTTTTAATTTAAGATTAATTAACAACAGGAAAATAAATATACTTACTAAATGTTCTTTTGACAAACAATCATACATTGGCATGTCTTCTGGCAAAGAATTTTGAGTCCATTCTACATCATTATTTTGACTTCTAAGCATGTTTTCTGGTACTTGAGTACCATGTTCAGTAGCAACATTTTCAGTAGTAGATTATGGGGCTTCTTGAGTGCCCTGTTCAGCAACAGCATTTTGAGCAGCCTGGGTCTGTCCTTTTCTAATGCATGACCTCATGTTGTGACCTTTCTTTCCACAATAAGAGCCAGTCATTTTGAATGGTTGTTTGCTAATTTTAATACCTCAATTATGCCCCCCCCTTTTGATCTTTTACGTTTTTTTCTCATATGGCCCTGACCTTCTTGCTTTTGCAGGTCTTCCTCTTTTCTTTGCAAAGTTAGGTGGAAGATGAGGTATATGTCCAGTCTACTCCCACAATCCAGGCCCATCAAGGGGTAACATAGATGTCTCATATACTCTATTATATGTTTCCACATAATAACAAGAGTTCACATAATCCTTTGGATCATGGACCATGAAACATATAGAACTCATGACATGCATACATGGAATCCCTTCTACATGAGGAAGTATGTAGATGAAGTTCAACAGTGTAACCAGTCTCTTCACTACAGTGAACCTCAGAAAATCTACCACTTGATTTCATGGGAATGCAGTGAGCTGCTTCTTGCATCTTCTTTTGTCACCCCATCTCTTTAGTGCTTTATCTCTACACTCTTGAAGTCTGACCATTAGATATTGTCTAATTCACTCCAACATTGTCAGAATGGGCCTCTCCCTAGTCTCTAGCAAAACATCATTGAAAGATTCACACATGTTATTCAATAAAGAGCCACATTTGGAGAAAGGACTGAAGTGAATCATGCTCTAGTGTTGGGCAGGCTTATCACTTAACCATGTAACTAGAAGTGGATTAATGGCTACAAACTTATCCATTTTTTTTCTAAAAATCAGGCATTGTAGTTGCCCTAGCAACTGCCCGTAGAGCATTTTCATACTCTTCACCTTTGAATTTTGCTTTCTTCACGTTGCCTATCATGTTCCTTACACAGCATCTGTTGTCACTCCCTGGAAAAACCTTACCTAATGCTGGAATAAGACCTTTCTGCTTGTCAGACATAAAAGTATAACAATCATCGTTGAAATAACAATCATCCCTTTCAACCATTAAATCTTCTTTGAGCAGTTCCAGGAACCATTCCCATACAGATTTAGTCTCACTCCAAACAACTGCATAAGCTATGTTTGGATCAACAAAAACTGTTGTGATCAATATCCCATCATAAAGGCCCTTCAAATATTTCCCATCAATTCCAATAAAGGGCCTACATCCAGCAAGAAAACAATCCCTCAATGCTTTGGAACCCACATATAATCTATCAAACTTCCTCTTACCATTGCTATGACATTCCTCTAACTGTTTCAATATCGCAGTTGACCCTGGGTTTTTTTATCTTTAACTCATTGATATAATACCACAATTTATCAATTGATCCTCGTGGTTTCCCTCCATTACAGTCATTGCCTTTTTTTTAATCATATGGGCTTGAGTATTAGAAATATGCACCTTTAACTCCTTCATGCATTTAAGCCTAAAACCCTTAACTCCTCTGGTAGGGTTAGTCCTAAATGTTTCTTCATATATTTTAGCAAGCCATCTTGATGTAAGATTCTTGCAATGAGGATCCATCCCACATTTATGTTCTGGCTGATACTCATTAACCATCCAGTGTTTTCATCTTTAATTTTAAAATAGTGAATGTGTCATTCCACACCCTTCTGCCACACCTTTCTGCCACAAACATAGCATATATTCTTTTCTTGTAATTGGTAGGGATTTTCAATGACCTCATTGTATTTATCGCATGTGAATGTACAACATCCTTGAACATTTTCTTGGTGCTAAAGATCTGCCAAGCTGAACTCTGGTTGAACTTTATTTGCAGAATTGAACCTAGGGTGGTTCTCATTATCCTCATCCTCTGAATTACATCTCCAGTCCATCTCATCTTCACTTGATAAAACAGCAAGATCATTTGAGTCATTCTCATAATCACAGTCAGATTTGTTGTCTTCATTTATGTTCCCTCTTCTATTCTTTGCACCATTATTTCCTCCTCTATTTTCTCCTCTGCTTTCTTCTCTGATTTTTGGTAAGTTTCCTCCTATAACTTCATCTCTGTTTTCATCCATGACTTCATCTCTGACTTCATCTAAGTTTCCTTCTATATCTCTGTCAATGTTCAGTTCATATAGAACATCATCATCTGAGTCTTCATTTCCTTCCTGGGTATAGTCAACATCAACTGAGTCTTCATCACTCTCATCTTGTTGTTCACTATGCATATTGGCACCAGCTTCATTTGTATGTGGTTGATCATTATAACCACCATCACAAACATAAGCATCAATCAAGGTATTCAAATCATATTCTTCTTCAAGTTGAACCTTTTCACCTTCATGTACCCTTACTTGTTCAGTTTGCACCACTCTTTCATCTCCATTCTCAGTTTGAACCACACTAGGAGTGTTTAGAATCTCTCTTTCACCCTCATGCCCCAGCAGCCTTGTATGTCCCTCTAGAAACTCCAATACTATTAGTTTGTCAGCACTATAATTAGCCTTCTTGGTATGAAAAAGCCCCACATGGTTTATATATATTTCAACAACCTCTTTCATATCATACAATAAGAATAATTCAGTTTCAAACTTTATCCCTCTGAACATATTTAAGTTGTCAATATAAAAATATTTCTTCAACCCATATAATTCTACATCTTCACAAATCTTATCAAGTAGTTTCATTGATAGTACCTTTTTTTTAACATACTTAATAATACGTATGAGACCTCCTTCATACTTTGCAGCTGGAAAATTGAAAAACTTGCCTCCAAAGTGTAACTTCAAGGTGACTTCATCCTCTTTAAAATCAAAACCATATAATAATCAGTTATTTATATGTAGGGCAAAGAGACAAAAGATAAGGCCATTGTCCCTTATTCAACAAAATTGCAGTGAAAACCCTACATATGGACCCCGACAGTTGAGACCATCAATATAAACTAATAAAGAATATATAAAGTTGGGCAAGAATCCAACACAAAAAATAAAGAATAAATAACCATAACTTTATTCTAGAACCATAACTTTATATCCCTAAGTAAAAAATTCTAAATATCACCCCACCCACCCACCCAATTCTGGGACCACACCAAATCAAAAACAATAAAGAACCATAACTTTAATCTAAAGAATGACTACACCCAGACACTTTAAATGTGTTAAATATACTATTTTTTGATAATTAATCATTAATATATAACTAAACAAAAACCATTACAAGTACATCAGAATAGCTACAAAAGACTGAAAAGAAGGTGAGCTGGAAGAAGATCAAATCAAATTTTGAGGAAACATAAAAAATAAAAAAATAAAAAAATGAAAATGAGAGCACATCTCTGTGCAACAGAGAGATTTCCAGACTGAGTGAAAATTCGGATCCATTTCTTCGAACTGATCCCATGATGGAGTAAACTAAAGTGCCAAATCTATCTCCGGAGATAGAAAACTTTGATTAACATCACAAAATTTGATCTTCTCTTCAAGGCAAACAATCTTAAAAGACCATTGAAACCAACAATTGAAGTAAAATAAAACAAACCAGCTGCAAACTACAAACAGGAAAAGTTAATACATAAAGACATAAAACAATTAAAACCCTCATCAGAAAAGTGTGGCACCAAGATGGAAAATCTGCCTGCAAAAACAAAGGCACGGCTGAAAGGGAAAAGAGTGGACAAAAGTTCCAACTCAACAACAACAAAACAAAATATGTAGAAGAAGGTTGTAGATCTGATGGCTTTGGAGGTAGATCTGGCGGCTTTGGAGGCAGATCTGGTGGTGGTGGTGGCGACGGAGGCGTTGGGAGGATCGTAAGGCGAGCCCAAGTTCCCACAAAAGTTGCAACTGTTTTGGATAAAACGGAATGTTGTAGATGAACCGATGGGACAATCGGACTTGGTTTGTAGGAGTTAGAGATGTGAAGGTTTTGGGAAAAATGGAGTGGTAAAGATGGGGATTTGAAAAGAATGACATAAAACAATTAAAACCCTCATCAGAAAAGTGTGGCACCAAGATGAAAATCTGCCTGCAAAAGCAATGGCATGGCTGAAGGGAAAAAGAGTGGACAAAAGTTCCAACTCAACAACAACAAAACAAAATATGTAGAAGAAGTTTGTAGATCTGGTGGCTTTGGAGGTAGATCTGGCGGCTTTGGAGGCAGATCTGGTGGTGGTAGTGGCGGCGGCGGCGGCGGCTGCGGGAGGATCGTAAGGCGACCCCAAGTTCCCACAAAAGTTGCAACTGTTTTGGATAAAATGGAATGTTGTAGATGAACCGATGGGACGATCGGACTTGGTTTGTAGGAGTTAGAGATGTGAAGGTTTTGGGAAAAATGGAGTGGTAAATATGGGGATTTGAAAAGAATGAGAATAGACATCTCAAAAAATTAAGAAGAAATGAGAAGAAAGAGTACAGTAAAAACTGAAGAGGCAGCGCTGAAGGCGGGGGATGGGCGACCGAACTAGTGTCGGCGGGAAGAAAAACCCTAAGTTTTTTTCTCAAGAGAGAGAAAAAAGGCTAAGGCAGTTGGACCGTGTCTATGTTAAATATACTATATTAGACACTTTAATCTACAAAAAATATTATATTAAAATACTTACCATTGACTCACGATTTAGCTGCGGGTTACGCAGTGCCATTTTCTTCAAAAATGACTCAGATGTCAAATTAGAATGGGGGTTACAAAATCAGTGAACAATTCGCTCGAAATGGAAGAGATTGAAGTTTAATTTCTTTCGGAAATAAATTAGGGTTTACATTTTGTGTTTGCAGAAATGAGAGAAGATAATTAATGGGTAAATAAGACTGGTCGTTCCCTTTTTCTTCTTTTTTTTCTTTTTTTTTTCCAGGCAGCCATGTGTGGCGCGCATGCCGTTTTTCCCTCCAGAAACAGAGTTAACGTGCAAGGGACGGTCACGTGTTCGACTTAACGGTGATTTTGCAATTTATTTAACGGTTGTACCAAATGTGTCAAAATTTGTTAAAGTGTTGTACCAAATGTATTGGACACATAAAGTTGTGTACTAAAAGTGAGAATTGACATAAAACTCAGTACTAAAAATACAATTCTCTCGATAGGAACGTCTATACGATGAAAAATACAGTTTTTCATTTTCCTGTACTTTTCCCTTATGTTAAAAATATTATATATAAAAAACATGACAAAAATATCTAGAATATTCTAGCTAAATAGAGTTTTTCTTTCTTTCATCTTTCATTATTTTCCTGTACTATTCCTGACGTGGGCGTATCAACCAAAGGGCGCTAAGAGCACGAAGGCGGTGGAAGTACTCCGTGATGGCCAGAAAACACCGTGCGGCTTGGCGGGTGGTCAGGATTTGGTGCAGCTGGTGAAGGGTTTGGTGTCGTAGATTATCCGCCTATAAATCGATTAATTTTCTCGAATTAGTTATTTTTGTTAAGAGATAAGAAGCTTGCATAGAAATTATAATATGTAATGCATCATCATGCATGTATGTTAGCTCTAAGGCGTTTATGTTCAAGCAATGATCTGTAGATAAGGCGTTTATGTTCAATTAATTAATTTTGTTAGTGTGAACATATATATACCTAAATAGTACACGTTTATTATGATGTATTTTTAAATATATACACATCACTGTATACGTATCCATGCAACATAGAGTCAATCGGATATGAACATCATAGCAAAATACGGGCAACCTTTTCTTTTATTATCTCCATGGTGAATTTTTTTTTTCAACCCTTTCTTATGGCGAGTATCGATGTTATTTTGGATTTCGATCATGTATACTTTCCTCTATATAATTTGCATGATGGATATTTAACATTTCAAAATCAAATCAAGTTAAAAAAAGTGGGCATGGCTAACTAACTATTTGAACAAATATTTAGACAAGAAATTCAGGAGAATTGTATATTCGGTACCGAGTTTTATGCTAATTTCTACTTTTGGTATCGCAGTTAACTAAATTTGAAAATCACCGTTAAATTGGTGACATGACAGTTAAGTCAGTTTTAATTTTTGCAAAATTAGTGTCATGACTTATATTAGCTGACAAGTCTACCCTATAACATTTCGAGCTGGCAAAATAACATTTCGATAGAAATTGACATAAAGCTCGGTACCAAAAGTGCAGTTCTCTCCAAAGAAATTCAATTAATTTGTGTACCTGTCGCACGAACACTTCAAGAGTGGAGAGTTGATTGATGGCTAAGGCCATTTGCCCCATGTAGTTGTTCATGTTGGGTGGGATGATGAGTGAGTCGGAAGTGATAGTCTCCGACAATGAGTGATTCAATGCCTCTAACCCTTGTGAAAGAGTTTCTTCTACCTTTTGGGTAGATTGTTGTAATCCGCATATTCCCATCAATTGATGCTCCGTTAATGGCTCAATTTCACTTATGATTATCTAAGAAATGAAAATTAGAATATATTTATCATCAATCATTACATCGGAAATCATTTTAACTGTTCAAGTATAAAAAATTGTAAATAATAAACCACAACCAAATACTAGTATATTAAACTAGAGGAAAACTCACAGGAGTTGAATTCACATAAAACTTATTAAATTAATGCATTTATTTACTATTTTATAAGCTTATCTGCATAAATGTTACAACAAAAAAAAAATAATAATAATAATTTTGAGGCTATATAAATTGGAAAATCCTGAAAAGAGATGGGATATATCATATATGTAAATGAGTGATCCGGTTTAGATCGATTTACTTAAACTTTTCAAATGATAACTCAATAAACAAAGGGGGAGAAATAGATTTAGGGTAAAACTTTTTCATAGTCCCACGTGACTAGATTCTTAATTAGCATATCTGATCGTTTTAGTTATAAAATTGACTTTTTTGTCCCAATTATCTAAAATAGTTTGCATTTTTTGGTAAAACACACGATGAAATTGCATTTTCAGTCCCAATTTTGTAAAATATTTTTTAGTATAGTTTTATTTTGGGTCTAAATGTTTGTCTCAGTTTTTTTACTTCTGGTCTCAAATTGAATGAATATTTTATGATGAGATCAAAATAATAAAACCTAAATCATTGTTACAAAAAATAGAGGAAAATCCACGTTAGTGGGAATTGAACCCATGACAAAATTTATCTAAATTTTACTATACTCTAGAAATATGATTAAGATAAAAGAAACTTTTAATTAACAGAAATTTGACAAACAAATGAAAATATGGCATTTTACGTGGCATTGTTTATTTCTTGACTAGAATCCCAACACCAAAATATTTTAAGCTAGACAAATACATGAAAGTTTCTTGCATCAATGATTATGAAAATATATAAGGCGTGCAAGTCCCACCTGAATGCGTAGCAACCTATTTACATGGTCTTTTATGGCCGGGTTGGGGAATAAAATAGATAATTACATTTTAAATTATTTTACACGTTTAGAATCAAGTCTTATGAAAAAAATCAACACTTGATACCACGATTTGACGCCCTTTAGTTTTGATGTAAAAATATATAAACCATTAAATTTTATCCTGACCTTAAAGAGTTGAAGTTACACTTTGGATAGCATCTAGGCTACAACTATTTATCAATTTGACATTACAATTAAAAAATTATTTTATGGCAAAACTAAATCTCAAAAGTATAAAGGTAAATCCCATAATATCGTAAATAAAAGTAAAAACCAATTTTGAGAATAGCTAGGTTTTGCACAAACCTTGATTAGCTCTGATGGTCGAAAATCACCCATCCAAATGAAGCATCGCTCGGCCGGAGTCTTCCACATGCCCGAGAAGAGGTGGAAAACGTCGAATTTTGCAATCATGCTCTTGAGGTTCATCACTTGGTTATAGTGTGCTAAGCAGTGATCCACCAAAACCCGAAGCTCGTTTTCCGGCAAGTGTTCATGCACTGCATTCCGGAGCTCCACCATTAGACGGTGGTGCTCCTCCAACCAATGAGCATATTCCATGTCGAATACTGTCGTGTCTGGAATAAGCCATAGTAAATAATTTATCTTTTCTGGTTGAAGCCACAGTAAATTTGTAAAAATGATCCCGTAACTAAGAATCGCCCGCAAAAAGGTAAAAAAAAAACAACTTAAACAATACTGGCTATTAAATTAATTAGTATAATAAGTCAATAGTCAATCAAATTAAACATATTGATTATATACATTTAATAAATATTAGAGATAGCTAAGATATACAACATGGTGATTTGCATATGAGCATAAATAATTGAGAAAAAAGAAGATGTAAATTACTAATTTGGGCACAATTAGTTGTAGACAAATCACCTTCAGAGATAATTGTAGGGTTTTTTCCTCTTTTTTTTGTCTTTGTTAAGTCAAGATTTTTAATTGAGTTATTTAATTGATTACATAAATATTATTTAGTTGTAATGTACCATTATAAATATACAATTTGTATTATTAATTTTTTATTTGAATTTTAGACTTGATGAACAATATAAAGATAAAAAATGTTTAACTTATAAATATATAGAAATTAAAACAAAAAAAAAAAAATCAACTGCCCTTACTCATTACATAGATCCGCCTCTAATCTATGCTAAATTGCTAAATTTCTATTTTATCCTTTCCAATTAATGATCTACACTTAAATCAAGCAAATTAAACAAAAAAATTATAGAATATCACTACAAGTTTCTTAATCCGTGAGTTTCGATAGAAACATTATCTTTTTTTAAAAAGTGTTTTCCTTGCACTATTGTCTTAAACTTTTATTTAAAAGTAAAAATAAAAAGTTCAAATTCTTAAAATCCTACATCAGCTTTCAATTATTTTAGAATAATATAATTTTTTGTTTGGTGTATTTATTATATTATTTAATTAATATTATACTAATGTATATTTACTATGGGGTATTATTTATTAACTTTTTTTGATCGCATACTCTTTTAAAATATATTTTTGAAGTCAATTTCATGCAAAATTACATTGGATATTCAATTCTTAATATATTGTACTTTAGTTCATGCAAATAACTTGACACATTTTGTAAGATTTATATTTTATATAATTTTCCTTTTCTATTTAATACAAATCTAAGGGAATAATGAATATAAACATTTTTTACGCATAAGGAAAATTACCATGTATAGAAAATCTCAAATAATAAATGGGTTTTTTGCCCTTTGTAACCCCAAAACATGGGAAATATGCACTTGCACCCTCGAAACACAGATTTAGCACTTTGCACCCCCGAAATGTGAACAATTCAGCACTTTGCACCCTCTTTACTTTCCTCAAAAAATCTAGGGACAAAACAGGTAATTTATTTTTTATCTTTTGCACTTTGCACCCCCGAAACAAGATAAATGGGCATTTTGCATCCCCGAAATAAAATTAGCACTTAGACGCTCAAATTAAGAACAACACATCAACTTGCACCCCCGAAACACGAGAAATGGACACTTTGAACCCCCTTAACACAAAATTAGCACTTAGCACCTCAAATTAAGAAAAAAATCAACAATTAGGAACCCCTCATTTTTTTGGGCAAGGTTGACCACCAGTGTCAAAAAAACCTAGGGGCAAAATAGGTAATTCATTTTCTCTTTTCTTAAAATTTGCAAAATACTATTATGAATACTAGAATATTCATATGCAAAATCTATTTTAACATATTTCTTTAATTATCAATTTTTCAAGTGTCCTCCAAATATCCAAAAGAATTCGAAAAGTTTCTAGAAAGTTAATACATAAAATTGACTGAATCATATCACAAAAATAAATTTTAAGATGGAGAGAGAAATGAGTATTCTAGTATTCATAGTCGTATTTTCAAATTTAAGGAAAAAAGAAAATGAATTACCTATTTTGCCCCATTGGTTTTTGCCCTCGGTGGTCAACTTTGCCGAAAAAAACGAGGGGTGCTAATTGTTGAGTTTTTCTTAATTTGAGGTGCTAATTAAGTGCTTATTGTGTTAAGGGGGTTCAAAGTGTTCATTTCTCGTATTTCGAGGGTGCAAGTTGATGAGTTGTTCTTAATTCGAGGGTGCAAAATGCCCATTTTTCGTATTTTGGGGGTGCAAAGTGCCAAAGATATGGAAATAAACTACCTATTTTGTCCCTAGGTTTTTTGAGGAAAATAAAAGAGGGTGCAAAGTGCTGAATTGTTCATATTTCGGGGGTGCAAAGTGCTAAATCTATGTTTTAAGGGTGCAAAGTGCCTATTTCTCGTATTACACTACATTGACAAAAGGGACGAATCTGCTACGAAAAATTTAAGAGGGACGAAAGTGACAAAGTCATGTCATAAGGGGACCAAAAGTGTGATTCACTCTAATCATTAATTTAACAAGGGTAGAATATGGATTAAATAAAGATTGCTATGCATTATGGATGTAGCTTTGACTATATCAACATCCTATGAAACCAAAAAAAAAAAAAATCCTAAATAAATTGAAGAAATAATTTACTATAAGTTGACTTTAAATTATGAGTATTTATAAATAGATACTTTTAATTAATAATGTATACCTGAACTTGTGTTGCTTATTGCAACAGGATGGCCTTGGTCTCCTGCTAAATGAGAATTTCCTCCTAAATGAAACCCCTAACCAAAAGACATAATCATTGGAAAAAAAAATTATTTTATACACTCATTATTAATTAAGCAAGAAATTAATCAAATATATGATCATATACCAATCATTAAGTTAGGTACATAATGTATACTAATTATACTAATGATCTAACAAGAAACCAAAAAAAAAATCCTCACTTGGGATCTAGCTCTTTGTATCTCTTGCTCTAATTGAGAAAGTCTCATTCTACTTGACTCTAGCTGCTGAACATAAGCCTGTAATTTAACAGAAAAAATAATTATACACTATTTAATTTATTAATGAAAATTTTAATGATTTTCACATTCTTTGCTTAATTAGTTTATGGGACTTGCCTTTCTCCTAAGCCTGCTTTTTCTAGCTGCCTCTCTATTCTGAGCAAGCCTTCTCAGAGTCTGCATGCAGAGAAAAAAAAATCAACAAACAAAGAATTGTGAATTAAAATCTTCATTTTGGTATGTAGACATGTAGTCCATTAAATATTAAAAAAATTAAAATATCATATTCCGAGGTTCAACTCCTACTAGTGTGAGTTTTTTTCTAGTTTAATATTAATGTTTGGTAGTTGATTTTCTTTGTAATTTGATTGTGATTCAATAGATTTCTGATTCAGTGATATTATTATAATGGTCTCTTAAAATATATACATATATGTTGCGGTCTAAACTACTTTATACTTCGTTTTTCATCGATCCAAAAATAGAAATATTTTGTGCTTTTGATGGAATTTAGGTCTTGTTTGTTTGGCTTTCAAATAACATTTTAGTGATCTTTGAAAAACCAAACAAACAAGTTTTTTTTTTTTTCATAAAGAAGTTTATCTCCCATTTTCAAAAATATATAATCTCATCTTGAAAATAATAGTTCATCTCTAAAATATTCTAAACAACCTCTATTTAGATTTGATATAAAGTAACATATATATTAATCTACATATCTCACATAACAAGTATGATTTGACATAAATATACTTATTTCTTACACTTTTTT
This sequence comes from Penstemon newberryi var. newberryi, assembly GCA_030819805.1. Classification (NCBI taxonomy): domain Eukaryota; kingdom Viridiplantae; phylum Streptophyta; class Magnoliopsida; order Lamiales; family Plantaginaceae; genus Penstemon; species Penstemon newberryi. The sequence continues at coordinate 31,205,716 of JAUALY010000003.1, read as the reverse complement.
TTTTCATAATCACTAAAAGAAAAGCTACATGCAACTTCTTCATCTCTAGGAATTCAATCAATCATTTAATTTCTAGACACACGAAAACCAAAAATATCTCTAGAACCATCCAATTTCTTAAAAATGATCTCTGAAAATCTAAACAAACGAGCCCTAAAATTTTAAACTATGCAGATCTAGGATTAAAAGTTAAAACACACACATACCCAGAATATATATGTGTGGAAGAAGAGAGACATGACGGTATGGTATTATATTGTCATTTATATCGTTTCCTTAAAAAAGGGGTTTTAATCAAGAAAAATAAAAAACAATTTTTTTTAAGAGGAAAAAAAAAACCTTAGGGTCTGGTGTTTTTGGCCCTTCTTGGTATGAACTTGAGGTAGGCCCTTTACGATTTCCCTCAAGCTGCCACATCAAAGAAAGTAAATAAAATAGAAAAATTAAAGTTTTAAAATACGAAAAATAGAATTTAAAAAAAAAAAGGAATCTCGGTTGAAAAATATAAAATTATGTCCTAACCTTAACTGCTTTGGCATCATTACCACTTGTAGCTGAATTAGAAACTAATTCAGTACTCTCCTACCAAACACAAAAAATTTAACAAACCCAGAATTAGCTATAAATCATTTATTTAATTATAGAATAAAAATTTTAAGAAAGTGAAGAAGTTGCTAGAATAAATTAATTAATAAAAGAAAATTGAGAAATTATTTGATTTGGTACCTTTGATGTTGTTGATGATGGCTCTACATGCATGGGTTCAGAAGGGAAAATGTTCAAAGTAGGTGGTCTCATCCCAGAATTCTCTGCTCACAAAATTAAACCAAATAATTTAAATTAATTAACCAAATAATTAATATCACAAAAATTTAGAATTAACCAAAAAAGTAATTATTTGAAGATGAAATTTAATTAAAGCTATACTTTTTTCTTTCGACTACAGAAGAAAGTGAGTGTGGTGTAGGCCATAATTCAAAGTCATGTAAATTGTCACATGTCCAGCAACTAATTTCTTGTTCAAATCGAGTTTCAATGAACCGCCAATATATTTATATAAAATGTAAAATATATTTATTTTACATTTGGAGAACAAATTAATTAAATGAGTGAAGAATCACAAAACTTAAATAATACTCTTGTCATTATTTATAGATGGATTACAAACTTCAAAATTTTAAAATAAAGGAATTTATAAGAAGAGAGAATTCCATTTCTTAATTTCATTTTATTTTTCACCTTGAGAAGTGGAAATATTTTTCTTACCATAAGATCCCAAAACAATTATTCTCTGGAAAATCTCAACAGAGTTCGTAAGTTCTGACATAAATATACTTGGACAAGAAAATAAATGAAAACCCCCTTTTTTATTTTGTAACATGTTTAGCAAAATTGAGAAAAATCAAAATTTATTAATAATGAAAAAGAAAAGGTTGGATAATCAATTAGATAGACAATAAAGATGAATTAATTACGCTTATGCTCTTGAGTCGATTGATCTTGGCCATCAAGATACAAAAATAGAGCTTGATCAAATTCACCCAAGTCGGAAGCACTACCATCTTTACTTCTGCATAAACTCAACAACAATTAAATGCAAAATTAATCACTATAAAATAAAATTAAGAAAAAATTAAATACTAGCTACTTAATAGATTTAACAAACATGAAAAATTTCAAAGAAGCTAGGCGATAATTAATTAATTAAGAAGACATTACATATTGAAGTTGCTGCTTCCAGGAAAAGCTGACGTGGACTGCATCATATCCCCAAATGATATTTGATTATTGGAAGCCATATATTTATTAGAGAATGAGCTTACTTAATTTCTTGTAAAACTATGATATATATTCTCAAAAGCAAGTACACTTGAACAATTATTAAAAGAAAAAAAAAAGTGAGAGAGAGAGATGGGTTATGGAGTAGAATTGAAGAGGTGGTAGTAGGGATTTGTTGAGGGAATTAAATGCAAAAGAGGCAAAAGACAAAGCCTATTTTAAGATTCTCATCTTTTTGTGCACAACAAGACGACTTTCTTTCTACAACAAAACAAAAGAAAATGAAAAACCCTTTTTTTTTTTTTTTTTTTTTTTTTTGGGTCTTTAGAGATAAAGAGGACGTATGAAATTCAACAAAACAACTCCTTGGGAGAAAAAAATAGCTAGCCTTTGGGTTACTTGTTCGATCGGCTATATATGTCATGTTCTTGAATTGTTTAAATTGACAAATACGCCCTCCTTGGATATATAATACTACTTTTCATTGTTGACATTTTTATGGTTGAAAGAGACATTATATTAACTTGCTATTAAGGCGGATATCAATTTGAATTCAGTCCGTCTTCAACCCAATTTTGTTAGGATTTTCGTCAAATTAGAGATTTGATGGATTCGATCCAATTATGAAAAGTCATAATTCGAAATAAGTAGAACGAATATGAATTTAGATCGATCTGATATGATAAAATATTTGTATCCGATAATAAATAAAATTTTATATGTATAGTTCTATTAAGCTCAGTTTAAAAAAATATTTGATTAAGATAAATAACATTAATAATAATTTACTATCAATTTAAGAAGATATTAGTTAATAATTTATTCATAATGATATTACTGTATAGTTTCATTTAATAACATGAATATTAGTTAAAAAAGTTTTAACACGTGAGCTCAATTAAATTAAATTGTGACGATAACAAACTTGTTTTAGAAAAAAAACTTATGTGAATTTCAAAAGTGAAAATTCTAGTTAGATCCGAAAAAAATCCAATATCCGGACAAAATTCAATGGACTTGAAAAATATAGATCCAACAAGAGTCAAATACAATCATTATCCGATCTGAAATAAATGGATCCAGATGTGGGTTGGGTCTGATCCGATCCAAATTCGACCCATTGACAGCCCTATTAGCTACTATATGGATGGATTAGTGTGTTTTGATTGTTTCTAATTTTTGGTTGATCGAAACGAAAATGCAGAGCATTTTTTCTTAAATGTTTTCTGATTTTTTTTCTTGAATTTTTTTTTTTTATTATTTAACTTACTAAAATATGCCAATAAAACAAAATTTTAATCCATAACTATGAGGTTATTTTGTTTCCTATAGATTAGCAAATACTCATTTTAATTTGGTGTATTGGAATACATTATATCAATATTCATTTTTGTTAAAGTAAACTTGAGGCTGTTGTTATTAATATAGTACTATATATATTGTAAAATGTGATGTTGGTTATCTAGTCTAAAATGACAAATAGGACAATAAATTTGGGAAACATAGGAAAATTGAAATTTGAAGGAAAAGTTATTGAAGAATTTGTTAAAGAAACTACATTAAAACTAGTCAAAAGATTAGGTAGCAAGAACTTTAATTGCAATAAATTTTACCGTCAATCTACCTATTGCAGTTTATAAAAATATGAAATTAAGTCCGACTTTTTTTATTTTAATGATGACAGAGATTATTATCATCGGTTCCTACAAAGTCAAGTCCGCCCGGCATGGATAGTGATCCATGTCTATTTCAGGTAGGCCGTCCACGCATTACATAAGGTTGCTAGATAAACAACTCGACACGAGGCTCATCTAAGAGACCGTGACACCGCTGTCGGAGTAGGTCGCTAAAAGAGAATTTCGGCCTCCTCCGACAAGGATATGAACACCTTCACTAATAAGACGATAAAATAAATTGTACAAGAATGTTAGTATCGTCTCTCCAAACTCACAATCATATATGGACATACACAACAAAATTAAAATCATATCAAATATGTTACATGTCATTATATCAACAGTACTGTACTACCGCGAAGCAGAGAAGCACGATCGACCCACTAAGATGTACCTAGACACCTGACATATATATTGCACGGTCAATCGGCATATAATTGATATAGTGGGTAGTGAGTAATTTGATATAGTTGTAGAATTTAAAATAATTTTATAATAGGGTTTTATTCGAATTGAAGTAATCTTACTAGTCTCAAACTCGGCTCATAAAATGATCGAATTTAATTTAATGGCTCAAACTCAGTCCGACTCATAATTAATCGAATTTGGGTAAGATTTAATCGGGTCGAGCCATCTTCGAGTAGGCCCGGCTCAATCTTTTATTCTTCCTGCCCCACTCCACTTAACCTCCATATTAATGGACTTTCAGTTTAATAAATTTTAAATAAAAGTGGAATAATTAGAATTCGCGCGGCATCAATACGTATCTTCGAAATACACATTATTATTCTTTTTTGCAAAAAAATACACATTATTATTTTATAAGGTGAATGTTTTAGGTCTTCTTAAAACAAATCAAGCAATAATATTTTTCCACCTACTACTCCTATTGGCCAAGTTAATCCTTCCGACAGGAAAAACACACTAATAAGTAAAGTATTTAATAAAAAAAAAAGGCAAACGTAGTGGATTACTTATATAATCATATTACGCAAATTTTTATTCGGATTTGTGAAAATCTATCAACACAAATTATTAACATTAATATATATGTTTTATGAAGAGGTAATTAATTGTATGTTATATTGGAAAGTAAATTAGTATCTATTAATTGTAGGTCACCAAATCTTACTCATCTCCTTTCCAATTATATTCCTCAAAGAAAACTTCCATTTCATCACAGTCAAAGGATTTGTTTATTATATTTCCAATATAGTCAAACATGCTCAACTATATTACGGGTAGGTCTATAATGTTAACTGAAAATTTTATAATAGAAAACAATATCCTTCCTTGAGTATATTCAACAACCTAAATTTTAAACAATACAAACTAAGCACGCCTCTTCATTTGGTTTTTATAATGAATCATATACAATGACAAAATTGAAAGTTGCAGTCAGAATTGGTACCAAAATTGATACCATGGTATCAAAATTGAGAAACGACTAGTTCTATGGTTCCAAAAACGAATTTTCGCCTTTTGTAAAATAAAAAGATGAAGAACTCAAAATACTATATAATTAAATGAAATAATACCATTAGCTTGAAGAAATTGCAGCAAATTATCGATGAGAAAAGAGTTCCGTTCAAACCTAAATCTCGAAGTCAAATTAAATTGGAGAAATTATATTTTTGATACCATACTATACCAAATTTAAAGAAACAATACCCCGGTCTTTAATTATTTGAAAAAGACACATTTCAATATTTCATACCACAATTTATAAGTAATTTCACATTGCATACCTCCATCGAATTTTGGAAGGAAATCTGTTAACTACTTCCTCAGAAATACCTTTTACCGATGGATCTTTTGCTAGAGCAAACTTCCATCTGTAAAAGTTCATTTGTCAAAAATATATTAATATACTTATAATAAAAAGGTAGATATTATAAAATAAAAATTTATAAAAAGCAGTCCATCTCTAAACTTTCATTATAACAAGGGAAAAAAATGACTTTACTACATATAGATAAAAACAAAAAAAAATGAAAAGATATCAAAAAGTCAATTTACCCAAAAATATAATTCTACATGGAAAATAGCCATTGCAAAGGTTAAAATAAAATTGTGTGTCGCTAGTCCATTAATTCAATCAAAATAAACTTATTTCATTCTAAAAATGCATAACAATACTATCTCATTCAAAAAATTGTATACAATTTTTTTTTTTTTTTTTTTTTGTTTATGGTCATTAATCATAATAATTTTTGTATATTTTTAGAACTTCATTCAACATATTTTAGTTCGCATTAATACTTTCGCGATAATTTTCAGATTATTTATTATTGATTGTTTAAAATATATTTTATAATAGTTTTTATTTTTTTCATATTATTATGATAATATATATATATTCCTCAAGTGTTATTAATTGAAATCTCAAAGTGCATTTTTTTTTTACCTTTTACAAATAGAGGATTTTTTTATTTTTTTTAAATGTATATGAGTTTGTTAGGAATTTTTTATGTTATCTTAATTTGGAGCCATTACATTAGTTTTATTATTATTTTTTTATTTAAAAAAAATAAATTTTCGTGAAATATATTTTGAGGCCACATATCTGTATCATATTTTTCTGCATAAAAGTATAGTTTCCATATATATGTATGTATATATATATATATATATATATATATAAGGAAGATTTTAATCCGGATTCGATCCGAATTCGGTCCGATTTATTAGGATAATTGTCCGATTAGTGATCTAATGGACCTGATCAGATAAAAAGATCTATAATCCGAATTATATGGAGCGAATATGGATCTAGGCAGATCTGATGCCCTAAAGATCCGCGTTCGATTAATATTTAATATAATACTATATAATATACATTTAACTTTCATGTTTCATAAAATTATTTATAATGTTCACTTCCTTTTGAAAATTTATTATGTTGACTGGGAATTATAATATTGATAGCTACAAGTGAAAATGAAAGGTATTTTACTTAACTTAAAAAACAACATTATCATATTGTTTGATTTATATTTAATAGAAGAAGGAAAAATACTACTACTATAAATTGTAGCCATGGTAAAACTATGTTATTATGTTACCAATTAAACATGTTCATGTACCAAGTTAGTATTACCAACAAGCTAACATCCATTCGATTATAAGTAGTGGTGTTTAGTATTTATTATTTATTATAGATTTAGTAAAGTTTGTATTATGATACTACATATTACCTGCATTCATTCCTCTTTACCTTGTATAATTTTTTTGGATTAGATAATTTATAATTTTTTTATCTTTTTCAGTAAAAATATACATAAAAATATTTTTTATTCGAATTCGGATCTTTGAGCTGGATATCGGATTCATATTTGCTAGCCCACGATTCGATTTTCCCTTATTTTTATTTTTTATTTTCCTTAATATTAAAAATACTTTAAAAAATTTATAGAGGGAGGGATTTGAACACCTGAACTCTTAGATAAAATAAGACATCATAACCATTTATCATTTTTTATTGACTTTTTAGCATACAAATTTATAAATTATAAATAACTTGTAACCTAATTTATTTATAAACTAATTTATGATAATTAACTTCAAACTAACATCTTACACATTATCAATGAAAATTATAACTTTTAGATTTATAATTTTTTTTTTCTTAGAACATATATATCTTGAGTATCAATAACATTTTGTTTCGTTCTTTTTTCCAATTATATTTTTAAGATAAAAGAGTGGCCATATCTATATATTATGCAAATTTTATTTTTGTATATTAGACTTTAAAGTTAATATATACATAATCATATTCAAAAATTATTAATCTCCTAGTTTGTTATATTTTAACTTACAGTTTTATATATTTAAATGAATATAATCATGTTATATTTTATATGGACTTTATAATTATCGTTATGATAAAAATAAATGAGATAAATATTATATAATTTATTTTAAATATATCTAATTTTGTTTTGTTTTAATCAAATATAGGATGTTGTTAATTTTTTATTCACATAACATATATTTTTATATATATATATATATATATATATATATATATATATATATATATATTGTGTCATTATGACGCATACCGATTCAGCCAATGTTCCGCCAGATTCAAAAAATGAGTGGTCAATTGACTTACAGGTTCATTGTTCGGTCCTGTTCTTAAAATATTGCAAAATACATGCATTGAAAAATTTTAAATTATAGGTTCGGTCTCCGCTATTGGAGACGGTCTTAGCAGCTACATATGCATGTGGATACAGTTAATTTCTTATTTTTAGAAAAGTTTCCCCTTTATATTAGTTAAATTTGTATATATAACCCTTTCGGTCACCAAAAAATATACTCCTATATTTAATTAATGTTGATTATCTATTATTAGCGCTAATATGTATAGTCAACCACTGAAACAAGTTGTTTCAAACAACTTTTGATTAGCTTGACTTTAAATTTTTTTTAAACTAGAATATACTTTACGCTAATAATTAATTCATGTCTGCGTTTGTTTTGTTTAAACTAGGGTTGTCAATGGGGCGGATTTCAATCCAGACCCGTCCGAATTTGATTCGATTTATTAGGATAATTGTCCGATTAGAGATTCGATGGACCTGATCCGATTATAAAGATCCGTAATCCGAAACACATGGAGCGAATATGGATTTAAGTCGATTCGATTGATCCGTTAAAGATACGTATCCGATAAAAAATAAAAAGAATGATATATATATATATTTTTAATGTTTTATAAAAGTAAGTACCATTAATAATATTTCACTGTCAATTTAAAAAGATAGTAATTTATAACTCGTTTATAAATTTATTTAAACCAATATTTTCATCTAAAAATATGAATATTAGTAAAGGATGTTTGAACATGTGAGCTAAAATTAAATAAAATTGTAAAGTTAATAAACTTGTATTATGAAAAAATATTAATGTAATTTTTTAGATGAAAATTTTATTGGATTCGAAAAAGATCCGATATCCGGCCAAATCCTATCAAGATCCATTGGATTCAAAAAATCTAGATTCGAGCACAATCCGAACAAGCAAGGTCCGAATCCTACAGGATCCGTTCCGATAAAAATGGAGCCGGATCTGGACGGACCTGATCCGACCAGAATCCGACCCATTGACAGCCATAGTTTAAACATGTTATATTTGGGTATGTAAATTGTAATTGTGGGATCAGAATACTTAAAGAACCCTTTTTTATGCATAATGCTTAAAAAAAAACTACACAAAATTAATGGAAGATTGTATAATTCCAATTGCAAACACTATTATATGGTATTTTGATTTCACCATAGCGGGTTCTACGTCTAATACGATCAGGGGGTGATAGTATATTAATTATCTCGTTGTTTTTCCTGGAAATTCATAAGTTACTTTAAAAAAAATAAAAAATCGTAGCATTAAAGAGGAGAAAATACACCTAAGTTCTCAAGTAAAATGTTAGAACTAAATTTGCGTTATCAAAAAGTAGGAAAGTACATCACTTTTTTTTGTGTTTGTTGTTTGGATTTTATATGTGAACAAAATTAGTTGAGAGTAAGGGGTTTGCGTCCGTTCAGTTCGAAGAGGTAACATTTGGACCGAAACAATGCAATCAAAACGATGTGCCTCTAGCAAAAAGACATTTATGTGTATATGAATAAGAGACTTAATCTAGACAATTAAGTATCATTTTTCTAGCAATAATCATAAAATTAATTACTCTCTTCTTTACTATAAATTTCTGTCGAATTTTCTGTTTGCTTCGATTTGCCCACGTTCATTATTTGTGCAAATAATGAACACACTGTTGTATCTTAAGATAACATTGAGAATCTTACTGTGACATCCTCGTAAATATTTTCTTAAGGACATTGTAAATGCAAGCCTCGGTCTTTATTTTATTGTTCTGTTTTATACTATCTCAATCCAAGTAAGAATTTCTTACTATTTAATGTGGTTTATTTTATATAATCTAAATCATTAGTATTAATAAATGTTTAATTATATTCATGTTTCTAATATTAGAGTTAAGTTAGAAATATTTGTGGAATTCAAAGATTATTAAACACTAACATTTATTGCTCAATCTCCAATAACACAAGTGCCTTTTTTGCACTTCTAAATCAAATCCCGTGGTTTTTTGGTAAAAAATTAAATTATTTTTTTAAATCAGGAAGTATTTTGTGTATACCCTTTAAGCCAGTATATGCATCACTATCTGCCAAAAATAGAAAGGGCTTGAAAAAAAAAGACAAGAAACATGCATGCTCATAAACTTCTTCTTATTTTGTTTTTAAAGCACAACAAAAAAATATGAGTATCAATCACGCACAAATGTAGTGACGAGAAAGCTTAAAGGAGTTGCCATCATTAACTGTTAACACATACACACAAAAAAAAAAAAAAAAGACTTATATATATTGATTACATCATTAACTGTTAACACAAAAATGGTCTGTTGTATCTTATATAACCTCATGAATTGCCGATGCTTTGTTTAGTGAATTCATTCTATATACTGCAGCAAATATTTTAGAAATGAAAACAAAAATTCATTTTGTCTTGACCTTTTCAGGGCATCTTAGCTAATGTTTCATTATTAATTAATTTTATTATTAATTGATTGTTACATCAAACTAGAGTGGTTAAATGGTGGTCAGTCCGGGTCGATTTGAGACCGGAACCAGCTCACCTAACATGTTTACACTTAAGTCTAAATCGAGATCGGTCATAACCTACCCGATACTCTAGTCTAGGCTGGCAAGCTAATTAACTTGCAGTCGGGCTCAGACCATGACCAACTATATATGTCGTGGTTGATCCTAAATCCTGCGATGGCCCGAGCTGACTAATTTTTTTCTTTGTTCTTTTTAATTTAAAAAAAATTAAAGAATTTAATTAAGTCTTGTATTTAAGTTATTTTTGGTTTAGAAATCATGAGTAATTATTTCTTCCAATAAACTTTGTAAGAACTTAATAAATAAGATAATATTTAACACTCCTCTTTACAATTTAAGATGACTTAAGTAATTGTTTAACTAAATAAATATAAATATTAATTATAAACTTAATGTATTATAGTATTAAGGTTTAATAAATAATCAAATTTTACTAATTTAAATGAAAAAAAAACCACATATTTATATAGAAATACAAGAAATTTGTTAAGGAGGTTCGGCTCAACCCATGGACGAGTCCTGAGGTTTCAGGTTCCGGGTCAATACGTTCTAGAAAAACATTTAGTACCCTATATTCGAGTTTTCAGCCAAAATGACCCAAGTCAAGCCAAGCCGACCCAACTCATTTAGCACCTCTACGTCAAATTATATCAAACGAACTGTAATTAGTGGTGTCAAGTCTTTAATAAATTTTTATTTTTTTTTGGGCATTTTAATATCATTATAGGGGCTAATAATCTCAAGCTCGCTACTGAAACATTTTATGGATTAACTTTAATTGAGGGAGGCACGTGAATCAATATCAACATGAAAATATTATGAGGGGGATAAAGGTGCATTTTTCAACGAAAACAACATAAAGGCTATATGTTAGTCTATCAAAATTTTCCATTTATAGGAAATCTTTGCCATGCTAGAATTCTTGGAGCCTAAAAGGGTGATATACAAAACGGCAAAAGTGTGTAGCCCTTAATTAATGTTGGATATTTTTATTAGTAAAATTATTTTTTTCCATATACAATTGGATGGTCTACAACTTTGACACCGAGGCATGTTGATTGCTCATTTCGTACCATAATTTAACATGATTATGTATGCCATTGTTAATTATTTGGATTGAAATGGTCATATGTATCGTATGGAGTGATTATTTAGTACAACCATTGCATGGATCACGTGGTGCAGCAAACATTTAGTACACAGTGTGGAAGATATCTTAAAAGTAACTTCTCCCTAAATATAGAAAGTTCGAATACAATTATAATCATTTGTTGCACAACATCATTCGTGCAACGGTTGCACAAAATAATTTATCTATCGCATGGCCATCATCTCAACATTTTGGATGGAAAAGTCACGTTATTTTGACATTTTTGGTATCAAATGTTTTTTATTTTTTAGATTAGTTTATATTTTTTTTATTGTATAAAGGTCCAAAAATCATGCAATTTGATATACTACTAGAAAAAGAAATCACTTTTTCCTTCCAAAATTTTTTTTTTTTTTTTTTTTTTTTGGAGAATGACTTAAGGGCCTCTTGTGAAATACTTGACGGTTGTATGTGATGTGTAATCATATGTTAAATTATGGTATTAAGTTCGAGCGTAGCCAATTCTGTCCAGAAACATTCACGGTGGTATGAGATGTGCAATTTTAAATTATAGTATAAGATATATAATTTAATATGCATCGACACCAAAGTTGCAAATCACCATATATAGTGGGTCATGGTCTGACCACGATTGTTAGTTGGACAAGAGGCCTTCGGTTCGACTCCTACTAACGTGTGTATTTTTCTAGTTTAAAGCTAATCTTTGTAGTTTTATTTATATTTGTATTTTGGTAGCGATTGAATGATTTATTATAACATGACTGATGTAATGATATAATACCGTTTCTAAAAAAAAAAATTATAAGAAGTTTGAAAATCGTAGAACCAAGTTCGGTTCCTGGGAATGACGGAGTCCACATCGATCTAACGTCAAAATTATAGGACCAGAAACTATAACAATTCCTATCATCATATTTTTTGGTGTAATTTATTAAAAATACCTCAACCAATATATCTTAAGAAATATCAAACTTTTGGATAAATTACAAATCAGATTATAAATTATACTCATTAAATTTAAACGTCAAAATTTATATAATCTTGGGTATGGAATGATTTTAGAAAGATGACACGTGTATGTATTGAATATTGATGATGTTTGCTTTTGGGTGAGGGATAAAGTTATATACAGGCTAAATTTAGCAAAAAGACCCTGACTTTGATTTTAATAGCTGGGGCCCAAATGGTTTTCGGTTGAGGGACCTGATCAACATGGGCTTAAATACTATTCACACTTAACATAAAGTCCAGAAATTTTCAAAGTGGGGCCCATGAGCCCTCCTTTTCTGGTTTCTAAATATGGAAAATGTTGATTTTGTTGGAAACAAGAGAGTGGTCTTGTTTCAGTCTCATTCAAAGTGCAATTATTTCAGTTTGAACTGACCAGTTCTTTCGGAAGATAGCATCACATTAAAATTGCAGTTATATATAGTTTTGAAATATTTTATATTTTTGGTTTTATTGTTTAATTTTCATTTAATTTGAGATTAAAGGTGCAAAATGAAAACAATCAGCCTCATATATACAAGAAATGTCAAATAAATACTTTCTATGGGACCAAAATTACAAAATATATTTTCAATAATTTGGACTAAATATAAAATTTTGACCAAAACAAAAAAAATTAAATGAAGGAACGTAATTACTAATAGTCCAATTATGTGGGACTAAAACAACAATTTTAGAATGTCAGCAATGGTTCTAAGTTATAACTCATTATAATATGCCTATAAGAAAAGGCTTTAGAAAGAAACTAGTTACAATTTCAATGTCAAATTTTCTAGTTTCCAATAATTACATATTTAATCATCATCATAGTTATTTTTCTTTAAAATTTGGTTATACTTGAAAAGATTTATGATTTGATGATATTGGTGTAATATGTACTTTACAAAAAATTGTAATGTTGGACTATAAATGATGATCAAAGTTTTAATTATTTTGGAGTTGAACCCTTCAACAAATTTATTAGAAATAATAATATCACCACTATATGAGTTCGTTTCATAATAAAATGTTATTATAAATTACAAGTTCTAATATAGGTCAATCAATTTGCGAGTTAAGGACCTTTGACAATTGATATGAGAAATTTGCCTTTTTGTTTTGACTTCGGGCCAGAGCCCAAGAGTCGGTATGTAACCCGTCTAGGTCCATTCGAGCCCAACCCTAGAATATTTATCGGGTTGGTTTGGGCCAAAAGCGGGTTTAGAAATGCGTCATGAACGGGCCAACTAATTACACACGAAATCCCAACTTTTTTTCATTTTATTTTATTAACAAAAAGAAAATGAAGTTTAATTTTGCTATACATACCTCTGCTGTACTCTCTTGGTAATGGGCTGTATTAATTAGTCACCTCTGGTTTATGAAGCCCAACAATGAGTGATATTTCAATTTCTTTATATTGGACTTTCTCTTGGATTTTGGCCCAGCTTTATATTCTTTATAAAATCATTTTCCAAATATGATTACATTAATTTTGTTTTACCTATTTTGATTGACTTTTTAATTTTTTCTTATGTTTTCAAAGAAAAGTGAGATCTTGTTTATCTTAAAATATATGCAATATCATATTTCTAACAATGCAACAATTTATATATGTCTAAATGTCGACATTTCAAATGATTTTTTGAAAATAAATCGAATGGATTTTAAATTAAATAACTTGCTTGTGGTAATTATAAGGTAATGATGGGAGTATAAATTATGTCACTACGGTAAGATAAAATTATAATTAAATTAGTTTGGCAGCAATGTTTAATTCATATATGTTAGTGAAAAAATAGTACAATGAGACTTAAGTAAGATACGCAAATAATTAAATTTACTTAAGTAAATGTTCAACGTTGTAAAATACCCTACTTTAATTTGTTAATTGAGTTAGAAAACATAGTGAACTATTAAATATTATTAAAATTTTATTTAGTTAGATCAACACATTTTTGTCTCATCGAAGAACAATTTTATGTAGTGTTTTTTATTTTTCTAAATAAATGAGCCTACCCAGATCAACGTGGGCCCGACTAAGTTAGACCCGCCTAGCTCTAACTCGTCCAACTTTAACCTGTTTATACTAACCTATTTTTGACCCAATCTATTTCTAACCCGTCCATACCCGGCCCAATTCAACCCAATCCACTCATTCGCCACTCTATTGTTTCCATATAAAAAATAATTGTTCATCTTATTTAACATTTTTTCATTTCTTAATTCAACTCAAACTTAACCTGCACCAATAATTCAATAACAAAAAATAAGACTAATGAGCAACGCTCAGATTTGAATCAAAATATCTAAATCAAGGATAACCCCACCTTTTTTTATTTTTTTTATTTTGGGAACTCATGAGAAAAATTTTGTTGATAAGCCAAATCATAAAGAACAAAGTCTACAATGAACTGTGGAAGTTCGGTAATGACGGGGGCAATACTAAACACTACCTTAGCTAAAGCATTAGCTACAAGGTTATTTTCTCTAAATGTATGGGAACAACCTATTCCATCCATCGCGGTCTTGCAATCACTTTCAAAGATGATATTGATATCCCTCCAACTATACAAAAGTCCAAACTTCTAGTTGCCATCATAGCTTCCGCAACTTCCGGTTGAAGTGGGAGCTCTAAAATCTGAGACGTCAATTGCCAAAGGAATCCCTTGCCATAATACCAATTCCGCAACAAGAACCCTCTCGATTTAGAGTTGCATCAACATTAACTTTCACACAGTTGGCTAGAGGTGGCTGCCATTGAGGACTATTTCTGGGTGGGGGCTGATCCGGAACATGGGAAAACGACCAAAGATGTCGTTCAAAGAATTCATAACCATGGGTCCAAGTGTTTGAGGGCAACCAATCATTCGAATCCAAAATCAATAAATTTCTTACCAGATGTACCAACATATATATAGTAGCAAATAAACCAAATATTTTTCTATCACATTTACTACGAACACAATCAAACCACCCAATAACATTGTCCACGGTACAACTATAGACCGACAAAGGAAGATTTGAAAGTGCCCATACCTGGCGAGCAAAAGAGCAAAGTCCAAGGCAATGAATCGCTGATTCTAAGACCCCGGGACAGAGCGGGCTAGTCCACTTCTTCAGTAGCCCTTCGTGCTTTCAAAGCTTGTCGAACAGGCAACGAGTTCGAGCATACATACCATATAAATATTCGGACTTTTGGGGCAGCGTCCAGGGGTGGACCCAGGATTTCGAAATCGAGGGAGCCGATCAATATTATTAATTAAAAAAAATTCATGATAGTTTTTAGTTTGTTCTATTTACATAAATACACGAAGATAAAATACAAAAGTAGTTCCAAAAAAAAAAAAACTAGATCGTATACGACGTTCTTTCATATATTATAAAGTCATCTATGATAGATCAATATTAAATTTCTTAATCAATTCCATTGTCAATATAAGTTAACATTCACTAAATATTGATAATATATCTTGTTTTTAAGAATATTTTTCACATAAGATTATGTCAAGATTTTTAATCAAGCTTTATGATTATTTAGTTAACGATAAACCATTTATTTAATAAGTCGTACTATTGATAAACATATTTGTGTTGTCAAATATTGTAGGTTTTAAAGACCGGAGTATAAACATTAAACAGTACATATAAATATTAATACTATACATACAATAGAACAAAAAAGAAAATCTTGGAGGGGGGGAGGGGGGGGATGTTGAGTGTAAATCCGCCCCTGGCAGCATCTATTTTCCAAATCCATCTCCAATCTCGGTTGGAACTCGAACTTGACCCTCCATTGTTCCCTTCGGCAATCGCAAATTCTTTTATCTTGCAGGCCAAGTAATACGCAGATCGAATCGAAATTTCCCACTTCTTTCATAATGCCAAATCTGAGTATCTTGGTTAATGGAATTTGACCATGAAATTGTTGAAAATATGGTCGGTGTATCAAACATTGGGTAAAAGGGACATAATTGTAAATTTATTGGCATAAGGGACGAAAGTGTAAAATATTAAACTTTGGCGGTGATTAGTGTTATTTAGCCTTAATTAATTTTGAGGCTTCAATTTATCTTTTTTCTTCTTCTAGGAACCCCGTAAGCAATTCATTAATTCTCAAAGTAGTATCAAAGTCGATTCCTGGACTAATTTATTTCTTCCACACCAAAGCATCCAACAAATAGCTACAATGGAACCTAATCAAGCCGATGAGGCTTCAATTTCTTGGCGCATACATTATGTTAGGGCTAACTAACGGTTCTGATCGATCAAGTTTCCGAATCCGTACACCTTAGCCCAATTCAGGGGTTGAATTTGGATTAGGATCTAGATCGATCTACCACACTCAAACTTTTGGCTAATTCAAATCCAATAAATACAATGTAATCATTTAATTCAACTCATAGACTCAAACTTTTTGTTTTTAATTTTTGAGTGAAATGATAATTAACTCATTAAATTAATATCACTAAATCAGAATATGTATTCGAATACAATCGATTTATATAGAACATCAACTAGTATTAAATTAAAAAAAATCTTTTACTAGTGGAAATTAAATCCAAGACCTATTGGCTTCTCAAACTTTCTCAAATACACTAAACTTTAGAAAATAAAAGACCAGCCCCGACATCTAATCTGGTTGGGAACAACGATTTTGATAATGCATTTAAATTTAACTCTTGTTGTTATTTTAAAATTGAGGCGTGACAATGAAATCATGAATGGAAATAATAATTCATGTCCTGATGTATTGACAATAATGTAGTCAACGTTATTCATAAAATAAAACCTTGAGTATATACATTAGTCATTTCTTTGTTAGCGAATTTGTATATTGTTTAATGGTTTATATCAACCTACATCCATCTCTACTTCTTTACTATTATAAAAGTATGAATATTTTTTTTTTCGGACTATAATACCTCTATGTGATTTTAATAAGTTAAAGGAACTCAAGAAGTATAGTTAGATAAGAAATCATAAGTATAGTTAGATTAGGAGTTATAAAAAATTAAAAGACTTAACATAATACAATTTTAATTAAAATATTATGTTATTTTAGTTTGTTATGGCCCTACAATGTCATAACTCATATTATTGGTCATAGGTGACATTTAAAAAAAAAATGACAGATAATTTGGACATTCAACAATTTAATGGGGCTACTTTAATTAGTTTGCCACTACCCTTTCTTCCAAGTAAGAAGAACAAATTAGTTTTCAGGTATTATAAAAAATAACAATAAAAAGGATTATTCTTATGTAAAAGTATAAAAAAATTTAACTCCTTAAAGGAAATGAATTCTAACCAATACAAGTTATAAAGGAGATAACTATATTCAATACAAGCTATAAAATTTGTTTGGTGTTCTTTGCTTAAAATTCTATAAAAAAAAAATGTGCTTCAAGTTATTAATGAAAGTTCTAAAACAATATCAATTTGTGCTTCATGTTATGAGTGAACTTTCAATGCTTGCACTTAATTAGAAATGATTATGCATCAATCCAATTTATTGAATACAAAATTAGGTAACATAAATAGATTTATTGATTATTTAAAATTGAATTTTTATTTTTATTTTTCTTCCATATAAAATAGTATAATGGCATTGGATGGATTACGTTAGCGAAGATATGATGAAAAGAAAACATGTTAACTTAAATAGTACATAAAGGGATGAATACATTGAAAAAATTAAGAAGTCTAAAAAAACGAGAGACAAAATTAAATCGTGCAATGAACAATGTTACATAATATATAAAAAAGAATCAAATAATAATTAATCGGACACACGCAAAGCGTGTGCATTTTTCTAGTATATTCTAAATAATTCAAAATATTATTTAATTTATTAATATTGTATATTAATAACTGGGCTGAAGTCCAACCGAAAGATTCAGGTTGGGCCACATTTAAATACCCACGTGGCACAATATAGGTTTTCTCCTTTCAGATGCATTTTGAATTATTTAATATTTTTTGCATTTTATCTTTTGACTTTTAAAATTAATATTAGAAATAATAATATCACCACTATATGAGTTCATTTCATAAAATGTTATCATAAATTACAAGTTCAAACTTCAAAGATAAGTCAATCAATTTTGCGAGTTAAGGAACGTTGATAATTGAT